>JANEYF010005661.1:0-1200000 GCA_029963845.1 Rhamnusium bicolor | reverse complement strand
ACAGAAATAACTCAGGTGGACGAGGATTCTCACGAGGACGTAGAATACAAAGAGGAAGAAATATCTCAAGAAATATGGGACAAGGACGAGGTAATGGGACATCACAAGGAAATTTTGCAACCGAAAATGATGAATTAGGGTTTAGTGCTTACACAAGTCAATTAGAATGTAAATCAAATATAAATGCAATCACATTAATAATAGACTCAGGGGCTACGGAGAATCTAATACAGGAAAAATACGAAAGCAGCATGTACAACATTGAACATTTAAGAGATCCAATAAAAATAAAGATAGCAAACGGAGATCAGCTAACTGCAACAAAAAGAGGTATGTTAAAAACAACATTAAATGGAGTAATCATTAATATAGATGCACTAATAGTACCAGAACTTAGTCATAACTTATTATCAGTAAGAAAATTAATGGAAAAAGGATTTACTGTCACATTTTCACATGGAGAACTGAAAATATCTGGACATAATTTTATTTTTTATGGAGAACTGTGTGGAAGACTTTATGTTATAAATATAGAAATATACGAAAAAGAAAGCTGTAACTTGACAAATGCTGACTTATGGCACAAAAGACTTGGCCATTTGAATCGAAAAAAGTTTAGCTATTATGAAATTACCTTTCAGTAAAGAAATATGTGGACCCTGTATGGAAGGAAAATCTACTAGACTACCATTTAAAAAGAATTTTAGAACCAAAATCTTGTAAAATTGGAGATTTAATCCATTCTGACGTCGCAGGACCTGTGAAAATTCCAACAAAAGAAGGATATAAATATTTTCAGACAGTGATGGACGATTATTCACACTTTACAGTCGTCTATTTACTTAAAAACAAATCTGAAGCGGCAGAAAAATTAGCTGACTATATAAGAAAAGTTGAAACACAAAAAGATATCAGAATCAAACGAATAAGATGTGACAATGGCGGAGAGTTTTCACCAAATTGGTTTAAAAGTTTTTGTAACAACAGAGGTATCAGAATTGAATATACATATCCATATAGTCCCCAACAAAACGGTACAGCAGAAAGAATGAATAGGACTCTTTATGACAAAGCTAGAACCATGTTAAATGAGGCAAACTTACCAAAACATTTATGGGGAGAATCAATTTTATGTTCAGCATATTTAATAAATAGGTCACCTTCTCAAGCAATAAATTATGACATACCAGCAAGACGTTTTAAAAGACAATTAGATTTGCATAAATTAAGAATTTTTGGATCAAAAGCATGGATGGTAAATGTACCCAAAAGTGACAAGCTAGAAACGAGAGCAACAGAAGTAAGAATGGTGGGATATGCGAGAACAGGTTACAGATTATGGAATCCTGAATCTGACATGATAATAGAATCAAGAGATGTACGATTTGATGAAAATAATATAAAATATGATGGAAGAAAAATGGAAAATGAACTGGATATGAAATATCAGCACAATGAATATGAAGAAAATGATTATGAAAAAGATTTAGAGGACGAGATCGATGAAATAAGAAGTGAAAAAGTAGAAGATGAAGCAGATAATGAAAACATAGAAATCAGAGCAACAAAGAGTGGAAGAGAAGTTAAAACTCCAGGAAATTTAAATGATTATGAATTATATCAAGCTTACTGTTTAACCTCATTTGAAGAAGATCCACAAACATATAGTGAGGCAATAGACAAGGGATGGAGAAATGCTATTAATAATGAACTAGAAGCACATGAAAAGATGAAGACGTGGACAGTGACAGAGGTCCCGGAAGAAAAAGAAATTATAGATACAAAATGGGTTTTTCGAACAAAAGAAAATGGAATTAAGAAAGCTAGATTAGTGGCCAGAGGCTATCAACTAAAAGAAAATAAAGACTTTGGAAAGAATTATGCACCTGTAGCAAGAATATCTACAATAAGAGTAGCATTAGCACATGCAGTACAAAACTCATGGAAGATACGACAGCTAGATGTGCCCACAGCATTTTTAAATGGCAAACTGGAAGCTGAAGTATATAAAACCACCAGAAGGAGTGAAAGTAGAAAGTAAAAAAGCTTTGAGATTAAACAGAGGATTATACGGACTAAGAGAGAGCCCAAAATGCTGGAATAAACGATTCGACAACTATATACAAAGTAAAGGATTTAAACGATCACAGAATGACTTTTGTCTTTACATTGGAGAAAAAATTAATGTTTGGCTTGTGATTTATGTCGATGATGTAATGTTGATAGGAGAGGAAGATAAATTAAACAATATAATTGAAGAATTAAAATTAGAATTTGGAGTAAAAGATTTTGGAGAACCCAATTCATTTTTAGGGATGGAAATAGTACGGAAAAATGAAACTTTAAAAATTACACAAAAGAAACAAATTAGTAAAATGCTAGAGAAATTTGGAATGAAGGAATGTAAAGGAGCTAAAACACCACTAATAAAAAGGATTTCAAATGGATCAAAACGAACCGATAGAAGATGTACCATACAGACAAATCATTGGAGGCTTAATGTTTATATCAACGGTATCAAGACCAGATATCAGCTTTGCAACATCTTATTTAAGTCAATTTTTGGACAAACCAACCAGAAGTTTATGGACACAATCAAAGAGAGTACTGCGATACCTAAAAGAAACAATGGACGTTGGGTTATTTTTTGAGAAGAATGATTACGATAATTTAATCGAAACTTACTCTGATGCAGATTGGGGAGGAAACCATGTAGACAGAAAGAGTGTAACTGGTTCAGTCACAATGTATATGGGAAATGTTGTAGCATGGTTATCAAGGAAGCAAAACTGCGTGGCATTATCAACGGCAGAGGCAGAATACATTGCAGCTGCAACAAGTGCTTGTGATTTAATACATATAAAAGGGCTATACTGTGACTTTAATAAAATTAAAAAGTGTGATGAAGTGAAATGTGTGTTATATATGGACAATAAAGGTGCAATAGAACTAACCAAATCATTCGAAAACAGCAAACGAGCTAAGCATATTGACATTAAAAATCACTTCATAAAAGACTTGGTGACTAAGAAACAAATTGAAGTAAAGTATATCTCGACGGACAATAATTTATCAGATATATGTACTAAAACTTTGTCAAATGATAAGTTATCTTTTCTTAGAAATTTATTGAAAATTATGTAGACTATTTCTAAAAGAGAAATATTTGATTTGTGTGGAAATAATTTTTTCTTTTTTGTGAAAATTTTTATGTATCTAATGTATTATCAAAATTTGAGTTTGTTAGCGATTTATGTCTATAGGGTAGACGTTTCAATCGAGGTGGGGTGTTAGGAACATACTCTGATCAGTGACCAGATCTCTCTCTATTGGAACGCACTCTACAAAGTTAGGTTGGCACTAGTATATATAGAAAATATGTAAGATGGACGAGGGGCTTGAATGTGTAGTAATAAATAAAGTTTATGGTGTGTTAAATCCAAGTCAATTAATATAAAGATTCTCATTCCAGAGGTGGATGCATTAATAGCAAGTACAAAAAAAGTGTTTCTTAAATCTCCTAAACGTCTCCGTGCATTTCATAGCAAGTGTCCCGGTATTCCTGAACAACCACAGCCGATTCTTACACGTTGGGGAACATGGTTGCAGGCAGCTTTTTATTATGCTGAATATTACCAACAAATAAAAGCTGTGAAACTACAATTTAATCCAGATGAGGTCCAGCTATTAAGGAAAGCCAAACAAAATTCGAAGATATTTCTGTTGGAATAGCTTTAAAAAATATTGCGAAGAACAATAAACCATTACATTAAAGCATGAAAAAATTAGAAAACAGTGCGTTGTCGTTAGCGGAGTCACTGCAAATAGTGAACGAAGTAAATCTACTGCTACACGATATAGATGACGCAACAAATGAACGCGTTAAAGAAAAGTTCGCAAGTGTGTTAAATAAAGACACCGTTTTTACCAAATTAAGACAAATATGTGATGGTGCAGCCCCAGATCCGTTAAATGCGTTAAAAAACTATTTTACGTACATATGTGTGTAGATGTCGAACGGTCGTTTTCAAAATATAAGAATATATTTTCACCAAAGCGAACATCACTCATGGAGACAACCATAGAAACATACCTGATGCTGCAAAATGACTACACATCTTCTCCAGTTTGTGATAAGCAAGCTAGTTCATCAAGCTAGTTAAGAGGGTAAGTTTTGCATACATTGTTATAAATTGTAATAGTTTATTGTTTCTTGTATTAGTTAATTTCGCGTATGCCACTGTCCCATTGAACATTTTTGATGGCCCTAGATAAGATTGTTTAATTTTCTTCAAAACTGCAATGTAATGATGTTGACCAATATATAGACGAATGTCATGGCATTGTTCAATTGCTTTTCAGAAAAATATGGGTAATATATATGAATCTATAAAAATTCGACCAAAAATCATTGTGTAAACAAATTTTTTCCTCGCTTCTGATACTATAACCATGAAACTGGTGCATTATCTCGCGATCGTTATGAAATTTTTTGAATTGAAACATTAAAATTTGAAATGCCCATTTTTTCTCGGAACAACGCACTTTTTGGCTCCTCCGTAAATTTCGACCTTTTGAACATTTTGGATGTCTAAACCGATATCAACTTTCTATGCCTTCATTTAGGGCTACCAACTTAGGTCACACAGAAAAGAGTACATTACAAAAGATACTTTATACTAAGAAAAGAAAATTTTTTTATAACAAAATACCTTTAGTAGGTGTAAATAAACTCAAATAAAAATTCCACCAACTGAAAGGAAAAAAGCAATGGGCCGAAGAGTAATAAGAAACCACTATGTTACAAAATTCAAGAGCTACAAACCTTTTTTTCCCACTCATCGGAAAATTTGCATTTGCAACGACTAAATATTAGAAAATTCTACGCTAACACTAGAATTTACATTATATACTTAGACCTGCTCATCCGTGAATTAGGTACCGAATGTGAACTATGAAGTAGATAATACAGTCTGGATAAACTTATGATGTAACTCACTAGTTATCTTACAGATAGTGTAGAATCCTTCATTTCGTGAGAATATATTTTTTAATAGGGTTATTTTATGTGGACTTGCTTGTTGTTAATCAAAAGTACATTTGGGATTAAAACGGAAAAGTAATAGTAGGAGAGCTGGTGTCCAAAATGTGCAAGAGTTTTCTCAAAGCTAATTTTTTGAGATTAGGTTACTTTTTAGTGATGGAAAGTAACTGTAGAGTCAGCACTTCCGGTACCGGGACACCTGGCGCTGAGATGCTCGCAAAGGTGTAATATTAATTAACGTCTCTAAACTGTTTTCTCAAAGCTCAAAATTTATAGACAATGAGCAAATATAATATAAAACAAGAATCCAACAGTCAGACAGCAAAATATAGGGACACGTGGCGTCAGCGCTATTTCATACCTGTCAAAAAAATGACGTGTGTTAAAGTGATTTCTCAAAGCTGAAATTCTCCAAAACATTAATTAAAACTATAAAGTTAATAAAGGAGACAGTCAGACTCATTTATGATAGGACCACGTCAATCAGCCGTCGATAGATGTGAGAACGGTAACTGCGCGCATTAGTACGCCTTTTCTCAATACATATTGTTTATTTTATAACTCAATGGAATGTGGGTTATCAGGGCCGGCCCGATGGGCAGGCGAGCCAGGCGGTCGCCTGGGGCGCTGAATCTTGGGGGCGCTGACTTGCCGCAAGTCGGTTGTAGTTTCTGAGTAATTAAATTTAAATTTTAATCAAAAGCACGCACTCCAAATAAGTCCGCACCTGCCCGCCTATCGGTAAGCGTGCTGTATGATAACAAAAAAATCAAAGTAATACCGGCCGGCGGAGTACAAGTGTTGTCGTGGCTATGATGTTTTATCGTTTTTATATAGACCGCCGACTGCCAGTCTTCTTTGACCGAATTCTGAATTTTCTGTATTTAATTTTATTATTTATTCTCTAACTAAAAACAAAGAATAAACTACTCTTTGCTAAAGAAGCGAATTGGAGTCATGCTGATTGGAGTAATGCTGATGAAAAAGTGCCCACTGCAATGATTCCAGAGTAAAACGGTTGGCAGTTGATCGATGGCCGATATGATTTCAGTTGGTGCAGAAGACCATCAGCTACCTAATTTCATTTCTGACGTTTTGATTCAACCGGATGATACACCTGCAGATAATTTTTGCCAGTCGACTCGCAAATGTGATTCAAAACCTTACCTATTAATGTAATGTATTGCTTAACGCTGAATTTTTTGATTTGTACACAGATTCGGAATCAACCACCACTGATGACGCCGAAGAATATGGTGCAATCGCGTTTTATTCTAATGAAGATAGTGGCGAAGAACACGACGACGGCAATGACTCTGACGATTAGATGTTTTTTTTTTTCAATGAATCAATGACTCTTTTTTTTTCTGTTATAAAAATTAAAATTATTTTTTTCTTGTATAAAATAACTGATATCTATATAATAACTGATATATAACAGTTACAATTATTAAGAAACAATTAAAATTATTTTTTTTATATAAAATAAATGATATGTATTGAGAAAAGGCGTACTAATGTACGCAGTTACCGTTCTCACATCTATCGACTGCTGGCTGACGTGGTCCTATCATAAACGAGTCTGACTGTCTCCTTTATTAACTTTATAGTTTTAATTAATGTTTTGGAGAATTTCAGCTTTGAGAAATCACTTTAACACACGTCATTTTTTTGACAGGTATGAAGTAGCGCTGACGCCACGTGTCCCTATATTTTGCTGTCTGACTGCTGGATTCTTGTTTTATATTATATTTGCTCGTTCTCTATAAATTTTGAGCTTTGAGAAAACAGTTTAGAGACGTTAATTAATATTACACCTTTGCGAGCGTCCCAGCGCCAGGTGTCCCGGTACCGGAAGTGCTGACTCTAGAATTATTTTCCATCACTAAAAAGTAACCTAATCTCAAAAAATTAGCTTTGAGAAAACTCTTGCACATTTTGGACGCCAACTCTTGTACTATAAGAGTACTTAATATTTGTAGCTCCAAAAGAGTACAGTACATGTACTCTTTAAAGAGAATGGTTGATAATCCTAATTTTTCTTATTCTCCTAAAGATTCTACTCTCTTAACTCGAGAATCACACTTTTGAAGATTCAGTTAGAAGCCACAGATATGATTCAATCAATATGCCATATTATTCCACGTAGTCAAATAAATATCTAAGTGATAAAAAATCATAGAAAAATGCTATTCGTAAAAAAATGTTTTTATGGATATTAAAGCAGACATTATTATAACATTTATAATACATTAAGACTGATTCATCAATGAGATGACGCAAACAATTTTAGTCAATATTTATTTAAACAACAAATATTGTAGAACATTCCAAATCGCGTAATTTATTGTAAACTGTAATGGCCTTATTTTAATAGGAAAAACATAAACATTTTAGACCACAAAGTACATATTGACATGTTTTTGTTTGTTTGTTTGTTTGTTTGTTTGTTGTTGTTGCCGGTAAGATTTAACCCCTAAACCATTTTTTGAAATATCACATGCATGTTTCTAATGTGGTGACTGTATTGCCATCTAAGTAGGTCAAATAAAATATATTAAAACAGGACTTGAGGGACATAAATAATTCATTTTAAGTACATAAATAGCACTGTAACCCTTTGTATAGAATTAATTTAGATTTGTTGATAGTATACAGGGTATTCCAAATTCCAGGTTCACCATTAGTAATCTCTCTGGAGAGATGTTTAAATTTGGCACTTAGATAGTTGTTGATCCGTAGCAGCTAACCATTCATTTGCCACAGACCTGGTTGTACTAAAACGGTCTCTCCTTACGAGTTGTTCTTCATGTTCAGTGGTTCATTGACAGCCACTACGACGCGACGTTCATGTCTCTGTTCTTCATTTTACGTATTCCAACATCGCATCAATATTGACGCATTTCGGTCAACACTGTGCGCAATTTTCCGAAACACCACCAGTGTCTCGTAAACCCATGATTCTACCCTTTTTAAACTCACTTCTTTAAACTCGAGGCATTGTCAATGATGTTTAGGAGACAAACAAAAATACGATACAAATTTTAATTTACTTTCCAATTCACCAGATGAATGAATATTAAATAATGCGACACATCGTTTTGCAAATTAAACTATTAACAAATTTAAATCAACAAGTTTTAGGTGAGACAAACCTTAACATATGATATGGGTGAATGACTGAAAAGTGTCACATTCTATGTCTTTACTAAATAAAATGGAAAAAAACACAAAAATAAAAGTTGAAATATGGTATAGTCAGTTGTTTCTTTTGTAATATTATAGATTTCTAATTAAAATATGTACAAATCCAAATGATTATTGAGCTATTTTCCTGAAAATACTCAAATCGTCAGTCCCGTGCCTGTCCCAAGCACTCGTGAAGAGATTTCAAGAACTATTTTTTACGGCGCCAAAAATATTTTAACAATCCTTTAATAACCATTATAAAACGTTTAAAGTTATATTTAACTAATTTAACTTATAGAGTTAAAAAATGTAAATCCATTTTGTTGATTTTCAGCGATAAAATTTGTCCCCACAGAATTCCGTCAGTACCGTGTACCTTTTCAAATTCGCGCTCCGGCGGCAAATTAAGTTTTAGGTGGCAGCACCATGTTCCCTATATTAACGAGTATTTTGTTTATGTAGACGACACGACGTCAGTTTGTATTTGGCTCTTATCAGGAAAGGTCTATCTTGAATGTTAGCTGCGAATATAAGTTTGTAACCTTGAAGACCGTCAGTGCCGTGTTAAGTGTTTTTTTGCCGTTAATACGGTAAGTTCTTTAATTTTTGATTTCTTAAGTAGATAAATGATAAAACAGTTAGTATTTTGTTTAAAACAGAACACCATAGTATTTTGCACATTTTATTAATTTTCTACCTACATTTCGTCAATCCCGTGTCCATCAGTCCCGTGTCGGTCGCGAGACACGGGACTGACATGTCGACATGGGACTGACCAAATCGTTAATTTTAATCGTATTTCGAAAACTGATTTATTCTTTTTGTCATATTTTAGGAAGAAACAAAATGAGTAAACTATCAGAGCGAAACAGAGAAGAGAAACTGCGAAAAAAAGAGAAGATCCTATAAAAAACCAAGAGCAAAAGGAAAAAGAGCACCAAGAATATCTAAGGCAAAAGCAAGAGAAAATAAGAGAAGTATTTCAGAAGTAAGTGCAAGAGAACAGCGGCAGAAAAGAAAGGCTTGGAAGACCTACTTGCGAAATTATAGACAACGAAAAAGAATGGTCTACAACAGGAAGAATATTTAAACAATACTACCCCACCCATATCTGATGATGAAAATATTGAACCAGAACGACCGCATTTACCTAGGCAAAATGATAGGAGCATGTCGGACCAAAGAAGATCTCAGAAAAACAAAATAAAACATCATACAGAAAAGTAAACACTATTAGAAAAAATTAAGAAACTCAAGAGCGAAGCTGCAAAATTCAAAAAGCGGTATCAACGTTTAAAATCTCAAAAAGAGCAATCTCAAGACCCTCTAACGCCAAACACTAAAACAAACATTTTGCTTCAAGATATTACATCAGCAGAGAGAGACAAAGCAAAGGCGGAGAAAGTAAAAAAACAAATACTGCTCGGTGAGGTAATAAAGGAACAACTTACACATAGCTACAGTTCTTTGAACACGATGGTCTAAACAAATTTTTAAAGAAATTTTGGATGGGAAAGTCATTAAAAAATATAAATGTCGTAATGTATGTTCGAAGATAATAAAATTTAGAAAATTTACGGTGTCAAATACTGGAAATGTAATGTTGTATGAAAGAAATTCTGGGAAATGCAAGAAAATTATACAGGAAAATATACAAAAAATAACACAGTTTTATTTGGAAGAGATCAATAATAGAGTGTGCCCAGGGAAAAACGACTTTGTAACCAAAAACAAAATCACCAAACAGAAACGTTTTCTTCTTAACACAATGAAAAATTTGTACTTGGATTTTGTTAAGAAATACCCAAACATAAATATAAGCTACAGATTTTTCTGCCGTGTCGCCCTCTCTGGGTAAAGATAATGAGGGTGCATGACAGGGAAATGTGTAAATGTATTATACATGCCAACATAGAATTAATAACTTAATCTCTCTTTTCCAGTGGTGTAATTTTATTAAAATCATCATCAGGTTTCAAATTCTAGAAAGACTGACAAAAAGTCAAAAATATGGCTGTTTTAGGTATTAGCAAAGGGTACTAATCTTTGGTATTAGAGAATATCAGTTTGTTTTTTTCTCAGACTGATTATGTTTTACCTTACATATTATTAAACATTTTGAGGTATTGCTTTTATCATTTTATAATTTTATTTACTTTAGAAGGTTTCTGTAGATCTCGTGATAAGACTGATTAAAATCAAGTGGATGATGTTAATATGTCAAATATGTGTATTAGTTTTTTCTTATGCTGTATTTTCGTTTCTTTTATACCTGACACAAGGATATAATGTTATAAACATTTTCTTGTATTTTTTAATAAACTGTTTTTGAAATATCTATTTGCTTTTAAATTATTGTTTTTATATTATCAGTCCCATGGTTTTACCGTCAGTCACGTGTCAACAAGTTTTACAAAAACCATTAAAAAAATGCAAACGCATAATCTATTTCAACGTTACTCAATATTATAATGTTTTAATAAGTTAAAGGAAAGGAGTTAGTTAAAATAAATTAGAATTAACATTTATTTTATATCTGGACAAATGTCATACTTAAATAAAGCGATTCTCAGTCATTCACCCATATACACATACAGGGTGAGCCAGTTTTTAGGACATAAAGTTCTACAGGCGGTAGAAAATGTTAAAATAATTGGAAATTGTCTTTTATTCGAATAATGGACTTATCTCGAGATACAGGGTGTTAAAGTTTCACTTTTAGAGATGGTATGCTTTTCGATTTTGGCACATCGGTCATTAGGATTAAACTCCCTCAAACCCTGACATAAAATAACAAGCTCAGTGGTGTAAATATGGGAGTACTTTATCATTATTTGAAATAAAAATTATTATGCACGCTACCATTTCAAACAAATAATTTATTTTTTTGCTGTCTACGTTACATTTAAGAGAAAAAATGTTTTTTTTTTTACACCTGCTTCCGAAAGTGACATTTTCTGTTGTTGGTCAATGTATTTTCTACTAGCGAAAATAGACGTTTGTCTCCCTTCAGTCGGTTTCCAATAGCAACGGGAGACAATATACATTTACTCCCGTTGCTATTAGAGACGGGAGCGAATATTAACATGATACCAAATAAAATATTTTTTTTAAACCTGCTTCCTAAAGTGACATTTTCTGTTGTTTGTCAGTGTATTTTCTACTAGCGAAAATAAACGTTTGTCTCCTTTCAGTCGGTTTCCAATAGCAACGGGAGACAATATACATTTACTCCCGTTGCTATTAGAGACGGGAGCCAATATTAACATGAAACCAAATAAAATATTATAATCAATTTTTTATTTATCATTATGGACATTAATGGTACAATTTGTTACATTATTAAAACTAATGGCAATAGAAGATTTTGATGAACAACTTAATGTTGTTGTGTTAATATCAATGTCCTGATTTTCGCTCGTTATTGTTTAGTGATTCACAACCCTCAATAATAATTTGCTTGTCTTTATTTATATTTTCGCAAGTTGATACTGACTGTGATTTTTTACCTCCAGTAATAATTTGTTGAGCCACATTACACTTTTTTGAGATAGAATCTTCTAAATATCCTTCAGCAACTGCTGAGGAACTCCATCCCCCATGCCTCTTCAAACTTATAATATCCCCTCCAGCTTCTACCAGGAGCGATGCGGATGTTCTTCTGAAACTGTGTCCAGTATAACTAGAAGATTCCGGCAATTTTAGATACTAGGCAACTTTACGGGGTATTTGGGAAAATTAATTTTTTCCAACTGCTTGCACTGTGCACATTCCTTTAATATAATTTTCGAAAAATCTGGAATGTGGTGTTTTTCAGATCTTAATGCAAAATACTTCCTATATATGTCAATAACGTAATTTCCATTAATATTATCATTAGTTACAATAAAAGTACGTGCAATGTGCGTTTTTGTGTCTGGAATCGTAATAACTAAAATGTCGTTTTTATCTTGAATATTTTCGAGACGCAAATAGGTTAATTCGTCACACCGACAAGCCCCACAAATTGCCATAACTACAGCAACCTTAAATAAAATAAGATGTGTGAGAAAAACTACTAAAAAAGTTAAAGAACAATTAAGTTTACCTTCATGAACAAATATATTTCGTCAGGGGCTACTGAAATAAATTTATTTATATCTTCCCTACTGAAAGTTTTTGCTTTCTTCGATTTATATCCAACAGCTTGTCTTTTTAAAAAATTGATCAGTTTCTGTTTCTTTATCTCGATATCTTCTCTTAAGAGAAGCGTAGTTCTTAACATCGAATACTTTGCCCAAAGGGTCGACGATTTGTATTTTTTACTGGCAAATTAAAAATAAGCCAAAATGGCTCATTTATTTTTTTGACGTTGCTGATTGTCATCCATTTTTTTAACGTATTATATTCGTTTTCATATTTTAATCTAGATTTTGCTGGAAGAAGATTTAGTGTGGCAATTCTTGCTTCTTCTACAATAGCTTCAGGAATTTCACAGTCACTATCCGAACTCATTTTCTTTTTTGTAATGCACTAACTCGCGTTGCAATAATAATTGTGTAGTAAACAATTTTGTTTGACTATTACTTGCTACAATAGAAACAGGAAACATTTACTAGCCTGCTCATGGTTTTTTATATTTAAATATTTTTTGATTTCAGCAAAATATAACAAATAAAGCTTTATCTTAAATACCATGTGCGAAAGAGTATGTGAAGGTGTCAAAAAAAATCATATGTTCAACTCTGGAGTAAAGTATCATTTCCTCCCTTGGATGATTGGGAGAGGAAATGATACACTCTCCTCCCTAGGTAAACAAATAGCTATTGTAAGACAAACCGTTCACGAGATATTTTTAGTTAAACGTTTCTTGTGAAATTCTACTTATTCCCTTTACCCAATCACACTCGTCATGAGGAATAACGAAAGTTGATACAAAATAAACTAAACGTCAAACTTTGACGTAATAATAATTTATAAAATGAAAGTACATTATTTAAGGTGTTCAAATATGTTTTGAATAGTTTAAGGATATTCCTCCAAAGCATTAATAGCTGGTTCCAGTTAGACCAATTTCATGGCCTCCTCTTTTACCGGACTTACTCCACTGGATTTCCGCGTATGGGGTTATCTGAAGGAAAGGGTATACGCAGTCCCATTAAATTCAAGTAAGCAGTAAAGCAACAGCATTCGACATTTTTCAAATGTTCTAAAGGCTGATTGACAACAAAAAAACGGTAGGCACAGCAAGAAATTCCTCATCACTGTAGAGAAGATAAACAAAAAGTACTAAAAGTAGTAAGGTTATGTGCGGAAAGAAACCCGGAGCGACATGTTCTATGTCACAAAATGTTTAGCATATTAGAAAATAATAATAATGAAATAAGAAGCAATCAGGCCCGCGCCTAATTTGGCGCCCTTGTTCATTTTAATATATTTCGCCCCCAATTTTCATAACGCTAATAAATGGGTAATGGTACAGGTAAAAAAATAAGAAACTGAATGAAATACATATAATAGATTGCGATTTCTTTTTGTTTTGTTTTTATCATTATACATTTTATTTGCTAGCTATATTATCTTTTTTTTTTTTTACTTTTGAGGCCTTTTGGCGCCGTCGTCGTCTACCGAACGACTTTGCCGTTATGTACGGCGCGGGCCTGTAAATAATACATATGCGTTTAGTCAAAACCGAACCAAAACCTTGACAAAACAGTGAGGATCGAGTTTTATCTTAGCAGATCTCAAGATATAATATAGCAAACGTTTGGAGACAAATAAGGGCGAAAACACAACATGGCGGTGCGACGTCGCATCGCAAAAACGACGTCGCACGGCGTTGCGATGCGATGACGCAACGTTAAAACCTCATCGCCACGGCATCGCAGAGAAGACGCTTCTAGTGAGATGTGGACCGCATAATACGTGTCCTACAGCTGTTGCAGGCCACAACACTGCGGTGCGACGACGCATCGCAAAAACGAAGTCGCACCGCAATGTGATGCGATGAACGTTCATTGCACGGCCACAGAAGACCTATACCAGAAGCGACACGTTTGATGTATGTATGGCGTGTTATAATTAAATATAAAAACCAAATAATGTACCAAATCCCAAATCTTGTACACACGCAACCTGTTGGGACAGCAGACTAAGTCGCGTATAAAAGACTACCAGACTTCCGTGATTTGCGTGTGTGTTGCTTGAGAAAATCATTCCCGATCTCATAAGTAAAAACACAACACTGCGGTGCGATGTCGCATCGCAGAAATCAACGACGTCGTGGAAATTTGCGATGCGTCGTCGCACCGCAGTGTTGTGGTTTCGCCCAGGATTTGTACTAAGCGACGTCGCATCGCAAATTTCTACGACGTCGTTGATTTCTGCGATGCGACGTCGCACCGCTGTGTTGTGTTTTCGCCCTAATAGTTAGAAATTATTCGTAATCGATATACTTCGCCATTTATAATTGAGAACAAAATACCTATATAAAAAGAAAGCGTAACCTTCATCTTTCAACCTGTTTTTTGAAAAGAGGCGCAAATATACACACGAATTTTTTCTTGTATATCTTAGAAGACAGTAAGTATTCTCAATTATATCCAATAGAAAACTCCATTGCGGTAAACGGTGATGACAGTTGAATCTTTAAGCAGTTTTGAATTTGGCAAATTGAAGATAACTGTGTTTATGTCTTTTAACAAACCTGTACGCAGTTTACAAATATCTATGGTCAGTTTAAAACTAAAAAAAATTAACTTTCCAATTATAACACTTTACACTTTAGTTGTGTATTAGGTATGAAATCATTTATTCAAAATGGGCATCTTAGTAACCTTTATCTGAATATCGCCGAAATCCGAGGTTCGCAGTCCTGTAACTGAGCCCAATGAACATTTAAATAAATTATTTGGCTAAACTATAAAAGTTTGATTCATTGTATTAGAAAATTAGAGTTTCAGATCGCAATTCGGATTTTCATTTTTGATATTTTTTGAGACGATAGTGTCAATCCGGGCTCGATAATGTATCGTCTTGATAAATCTTTCATCAGCGCATTTTGAATTTTAATATATTAATTAATATAGATGTATTTTTTGGCTAAGCAATTATTTTTTTCCTCATATACATGGGATCGTTTCAGGGAGTGGGAGGTTCTTCACGTTAATTTTTTTAAATAATGTTTATATAAGAAATTAGCAATATTTTTAACATTCCTATTAAATCCTTCCAGGAAAAAAAAATTTTGACTCAATCAAAATCGGATCATGCGAATCGTTGATGAGTGATGATGAGTGATGACTAAACTTTCATGATTTCACTTATCTCTAGGGATTATCATCGTGATGTCGTTAGCGATTGCAACAGTGGCGGCTGCTCTATAGAAACTCAGGGCCTCGAGCCTCCCAAGTTACTATTAGGAAAATGTAACAGTAATTAAATACATGATTTTTTTTTTCGTTTTTTTTTTATATAATATCTTTTTTAACATAGTTAATACCCGTTTGCCACGGCTGTGTGTACAATAAAACTTCAACTTATAAATCTAACTTATAAATCTAACTTATAAATCTAATTTAAACCAGAGAGTATGGGGGGCTCAGGCTCAGCTTAAATGAGCCTTTCCTTGCATAAGGAAATATATGAAGAAACGAACCGAGCGCGAAAATAGCCGATCACGGAGAACGATTTTTACAACGCGACAAAAGGCTCAAGTTATCAGAGCCGCAGTGCGCTTTTAATGTTTGTGTATTATAGTAGTGCCTATATCGTTTCGCTCTCGACATTTATTTGTGGTTTCACTGCTTTAAGTATTTTTGTGTTATTTTAAGTTGGTTGATGCCAAAATGACTGAGGATAGTATAAATAATATTCTGAAAGTGAATTTTAAAACTCTGCCGTTAGCAGACAAAGTAAAAATCAAGAAACTTGGGAGACCGACACCAGAATTGACTCCGAACCAACCAGGTAATGTAGGGACACATACTTTCACGAGGCATTTTTCTAAGGAAATTTACAAAAAATGTTAGTGGATTTGTGGGTGTGATTAGGTAAATGCTCTGTTTCGTTTTCCATGTGTTCAATTTTATTCCGATTCTGTCGGAATGGACAAGATATGGTCGGATTTAATGATCTAAAACACTTAAGTCAGAAAATAAAAAAGCACGAAATTTCTGCATATCATATAAAGTGCAGTACGGATTTGGCTTTATTATGTTCGGTAAATATTGCAGTTCAGTTAGATTCAGTTTATAAACAAAATATTATAAAACACAACGAGAAGGTGACTAAAATAGGTATATTTTAAAGAAAATATTTCACAAAATCTTTCCACATGTATTGAACTTAAAAAAAGTTGAAGAGTTTGAAAAAATTATATCATCTATTAGAAATTCAACTTATGAGATAGAAAAAGAAATTACCAATACTGAGAATGAGAGTAAACGGAGAAACATTGATCCTGAAAATAGAAATTCCGTAATTGCAAAGGAAGTGTGTGATACAACAATTTTTCAGATGAAAGAAAGATTATCATACAGAGGTCATTTAGAAGCTGCGTCTTTAGTGAATGTAGATAATTTTTTTAATTAATCAAAGAAATTTCCGACGTCGACTTTCAAATCAGTTGTTGAATCTTATCCAATGTTACAGGGTTATTCATTATAAATTACCCACCACTTATCATCGTTATTATTGCCTATAGAAAAAAAAGTTTTAAATAAAAGTTGTGTGGTTATGACTGAATTTTTTCAAAATGCTATCAAAAGTACAGTAGCGTGCAGATTTCAGGGGATACATAAAATAAATATATTTTTTAAATGGGATACCCTGTATATTATAAAATTTTTGGATTGATCCATTGTTCCTGATTTCAAAAATATACCATATGTTGCCCCTACCATATACCGTTTTTGAGTTATTAAACGTCGAATATCTTAGTTAAACTAATTACAGTAAATATGGAAACGTTAAACATTATTAAAGTGAGTTATGAAAATGCCAACTATTATTTTTGATAAATGACATTTCTTTAATGAATTAATCAAAATGGTTTACAGTGAGGAAGAAAAAGACCAAATATTTACTTGTTATATACATACATATAAATATTTTTCTTTTCTTGACCGATAATATCAAATAATATCTGATAGTTATTTTTTTTTGTGGTGATTTCGGTCAGATATAACTAATTTTATTATTTTTTTCTAACGTTTCGGTTTATTACACCATCATCAGAGAACTATTGTTATATACAAAATAACAAAAATTAACGTACAGCAAAAAATCGTCCAACACCATCAGAAAATACGTTCAAAAATATTTACCGAAAGGTGAATAATACCTCCAGTTTTAGTAGAAAAAAAGCGTGTAGTTCAAGCAAACCGGGAAGAACAACTAGATATACTGCTTCATTTCGAAGGTAAGCCCATCCATATTTATTCGCGAATAGACTTTTTTGAAACATTGTATTATTTTTTTAGAAAATTCTGAATGTAGCATAAATAATGTAGTCTATCAATTCGGTAAAAGTTATTCCAAAACTCAACGTACGTTAAAAAATAACAGCTACAGACCATATAAAATTTCGCCCGTACAAGTTTTAACACAGGCTCATAAAAGGAAAAGGCTGGACTTTTGCCACCAGATGATTCAAAAGTTGGATGAAGATCCCGATTTTTTTACTAAAATATTATGGACTGATGAATCATCCTTTTCTACGGCAAGAGTTTTTAATGCGAAAAAATCGAGGGTCGTGGAAAAACAAGCATAACAGAAAAAGATTGATAAAACAAATAAAAAAAATCAGGAAGAAAAACTGTTAGCATTTAGTGTGGAATTTTCAGAAAGAAAATTGTTGGGCCTATATTTTATGATTATACTTTAACTGGAGTTACCTATCTTGAAATAGTTATCCCAGAAGCAGAAAATATTCTTTTGGAGAATTTTCCAGAAGCCGAACTTCATGATATGATTTGAATGCAGGATAGGGCAACTCTGCATAATATCCTACCCGATCAAGTTCATTTGAATAATGTATTCCCAATATGGATGGGGAATAATGGACCTATTAAATGGCCACCTGATAGTCTGGATTTGACCCTTACGGAATCTTTTTTTTTGGGATTTCTAAAAGACATTGTCAATAGTAATAGTAATCAAGTCATTAAAGACAGGATTCGACTTGAAATAAACAATCTGAATGTAAATAATGAAGCCATTTCCGGTGCAATTATAAATATAAGAAGACGTTATCAATTATGCATTGACAATAATAGTGGACACATCGAACATCTTTTATGAGTTATCATTTATTTATATTTAAATTTCCTAAATAAATCTTTTGTATCTATTTTGTACAGATATTTGGTTTTTTCTTCCTCACTGTAAACCATTTTGATTATTACATTAAAGAAATGTCACTTACCAAACATAATAGTTGTCATTTTCATAGATCATTTTAACAACGTTAACTTTTCCATATTTACAGTAAGGACGAAAACACAACACAGCGGTGCGACGTCGCATCGCAGAAATCAACGACGTCGTAGAAATTTGCGATGCGACGTCGCTTAGTACAAATCATGGGCGAAACCACAATACTGCGGTGCGACGACGCATCGCAAATTTCCACGACGTCGTTGATTTCTGCGATGCGCCATCGCACCGCAGTGTTGTGTTTTTACTTATGAGATCGGGAATGATTCTCTCAAGCAACGCACGCGCAAATCACGGAAGTTTGGTGGTCTTTTATACGCGACTTAGTCTGCTGTGCCAACAGGTTGCGTGTGTACAAGATTTGGTACATTATTGGGTTTTTATATTTAATTATAACACGCCATACATACATCAAACGTGTCGCTTCTGGTATAGGTCTTCTGTGGCCGTGAAATGAACGTTCATCGCATCGCATTTCGGTGCGACTTCGTTTTTGCGATGCGTCGTCGCACCGCAGTGTTGTGGCCTGCAACAGCCGTAGGACACGTATTGTGCGGTCCACATCTCACTAGAAGCGTCTTCTCTGCGATGCCGTGGCGATGAACTTTTAACGTTGCATCATCGCATCGCATCGCTGTGCGACGTCGTTTTTGCGATGCCACGTCGCACCACTGTGTTGTGTTTTCACCCTAACTAGTTTAACTAAGATATTCGACGTTTAATAACTCAAAAACGGTATACGGTAGGGGTAACATATGGTATATTTTTGAAATCAGGAACAAAGGATCATTCCAAAAATTTTATAATAGACAGGGTATCCCATTAAAAAAAAATTATTTTTTGTATCTCCTGAAATCTGCACGCTACTGTACTTTTAATAACATTTTAACAAAACAGACATAACACAACTTTTTTTTTAAACCTTTTTTTCTATAGGCAATAAAACGATGATAAGGGGTGGGTAATTTATAATGAATAACCCTGTACAACAAGACAAATTAAGGACTGAATTGGAAGTCATTTATTTAAGAACGGATTTTAAAAATATTGTAAGTGGCCTAAATATGCTCTCTTGAAAATGATTTAAATGAAACTCTCAGCGAAACGGTCAAGTTATTAAAAATTATTGTGACAATTCCGATGTCTACTGCTGAATCAGAAAGATGTTTTTCAACTCTTAAAAGAATAAAGACATTTTTAAGAAACACTATGAATGAAGAACGCCTTAATGCCCTAGCAATGATGTCAGTGAATAAGAACTTTATCCATAACATAAGCAATTTTAACGAAAAAGTCAAAGAACATTTTATTTCCCAGAAAGACAGAAGACTTAATTTTGTGTATAAGCAATAACATTTTTACTCGAATTTTTAAGTGATTATTATATTGTGAACCCTTTTTTGTACATATGTACAGAAAACTTTTCCTCATGTTGTCAAAATTCGTAGTTCTACTTGCATGAAAGGTGAGTCTTTATTACGTTGTTCATATTTTTTAAGAAACTAGAGCCCACAAATAAAATTATCACGAGCCGCCACTGGATTGCAACCTCTTTTTTCATTACTTTCACGGAGATTGCACAACAGAAATTGCATTAAAAAGTTTTTTATTTGGTTTGCAAATTTCAAAATTTTAAACAATGCATTTAACGTGTTTTTTGTAGGCCGTGGGAAAAATTGTGCGTATGATAACGACGACAATTGTAAAAATTTTTAAAAAGTTGTGATGAATGTTAATAGTTTTAACTAATCTCTAATTAAAACAGTTAGTAATTTTTATATCATAAATCAATCTAGAAAAAACAATCCCTTTATTCTCTCTCAGACACGATAAAAGAAATTCCATGGCCAACGGCTTGCGATATTATGGAAATATAAGAAATAAAATAGACGAAATATGAAGAACGTCCTACTAATATTCCAGCAGGATATATTTACATTAAAAAGTCTAATTTATACATTTGTTATATACAGTGGAACATGTTCAGTTTTAACAGAATTATTTAGCTGTCTGAAAAACATATAAATGAAAGTAATAAAAAGTAATTAAATTAATATTAATCTCATACTTATGGCTGTAATTGTGCGATAAGATATAATATTTCATCAGACCCAGACAATTAATTATTTTGATGTATTAATTTTTAATAAAAACAATAGTATCATAAGAAAGTGGCAACGTTGTTTGAAAGTTGTTTTAATAATACGGAAAATTTTAGTATTTTTACACTTCCAAAAATGTTTGGGGCCAGTTTCACAAATGTGGCTCAATTTAAAATCGAGGATATTATCAGTTGTAAAAATCGTATTAAAAATCTAGTAACGTTACTGAGACAAAAGTTATAGGTAAAGCGATTTGGGGCGACATAAATGTGAATTATGTTATATTATATCGAATTTCATCCCCACCCCACGACTCTCAAGATAATGGGATTATATGGCGAAAACGCGCAAATTATCACATATTTATTATACTATGTCATGTCAGCTTCGGTTGAGTATTTCCCTACATTGATTTCAATATCCACATCTCTGCATTCCTGTCGTGGGCCCAGATTGTATCACTCATTGCGTCCTAATTGAAAGTTAGGTTTATTATATATTACGCGCCATAAACAACTCACATAATGAGGGCTACTGTTTTTAGGCTCACCAGTTGGCACCACTGGCGAGTAAAGTTGCAGTCAAAAGTTATTGTTAGGCGCGGAACAAATTTATAGGGTTTTATTATGATTATTTCGTACACCAGTAAATACAAAAACTTGTTAATTATGCTCTATTTTGCTCGGAAACAAAAGGCGGACATGTGTTTCCGAGAGACAAAACTCGCCTAAAACAGTTGTTTTTAGCGATTTGCAGCGATAACTTTATTCCTTCGAAACATTCGCGTGTTTATAAGAAACATTGAAATCCTGACGATTATGCGTTACCAAAGGAGTCTACTACAGAAATTCGTAAGTAATAATCATGAACATTCGTTGTTTTCATCACGCTCATACTTGATATAACCTACCTTTAATGACATAAGACATATTTGATAGGTACAATAATTTCCCTACTGAGCAAGTAAATTACTACATTCCCTTCTCTCATTTTTATAAAAATCACTAAAAACCTGCGTTAAAAAGCCAATATAAACATTAATATCCAGTGACATTTGAAATTTTTGTACCTTATCCTACACTAGCGCCTCGCTGGTGAATTCAAGCGCGGTAGCCCTCGTTGATATAAATTACTCTCGAACTGGTTATGTTATCTCAATTGACATATGACGTCATAAATCACTTCCCTCACATACTCATTTTCGTGACAACGTCAAATTATCAAGATAAACATAAATATTTGTTAATTTATGTTCGCCCCAAATTGACTTGAGGAGTTTGGATGTCATCCCAGAGACAGATTTTTAAAACTAATACTATATTCCGAAAAACTCGTTATATAGTAGTATTAAATTAAACGTCAATTTTTGACAGTGTACTTACACATTAATCAAATTAATTAATTAGCTCTTGCATGTAAGATTGACACCAATGAGCGGTCGTCAACCGCCGAAATTTTTTCTTTTTTTTTTTGCTTTTTTTGTATTGTATTTTGCATTGCTTTTAAAATTAGCAGTGGGGAGCCTGGCTACTGCCCCCATACGACGGTAATGGATTAAATTAATTAGATCTGGCGAAATTATTCTTCACGAGAACATAATTACAATGGGCAGTCAAAAAATAAATATCAAGAATATAAATACTACCCAGGAAGAAATACAGGAGGATATGGAAATAACTGACAGCCCTATTAAATCAACTACAGAATTCCTACTACCAAAAAAAACAATTAAACTTGCAAAAAATCTTACATACTCAAACCGCTACCCCAAACACAACTACTACAAACAGGTTCAGAGCATTGGAAAACACAGCCGAACAAGAAATACAGGAAACAGCAACTAACACAATGAAAAACAAAGAGAAAACTTTCGAAAGAGAGCCTAGCAGAAATCCCCCAATTGTTCTGAAAGGAATACCGAAAAGCCATACAGAACTAACAAACGAACTAAAAATACACATAAAATTGGGATATCATATCAAATATGCCCCTAAAAGCACCCTACTATATATTAAGGATAACAAAGAATACGCACGATATAAAAACAAACTACAAGAACAAAACGACGTGGAATACCACACATACACCACGAAAGAAGAAAAACAACACGCTTTCGTTCTCAGGGGACTACAAGGCAACCCTGAAACCACAGAAATAAAAGACGACCTGGAAGAACAAGACATAACAGTGCAGAACATTTATAGAATGAAAACCAAATTCAATCCACTATTTCTTATCATTACAAATAGCGACATTACCCTTAAAAGCTTGCAAAATAAAATACAATATGTATTGCATACTAAAATTAGCTGGGAACGCCGCAAAAATGATAGAATCATAAGTCAATGCCGTCGCTGTCAATCTTGGGGGCATGCAACTAGTAATTGCCATCGTAACCCTAAATGTGTTAAATGTGGGGAAACACATTGGACCCGAGACTGTTCAAAAACCGAACAGGAACCACCTAAATGCGCAAACTGCAACGGGCCACACACCGCAAGTAATATAACATGCCCAGTCTACTTACATCGCATCAACTCTATCCAACCGAAACAGCAGGAACCTCTTACTCAGTATGTCCCCGCTCCGATGCCGGCCGTAAATGCGTGGACACAGCGAACGCCGGCCAGCCCACCAGCACATGAAGCCTACACACAGGAAAGAAGATACGTAGCCACTACCCAGGCCGCTAGCCCCCCTAATTAATAACGAATTCAACAATTTAATAAACGAAATGAACAAATTAAATAGTAAAATCAATTTAAAAGAAACTATTAAAGCAATAGCCGAGCTAAACAGAATGCTACACTCCGTTACTGATCCAATTCAAATTATAATGGTAATACAGGAATATACCATAAACGTTCTACCAAAATATAACATTACAAATTCAACATAATGAACTGGAACAGTAACGGAGTAATTAATAAAATAAATGAACTCAAAGCATTCATAAATGAACACAAAATTGATATAGTAATAATTACGGAATCAAAACTAAATAACTCACATCATGTTAAAATCAATAACTTCAATATATACAGGAAGGATAGACCGAACAATCGGGGAGGGGTGTGGCTATACTCATCAAAAAGAGTATACCACACTCCCTCCTCGATAATTACAACACTAGCATTGAACATATTGCAATAAAACTGAGCGATGACACCGTCATCGTGGCCGCTTATAACCCTCCTAATAACAGAATATCGCAAGCTGATCTTACTAATATCACTCAAGCAAACAAGGTAATTATAATAGGGGACCTGAATGCCAGACACACGTCGTGGCGTAATAACAGGTCCAACAGAAGCGGTGTCGCCCTGCGAGACTTTGCACTGGCGGAAAATATTGCAATTTTAATCCCAGATAACCCCACCCATTACCCAGCAAACAATTCAACCCCCAGTTACATTGATCTCGTAGTAAACAAAAATTATCCTTATCCTATACAACCCATATCCCTCCCCCCTACTCTCCAGCGACCACAACCCCATAACATTTACAATACAAGACACAAACATAAACACACATAGCAGACTAATATACAACTACAAAACGACAAACTGGACAATATTTAAACGCCACGTAAACTCGACATTAACAATAAACAATAACATGAACACTAGACAAGACGTAGACAACGAAATACAAAAACTCACGAGCGCGCTGCAAGCCGCACGTGATAAAACAACAAAAAAAGATAATACAAAAACCACGAGAAGAACTACTGCCGGACGACCTGCAAAATCTTATAAAATTTAAAAATAAAATACGCCGGCAATGGCAGAAATATAGACGGACAATAGACAAACATAGACTAACAGACATACAACAAACAGTGAACGACAGACTGACAGAACACAAAAACGCTGTTTGGAGACATAGAATACAGGGACTATCTAGACAAGACAACTCGTTATGGAGAATGACAAAATTGCTACGAAAACCTTACAATACGATACCTACACTGATACATAACGGACACTCATACATGCAAGATGCAGAAAAGGCTGAAATACTAGCCGAGCACTTGGAGCAAGTGCACACAGCTCAACCAGACACGACAGAACAGCACGAAATAATAAATAATGACGTAGACGAAATACAAGACCACTATACAATACCCCCACGGAAACTGACTAAATTACTCACGTCACCACAAGAACTAAAAGAACTTATTAGACATTTACCAAACAAAAAAAGCCCCCGGACCCGATAATATCCCCAACATAATCCTGAAACACCTCCTACCAAAGCCTTAGTCATCCTCACCCATATTATAAACAATATCATAAAATTGCAATATTTTCCTCCAAGATGGAAAATTGCCGTGGTGGTTCCGTTTTTAAAACCAAATAAAAATGCACAAGATAAAAATAATTACCGGCCAATCTCATTGCTCAACGCAATGAGTAAAATAGCAGAAAAAATTATCCTGAAAAGAATAAATCATATAATCAATAAAAAGCATCTTATCCCAGACAATCAATTTGGTTTCAGGAGCGGACACAGCACGGCACTTGCATTGTGCAGAGTCGTGCAGGACGTCATAGAAGGTTTTAATAAAAAGCAGTCGACCTGTATGCTTCTGTTGGACGTGGAAAAGGCTTTTGATACTGTTTGGCATTCAGGCCTCTTATATAAACTCAAAAATAATCTGGACTTACCACCTTATTTCGTAAGTCTTATTAAAAGCTATATTAACGACAGGAAATTCCGAGTAAGGGTCAACGATGCGGTGTCACCGCTCAAAAACGTGCGCGCAGGGGTTCCGCAAGGCACCGTCCTCTCACCTATCCTGTTTAACCTTTTCCTCTCAGATATACCTACACATCCCACCACAAAAACCATACTTTACGCAGACGATACGACAATATACGGACAATCCTTTTACGCACAAACGGCAACACAAAAAGTACGATACCACATGAACAGACTGACAGACTACTACAAAATATGGAAAATTAAACTAAACGAGAACAAGACAGAAACTATTACGCTGACAAAGAAATTCACGAACATAAAAACGTTCAACAAACTAAAAATAAACAACAAAACAATCACCGAAAAAGACACAGTTAAATACTTAGGAATCACACTTGATAAACGACTATTTTTTAAGCAACATATAACAAACACAATTAACAAAACATACGGTACATTGAGTAAACTTTATCCACTAATTAACAGACGAAGCATTTTAAAGACAGACAACAAACTATTACTATACAAAACGATACTAAGACCGACTCTGACGTACGCATGCGCGGCCTGGTGCCACATATCCGACACACAATACAAAAAGACTACAGACAACACAAAATAAATTACTGAGACTCCTAACTAACTCAAACAGATATATAAACATGTTACAGCTACACAGACAATCTAACATAGAACTTATACAACCATACATATACGAAACTGCGACGAAATTTCTAAAAACTAACACAAGAACCTCAAACTTGACAAGGGACTTGACTCACATAAGAAGATACGATAACATACCGCATACGCATAAATACATACACGAAAGACTACCACTGTATGACGAGCAACGGTAACAATAACAACAAACGGACAACATACTGTCATAATACCCCTCCTGTCTTACCAAATCACCCCGCCCCCCTCCCCCACATACACATAAAAGCAACAAAAATTAATAAAAAGTAGGTTTTTCTTTTAAATTTTTCCTGTATATATTCAAGAAGTCACCAAACAACAAAAAACATGCTACACAAATTAATTATTTAAAAAAATCCCTGCGTTCTATTTAGCACGGCAATTGCTTTGTCACAGGAAAAAGCCATACGCAGTAAAACACATGCTATGAAGTATAAGGCCATAACAGCGGCCGGGGCGAGTGGCTACCGCTTCACGCGATATGTACCGCACGCCTAAAACCAGTATTATAAAAATACAATGAATAACATAAATGATATACATTAATTAAGGCATGACTTGTAAAAATATCAATTGCTAATAAATTATTAAAATGGAAATGGAAATGGTAATGGATATCTACTTTCAGATTTTATTATTATTTATTAAATCGTTCATATAATTCTCACTCGATGCCGTCGCTATATTTTTTTGGAAAAAAATGTTTTTTTTAGTATAAACATAAAAATAAATAAATGGTCAAATAAAATAAATACACTTAAAACACTGACATTGTAAAGAATTTATTGCTTAATAAAGATACTAAAATTGCAGTTTAAACGTAGATAAAGCAAAAAATATAAAGATGCATTTGAATTAAACATACGAATCGTAGAAACAATGAAATATAATGTACCGTATGGCGGGGGTTACTTTGCTACCATTTTGACACATTTCGCTTGATACATTTTTTTATTTATTGCTAATGGTCTAATTTCTGTGGTTTTACTATTATTACAATTCGGCCAAAATACTACCATTAAAAAATGAACAGGTAATAGGAAGATGGTAGGTTAAATTTTTTTTGCGAGTATATCACCGCCCCCAATTTCCTTCTAGATCCGCTAATGATCCTCACTAATATAAACGAAACAAACTGACTTCTATGCAATCTTTTATATATTTATAATAACAACATATTATGTATTTCAAAAAATATACAATGACATCATATCTTGCATTGATGTGACGCAAAACATTGCGAAACCATTTCTGAAATATATTTTTTTAAAAAAAGAAAATCGACCCACTGTATAGTATATATTTAAAGACAGGACATAATTTTTATGTTACAAATGCAATTTGCGTATCCGAAGTAGCGATCATGTGTGCTAGTTAAAAAATATGCGACGAGTCCTTGTGAAATCCAAATTAAATGACCAAAAAAAAAAAATTTGGCGGGTATAAATTAGGTATATTTATGCATATTATGACGTCGTTTTGAAATTGGTATCACTGTTATCTTAAAAGACATGGGGTCAAGGTCATTATTTTTTTAAAGGCAATAGTGGTAGTTTTTCGTGTTTTATGAAAGGGAGTATTTTTCTGATTACATAAAGTAATTAAAGTAAAGAAATTTTGAGAAAATAGTTATTGCATATCTTAACTTTGAGCAAAAAAATTTAATTCAAATGAAAACTGTGGCTCATCGTGAACTTAAACTCTGCCCACAGAATACAATGGAAAAGCATTATGAATAAATAAATATAGCTACTGAAAATCTTAACTCAACAAAAGAGATTAACGAAATTTTTAAAAATTTGGTTTTATATGTTGGACCCCTCCATTTTTTTTGGGTTTAGAGCCGTCCCTGGTTGGGCTATCATTCAAAAATATCTTCTACATATCTCAATAAAATGTTGTGAATCTGGTTTAGTTATAGCGTCAATACGCACCTATTATCTCTGTTCTGGAATCTGTTAATATATCATTAATGTATATTTTGTAACATACCTACTATTTATAATAGAAATTTATTTTATATGACTGCGTGTAAGTTTTGATATAGGGCAGTAATAAAATAAACATTTGTTTTTTAATTATATTTAATACTTAACTAGAAATTAAAACTATTAAAGAATAATTCATGGTTTAAAGAACACAGTCCATAACTGATTTGGAAGCTATTAAAATACCTATCTACTAAGCAAAATTATTTGCCCATGAATTTTTTTAATACAGAAGATAATCGACCTAGGCATAGAAGCACTGGCGCGGCAATATCTTCTCTATTTTTAATGATAAAATTTTATACCCTGTATACACCTGTAGAAACTAAAATAATTTCTTTTGTATTCAATCACTATTTAATGTCAGCCTAACTGGTATTGTACCCATTAAAATTCAGTAAATACAACGCCACTATAATTCTAACATGCAGTGGTTACCACCTATCTTATTTTCGGGTCAATTTAAATATTTTAAACATTAATTTTTTTTGACTTGAATTTATTAATTATTACACATCATTACTATTATAACAAGTAGTTTCCTGATTTGTATTCCACTTTTTCAGAGCCGGCACTTATAGAACAAATAAAAATATTAATAAACACGCCACTTAAATGTTTATCTGGTATGTTTATATACCCGTAACATATGCAATAAGTGGAATCAGGATACAGGCATAGTTGCGCTATTGTGCGGGAATGAAAGATTTTCCCGTACACAATTGAGCTTGGCAGCTTGTTTGCTGGTGATATTGGTGTTCTAGTAGTAGTTTACTAATCGTAGCAATCTGATATTGTACGGGTGCGTGCGTTAAGGTCGTATAAAACGCTCTTAGCAATGGCGACATTATTAACATTCGTGCATTAACTACAAAAAATTATTGAAAACTACAGTGACAACAACAGAGATTTCTAGAAAAAATAATAAAATAATTATTACATATTACATAAGCAATGTTTTCAAAACTAATATATTGGAAGTGTTTGATATATTATCTACCTAAAACTTTTATACTAGCGCATTCAAATAATAATGACAGCACAAAATATAAAAAAAATTATTAGTATTTATAATTATTATCATATTAGGTTTGAAAGGATGCTTATCTAATACCAATAATTATTTTTTCTAGAAATTAATAAATACAAAGCAAACAAAATGCCATATTTTTTAAAACAACAGAGATTGTTCACATATTCTGTGTACTCCAGGCAATCGACGTTACATGTATTTGATACACGCTGTGATTATGAAAGACATTTATATTCGGCTATTCATCGACAAAATATTGGCGGTACAGTTACAAAAGAGGAATTTATTTTATGATTTGTGTGTCATGCTCTGTGTATGTAGTTTTCCTTTACCTATTAGCCAAACATTGCGTAAAACATATCTACCAAAAGTATATAAAAATGTTTTGAATTATAGAGGACGTACGAATTAAATTTTTCTGCGTCTACTCGTATTGATACTAAAAATAATAAACTCGTAACCGAAAGACTCAAAAGAGGCACAGAATTTTTCTGGCTTCAGGCGCCTGCATTACTTAATACGACACCGATTATGGTGGTAAACAAAAACAACGTTAAAACAGAGATTACAATATCTCTGTATTTTTAGTAGCAAAGATGGCTATGGTATATATGTGTTAAAATATACAATCATATTATTGAATGATATACTTTATAGAAGCTAGATCGATTTGTAAAGAAAGATTGAGGCAAATCAAGATATATAGGTTTCTATAGCTTTTTATTAGTTCAGCATTGTTAAATATTGCTATTTAGAATTGTTGTACCGTGTATACAGACAATACAAAAGGTCTTCAATCATAGGAAAGTCGAGCGCAATTTACACTTAGTATTAAATTCAGTATTGACAGATCTGCTTTATTCACACATTATCAGAATTATAATGACGCAAAATTTTGTAGAATCTAATCTTTAATAGATTAAAATAAAATAAAATTTATTAAATTGGCACACACCTATTAAAATTATTTTAACATTGCTGTTTTGAGAATTAATTTTAATTCATGTTTTATAAAATTTTCATAAAAAATTAAATGACTGTTTTTAGATAATTGGCTCTTTTACCTTTCCAAAACGTGAATAAGAGTTTATATGAAAATATATTGTATGGTAAATTAAATACAATAACCTCCTATGATCGAACAACTTTTACGTTGCCTGTGTCTACATATAGGTACATACATACAGGGTGTTCGTTTTCAACCTACCCCCTAGACGTATCTCCGGACTAAATGGGAATATCGTTTTGAAATTTTTGTCGAAGGGTTTTTCGGAAAAGATCTACCATTCTAAAATATTTTTGAACTTTTATCACTTCCGGTTATACCGGAAGTTGATATCAACTTTGTTATTTTAAATAGAGCCCCCCACCGTTTTTCTTACATTTTTGGATTCTTCATCAAAATTAAGAGTAAGTTGAATAATGCAACCCTACCCTGATTCTCAAATGTTTTTTAGTTATTAAAATTAATTTGTTGCGTTTAGAGCTTTATTGCGGTTATCCTCAAAAGTAATTGATAGTACCTAATTAATGATTTTTTGACATCTTAATGTTTTAATAAGTTATCAAACTGTCAAAAAAAATTTTTAAAAAATTAAAAATGGAGTTAAACATGTCTTTAATGTCATAAGTTTAAAATACAAAAACTTCGTTTTTTAAATAGTACTCCATATTTTTTATATCATTACATTAATCGCTTAATCTTTAGTAAAAAAAATAGTTTCATAGAACCCATTCGACCAAAATTTCAAAACTATATTCCATTTCAGTCCGGATATATGATTTTGTTATTTATAAACTTTTTGTTTTCGTTAAACAGTAATATGAATATATTTTATTTATATTAAACCTGAAAATCCTGGAAAGTCACGGAATTTTTTGCGTTTCATTTCCCATTTTGCCAGAATCTATAGCTTGTAAAAAATCAATAAAGTTGTAACAAAAAATCTATTCACATAGTTTTGCTTACTGATGTATGGACTTTTATATGTACCTCCCGTAGATTGAAAAAAAATATATACCGGGCGATCTTTTTTTACAGGAATAAGAAAAATTAAATTAAAAAGTGCGACCCTGGAATTTTTAAATATTAATAATGGTACTATGTCAAATGCGACCTGGGCCCCGTATCTCAATAATTAAACGGAACGGACAAATTTTTATAGCCATTCCTGAATTGCCAAAGGATTCTCGTCTATCAGCCCTATAAATATATGTACTTAGTCATGAAACACCCAGTATATTTTGAAATTTTCAGTGCCTATAATATGGTAGCATACAAAAAACAGGGATGTATCTTAAAGTTAATCTGGTATAACACTTAATTTGTTTTAATTCGGTCTCTTACTGGGCTATTTCATTCATTTTCTTTTTTAAGATTTGGGTAAACCCCAAAATTCGATTAAAATTGTTTTTTTAGCAGCAAAATCACCTACCATTTTGAAAGTATTAATTATCTTAATCTGCCTAGTTATAATTTATTGTTTTCAACGATATTTTTATCAACCTATCACCTATCAGTGAATGATGATCAAGCCTATAAATATCTGTTCACAAATAAATGAGAATTATAAAATAAAACAATTAATCTTTATCAAAGATCAAAGGTATAATGAAAGATATTTTTATTTCAATACTAAGAAGTAAAAGAAAACTTATTTTGCTAAATATATGGCACTCTTTATGGTTAAATTTTGTAATAAAATGAATCAAGATCAGATAAATAATTAAATTATTAATTTGATAACGAATTAAGATAATGCGGTTACGCCGTTTCATTTTCCGTTTCTACAAATTGTATTAATTTTTGCAACATATTTGTTTGAAAATACTAATACATACATAGGTACCTACCTCTCTTGAAGGTTATACATACCCAGCTGTTAAATTTAACAATATTTGTTTACAATATAATTGCGCGAATACCGTAGGACTGTTATACAGATAATAAGTACGTAACCACTTTTTATGATATTAACCTACTACTAAAAAATGTTTTCTTTCTACTTACCACAAAAATAAAATTGACAATAAACATCAGGTATTTAATAACCTTGTTGCTACACGTTAGATTCATTTTGTTTGTGGATTTTGAAATAAAAAAAATAATACCCGAACCAGTCCGTCCTCTTCCAAAATTTCACTTTCAACTATTAACAGGTTTACCTAGGTATATCACTGACAAAAGTAATGAGCGTCAAAGTACCCAATTTCACGAGGAAATATTTTAATTGTGGAATAAGAGATAACATGATAATACAAATTAAATTACGTGGCTCTTTTATCTGATATTTTATTTACCTGCGCTCATGTTTAAATTTGGTCTCATTGAAAAAAATATAGATGGATATTTCCTTGGCAAAGTTATAGAACCAGATATACAATAAGTGAAATTGGCGGTTTCATACATTTAGAGTTTACAAGTAAATGCAGGCCAGGACCTAGAAACATTAGTTAATCTTTGTTTTGAATTAGTCTAGTTCAGGTAATAACTTTACAGGTAGAAACAAGTTATTAGCTGCTTTTATTTCTGTTAGAAAATGCAAATATCTTTACGTATGATCCAGAACCTCAGGTTTTTGTTTTGCTTTTTGAAAATTGTTATGATTTTGCGAAGAGGCATATCTTGATATTTCTTTCTCACCGTCATGTTTAAACATAAATTTTAAATTGCAATTTGCACAAAATGTAGAATAATCGCTTCCTTCTCGAATCCATGGAAATGTGATTTTCTTTCTTTCTCTTTTTTTGCGTAGAGCAAGGCGGTGTCAATTTGCCGTTGGTACTGAGCTCATTACTTATGTTTCGTTTTTTTTACACAAATCGTTTATTTCATCATCAGTTATATTACTACCCACAAAATAAAATATCCCCTTATGAACGTTAAATAACAGACTTCTTGTAACAATGTAACGTCTGTTTAAAGCTGGATTTATAAACTCTGCAGTTCCCGTTCCTGTCGGCAGTTGCCGTTTCCATCGAAAGTTAAAGTATATGATTCACATTGTATCCTTCATAAACGATATTTGCCGCTGCTGTTCGTAGTTCCCGTCCGCCGGACTTGGTCAAGTTTTACCTTTCACCGTTGCCGTTCAAGATTTGATCCAATCACAAACACATACCGTATCATGTAACTCGTGTTGTGTTAGCACCAATTTTATCGTTGTTTTGTTAGGTTAATTTATTATTTATTTATCGTCGTGTTGGTCAACTGCACAGGGTTCGGTCTATAATTAATTAGGTGAATTATAAATTCCAAATATTCAAGGGAATAAAAAATGGATAGCTAGGTAATTTTCTGAATTTGTAGTTTTTCATAAAAAATACGTAATTTGTACTTTCGTTTTCTCAACAAACGGAAACATAAACATACGAGAACTGTTATAAAACAAATGACAGACAGCTGCCTTTGAGAAAACGGATTAACTGCGAACGGTAACGGTAACTACGGACGGGAACTGAAAGTTTATAAATCTACTGTAATAGTTGTATCAACGTCGCCCTAATGTGCCTTAATGTATTATAGCTAAAATTCTTATGTCAGGGTAAGCGAGATCTTCACATTAACGTCGTTTCAGGAAAATATCTTATTTATTCCGTCCATTAATGTGTCAATATTAAACTTAAAATAACCTCTCAGACCTTTATAAACAAGAGGACGCATTCACGTTAAAATGATTTTCAAGTGCATTTAATGTTAGTTCATAAAATAATTTAGTTTATTGGAATCAATAATCAATATCACCTTTTGCCGTTCCCACCTATTTAGAACTATATTGTACTAAATCTTTGCTTAGAATGATGGAAAGTAAAATTTCACCTTTTGTGTTTTATTGTGATGTTCGTGGTGAATTTTGCCAAATTTTTTCAACGCGGAGCAGTTCATGGTAAAATATGGACATTGTAGGTCGGCCCTCTTTTATTAAGGAAAAAAAAATGTCTTTTTTTCGTGAATACACAAATTTTAGTGATTTAATTGGCAACACACAATGGCGTGATTACTTTGGAGGTTTTAAATTAAAAATAGCATAGTGAGAATGACCAATATTTCCTAAATTTGCATTTTTTTACTTTAATTTTTTGTCTACATCACAATGGCGGAGAACTCTATATACGATCGTCCACGAGCTAGTCATGAAGAAATGGCGGATTTAGTAAAGCAACCTTGTTGTATGAACTGCTTATAAATAACATATCTGTTACCATGTACGTTATCTTATATAGTAGAGTATCATTTAAACTGAATTAAATCCTTCTTCAAAGGAGGTTCTAATAAAGAAGTACAAATTAATCGTTCTATTGATGTTACAATGAGGGCTACCGTCTTTAGGCTCACCAGTTGGCGCCACTGGCGAGTAAGGTCGCCGACAAAAGTTATTGTTAGGCGCGGAACAAGTTTATAGGATTTTATTATAATTATTGCGTACACCAGTAAATAAAAAAACTTGTTAATTATGTTCAGTGTTGTGCAGTTCCATTTTGTTCTGAAACAAAAGGCGACTTCCGAGAGACAAAACTCGCCTAAAACAGTGGTTGGTAGCGATTCGCAGGGATAACTTTACTCCTCCGAAATATTCGTAGGTTTGTAAGGCACATTTTAATCCTGATAATTATGCGTTATCAAAGGAGTCTATTACAGAAAATCGTAAGAAATAATCATGCAAATTCGTTGTTTTCATCATGCTCATGCTTGATATAACCTAACTTTAATGACATAAGACACCTCTGATAGGTACAATAATTTTCCTACTGAGCAAGTAAATTACTACTTTTCCCTTCTGCCATCATTTTGTTATATGTTTTTCAGCTATTTTTTATAAAAATTACTAAAAACTCGCATTAAAAAGCCATAGTAAACATTAACGTTCAGTGACAAGAACCTTACTATACACTAGCGCCTCTCGTGGCGAATTCAATCGCGGAAGCCTTCATTCATTCGCATATATTTTTAGATGAACTTTTTTATGAAGAAAATGTTCGCTGTATGAACTGGTTATAACATGCGTTATACTAACCATAAATAACCCTTTACACATAATTTTAACGGAAATATAGTAGAATGTATTTTAAACCAAATGAAATCCTTGTTCAAAAGAGGTTCTAGTACAAGATTGAACTGAAAGCTATTCTTAATTGGTTCAAATGCAGATCGAGCTAGGTCGCTAGGAACAAGACCAGCGGCATAGTTTAAAGAGAATAAGTTGAGACAGTATCCGTTTTTATGAGTGAAACGTTATCCTCAAATTGCTTGATGTCGATTCAAGTTTAGTAGGAAAATGCGTCAAATTTAAAATTTAGTTGGAAAAAGTAGGAAGAGAAAATATAAGTAAAACGTTTGTCTAAGTTGCTTGACAGCATTGGTTTGGTAGTTAACATAAAATAGATTATTGTACTGTATAAAAATTTATTTTGAATAAAATATTTATTTAATCATATTTCGTCCGAATAGTTTGTTTCGAATAACTATGTAGTACCGCTTCGGGTTGTCAGATGGCGCAGCGATTTTAAAATAATATTTTACTTATTTTTTTTACATTCAAAATAAAGCTTATACATATAGACAAAAACAATCTATGTTAATAATTTTAGATTTCGCGCCTTTTCCTACCAAACTTTTTACTAGGAAGACAAAACGCGGCAAATCGAACTGCCCCAACTAGTTCTCTTTAAACTATGCCAGCGGTATGCACAGTCCACGGTTCATTATAAGCCGTGTGCAGTCATTTATTTTATAATATACTTACAGTCGCTCCATAATTCATTCACGACGGCAAAAATAATGCGGGCAAAATGCCATCTGGCAATGAGGGCTACGGCGCTTGAATTCACTACGAGAGGCGCTAGTGAAGGGTAAGGTTAATGTCACTGAGCGTTAATTTCTATTATGGCTTTTTAACGTGAGTTTTTAGCTATTTTTATAAAAATTAGCTGAAAAACATTTAACACAATGATGACACAAGGGGAAAGTGGTAATTTGCTTGCTCAGTAGGGAAATTATTGTATCTATCAGAGTTGTCTTATGTCATTAAAGTTAGACTATATCAAGCATAAGCATGATGAAAACAACGAATGTAACATGATTATTTCTTACGATTTTCTGCAGTAGGCTGCTTTGTTAACGCATAATCGTCAGGATTAAAATGTTTCGTACAAACACGCGAATATTTCGAGGGAATAAAGTTATCCCTGCGAATCGCTACCAACCACTGTTTTAGGTGAGTTTTGTCTCTCGCAAACGTACGTCCGCCTTTTGTTTCCGAATAAAACGGAACTGCACAACAGGCATAATTAACAAGTTTTATTATTTACTGGTGTACGAAATAATTATAATGAAACCCTATAAACTTGCTCCGCGCCTAATAATAACTTTTGACAGGTACCTTACTAGCCAGTGGCGCCAACTGGCGAGCCCAAAAACGATAGCCCTCATTCTCAATGGTCATTATAAAATATCGAATGTTAGTGCCATCTAGGTAATGATTGTATAAATAATAAATCTCTATGCAGTTTTTCAACTGGGTTTCTACATTCGGAAAAAAAAGCAGTTTATTCATGTTCAAACTTTACTATTGTTGTGCGTAGTGCGTTTGTCATGTTATTGGAATTTGGGAATTACAGAATCACATATTGTAATACTCATATACTGTAATCATGACATCGACATTCGCGATCGGCCATTGTATTGGCTACAGACAGGCCTGTAAACTGCGCATACCACTAGTCGTGTTCCTAACGATTAGGCTCGACCTGTATATGTTTAGATGGACTTTTCTATGAAAATCTACGTTGTAAACGCTATGTGATGTTTCATGTTTAGTGGGCACTATGCAATGCAATGAATATTGCATTATTCCAACAAATGATACACTTGTACATTCATAAATGGAGCCAAGTGTATTTTTTTTCTTTGGCAGTACCTGAAGTATGAACATACTACACATCATCTCTGCACTGTTGGTAAAAGCAGTATACAAAGGACATGCTAGGGCTTAACAGGAACTAAAAAACTCTAAAATATAAAGGCCACTGGTTTGGTGAAGGTGTTGGTTTGAGTACGAGATGGTAAGCATGACTAGAAATCTTTCTATCGTAGCTGCGGGTTCGAATCCCGCCACCAGCAATGTCACTGGGAATGGTTTTTCTAAATGTAATCCCCTTCTCGACAGCCTCAACTTTGGATTCAGGGGTTGTCTGTTTATATTCTTTTAGTCAGATGTGAGTGATGTTGAAAATTTGTTATCGAATATTGATAGTTATTAACATATTATTTATATATAGTTATCGTCATTCGATATTTATTTCCGGCTCTAGTCAGGTGTAGGGCTAAGAATAAATATCGATATAACGACAAATTCATCGATACATTGAATAACGAATACAACAACTATTAAATTTCAACGATAACTATTGAATTTGCTGAAATATTTTCAGTTATCGGTAATCAGTAAAAAATTGTCAATACTTCCCACCCTGTAAGATGCCTAGGAGAACAGAAATAGATACGACGCAGGACCGAGTAAAATAATACCTTGTTTCAAGTGTAGCTAAATGCACCTAGCTAGAGCAAGGTAAAATGCGGAGGTGTAGATGGTGTGAATGTGTTAACCTTGACTTGGGAATAAGACTCAGGAAAAGCTTCCAATCGAAACATAATGTTTAAAAATCTCATTTATAATTCTGTTACTACAAGTGACGTGATATTGATTCTGTTTTGGCACCTGTCATTTGTAGCTACACAGAATACTGGGGTTTAAAAATAAGAAATATATTCTATCACACTTTATTTATAAAAAAGACGCTGAACACTATGATCTACATAACTACAAATTATCATTTTTGCAGGGATCCAAAGCTATTAACAGGTTATTATTATATTTATTCATCTCCAGGGAAAGGAAACTGAATCAGAGTCCATTATCGGACTTCGATCAGTAGCTACTACTGCCTCATGGTTGACAGAGGGACATAGATAGACTGATAAAAGCAAAAGTATAAAATTAATAATGAACTGATACAATGTATTTTTCAGAATGACAGGAGTCTGCCATCGTATTTCCTCTGCCATGCGGTGCAAGGAATGTGCAAGGTGCTTAATGTGAATCATATTGTGGGATACGTATGTTTTAAACGCCTTCACCATGTAGAAGGCTGCATCTGTTACTAACATCAGCATATTAAAATATTGAACACTTATTACTATCAGAGATAAGCTTTTTGAACACTTAAAATTCTTAGTATAATATTAACAATCTTATTACACCCAAAGTCAGTGTCATCCACCATCACCCCTCAACAATTTATTTTGTACGTCCTCTATATTACCCAAAACATTTTTATACACTTGGTAGATTTTTTAGGCAATGTATGGCTACTAAGTAACGGAAAACGTAGTACGTATTTTGCAAAGAAACCTTTAAAGTCAGCAGTCGACTATTTTTCAAGACAGACTACATGTACAGAACATGACACAGATAATAAAAAATTTCTCTTTTGTAACTACTGGCAACAATTAAAAAACATACTTCGGGCGTCTCAATATTTCATGAAACCTTATAGATTGATGTTATCACGATGCCGTTTGGCATTGTTACACACACGGTACAGTGCATTGCAGATTCAGCGACTCAAGTCTCCAAACTGAGAAACAATTTTCTATAGTTCAACTGTCGACAAACAAACAAAAATGCGACATGATGTTACTATTTTAATCCTCGCGCCATCTACACTGCGACTTTTGCAGGAAAACAGAATAGTGAATAAACACAAACAAGATCTTGCTGTGCGTGATTACTGTGCTTTCAAACAGGCCAGTTGAAAAGCCGGTCGGGGGAATTGCCCGGTGGCTACTCAACATGAATATAAACTTTAAATACACTTACATTGTGTTAATATATCAGTCTAATAAACTGTTAATAGCTACCGACCCTTGCAGAAAGTGAATAGAACGGCCATAATAACAACAGTACTGGCATATTACATTTTTTTTTTTTTTTGATATCTTTGGAATAAACTATTTAAAAGGAATATCACCCACAGATAAAAAAATAAAACAAATTTTGTAACATACAAAAATATTACTCTTTAATACACATTTTGTTAGGTCAAAAAAAAAAAAAATCTTTTCCAGAAGTATGGCAGGTGTTCCTTTTTTAAAAACTGTTCACATAGGTAAATATTAATTATTAATATTGCTAAATATGTATGTAGTAGGTATATAACTTTGGTTATATATAAGAATAACATTAACTTTAAACAGTCTCATAGTCACTTCTAATTGATTTGGCTAGGTAGCAAGACAGGAGGATACCCAACAACTGGAAAAAAAAAACAATTTTTTTAACATTACATTTTAGATATATAGTCTACATTGGAAAGAAATAAGCACTTCATTTGTCAAACAATATACTTTATACGTATTATTCTTAATGCATATTTGTTAACTTAATTCAACTATGTGTTTTAATATCCACTTCTTTGTAATATGGATGGATGGCAATATTTAGGCCTGTGAGAATGCAATTCAGTGAGCAATTTCAAGAAATGAGTCGAAATATATTTTTAAGCTTTTCATGTTAAAACAACATATTATGTGTGAATGAGATCCTGAAAAATTACAGGGTTTCTAGTTAATTTTACTAAAAAAAAAAAGATTCATTGACCAAAAATTTCTTTTGTTCCTAAAAACAGATGAAGATTGCGCATTATTGGAAAAAATTAAATACAAATAAATTCATTTGACAAAAAATATTTGTTGATTTAACAATTCTTTTTTTATTTTTGTATATGTCATTTGAGGCGGAATCGTTTCCTGTGCTCGTTTCTGAGAATTATGGAGAGTACGTTAATATTAGTTTGGCTACACGATAAGACGGTTCCCGATTCAAAAATTTGATGTTGGATTACTGCCTTATTTGCCTTAATCGCTGCAACTTATACAGGGTGAACGCCAACTTATGTGTGTAATTTTAGGAGGAGGTTCCTGTTGATATTAGTAACACGAATTGCGAAAAAAAATAAATAAAAAGGAAAGTTGAAAAACTGACCTACCTTACCTAAAATACTGTTAAACTTTTGTGGACCACTGCATTGCTCATCTGACCCACTTATGACGCGAACAACATGATTTGTTTATCTGTTAGTTGTAAATTGCAAAGATACAAAAAACGTCAGAAAATCGCTGATAAAGTTATCCTACTCCAGTTTTTTAGTTCAAATGATAAATCATTTAAAAAAAAACTTCACAAAAAGCGTGTAAGCGGCTATTCGGCGGGCTTTGATATTCGACCACGTACGAATATGTAGACAGAGGCGTATTCAGGACTCAAAAGTTTCACAATAGCAATTATTTTCACTATCAATTTACAGAACTTATTTTAATTTAATTAGTTTCATAATTTATTAACATGACAATTTTTTTAAATTTATTAGGTAGTCACAAGAGTAGCCATATTACAATAAGTGTTCAAAATTTTCACCACCAACCTGCACACACAGTTGAGCCCTTCTTACCCAATTTCTACGTACATTCTCAAAAAATTAAATAAAAAAGATAGTAAACTTTTCAATCACTAACAATAACATAATTGAATGTTTAGCAAAAAGCTCCTGCAATATAACTTCATCCCCTCGCTATTTAATTCGTCATAGAAAAATTACAAAAAAGCGTAAGGAGCAGTAGGTTCAAGGTGACAAAGTACACCGAACTCTACATAATGTATTACATTTATTTATTAACACGAAAAAAAATTTCATAAATTCACTTCAGGTCGGCTCTGTTAGTGGACGGCATTCATTATTACGTCGTTCATTTACGTAGAGACGAACGGTCGGCGCGTTTGAGGGGATTATGTTAAAAAATGCCATCAGACAAGTAGCAAAAAGTGGTGAACCAATTATTGTAAAAAAGCATGGTCAATGTCGTAGTCACTGAACCTATCTTAATTTCTATTTGGTTGAGATAGGTCAGTTAATAGGATCTCAAAATGTTGGAGTATTTTTTTTCTCGGAAACTATAGCACATAGATTTTTTATTTTTTTAATATGAACTTACCATTAAGTTTTCGGTGGGTAAAGGTCATTGGAATGATGTATCCAAAATTGAAAGACCACTAAATTCTATGTATAAATCATTCATAAAATACCAATGGTTTCCTTAAATATCTAACAGGATTGTATGCATTTTAGAGAAAACTATTAAATATAAAACCATACAATGGAGAATAGTTTGAAAATGTAAGTTCTCAAAGTCATCTGCAGGTGTTAGACCAAGATTCATCTCACTATCAATATCTTTGGGATGCATAATTTGAAACTGATCAAGCATATTATTGTATTTAACAAAAAGAAGTGATTTATACAGCGTGTTTTTGCATATATTCAAATCTGTAAGTCATAACGAAAATATGGAACATACCCCACATTTGAAATTTACAAATTCAAAAAATTAAAATAATTTTGACCCCATCTTTTTCCCCCAATTTCGGCTAGGAATGTTGAGCGCCTATTTACCGAATTTTTAGTGTTAACAAGCCTGCATGAAATCATGAAAAATAAATTAAACTCTTCACTTTACTTCACTAAACAAAGTTGGTACTTTTAATAATAAATTAATGTTTTTAATAAACACAAGCTTCATATTTGTCAAATCAATGTTCGAAAAATTCGCCATTTGTGACAATTAAACACAATTAAAAATTCAAATACAAAAACCGTTGAATGCACTAACAAGATAGAGAACATAATTTTACAATAACGCGATTTTACTTAAATACGCACCGCTTATGCGGTCTAGTAAATACTGACATAGTGAGACATAAATTGTATGGCAACGCTTTGTACTGGTTTCGGATTAGTCAAGGGTTTCGAATGGAAACAATGACAAATACCATGGGCATAGGTAATATTATACAGTAGGATCAACATTATTTTTCTTTTTAGACATATTGAAAAATAAATATTCTTGCGAATATCAGAATAATGCGTATTTTTACCTAAAGGGTGTTTCAATAAGAGCGCAATATTTCGAGGCCCAATAAAACATGGTTTTCTGTAATGTAGACATTTGGGAGTTATGTATGGAACAAAACATCTGGTAAATGGCCGCCACGGCTTTGCTGGCACATGCGTAATCTTTTGGCGAAATTTTGATTAACGCTGTTGCATACATGTGGCGGTATTTCGTTGATATAGTGTTTAATTTTGGCCTTCAATGCTTCTTCGGTTGTCGCGAGCTTGTTGGCATAAACGTGTGACTTCAGATAACCCCACATCCAAAAGTTCAAAGGTGTTAAATCGCAAGAGTGTGGCTGCATATTCTGGTCACCAAACAGAAAGATAACACGACCAGGAAAAGACTCGTGCAAGACCGTCAATGTCTCACGGGCGGTATGGCAAGTAGCACCGTCCTGCAGAAACCACGTTCTTGAAAGCAATATCTCTCAATTGAGGCACATAAAAACTGGGTTATCATAGCACAATAACGTTCGCCATTCATCGTTACTGCATTACTTGCCTCGTCTTCGAAAAAAAAATGGCCCAATTCCTCCAGCGCACAATGCAAACCAAACAGTAACACGTTTTGGATGCATTGCTTTTTAATGAATCATTTGTGGCTTTTCTGAGCACCAAATGCAACAGTTTTGCTTATTAATGAAGCCATCGAGGTAAAAATGGGCCTCATTACTGAAAATGATTTTTACCGCAAAATCGGCATTCACTTCTTGTTGTTCAAGGATCCAAACGGTGAACTCTCTTCGCTATGCATGGTCTGTTGGCAGAAGTTGTCGAGTCAATTGGACGTTATAGGCATGGAGATGCAAATCTTTAGTGACAATACGCTGGAGAGTGGCTGTTGTAACGTCCAATTCTTGTGCATGATGACGAATCGACGTCCCTGGACTCTCGGCCACGCTCTCGCGAACTGCCGTGATGTTTTGTTCTGACGACCTCTACGAGCTCGTGTCGTGTGTTTCACATCACCACCCGAACTAGTACATACTTACAAATTTTTCGATTATTCTTTTCACAAATGATGAATGAGGAACATTATTTCGAGCGAAAATTGGACGCACTTTACGAATCGTGGCAATCAAACTTTCACCATTTTGATAATAATGTTTAACAATCAGGATGTGTTATTCTATCGTATAATGCTCCATGTTTCCTAACTCCCATTTGTCTACTATCGATCTGGCATGTCATAATCTTGTGACATTATGACAGCAAAACTGGCACGCAATTCAAATCTTGCGCTCTCATTGAAACACCTTTTTATATGAATATGTGCATGTATTTCAAAAACACCCTGCATAATAAAAAAAGTTGTTCATTTGCCTATTATTTTACACTAGTCTAATACCTTAGTCCTGGTTTTACCCTAGTAAAACTATATTACCTGTACTATAGCTAATCCTATTCCAACTCCCTCTATGGTAGAAGTGTGAGCCCTAACATAATTGCCAAATTCCTCTAAGCATCCTATTTGATAAGCTGTTTTAGCAGTACATTCAAATTTATCAGTAGTTCCAGGTGCTATTTCGCAACAAGACAGAGGAAGTGTGTGGTTGGTGGAGTCGTTGTCCTTGATCCAGTTAGTATAATTATTCACACCACAGCATTTAAACTAAAATAAAATTGACAATAATAGTAAAGTGGTCGGCGCTCAAATATACACATAAAAGTAAATTCTGTGGAGGTTTCACTGAATTTTATATAAAATGAATGCTTATGTACCAATGTTTCAAATACCGAGGCTGTCAAAAATATTGTGCAAAAGGGCATTAAAGTTAAAAAACGAGTTATGCAGAAGGTGGCAAAGAGACAAATTGCGATTTTTTTATATATTTTTCACAAAAAGTTTTGTAGTGCAAATATTTTTTTATAATTTCCAATACTATATATAACTTGGAGCTTACAAGAGAATGAAATTTAAAAGGGCAGTTTGAAATGCCTCAAAATCTAACTCACTTATACAACTTTTGCATTTCCCACATTTTATTTCTGAAACAAAAGCCCAAATCAAAGGTTTTGTACTCAAAGAAAGGTTTCTTTATTCTTTCTGAACATACTGGCGTAGGATGCGATGGAAATTTCCTGATCCATTTGAAATTGCAACTAGATGTCCCCACTACAACAACACATCTTTCATATCACTTTCTCTTATAGCTCTGGTGCAACGTAGAAGGGATTATATTATGCACATTTCTGTTCTAAGTTCTGAATAGAAGCAATGATTCATTTATAAGTTGAAAAAAAAAAAGAAATACTTGATAAGGAAAGAGTAATATCCTTATTGCCTATAATCTATAATTATTTATTTATAGCATCTTATAATGTCCCCTTTCATGTTAAAAATAGGGCCGTATTTCGAAAATAACGAAAGTATGGGAAGTATAAACGTATGCTATTTGCCTTATTTTTTATAAGACCTTTTCAATTCTCTAAACACTCTCAAAATTATGCTATACAGGGTATTGTTTCTTAAGAAATCAAAAACAGTACCTACATTTCTATTTATGCACTTCTGTCCAGTAAAATAAGTAAAATATATATAACAAGTATGAACCGATTATACAAGATATGACCAAAGAAAAATTTGACCAAAATCAATAAAACATTCTGTATCTCGGTAACAAAGGAGATGAACTCATTAATGATGGGTAATTTGGAACCAACAAAGTGCCTTCTATCAACAGCTAACATATGTACATTTAACTTTGAGACACCCTGTATATTATTGTATATATGTAAAATTGCTGTATTCATGGTCAACTGGATTAGAGATGGAACTGAAAGAACTAACCCGGTTCTTCTGAACAGATATTTATCAATCAATCAATCAAAAATGCATTATTGTCAGAAAAATACAAATATTTTTGTTGAGAAAGCCAAAACCTTAATCCTAATGTAAAACATTGGTAAAAGATAAAACAGTACCCGAAAGTACAGCACAGCGTGTCCCTAAAATAATGTACAGCACACACCCTGCATAGAAATTATAAATCTAGTCTAATTATAAAACAATCACGTATGTATGTCGAGCAAACAAACAATTTAGTAATTTCAGAATCTTGAAAATAATCATTCACTGAATAATATGCCTTTTTAATCAATAATTTCTTTACTTCATTTCTAAATTTGTTTTCATTTACAATTTACCTCAGGTTTATAGGAAGATGATTGAATATCTTTTTTACTATCATAAAGAATCGAGTTTTTTGTCTGAGTAGATGAAGGAATAGGAAGTGTGATGTTAAACCTATTACGTGTATAATGTACGGATCTGGTGTTTATATCACATTTAAACTTTTTATGCATAAGACATACAGTCTCTAAAATAAATATACAGGCCTAAGTCAACATTTCAAACTTCAAAAACAGTGGTTTACACGAGTCCCTGACTTTCGCCTTACACATATATATTTTATAGCTCTTTTTTTGCAGAACAATTTATTGAATAAATAATGCAAACAGAAACCCTAAAACAAATGCCAACATAAGTGAGACTCTACGAGTGAAAAATAAGCACTTCTTGTGGTAGCCATATCTAATTAATTCGACATCACTCTAATTGCATAACAATTTGAAGCTAACTTATAGCTTAACATTGATGTATGGTTCTCAAATTTTAATTTATTATCAATCCACAAACCCAAAAATCTACTCTACATTTTGTTTTTAACAACTTGATCCTCCAGGAATACCTCGTTTAGGTTGTATTTAAAATTGATAATATTAGTTTTAGGTATATTAAAAGACAATAAATTAGCATCACGCCATTTTCTGATTATTAATAAATCAATATTAATAGTATCCTGTAGTTCAACGATGTTTTTGTTGTGCCAAAGTATAGTGGTGTCATCAGCGAAAAAAGTGAAATTTCCTTCAATTTTTAAAAAACGCAAGGTTGTTAAAATATATTTAAAAAAGTATAGGGTCAAGAACGGACCCTTGTGGTACGCCAGATTGCACTCTATTTTGTGTTGACAACATATCATTAAAAATCACTTTTTGGGAACGACATGATAAAAATGACCAAAATCAATCCAGCATTCTTCCTCTAAACCCATAAGTTTCAAGTTTCCTGAGCAGTATTTCATGAATCACACAATCAAACGTCTTAGATAAATCACAGAACACTGCTGCGGCAACTTCTCTCTCGTTAAGTTCAAGATACAGTTTCTCGAAAAAGGTAAATATGGCATCATTAGTATTTTTTTGAAGCCTGAAAGCCGAACTGTTATGAGCAGAGTAGTTTATGCATATTTAAAAAGTTTAAAACTCGCTTCTGATTCAATTTTTCTACTATTTTCGCTAACGTGGGTAGCAACGAGTAGGCCCATAATTTGAAGTCATGGTCTCTACCTTTAAATAATGGAATAACATCTGCCATTTTTAAACATGATGGAAAAATGCCTGTTTCAAAAGAAATATTAATAACATTAGCCAAAACCTGCAAAACACTATCTGGCAATTTTTGGAAAATTTTTAATTAAATATCATCCCATCCACTGGCATTCTTGTTTTTGAGGTCATTAAAGAGATTTCTAATTTCTTGTGGGAGTAAGAAAAAATGATTCAGGTACCGAAATATGACTCAAATATTTTATAGGATCGTCCTTTATGGAGTAATTTTATCACACAGTTTTTTTGCTATAGTGCAATAGAAATTATTCATTTCTTCAGCGCTCAGTCTATCGAACAAGTGAGCACTATCAATATCTGTAGTATTTGTACATATATAGTCTAGCACAGAAGCTGTGTGAGAAGTAATTCGTGTTGCTCCATTAACCAGCTAACCCTATGTACATCTACATCTACAAGGAATACACATTTTATCACAACGTTTGACTCTAAATTGAGGTTTTTAACATAAGAAGCAAGAAGTATACTTAATGATTGATAGCAATACCTAAATTTTCGATTTAAATGGAAATTGTTTACTACTCTCATAAAATTTTTAAAATATGCATAAATTCTCTTAAAAATATTATTATCTCCTTCAGATTTAAAACAAACAATAAGATTTGTAAATCTTCAAATTTCAAAAGTATCCTTTAGTACCGAGTAATCTAGGAAAGACTAAACGAATATCCAAAAAAATTATAACATAGTCGCTACGACTGTAACCCAGTGTCACATTAAAAGCATTTTTTGGTACTTCTCCCATATGCACTCCTGACTTAACAAATCCTCCAATATCATATGAAATGTCTGCTAGATAACTTCTTAGGTATAATGAATAGTTTCTTGCACTACCATCTCCGTAAACTAACACTTTACTTTTACCAGATCTATGAGTATTTTTCATAGGTATATGATCTGGTACGTCCCTATGCACACAATTTTCCTCCATATCTTCTGTTTGCAATAATTTATCCTTGTTCTGCTTGCCCTTGTTAGTGTTCGTCCTTGTATTTTCTAAATCTGTCTCAAATTTTTCTGTATTTCCTTGTTTTTCCCCATTTACAATTATTTATCTCAGAGTTAGTAGTTATTTTGTAGTGACTTTATTGATTTTGATATAATAAATTTTCCGCTTCCAATGTTCTGATGGAAGAGACCATATTTTTATTTATAACGTTTAGTTAGTTCATTCATATCGTTTAAATACTTATTTATCTGATCCTTTGCCAGAGATATTTCTTCCAGAATTTGATTATTTCTTTCTGCCATATTATTTAGATCTTTTTCTAAATTTGCTATGACATTTATGCGTCCATTAGGATTGTCAATAAACTGCTCTGCTTCTGCTCCAAGATCATTGGATATTTTCTCATCCAATTTCTTGCTAAGTATATAATTGTCCGTTTCTCTTAGTTCGTTTTGTAATTCATTTAACTGTTTATTTAAAGTTGGAACTACATTTATATTGTTTATACAGTCAGGGCAATAATAAAGTAGTATTCTTGTTGACAGTTCTAAACAACGTATTTCAGTAGATGATATTTGAGAGCAGCTTTTACGGAACACGAATCACATCTACGTCCCAAAAATATTGTCATCTTTTAATTGTTTCACTTTCACATTTAGTTTGCATTTTAAATTACATATTGAGTCGTCCTCGTACATTATTTAAAAATAATGTCAACTTTAAAAAATAAATAAATTTACGAGCGACAAAAAAGAAAGGTTTATATAAGAAAATATAGAATATTATAAATTCCTAGTGTGCATTGATCAGTTTTTGTTTATGACTGTTTTTTGCTTAAAGGTTTTACTGTAGATTAAAATGATAACTAGTCTGTATATGTAATTTTCACATCATTTAGTTCACCTTCCAGTCATTTATAGGAACAAAATTTTTGTTACAAACTATATACATTTTTTGTATCGGTCAAATGGACAATATATTATTATTATTATTATTATTATCACTTTTGGTATCCCGAAAGTTTATCTATGAAATGTCATAAAATGCATAAATTTTAAAAGCACTTTATTAAATGGAAAATAACTGTTTTTAGAGAGCATTAACCGCCTGTTCAGTGAACCCGTTCCTTAGATTGAACTGAACCAGTTCATATGGTATTTAAGATGAATTGTGTTTTTTCATTTTTCATTCTCATTAATAGACAAATTTTAACAGTGATTTAAAGTTTTATGGCGACAAGGGACTGATTGCACAAAATTGTACTATACTCTGTTCACTTTAACTTTGCAGCGTTAGTCAGGATAGAGAACAAAATGCGCGCTGATTCTTGGTACAGACGGCAGGCAGATGTACAAAGTGCAAAGTTCCTATAGCGGTTCATTTTCATGTTTATTTTATTTCATAAGCATTGGTCGTAGTTGGACATTTCACTCAAGTCCAACCCAACACTGCAAAGTTAAAGTGAATAGATCTTGTTTACAGAATCACAATTATATTTGTGACTTTGTGAAAATTAAATAAAAGATAAAATTTTCAGGTTGTGTGCCTCTATGGATTATTGTGTGAACTATATAAAATCAATAGTTAGTGCATATCGTCGCTGCAATCACGAAACGACGTATCTCATATTTCACAATTTTACAGAATAGCCGATTTAAATTTGTGTAGTTGTTGCAAAAAAACAAAAAACTGTTTAGGCGTTATGTTTCTCTCGTAAGTATTGATGTGTCAGGTGTACTGATAAGCTGTCATACCTTTTGTATGTATTAGAAATATTGCAAAAATATTTATGCTAAATGAGATACGTCCATTAGTGATTGTAAATATGACTAACCCAATGGGGAAGCAGGAGATACGTCACCGTTATGTTAATATCAACTATGGGTATTTTAATATTTATCAAAGCACGTAACATTCAAAAAAAATTAAAAACCCCAATATTTCTGTCCCGATATATGATTTTTGAGATTGTCTTCCACCTCGCTTATCTCTTTCAACAGCACCATATTTAGTATTCTTTGTCCTTGCCGTTCGTACAATATGTTCAGAGATTCCTAATGTATATAAAAATAGTGTTTTACAGACTTGATATTTAGTACTATCTTTCGATAAAAAATACTGAATAGTTTTTCGTCTACGAGACTCGGCATTTGTCGTCTTTTGTTTGATATTAGCTTCCTGAGTATGGTTAACTATAAACTCTCTTTGGGAGCGCAAGTCTCCAAGAGAATTAAACATCTTAAATATTTCCCTTCGATCATTGTCCGTAAATATAAAACACTGCCAATTTTTGTTTATTATATTTCTTTTGCTTACAATAGTTACCTTCTTTTTGTCCTCCTTCAACTAGAAATTGCTCTAGATGTTCAATGTTAGCTACAGGAGGTACTATCTTTTGATGCTGATTTGTGTGAACTGGTCTGATTGTAGTTTTACGTTTAGTTGCTGTCGTTTTCTAAGATGATTTTCGCAAGAGGTAATATTTTCAAAATGTTGAAAACATAAAAGCACTAGGCAGTGATGGCACGAACTGAATACTTCATTGTTACACTTATATGAGGAAAACTCTCCAGTATTGGCAAGAATTACCAGGATTAGTTCATTCTAAGACGTTTATAAAATACCCCTTGAAATCAAGAACTAAGAAACTTTTAGAGTTAAACAGGATAAACCTGAAAACTCTAACATGCCTATATACTGGGCACTGCCGACTAAACTATCATCTTCATAAACTTGGCCTAGCGGAAAACGCTGAGTGCCGTCTGTGCTTGGAGGATGATGAGAAGGCAGACAACATCCTATGTACCTGTCCTGCTGTGGAGAGGATCCGATTCTCAATATTTGGCAAAGGGCAACTGCTGCCAGAGGATCTGGACACATTTTCACCCAACAAAGATCAGTTTCATTAAGAGACTGAGCTTATTGGGTGAAATATCATTAGAAGTGAGCCACAATAATAGACCTGCTAATAGCCGCAGTGGAGGGTCCACAAGGACCCACTCATAATAACCTAACCTAACCTATATACTTCACAGTGTGCAACATAGGGTGGATCATCATCTGAATCGTAAAATGGGATGGGAGAATCATCGCCAATTGAAGGTGATTGTGACTGATTTCTTTTCAAATATATTAATGGTTCGTCAAATTCGATAGCATTACGTATGTTATCACTTGCTGAATCTCCTGTTATATTTGCGTCAGGAACAGTAGAAACATCTTTGCTTAGATTATGTGAAATGCCTTTCATATGTTTTACTCGAGCATCATCTAAATTACTAGAACTGCTGCTGATATTATTTTCTGCATCTGTAATGCCGATAACCTGTCCTGTATACCATTTCTTTGCACAATACAAGTTTGGGCAGGCAACATGAGATACGTCCGTACAGGTTACGGAAATATCACAACCACGAAGAGACGTAACTCAAGTTACGACAATTCGTGATTGCTTCTACAATTCATTTTCAAGATACGTCACCACTATTATTGAATCAAACTCAGTATGTGTACAATATTTCCGTATGAGGTTTCGTGGGATGAAAACGCACCAGCATTAGTACATAATAAATGTATTATCTCAAAGTATGTGTTTTTTGAGTTACGTCACTTCCTGATTGTAGCGACGATATGTTGTTTTCAGTTTTGCAGTTTACACCTAGATGGCAGAGTTAGTTGTTTTAATGTATTGAGTAAATGAAGATGTTTATGTTTTTAATATACGCAAAAATGTTTTAGTAAATAAAAACAAAAGAAAATCAAAGGTGTGTACAACGTTCGTGAGAACCGCATGTGACTAAACCAGTTCATCGATAATGCCTGTTGGGTATCAACTCTAGCACTGGAATACAGACTACCATATGGTGAGGGCATTTCTTTCAGTTTAATATGACCATCTATTTTCTAATAGAGGAATTAATAAATCGGGTATGTGTCATGGAAAAACAGGTGAACAGGTTCCCGTTCAGGTCCTGAACTGTTTGAACCAGTTCATCGAAAATGCCTGTTCAGTACCATCTCTAAACTGGATTAATAAAGATTAATAGTACTTAGTAATATCACTGCACCAACTCTCAGAGATTAAAGGTATGTGGGTATTTCTCAGCTATAACTAATAAAGTTATTATAAATAAATATTAAGTAAATTACCTCGTTCTGAACTCTATCCCAAACTTTGGTTATTTCAGTGTTGTTATTGTACTGATGAATAGTTTCCTCTAAAGTACGAACAAGTAATGCCTCAGTTTTACTTTTCAATAATATTCCACTCACGGCCGCAACAACTTCCAGTATAAAGATAACGATCAACAAAGTAGAAAACTGTAAATTAAAACATACATCGTGTAAAATACAGAATAAATTACAGTAATATCACCCTAAAATACAATGTACTTTCATTTTAACGAATTAGAATTTTTTTATACCAATTTGGCTGAAATTGGGGTTAAAATTGACAGCTGTTATTTGAACCCAATTCATGATCAACTCAAACTTATCTTCTGGATCTGGAATTCATAATTAAATGTCACGCTTTACTGCACATTTTTTGAATGCTATTGATGACATCAGACAAATAACGTCAATACAGTAGCTGGCTCAAAAGAAATTCCTTTTTTTCCTGCTCTTATGTATGTTACCGGTAAGAGCCAAGTTTATCAAAACTAGTTTTACCTAGTTAAAACTAGAAGTTATTTTTTTAATTTGAAAGCATATCAGAGATGGAAGATGCAGCTTTTACGGCCGATGTGCATTACGTAGATGAGGGACGTAAACATGGGCGTCGCCAAGAGGTGGCTGGGAGCCCCCTCTCCCCATCTTTTGGTAGATAATGAATATTATTCATTAATATATGGAACAGGTAGGTTCTATTATGAAAATCAAACAATTGCAATGATAAATAATTTTAAAAAATTTGTTAATATTCACAAATAAATTTTATTGCAATTTTTCCATATACAAATATTAAATTATCAAAAATTTTACTTCTCCCCCTGGAAATGTTGGTGGCGAGCACATGGCAGTAAAAGCAGCGTCTTCCTTCTATGATACTCTTTGATATAAGAAAAATAATTTATAGTTTTACTTCGGTAAAACTATTTTTTACTAAATTAGGGTTTTAGCGGTAACATACATACAGGATGAATTTGAAATACAAGTAAATATTTGTACCCGTTGAGCTTTAAAACTTCCAAAAATTCTTAAATAGTATAAATTTGTAAAATATCAAAAACAACCAAGAACCAGACATCAAAATTCTCTAATTGGAATTAACTTAACTGATGGATTGGAAGAAATAGATCAGCATTTTAGCCTGCTAGATCTCCAGACTTAAACCTCTGTGACTTTTTTATGGGACCATATGAAACAAATAGTGTACAGTGACGCAGTTAACTCTGTTGAGGAACTGATACAATGTGTCTACTTAGCAGCTGAACAAATCCGTGAAGAGCGTACTGTATTCAGAAGGGTACATAATTCCATGCATCGAAGAGCAGAAGCATGTGTATCAAATCATCTTCATTTTGAACAATTATTGCAGCAAAATGAGACAAGACTTGTAAATGTTTTTTACTGTATTTATATGGAACTGCGGCAACACCGTGAATACTGCTTCGAGATATTTAGTCGTATGAAATTTTATCAATTGGTGTATCCCCTGTGATTTGGATTTAGGGGGCTTTTAGTTAAAACATTATCTATTAAAATACCGCGAATTAATTAATTTACCTATGAGCAATCACAAGTTTAAATATTCACTTGTATTTCAAATTCACTTGATTTATTTTGATGTGAATCTGTTATTCGACGTTCTTCCAGTTACGGTGCAGTTATTAATAATATAAAGGCATATTTGGGATTTACATTAAAATCGCAATAGCATTATTCTGGTCAGCACAAACTTGTTTTTTGGTATATCTTTTAAATATAACTTTTCTTCTGCAAGAAAAATTTGAATGACTTCAATTTACGGACTTTTATTACAAAGAATAATTTGTTAAATTATAGTGATTACTTTTGACATAAAAAGCTAGCAGTAATTGACATTTGCATATATGATGCTGTGCTAGATATGTGCAATGACTGGCCGAATATTATTCAAGTTTTACTTTCGAGTAAACATGAGATGATAAATTATTGTGAATTCCAATTTCGAGGATATGCTTAAATCAAACTTTCTGTGAAGTATGAATTTAATTACAGATAACTTAAAGTTGAATTTTACCTGTGAATATATTCATCTAATATTAAAGTTATCATATTTCATTCCTCTATAAAATCTGGCTAGATAGCTAACAATGACGTTACGTGACCAAACTCTAACCAGATCTAAATCTTACTGAAAATTTTAAAAACATTTTTAGCAAATCCATTGCGAAAAATTACATTGATCATTTTTAATACTCACTTGTTAGATCTGAAGAAATGTAGGAATATATAACTTACCGTTGTTGTCATACAGGCATTTTCTTTAATGGCTCCACAACATCCAAAGAAGGCGATAAAGAATATGACAACACCAATGATAATCAACAAATCAGAAACATAGATGTACTTATCATCCAAAAAGGTATCGAATTCATGGTAGTACGCTTTAGCACTAAATCCAACAGATATAATTATTATTCCCGTAAACTGTAACAAAAAAAAAGTCATCAAGTTTATTATAGACACCATAGATTAAGTATACATAGATAGTTTGTTCTTATCTAAACGTAAACATTTACCGCTCAAAAATAAGGACGCAAAATTTTTATATGGAATTTTGAAAGAGTTTATGCATACAAATAGTCCATAACAACATATTTACAGTTTCGAAAATAATACAATCCTAAATAAGCACCATTCAAAACGGTAATTTTTACACAAATTGTAAAATATTAGCAATATTTTTTTTTCATAATCAGGAAGTCATTTTATCAATACCTGTCAAATTTTATTAACATCACTGGCTGACACAATTTTTGTAACATAGTTCGCACTACTGTTTTTATATTTGAGTGGTAAATATTTACATAATAAGTAATATCTGTGTATATTTAATCTATGTAGACACTAAAAAAAATAAAGATATGTATATTTGATAAACACAAGATTTTATTGTTTTTGTTATATTGAAAGGTCACCTAACTAATAAAAAAAATTCAAAACAATTTATTTGTTATTTTATTTGTTACTTATTTTGTACTGGTATGATCTATGATGAAAACAGTAATATCACAATAAAAATCCATTTTTTTTTTTTAATATATAGAAACGTTTATTACATCACATCATAGGTATATCATAAAAGTAATCAGACCAGAATAAAACACTATACATGAATATATAAATGTGGTGTTTTTTCTTATCAGTGATAAATATCTATGGGATTTTTCATTTTGGCAAATATAAGTTATGTCTACAGTTTTTTCATCTGATTCTCAATTGTTCTTGTCAAAATACCACTAAAGTTCACAGGAATAATCTTATTTAAATCTTAATTAACAACCTAGTCTAACTAATACATAAGAATTATAAAGACCGATCTTTCCACTTCCCATAAAATCTGTCTGAAAAGTTCCATGGAAACAATTATATTAATACAATTGTATTCAAGAAAACTATTCACCGAGTAAATTTAATAGTAGATCGTAAGATTGGCTCTAAACAACCGAACTTATAAAATTAGTGAAAACTATTTATAAATCACACTAAATGCAAAACAGACATACAAAGAGATAAACTGAATTAAACATTTTCAAATACCTACACTCTAATACAACTGATACCGAAAAAAAATCACATTTACAACAATTTGGTGTAGTGAACTGCATAGTGTCAATGAAACTGAAATGAAAAAATTAAAATCCATTTTTCTTTCAAAATGATGCAAATAAACAATGATTGATTACCTGATTACCAGTGGCGACTGGTGAAATGTAGAATGTAATATCTCAATATTGGAACATGGAGCTCAAATGATACTTTAAAACGGGATGACTACTGTCAATACTTGAGCGACGAAATTTTGCAAAAAACGTTGCAATTAAGAGAAAAGAAGTAGCAGTAGTGAAATGCTGCACACCCAGGTAATTTTTAGACAAATTGTAAAATATTGACAATACATTTTTTTTTTTTCATAATCAGGAAGACATTTTATCGATACCTGTCAAATTTTATTAATATCACTGTCCGACACAATTTTTGTAACATAGTTCACACTACTGTTTTTATATTGTTAATATCTTCCTATTAACTGAAAAAATATCCAACCAGTCTTCATTTGTACCATTTTTGTGTGAACACAATAGACCCCATTTATTGCCAAGTAATAAATTGTTTCTTCAAGCGTATAACAATGCTTACATTATATATTGCAACACGTCCTGGAGAAAGAGCCTTTTTTTGTACTAATACAAATATTTTTAATTTTTTTCCTAGGACAAAAATGAAACAATGTACACTGCTGTGCAAAAGTAAGTAGGACAGTGACAGTAGTGGTGTAATATATATGTAATATAAATGTATCTGCTTTTCCACGCAGATAATTTATTAACTGCTGATCATATTCAACCATCATTTATCCCCCCGTCTCCCAGTTAAAGGCCTTCTTTTAATACTCCTTTCTTCTTATCTCGCTTTTTAACTCATAGGTACAATAATAAGTGCTGCCCTACTTAGTTTTGCACAGCAGTGTACCTATCATACAACGAATTAAAAATCCAAGTAGCTATGACTTGTTATAACTGTCAGTTTTAGATTTCATGTCAGGTCGGTTTTCAAATTTAAAAGCAAAAATGTCTGAATGCAGTGCACACCACCTGAATTACTTGACATTGCAAATTCATCAGTGGCAACATTAATTCCCGCGAAATCCAAAAAGTTTACGATAATACGTACGATAAATTTATAAAATGGGCCAAGGACAACGTACATATGTATTCGGAAAATGTGATGATAGCATATTTTACACATTTATCCAAAAAACTGAAAAGTTCAACTCTATGGGCGCAATATTCAATGGTAAAATCTAAATTAAACATCGAACACAATGTAAAAATTGACAACTATTCTAAATTAATTGCCTTTTTTAAAGCGACAAGGCGAAAATTATAAACCTAAAAAGTCAAGTTTTGTCTAAAGAAGAGTTTGATGAATTCCTTAATAAAGCACCTAATGATAAATATTTAGCAACAAAGGTATGTACGCATTTTAAAATTATATATTTAACCCTTTCATATCTGTAATATAAAAATTTGTTATAATTTGTAAAATTCCAGTTATTTTATATCTATCCGCTATGAAAATAATAGATAAAAGAATTGAAGCTTTGATTAAGTCCGGATATAGCTCAGTGGTCAGAGTGTTGGACTCGTAATTTAAAGGCCTGGGTTCGAATCCTGTACTTAACTTTTTTTTTGCTCTTCCTAATTTTATTTTACTTTTATAAAATTAATATAGTATATTTTTTAGGTTGTACTAATATTTGGAGTCACAGGAATTTGTAGATGCGATGAACTTGTTGATATAAAAGTTAATGATTAAAAGATTTGGGAGATTTAATCTTAGTAAATATTCCCAAAACTAAAAAACAGCGCTCATTTACTATAATGGGAGATTTTTATTTAAATTTATACAGAAAATATGCTACTCATATATTTAATTTATAAATAAAATGGTTAGTATTATGTTATGCTTAATCAATAAATAGAATGGTCAGTATTACCAATATTTAATTTTTTTTGCCAAAATTGAACATATTTGATATCATTTTTCGAAATTAAAGTAGCAATTTTATTATTTTGACGCTTGAAGAAAAAAGTATATGTAGTAGAAGGCACATTATATGTTTCGCCCAGTTGCTCAGCCTCTGCTATTATGTAAGTTGTAGCGTGTCACTAGTGCAGTGGATGAAAGGAAAAAGAAAAAGTATGCCTTTTGTGATTGGTAATGGTATGGCGAGAACCCACCAATCATTTCGTTGATTGCTATTTTTGTGTAACAAGAACTGACGGATTTTCAAAAAAGAGAAACAAAAAATCAAATATCCGAATTTTCCATTAGCCCTAAGACCTAGCTGTTCCTCAGGATGCATTAGACTTACTAGTGCCAACAGTGCCTTTAGATTGGCAAAATATTGTTTTGGGAAGTAATGGAAATAGTAATGATTCTTCGGACAGCCCAGACCAATGGGCCGACCCTTTGTATATTCCAAAAAGTTTTTGTGACCCTGACTTAATTGCTTAAAATGATTTGAATGATTTAGTACGTGACTTGAGGCTGTCAAAACAAGCATAACTTCCAGACTTAAGGAGTGGAACTTACCGGCTAAAAAACAAAGATTACAACTTTTAGAAAAAAAAATGCAACATTTTCCGCATTTTATAATACGGAATATTCACTATGCGCGTGTATTCATATTGATGGTTTAATGTAGGGACTTAATATTGAGCATTCCTCTTCTGAGAGGCATTTATTCATAGATTCCTCCAAATACAGTTTAAAAGCCGTATTACTACATAAAAGAAATTTAAAACCATCTATACCAATTGTCCATTCAGTAACAATGAAAGAGGATTATGATAGTATGAGCACCATTTTAAATAAAATTAATTACAAGGAACACAAATGGCAAATATGTGGGGATTTAAAAGTAATAGCCATTTTAGTAGGGGCTTCAAGGGGCTTTACAAAATATTGCTGTTTTCTTTGTTTGTGGAACAGTTGTGCAGTAAAAGAACATTATGTGAAAAGAATTTGGCCGGAAAGGAAAGAATTTGAACCAGGAACTAATAATGTTAAATATGTGCCCCCTGTAGACCCTAAAAATGTTTTTTTGCCACCTCTTCATCTTAAACATGGGCTATTGAAATATTTTGTGAAGGCAATGAATAAAGAGGCTGAAGGATTTATATACTTAAGAGAACTTTTTCCTTAATTAAGGACAATGGAAATCCATCATCATGGACGATGGGATCCTGCCATGACGGGTGAATACTGTTGGTTCTTAAAGCGAGACAATTTAATCCCCCATAAAAGAAAAAAATGAACTGAGCATATGTTTTTCAAAAATTATTCTCTATCTTTGTAGATACATCTATATAAGCCTAATATATGTCATATACATCACTGATAAATAGATTAGTAAAATTAACAATATTATTCCTGTCCATGTTTTTTTAATGTAACAAGAAAACATTACGTGTTACGACTTTTGGCTTGTCATTTCTGTAATCAGAAGGCTTTATTCCAGTGCAATTCAGGAACATGTTAAAAAAACATATATTTTTTCGTCCGCCATTATAATCGATTATTTAAAAATGCCAAATACAAGAAATCTATATTTAACGAACTTTGACATTTCTAGATAAAACTTCCTCCTGATTATAAAAAATATATATATTTTATAAATTGTCTAAAAACAAAATAGGAGTAAGCAGTCAAGCACACCATTTTTTGCAATATATTTTTTTTTCAAACTTTAATAGCATTTTTTGCAAAACTTCATTTAACTCTTAATTTAACTGTAACAATCATGCCTTAAGTTTCCAATGGATTACATGCTCCAATATTGATTAACATGGGTGATTTACTAACTCAGTGATTACCAGATCTATACAAAGTAAAAAAAAAGTACTTAAGGGGCCTAGTTGGGAAAAAGCTTCGGATAGCTGTGTCACTCTCTAGAAAGTTCTTATACATGCGTCGCTGAATAATTTTGCTCTTGACTATACCTTCACTGAACGTTTTATTCACCGACTTCATTGAGGTGCGATTCCCTATAGAGGTAACATTTCCTTGCACCATTTGTAGTGACAAAGATACTTATTTAGAAAATTCTTTTTAACCAAATAGTACGGAATAGAAGTTTGAAACTTGCTGAGCATAATTATAAAGATTCATTCTAGACGACATGTATGAATTTTACCTCGAATTTTACCGATTGATATCATAATTCAGGAGCTAATCACATCCAAATTTCACTTATATTTACAGTATAAATTTTCCCTACATAAAGTGAAAATTAATTAAAATAGATATACATGTACCCTCTAGTACACTTTCAACTACTGATCCTCCAACTTTGGTGTAATTTGACCAAACCGTATGGAAGAAATAAATTTTGAAAAATTACCTTACAAACACTGGTTTGATTAGCCCTCTTAAGTACAATTACTATCTGACAGTTTTTTTTTGTGGGGATTTCGGTCAGGTATAACTAATTTTATTTTTTTTCCTAATGTTTCGGTTTATTACACCATCATCAGAGAACTACAATTAATATAATATTTTAAAAACATAGTTATGGTTATTTTATAATACAATTTACTTACACTATTATAATTACCTTCAATTTTAAAAAGTATTTAAATACAAGTACAATTACTTTCCGAAAAATGTATGTAAATATAATTACAATTAATAATTGAATTGAATTTAATGATTTTTTAATTTGAAAAATCAGTCACTATACTGTGTTGTACTAATAGTCTCATATGTATGTATATTATGTTAAATAGTCACACAAATGTAACAATAATGTTCCCTTTTTGTTGCAATATTTTATTTAATGGCAGGATTATTTTCAATACACCTACTGATGTTACGTTATAAAGAATAAAAAATACCTCTACAATAAATAATTTGTTTTTCAAGTTTTATACAAAACAGAAATAACAATCCATTATTAAAATATTTATTTCATTTCTGCAGAAAGTACTACTAGATGTAAATAAATAAAAGGAAAAAGTAATTGTAATTGTGAAAGTTCTTATGACAATGAAAAATTATTATGATAAATACAAGTACAAGTATATTATACTAGCTGTACTTAAGTATAATTACAATTACTTGGAAAACTGAAATGGACTTAAGTACAATTACAAGTACAACAAAAGTATTTAAATACTTTATATAAATATATTTCTTAAGTACAGGCACAACTATGGTGATTACTAATTTGTTCTTCACCATTTAAACCATTCAAAAATCAAAACAATAAAGTGATTTAATTCATGATAAAATCATAGTTCAACAATATTAGATCATTTCAATAATTACAAGTTTAAAAAATTTGCAGATGGGGAATTATTGTTCTTATGAAAGCATACATGCCTAGGGAAGTCAGTCTTCCATTATAAAAAGTCATTTTCCAACTATACTTTTTAAGAACAACAATCAATCATATAAACCTCAATATAAACACAATAAAGTTTGTGTAAATTCATTTGGTGTTGTCAGAACACACTTTCTAAGTATGTCAAAAGTGTTAAAATAAAAATGTATTATTTTTATTTGTCATATGTTCATCAGTTAACTTGACGAAAGAGCCTTAGATATCATCCCTTATCTTACAATTGGGGTGTAACAAAAATGGTAAATTTGAGGTAGATATTGCAAATTAAGTCTAAGATTCCTTTTAAATACCCCACACAGTAACGTTAAAGCCAAGTACTTTAAAAGATATAGTTATCCTGCCTGTGGACATAAACTAAAATGAAAATCAAATCAAAGTATGTTGTAATTTTATTTTGCCTCTATTGAAAAACTGTGCTAATATATGCCCGTTTGTAAGATTAGCGACGATATGATGCCAGTAGTTCACTAGGTAAAATATGTATGAAAATAATGGCTAAATTCAAACTGTCATGTACTGTACCGTATTAGTGAAATTAAAATCAAAAAAAAGATTATACTGTATATTGTACGTATTTGGTTGAGAAATTAGAATTAAATTTTAGTGAGCTTACCACAACCAACTAGGTAAGTAGTAGTATGTATAACTACTCTTCCTATGGCATTTATGAGTATAAAGATAACGAATACCATACCTTAATATATTTACTTGTGGTAAGTTCGCTAAAATATGCTATCAATAAATCAAGCTGAGCGATCTACTCTCTAGCGATCCTCTTGGAAAATTATCAGATGTAACAATAGTCAAATATCATTTCTGTTTTGTTAAGTTGCTTATATGAACAATCATATCAACAAAATGCATGAACTACGGAAATGTGTGAACTCAGTTAAATGGACTAACTGGCTGTTCTGGAGGAAAAACGAAAAATAAAAATTAATTCGATTTATCTATTATACCAAAGCATTTAATCTTTGACTAAGCTTAAAATTCTGTTAATAATAATTTAATACATCCTTCAAATATTAAAAAAAAAAACAATTAATTATCTGAAGTAGGTAAAAAAAATTATTAGTCATATTGGATACTTTATCTAAAATTTTCAATAGCAATATCCGCTGACACATCAGAGGAATCCCACAAGATTTACATACGGGATAAACGACAAATTTGTGTTACGTTGATATATGTAGTAATTATTACAGAACAAAAAAATCTATAGGTCTATTCATTTACACGCAGAAAAAAGGCCTTTCACGTCTTGCAAAACCAAAAAAAATAACAAAGACCGGCTAATTATCCTCTTAAAGAAATCTCTAATTATAGGCGTTTTATAAAAATAAATACGTCGTATCTTAAATAAAGAACTTACCGAGAAAATTAAATTGAAGAAAACTAGCAAATAACGAGAATAGTTCCTCATTATAGCTGCACAATCCAACATTGTTAAAAATTATCACAAATTAATGGACTGGATATATGACTTATTCCGCGGCACCTCAAATTATTTATCCTCGTCGTGGTACACTTTTGTCAGGCAGTTGTCAACAAGATAGCAGCTTTATACAGTTGGCCACTACAAATCAATAATTTTAAGTGCGCAAATCAAAGTGACTAACGGTCTGGTGGAATCGATCACATGATATTCCATATTGTGTTTACACGAGGGATTCAAATAAAAACTAAATAAAAAAAAATATTCAGGGTCCCAGGATCCACAGATCATTAAATGGTAGACTGTATTCATAATAATTCACAGAGAAAAGGGACAGACGTCATACTTACCCAAAACTAATATACTTTCAAATAACTAATGTAACAATGGAAACGCATTCAAATTTATCAGCAGTTTGATGAAAACTATAATGTCTTTTGTCTGCAACCACCTAGAAAGTTAACTGTTTTTTGGTCATTTTTTTTTGAGTATACATCTTTATTGGTATAGTCCGGTAAAGTGACATAGGGTTCGGCAAAGACTTTACAGATGCCTTCATGTCACTTTTGGTTGACATATAGAGTAGGTACTATAGACAACAGCGTCTGACATATGTCAGTTGAATTTTATGGATTTTGTTTACAAGAATGTCAAGTTAAAAAGCGTTTTGAGAGTAGCAAAAACAGTTGTAGAAAAGTAAGTAACAACGCAACACAACCAGAACGTGTCTTTGCTGGGCGAGCTTTCCGGTCTTGTTACATAAATAACTATTCTGTGCGTGCACCTGATTGCCAAGATTTTATCAAAATAGAAAATGCTATAAATTTGAAAGCACGCCACAGACCATTACTTTATATAAATTTTGGCCGCAGAAAAACTAAATTGAGACAGTGCTCTGAATTACAAGGTCGGGCATAACGAAATGATATAAATGGCCTTTTTTTAAGTAAATAAATAAGTACTGTATATAGAATACAGTAGACTTAGCTATATTCCAAATATGCAGAAAAGGGACCTACATATTCCACATAGCATACATTATACGTAGTATATGCTATTTACAAATTTTGCTATGATTTGCGCATTATACTTTGATATTTTATACTACGCTTGTACTAGGTATGTTCAGGTTATTTTTATTATTTATTTTATTTATTATTTACTTTTTACTAATGAGACTAACAAGTGTGTAGAAAGTATATATCAAGAAGAGAGAAGAGTATGCCAAGCACATACCTGACATTTAAGCAAGATGTATGTATGTAACAGTAAATTACATGCATAGTTTATTACTTTCGTTATGTATTTAGTATAAAATTAAATATACCATAATCAAAATCACGGAAAGATGCCGTTACGTTACAAATTTATTTCTAAATTACAACGTACGCTGTTAAAGCGTTCTCTGTTTACAAAATAATAAAATGAGGGACAGTGCAGGGTAGTCCATTATATGCAACTGTTAATATCTCACACAGAACAGAAAAAAATATCTCAAACTAACGTTGTTAATGTTGATACGTTATACGAAAACCTAACTTCCTTGATGAAAAAGAAAGAGAAGGCCCTGATTTCGTACATCTCAGTAACAAAGGAGAATAATATCGATCAATCTGATCGAACGCTTTTGACTACTGTTGTTGTGTTGTCACATGTTTCATGTGTTCATGGTGTGGAAAATATTCAAATTCTATGAGAGAGTCACCAATCAAAAACAGGCGACACGAAACGCAGAAAACAAAAGAAATTGTTGTGAGAACGTAGCTGTAAGTTCGGCTGAAATCGCGCAATGCAGTGTCACCAACTTTATGGAGTTCGCACTAAATTTGGTAGTTTGAGGGTATTGTTTAGTGGAATAAATTTGGCGTTTAGCGCTAGTGGTATTTCTGATGTTTTGCCCGAGTACGGTTATCGCAAGATTTATAAACTAGTTTATAAATCTTGCGGTTAACGTACGTTTTTCTGTTTTAACTTTCTAATTTTTCAGTTCAATAAAATTCATTTCATTAGTTGGCTGAATTGATTTGTAGTTCAAATGCACTACTACAGTTGGTAGCTGCAAAATATATACAGGTTGGTGGTTGGTGATTTAGTTCCGCACAATATTTATGAATTTATGATCCAAAAAACCATTAACATTTAATATAAATAACAGACATTGGCCGGCGCGTGTGTAAACACTTTGTATTAAACGTTCGATAATTTCTGGGCTGATTTTCCATTTCGATACGAATTCGATATGCTTTTAGGAGACCTGACAGAACAGGGAGACCCCTAAAATTGGATACCATTGTACTTAGGAAACAATAGGGAATCTATTTTTATCAAAAAAAGGAGGGGTAGCAATTAAAAATAATATACGATGAGATAACCGCTCAAAATATGCCATAATGCTGTTTTTCTAACTATCTATTGTTTCTGGCAAATTGCTAATATATCCATAATTTGTTATTTCTACTATTTTGACACATACAGTATGAAAGGAAGGATGATGGATTACATTAGTATTTTGTATAAGAAAAACCTACAATGAAAAAGGATATAAGAACTGGTCAGTCGACGGGCTATAAACTGATTATTTCAATATAATAATTTAATAATAATAATAAAAAGTTTATTCCACAATATACTACATACATAAAAAAAACATCACATAAATTAGACAACCCCCAAATCCAAAGCTGGAGTTCCACGAGCGTGGGTCACATTCTCGGTCACACTGTTAACACGACGCCAACACACAAGCACTCCCTTCGATTTTGTCACTTTGTGTTCTTGAAGGTTGGAACAATTTGATATGGTGATACTATAACAATGTAGATTTCACAAACATCAGAACACTCGGTATAGTTGCGGCAAACGAGGTGTGCAGCGACGCGCGATAATCCAGGGTCCTGTCGGTTAAAGCGAGAGATATGATGTGTTATTAGCTCACTCTCGATAACATGTCTCCCAATAGCCGTCATTCTACTATATCATTTGCCGCCACTATACTATACTATACTCAACACGCGTTTCGTCTACCAAGTTGGCATCATCTAGAGACGATTAAAACTTTTTTTAAACTAAAATGTTTTAATCATCTCCAGATGATGTCAATTTAGTTGGCGAATCACGCATCGAATATAGTGTCGAATGTTTAAGTGTCTGTGGAAACTAGTTTTGTAGTATTCTGGTGTAATTCATATACAGGGTGTTTCAGCCAGAACATCCCGGGCTGATTACTGGAAAACTAGAAATGACAGTGAATTTTTATAAACTCTAGTGAATAGCTAGCGACTACATTTTGATTTTCAAACATTGTTGGCGATTACGATTATGGGCGCCTTTATAGTAAAACTTCGATAGGGCATCCGACTAAATAAGAACATTTTTCAAAAGACACATATTATTACATTCTCTACATACATAAGTATCTACCTATATTATTTCAAGAACTTCTTTGTTACTCTGTGTTTCCTCTGTTTGGGTAAATACACATTACAAGTAAGATGTCGGTTAATTGTTGCACAACTAGTACACGTTTTATTCTATTACAATTTTGACTCTTTCAACAATTGATAAAATTATCTAATGTAATTATTTGTTTATTGCATAATTATCATCATGTTATTTTTAGCTAATGGGTCTGTAATGATTAGAGATGGAAAACAGCGATAAATGATGTCAATTCCATAGTTACCGCATAAAATGTTCATACATATATGATACAATTATCTTACCTTATGGTTATTTTGGCGAATTTGGTAACATCTGAAGTTAATACGAAGAGGGTTGCAAGTATTGGTGAATGTAACACTAACCACATGTATTTTTAACTAGCGATCACAAGTTTAAAAATATATTGCTAATATTTGTTGTAAATGTTTTGGAGTTAATTTCCGGCGCCTGTCATTAAAATTCCATTTGTATTGTGAGGACCGTTCAACATCGACAAATGTAATTGGCACATATCTAAAATAGCTGAACTTCTTCAGTTTCCACATTTATGTGGTCTTGTATTGAAAAGCCCACTTCTTTGCCATTTAAAAAGGTCCAGTATACTTGATATCGTAAGAAATTTCGGATTGTTTTTCAAAACAGTTTAGAATTTTTGTTTTACTGCCTCAGCAATGTTTCCCGATAATTGAAAATTGTATTGTCGAAGATCGAATACATTCCATCAACTACAGTAATTTTGATTCAAATTCTCTTGGACAGTTGGAATCAAATCCTCTTGGACAGTTGGATCCACAAATGACTGTTGAACTTGTAAAAAAAAATTTTGCAAAAATTGTCTAAATAGATCCATTGTTTAGACAACTTTTGTTTTATCCACGATATGTTACAACCAACCATCATTTCCACTAAATCTAAGTTGTTTGCCTGCCACTATCAGCAACACTACCACTCATACACTTTTTATGGCTGTCTGAGGAAATGTGTCTCTTAATATTTGCTTTGACGTTGCCCAAAAGAACATTTTACAACTTGTGCAACATAATTCTATGCCATTAAATTTCAACTCGGGAAACTATTAATCCATAAGTTTACTGTATCCTCTGAAGGAATTAAACATCATATTTTAAGAAAGTTGACTTTCATTGTCTCTAATTATGCACTGTTTACTGTTATGTATAAATGTACATGTTATCCACATAGACGTTTTATAAATACTATTTATTTGGAGGTATTTATTTATTTTCAACATGGGGCAGTGGGCATAAATATGATAGATATGCAACCTCAAAAGCGGGTGCGATTAGTCTATATTTATGCAGTATCTTGCTATTGGCAGTAATAACAAGCATTTCCTCCTTAAGATGATGGTCAGTAAGTAATTGTTTTTTATAGCAGCAAGTCACCCAGTTACTTAATAAAAACCTTTAATGTTTTGTTTCCATTTTTATAAAGAAAAGATTTATTGCCCAATGCCAATATAAATGTATATTTTATTATTTAATATTCTTTGGGAATGTATAATTAGGTGTTTACAATATAATAATACATACACACATATGTAAGTAAGAGTCGTCTGAAATGTATCGCTACCTCCCAATCTCTAGTAATTATGAAGAAATAAAAAAGATTATTTTTTTTATTCACCTATTATTGTAATTGTACTTAGATGTTTATTATTCAGTGAAATATTATATTTCTTTATAATCCACAGTTTAAAACTTATTTTTTAATGTTAATGGTCTAACAACTATATTTAGTTACATAAAGAACTGTATTACAAGAAAAAACAAAAAATACAATGAACGATACGAAACAATTATTATTGTAAAAATGAAATTAGATTATAAAATGAATTTCTAAATTCTTCGAATATGTTTGGGTAACCGTAACATAATTCATGGATTCACCAGATGAATATAAAAACGCAATGAGTATATTTCTCATATGTACCCATTTTACTTCTAAGGCCTATAAACTGTTTGGTAAAAGAAAAAGCCACAGATTAAATATGGCATTAGAATACCATTATCTGGTTGTCACAAATATCAGATATATTAGAACAACTTATTTTTAGGTTAAAATCTAAAAAATAATGGTTCAGATTTATATACACTGGAATCTTTTTTTTTTTTACAAAATATATACAAATTGCAATTCTACTGGTAATATACCTTACTATGTTGAAGGGAATCCTATAAAAATTAAAAAAAATGAATTTCACAAACTAATCAAAATATATCGTAGTTAAAAAATAATTCTCTATTCAACAAAATATTAAAAATAAAAATTAAATAATACCACTAAGATTAAGCTGTGAACAAAAACTAATCTTTACTAACTGAAAAAGGTTCCAAATTCAAAATAGAACTGAAATTTAAGAAAAAGGTAGGTGCTATAAAATAACAATTGTAATATAATAGAGTAGAGCTTTACCTATGACCATTTAAGACTAAATGAATCTTACTACTGTTAAAAATGTACCAACAGATGGTCAAAGTAGGATTTCATCACTGAATTAAAGAACAATTCTGTGAATCTTACACTGTTTTATTGGCTGTCCGATATCATTCATACATAAGCATTTACATTCATTAGCTATTCTAAATGAAATGACATTTCAGTATAGTGTATTTGTCATTTAGGTTTGGCGACTTTTTAATATTCGTATATATTAACTTTTTCAAGTGATTAAAAATCATGAGTTTTCGTGTTTACTGTAAAATATATTTTTGCAAAAGATTCCAATCATTCTTTTCGTAAGTAATTAACCAAAATCTGTAGCAGCTGAATCTTTAATAGATATGCTGAACAAATATTAAATTAGTAGTTGTTAAAAAATTTGTTTAATTAATGTTGAAAATTAACATTTTTGTAAGAAAATGTTTCATATACTATTTTAAATTTGACCTCTCTTATAATGTAACAAAAGTTGCCATGGTAACCCCACTTTCTGTGTTGATCATTGTTTATGCTGTTTTCAATTATTGCCTCTACGTATAAAATATGGTCTAGTTTTAAATGGTCTAAGAGCTTTACATGCTTAGTTTAAATTAAATAAAATTTTAGTGACACAAAATTACCAGTTATTAAAATTAAATGAATTCAACATTTTCTTCTTTTTAACAGTTGGTTCTACATCACTCTCTTTTTCAACTCTGAAAAGTTTATAAAATTAATGTCTTAGATAAATTACCAGTACCTGGACAATTTTACCTTTTTGTAGCATTTGGATTAATATATTTTCCTACACCGCTACGAAAAACTTTCAATTCCTTTTGAGAGTTCAGTTTTTTTTGTTTTCGCTAGTTCTTCTTCTTTTTGTCTATTTAATTCTTCCACTCTTTCCTGTGCAAGCTGAAAATAAATTTAAGAACTAGAATAAGGAAGCTATACAATTTGCATTAAAGAATTAAGAAATGTCGATCATCATCTACGATCCACGAAAATGGCACACTTTCGTATTGGTAGATATTTCCTTTTTTTTTTATTTTTTAATTCGTCTGTCTTTATGGCATGTTTGAACACAACAAATAAACATGAAAAGAATATATTTATCAACCTATTTATTTTAATAGCCACCCTGCTGAAAAATATAAAACTTTTGTGAAAATTTGTATAAAAAATCACTGCTTTTAATCTCTTTTTACCTAAAGCGAAAGCATAATGTATATATGTCCAGTACAGCACCAAAGTTACTCAAACATTAACGATAGAGAAAATATTGTTTCCAGTTGCAAACAATTCAACGCAAAATATAATGATTTAATGTATGGATTAGAAAGAAGCAAAATAGATATACAGATACTTGAAAATCTTAATAAAACAAACTGTTATTTATTATATGGCTAACCTGTTCGTCAGCTTCATCATATGGATTCACAAATATCTGAGCCTTAAGCAATATTATTTCCTCAATAGGCCTATCTTTATTGTCGACTTCTATTCTTTCCATTTCAGTTAAAGTCTCCATTCCACCTACAACTCTACCAAAAATTGTGTGTTTGTTGTCCAAATGTTTGCATGAACGATATGTAATAAAACTGAAAAAAATAAATGCAAAGAATATAATTAGCACAGCAGATTTTCGATTATTTGCAAATAATCACACAAAAAAATTATTAACCATAAGTAATAAAAGATTTAGTTGCTATGCAACTAGAATTACAGTTAAATAATTTAGTGTAATCGAGTCATTCAGTGGTAGGAATCACTCTCCTGATGGGTTAGCGTGGGTTAATAGTTCCAAAAAAATCGAGCCGAGAATTTGATAATAAAGAACTAAGTATTTTTAACCAATAATATTCAGAATTAGTGAATGTTAACATACATTATCTGCCTGTTAACAAACGATACTCTGATTCATATATATGTTTAAAATTCTTCTACCATTTGCAGTCATTTGTGTTGAAAACTGTATGTGCTTTATAAAAAAAAAAAAATTAATATGTCACAAGTGGCGCAGATCCCTACTTTGAAAATCACATTTACCTAAAACATACATACAGCAACATTTTCAGAAGCAGGATATGTTTAATTTCAGTTTATCCGAGTATCTACTAATTTTAACAGTTCATACTTATTGCAAGATTGATGTAATTAGAGGAAATAATCTATCTATCGGTTATAAATCCTTTTATTATTGACCCAAACTTTAAAAAAGTATATAGGTTACGTGCGCGTGACGTCACAGTTCTCAGATTGAGAGAAAACAAAACTCGGATTAAGAGAACAAAACGATATCTGTTCAAGTTTTGTGGTGACTGATTTACATTTTTCCACAAAATCATTAAATTCGTTATTTTTCATAATATCTGTGTTTTTGTGGGATTATATTAACACAAATACTTGTTCAATACAAAATGGGGAACTCAAAATATTTACATCTTTATGAGCATTGCCCAATTTAAAAATGGAAATATAATCAATCTATTATAATAAATTACAGTGTAACAGTAAAAAATCTCTGATAGTGAGATCGATAATTAATTTTATTTGCAACAAGTTTTTCTTGGGGGAAATTCCTTACAAAGGACTTCCTTCACCCAACCACAAACACACAGACTTTTGAATGCCTTAAATTCTTCCTTTGTGTAGGCACTACATTCAACAACTAAATAATCTTTTTCAAAATATAAAAGCATTTAAACCAATGGCACTTTTCTATGTACATTAACCTGTACATCACGAGACAATTCCTTAAAATAGAAACTCGTCTATCTTGAGCAAACAAAATTAATGAAATAAAACAATAAGAAATGTTTTAGATGTTAAATAGTCAACATTAGTTTGTAAAACTCCAAAATACATTTAAAACAACACGTTCCGTTAGCATATTACACTGTCGTTTTCTTTCAATCTCGAAAGCTGTAACGACAACGCATGCGACCTATTAGTCCGTTCTATTTAACTTTTTCAAAAAGTTAAGAAAAATTCAAATGACCCTGAATAAATTAGTATAAGTGCAAGACTGTTTAAAATCACAATTTTTTTAGCCTTCCTTTGGGAAGGGGGCATATATGATGGGATTATTACGTATGGTGAATACTATTCATAAATTGTTTATACTATATTTTAGTTTAGTATTATAGTTTTCATGCTACTGTTGATATTTACAGATACTCACAACTGTGATCCATTGGTATTTTTTCCAGAGTTGGCCATTGACAGAACTCCACGACCTGTGTGAGATAAATTGGGCCTAAATTCATCCTCGAATTTATTTCCCCATATTGATTTACCCCCACTACCAGTATTTGTAGGATCTCCACCTTGAATCTATTCAAAAAAGTATAAGATGTATTTCTTAATGAAATTATATGTAAATTATTATTATTATTATTATAAATACAATAATAAAATATTTTTTTACCATAAAATTTCTAATAGACCTATGAAACTTTGACCCATTATAATAACCATTTTCACAATGTTTCATAAAATTTTCACAAGTTTTTGGAACCATATCACAATGTAATTCTAAATTCAACATTCCTAAATTTGTAACTAATCTGACGTATCCTTAAAAAGATTTACCTAATTAATAATAATATGCACCAACTTTTGTCCGTAAACTGTACCTTTTTTCTTTACACGTTGGTATCGAACTTCATCTTCGTGAACAATTGCGGCTTCGTGGATCAACTTTCTATTCATAGCAGTAGATGTAAAGCTGGCTGCAACTGCTCCAGTAGAGTAATGAGCTGCATTAAACTTATCAGCTTTTGCTGTGCTTTCAATTTTATTTACTTCAATAGTAGGCACTTTATAGTCACGATTTAACTCTTCTAGGGTATATTTTGTTTCTGGATTTACAGATTTTAAACATGCCTGTGGGTCTGATTTATCTGCAATTTCCTCTAAAAACAAAATAATTAAAAAATAAAATATCTCGACACAATAAATAATACATATTACCTTCAGTTTCCACCCTTAAGTTATGCTTCACGTGATGAAATCTTGATATATTAAACTTTGACAAATCATTTGGATCTTGCAAGACAATTATATCTTTCCTCTCAAATGGTTTGTCTGTAATTAAATCTTTCCAGTTACGATTTTTAATATTTAATTGTTCTATAGCTTCCATAAGATAAATATTACCGGTAGTGGCAATAGTAGCAATGTGAGAACTTTTTGTAAATGGTTTAAAAAGCACTGGACATTCAAATTCTTCTTCCGAATTTTTATGAAAGTTCAACTTTATTAAAGATTTTAATTCCAAAGGCTTCCCAGTAACTGGATTAATCTTAAATTTTTTTAGAAATGGTATAAGAGCTTCCAAGTCAAATATATTTCCATCCAGGTCACAAACAGGTATTTCAAAGGGTTGTAATGATAAACAACAATGATCGAAGGGCAAACGTTTAAAATTTTCCTCTTCTTTGGAGAGTTGTCCAGATTTTTTACCACCGTACAACGTTGTCCATTCTGTATATGTCAGATACATTTTATCTTTCTGGTGTTGTCGTTTACCCATTTTTGATCTGTATTATTAAACTTAAAATGTGAAATAACTATTTACGTTTATAGGTTAAATGTAATGTCAAATAAGCATCTGTCGACTGTCACAAGTGTCACAACAATAATAATGCATTGCATTAATGTATACCAAGAAAATCCCTAAAATCTTAAACAAGGCACAATTTTTTAAATGTATTTAACCATTTCAATTGTACATATCGTCTTCTGAATTCTATAAAATTAAATAATGCAAATACAGTCCTACGAAATTATTTTAATTGTATTTTAAATAATCAATTATGTTTTGCAATCAAGCAAATGTTTTTTTTAGAATTTTATTTTGTAATGTTGGTTGCCCTGCATCGTTCCCCTTTGCAAGTACGCCATGAGCCGATACTTGTGAAAAGGGAGTGTAATTTGTTTTCAGTTTTAAAGCGTGAAAAAGCCTTCTGGTAAGTTAAAATGTGTTCTCATTACTTCCTGAGTTTTTTCTATCATATAATTATCATGTTGATGTTAGTTAAATGCAATAAGCTTCACGTAAACGAATGGAAAAATGTAGACAAGTAGTGGGTGCAATGCTAGGAAAGTAGCTTGTTGTTACATATTTATGCTAAAAAAAGATTCATGTGGTATCACATTGTATCAAAAAATGATCAGTTAATGAAATATTTTTGGAATATTCTGAATTGGAAGTTGTGTCTAGCCAGAAATCAAAATGGCCGACTAGCTGACAAGAATCAATTTTAATTTTGAGAAGGGTCACATTCCTAAAAGAGGTACCTGCTTTGTGTTTTGAGATTTCACCTTTAACCGTAAATATCCCAAATGACGTCTTATATTTACCATATTATATTGCACTAATCTTGGTGTTGTGTTGGACAAAGAAACTTATTTTTTTTTCTTTAGTTTAGAAATGTCATCAGCTGGATCAAGTGGTTCAGGTCGCGGTCGAGGGGGACAAGCAGCTGTAGGTGATCAGAAGGAAGCAAAAGAAAGTAAACCAAATCCTAAAATGTCAAAGGCACTTGGTACATCTGCCAAGCGCATACAGAAGGAACTAGCTGAAATTACATTAGATCCTCCACCAAACTGCAGTGCTGGACCTAAAGGAGAAAATTTCTACGAGTGGGTTTCTACGATTTTGGGGCCTCCTGGATCTGTATATGAAGGTGGAGTGTTTTTCCTTGATATCCACTTTTCACCTGAATATCCATTCAAGCCTCCAAAAGTTACTTTCCGTACCAGGATTTACCATTGCAACATCAACAGCCAAGGGGTTATCTGCTTAGATATTTTGAAAGATAATTGGTCTCCTGCTTTAACCATTTCTAAAGTCCTTTTATCTATTTGCTCCCTACTTACTGATTGCAATCCAGGTGAGTGTTTTTTTAAGTGATCTGGTAAAAACAAATATTTAATCATAAAAATGTTACATAACATTTAGAGAAAATAAATATTTTATTTGTCTTTAAGTGAGTCCTTTGATAGTCTCTAAATTATTTGTTTATAATTTTATTATTAAAGTGACCTGTTTCAGTTAATCAGAGTGGAGATGGCTATGATATATTTTTGTTTTTACCGTCACAAATTTTTTAAAGCAGTGTTGTAATAACTAATATTCATGTTTAAGAAAACTAATTATTTGTAAGCATTACACCTATAATAATTTTCATTGGTAATGAGTTGTATAGATGCGAAACCTGACAAGTTATAAAAAAAAGAGATAACTATCCGTGGACACTATTGTGTTTAAGACTTGGTAATTTCTTTTCAAAACCCGCCATTTCTATTCATTATTTCGCTTTAATGTTTTTATTTGAATGAAAACCACTAACTGTAGCAATTACTGCCTTTCTAAATTTTACAAAATAACAGCTTAAAAGGTCCTAAATTAGGCTTAAGTTTAATTTATAAACAATGCAGCAGCCTCAGCGGTTGCTACAACTGTAGCAATTTGAACAATAAGAAATAACTGTTCCCATTTATAAAGTCTGCAACCACAGCAGATGCAATACCTGTTTTGCTGGGAGATGACAATCTTGTATTTCGAGTGGCAACTGCTGCAGGTTTAGTTGCGGATGGTCAGTGAAATTTGTAAAGATATGTCCACTGAAACTGCAACAAATTAACTACTTTACTATATTTATGGGGGGAACTTGATAGGGGCAGCTATGTCGTGTTACTCATGTTTGATTTATCTAAGGCCTTTGATAGTCTTAATAAACAATTTATTACAAAAAATTATATACTTTAGGTTTTAGGGGAAATTTATTAAATTGGATTAAATTTTATCTAGAAAATCTTTTGTTTGGCATCATGTAATCCCTTATAGTTCTTGTGAACAATTTTTAAAGCTGTTTCAACAGAAACGTCTTCGAATTTTGTCTGGCTTTCCTTAATAGCTGCAGCCTCGTCTGGATTGAATTGTAGTATCAGAGCTTTTATTTGTTGTAAATATTCAGCATAATAAAAAGCTGCCTTCAGCCATGTTCCCCAACGTATAAGAATTGACTGTGGTGGTTCGGGAATACCGGGACACTTGCTGTGAAATGCGCGAAGACATTTAGGAGATTTAAGGAACACTTTTTTTTGTACTTGCCATTAATGCATCTACCTCTGGAAAACCTTGTCGATTAGTTTCTAGCACAAGATGTAAAGCATGCAATTTACATTTAACATGTACCAACCTACAACTGTGTTCTTGAAGGGAACAGCCTACCAAACGCATTGTCGCGGCATCATCGGTCACAACCATCAACACTTGACTTTTTGCTAGCTAGTAACAGTGGAAGTGTCAGTTAGAGGGTCCAGTACAAATACTATAACATTTAAAATAGAATTTTTTTTTTACAATCTCGCCTCATCACATAACACAACACATAACCACAGCCGTGTAGTTTTTAGTACAGAGTTGATCTTATTTACATGTCTTCGCGTACAGTTGGTTCATAGGTACGCAACGTTGCGCGACTTGGTAACTTCACCTTGGGATTGTATTTATTCTCCTGAAATGGTTGTTTATCGAGTATGTGCAACGTAACATCACAGGCAATCAGCATTAAGAGTAAATCAAACATAACTGCGTTTTCGAAGGCACGCAATTTTTTTTAGTTTTATGTTGCATAGAATTTACATGACATTTACAGTCACGTTTGTCCCAACAAATCAGGTCTGTTTCGCAAACCTTACAAATTATTATAGCACCATTGTAGAATAAATCCGAGAATTCGCTGATAAATTTAATCATTTTGTCAGCGTATGGCCGTTTTTTACCCCTGGGCAGGTTTGACATTTTATTATTATATTAATATCACGAATAAAATATAACAAATAAAATTATCGACAATACAACGGAGAGGAATAAATTACATTGTACACACCACTAGGCATAACAATAGACTAAAATCAAATGTTAGTCTTTGCTAAAATAGTCTCGCTTATGTAATTGGGTATTTCTCTAGATTTGGAGACCAATTTACCAACTCTAATTATTAATCCATATTTTCCATCTTTATGTAACACAGTGTGGCTACATTTTGCCAAATTGCTCCTAAACCTTTACAGATATCGAAAAAGTGCAATAGTAAAAAATTTTGTGAACTTTCTATCTACAAAACAGGAACGTCATAGGCGTGCCAGAAAAAATTGGGGTGGGTTAAAAAAACTGGTCTGGAAAAATTAAATATCCAGTCTATCAATCTCAACCAAATATTTACTGAAGATGTAATTGGCCTTACAATAACCGCGTATTAAAACTGGAAAAGATATCTCAAATGGTTCCGAATATATTTCAGAAATAATTGTGAGTACCAGTCACATTTAACGCCCTGTATCTCAAAAACGGCGTACTTTGGTATATAGGTATGTACGGCTCAAATGCCATAATTTAGGGTCTAGAATCTACCATTAAGAGATTGACCTCCAATTTCAGGGCACCTTGAATATGCACCCGATCCATATATTATTGGTTAGGAATATACAGGGTGTCCCAAATTGCATAGCCCAAACTTCATCAAGTGATAGAACTTTTCAAGATAAGAAAAAGAGTTCCTATAAACATGGCTCAGGAAATGCTTACGGAAATACAGGTTGCTCCAGTTAAAATCCTGATGTTGGTTTTTCTGAATATGTTAAACGTGTAAAGATAAACAAATGATAATTTGCACAGGTATTTAACATTTTATGCATTATAAGGCAAAATAACAATTATGAACTAAAATCATTCAGGGGCGGGTAAACGAGGGGAGGGGAGGTTCTGGTTAAAATTTTGCCTCAACTTTTTTGTGCGTCACATTTCCATTAATTTATGAGCAGAACTTGAACATTTTTACACCAAAAAAGTCTATTTTCTCTATAATTATCGGTTTTTGAGTACAACAGATTTGAATTATGTGCGCAGTAGTTTATTATGAATAATTTTGCAAAACTGAAAAAATAATAGGAAAACATAATTTGGTTACATTATATTTTATTAGATATCAATGAATTTGATTAAAATAAGGTAACTTACAAATTACAAGAGTTGTTCAAAGTGTATTCCTTCAACTTCAACACATTTTTGGCACCTGCGCACAACAGAGTGTGTGGCATTACGAATGAAATCATGATTAGCCCGCAAATCTTCATACGCTTCTTGAATTCTTTCAATTAACTATTCTCTGGTGTTTACAGGGGTTGTGTAGACTTTGTCCTTTAAATAGCCTCAAACAAAAAAATCAACCGGAGTTAAAAATGGATAATTTTAAAGAAAAAACGCGAGACCTTTTTCTCTGTAAAAAACCTCAAATTTTCAAGTTCTGCTCATAAATTAATGGAAAAGTGACAAACAAAAAAAGTTGGGATAACATTTTATGTAGCCCCCCCCCCCCAGTTTACCCGCTCCTGAATGATATTGCTTCATAGTGGTTATTTTGCCTTATAATGCATAAAAAAGTTTAAAAAAAGTTAAATACCTGTGTAAATTATTATTATCATTTATCTTTAGACGTTTTGAATATATTCATAAAAAAACCATTATCAGGATTTTAACTTGAGTAATGTGTATCTTGGAAACTAAGCATTTCCTGAGCCATGTTTATAGTAACTGAAACGTTCTATCACTCGGTGAAGTTTGGCCTATACAATACGGGACAGCCTATTTTTTTTTCTGTAATATAAAATTGTTTGCAGCTGATCCACTGGTAGGAAGCATAGCGACACAATACCTGCAAAATCGCGAGGAGCACGACCGCATTGCCCGATTGTGGACCAAACGTTATGCTACGTGATTTATTTACTTCCTCCCACTTCCATTGATGTCACTCCCCTCTGCCAGAATGGCAAAAAATGGTTTTTTCATCTATCCATTTAATCATGAACTATTCATTTGTCTGTCTTCAATGTTCATATACTTATTAAGTTTATTTGTACTACACTTAGTTAAATAGGTAGTTTAAACAAAATTAATTGTAAAAGAATATACTCTAAAAAAAAATATCTTACTGTAGTTCTGGAAAGGTTTTTTTTTTCGAGAATTTTGAATTAGTTCATCTTTAATACGGTTTTCTAGTGGTGGCCAAATGTTTCTTTCATTGATTGTATTTTTTAGGTACGTAAGTTCCTGGTGATTTCTTTTTAATTTTTTTTTTGACAATAAGTGTTTTAGATTTAAAAGTGTCCCATAGTATTATTGTGAGATCATTTACTTAACTTGTAGTTAGCTTGGAGCTTAAGTTGAATGAAAATTTTTTTTTGGTTTCGAAGTTTCAAGCATCAAAAGCCAAAAATTGATTAAAGAAGAGGGTAATTATTTAGTATACGATAAGGTGCTTAAATTTTCCTGAGAAAATTTGTCCCCCCCCCAAATAAGGTGCGCTGAACACGAATATGAAATTTTTTCCGCCGGAGACAAGCTGTTATGGATAAATAAAATACTGGATATATCTAACGATTTGCATTATTTCCCTCACCCCAATAACACTCTGAACAGTTTGGAGTATAGTATACGTCATTTTTTATAATAAGAGCAATTTTTTCCCTTAGAAAAACAACTTTGTATTTGGGATAACACCATTACATGATAAAAATGCAACTAAAATGTTTGTGAAATTAGCGTCGCATTTCAGATTGTGTCCAAAGTGCCTCGCAAACAATTTCCCACTATATTTAACAGTTTCTTAATGACAAGCGATCGGGTGACAAGGTAAAATTTGTTTCATTAACTTTTATTTATTTATTTATTGCAATTTTTGTTTATTTACTGAATTCTTATTTTCGGTGATTTTCAGAACACGCCTCTGTGAGATACCACAAAACCAATTATACCGACACATTCTACACATCATCAAATGTTCATTGCACATTGTCATATCCTGTGCAAACATCCCTAACTACCCTTAAATAAGTTAATAAGATTGCATTCTTCAATAACATTAAGAATTATTCCTTGCCCTATAAATTTTGGGTGGAAAAGGGTAAGTTTTAAATAGGGTTGCTTTTTACATAGGATTATGGTTACAATAAAAGGGGTTGGTTTAGCGAATAATTTTAATATGACAAAAGGGTGGTTTCATTATAAGGGGTTATTGTATCCATAATCCAATGTAAAAGGCACCCTATTTAAAACTTCCCCTTTTTCACCCAAAATTTATAGGGCAAGGAATAATTCTTAATGTTATTGAAGAATGCAATCTTATTAATTTATTTAAGGGTAGTTAGGGATGTTTGTACAAAATATGACAATGTGCAATGAGCATCTGATGATGTGTAGATTTGTGCAATAATACAACCTAACCTAACCTAATACCTGTTCCTCTCCTTTCCTGGCAAAGATAATTGCTCATACCTTCTCGTTGGTCCTTGCTGAACAATAACATATTTGAAGATATAATCCATTTCTTTAATTACGTTATTGACTAAATGAGCAACTTGCCTTAAAAATAATCCGATCTGGTTCTAAACTGAACGCTAGTTATACAATGTCGTATCGTTAGACACAACAGAATAGAATCGCACCTAACTTCTTCGTGACTGTGAATGATTTGTCATGGTACAGCATTTTCCATGCATTTTCGTATTTAAAACATGGTTTTTAATGTGTAAAACATTATATTTCTGTACAAGATGCATTAAAATAGTAAAATTAGTAACAGGAAGTGTTAAATATATCAGAAAGTGACAGATGTGAAAACGCAATTTTTTTTCTCATTAACGGCTTCTCCGGCGAAAAAAGTACATATTCGTGTTCAGCGTACCTTATTGGGGGTAGGGGGGGGATAGAAAAATTTCCAGGAAAATTTAAGCATCTTATCGTATACTAAATAATTACCAAGAAAAGTAACAAGTATTTTTCACCTGTTCAGTAGAGAAAAGCTTAAAAGTATGTTTCGGTTTTTACTGGTAATCCTTGGTTAAAACTTGAAATATATCCATTTTTAATATACACAGAGAAATATATGTTTAAAATAAATCCACAAATGCATGCATATTACATTTTTGGAAAAGATGTGCAAAAATTGATTGAAAATATGTGAAAGATGAACATTTTTGCCAATGAGGTGTAATCTTACATATTGATGGCTTAATGCTAATGCTGTATCTACAGAAACCCTAATTTTACAGGAGACGATAAAAAGAATTTATTAATTAATAATTTAATTTTAAAAGGACATACTGCAGCGTCTGGTATTAAAACTGTCTTTGAAAAGGTTTTTTGGCAAATTGGCAAGGAAAAATGGATTTCTAAAATTTTTTTGTTATTGCAATAACTTTGTTAAATAAATACAGGTTATTGTAATAATAAAATTATCAAATATGACAAAAATATGCTATGTAAACTAAGAGTAACATACAAATATGGTATTATTGTTTTATTAAAAGTAAGAAATAGAATATAAAAATTAATATCACGTCTTAAATTTCGATGTAAATTTTAAATCAAATAGCCCGTATTGTAAAAATAAAAACTATTTTAAGTTAGTCAATTACATTCTTTTAAAATTACCAATAGTATCTCAACTAATTGCTTACAGATATTGCCAATAAAAAAACATTAAGGAAGGATAAGACCGTTATCGTGTATAATACACTATGGACAACTGTTAGATACTGAATATTTCTTAGACAAATTGCACATGGATTTCGTTACAGGTTATTATTTTATGCGCGTTTTCTGAGATATTTATTAACTTTACCACTATAGGGTTTTGGCTCATTGTACAGAAACCTGTAAAACGATTATGCACTAAAAATATTAATATCCCTAAAAATGCCAGTTACGTGGTATTAGCATTAGGCCATCGACATTCAGTTTGGTTGTTGATAAAATTGTTATTTTTGTGTTACAAAAACATTGTAATCAGGTGCTTGAAATAGCCGTCCGAAACTTGGCACTTTCTTAAAACAGTAATTCTATACAAACAAAATTATTTTCATTATTATTAACCCTTTCACTACTTCACCAGTGTAAGTACAACTCCCTGTGCGGCATAAAAAACAAACAGTCAAAAGATTATAATTATAAAGGAATAATTAAGTCTTTAGCAGTTATAATAATATAAAAATGCTTCAGTGTTCCCAAGACAGTTTAAAAGTAATATTTTAATCAGCTATGCAAATATTTTGTTTCTATAAATAATTAATGTCACATAAAATTATGTTAAATGTGGAGGATTATATAAAACAAAATGTTATAACTAAACAATTTTATTATTTTTTTCTAACTTCTGTCATGCAAAACTTCCAATGTGGTTCTTTAAGAGACACCTCGAAAGTCGTCGCTGCTTGTAGATCTAGTATATGAAAATTAGATCTCGTGCAGATGTGTCGATTTCCTCAGAAATGTGTATGTCCAACTTTACATAAATATCCAATTCTGGCCTATGGTTTTTAAAGTTTTTAGTTACTTGTACAGCTCCGACATTGACATAGTTAAAGAACATACCTGTCATAGTAATTTGCTCATATTATTTAAAAGAAGTAAAATGGAAGGAAAAGTAATGGCGAGCTTGCTTGCTTTCCTTTTTCCACAACTGATAAATGCATAGTAAATAATTCAGTGTACATTAGAAATTACTAACATCATGTCGCCCATTTGCTGCAACAACGGCATTTCTCAAAATTAATATTTTTCAGGAAGCAGATTTAAAAGTTTTACTGTGTCATAAAACTGAACAAAGTTCATTTAAAAAAGAAATTAATTCTAGTTTGGGCAGAATAATGAGTGTTAAAGGGATTAATGTAATATCATGATTTAAACAATTATGTATGAAGGCTTTTATATCCGTAAAAAAAACTTGTTTTCTGTTTTGCGACTTTCTTGCTGCAAAAGTTTCTTTTTGACGAAGTCTTATGTAGATAAGTGTCTTTATTGTTAATATGAAAAACTGTAACTGAGCTGTATGTTGCAAAAATATTTTTTATTATGTCAGTGTTGCATAATTTTTCTGGTTTTAAAAATGAACATGAGATACTTTTCAAAGGAACTTGTATTAGACAAACTACAAAACATTGCTTAAATAGTATCAGTCTAGTTCCATAACTTTCAAATATAACATAGATTTTCTTAAAACGGCTTGTGATATGCTGGAACTTGTTTCTTGGCAATTAAATCTAAAAGATCTTTTTTTCTTATTCTCAGGTATACCGGGTTTTTCACTGAGAGCTTGCTTTAATTCAATATTTCACTCAATTTTTTTCTTTTTATAACAACGATCTCTTTAAAATCAGTATCCATATAAGAAGCTTTATAAAAAATAGAATTTGGAAATTCCTTGGTCACTTAAAATCTTAATATCGACTAGTTTTACTGTTGACGTCAAATTAATAGAACCAATGTCATACAATTGCTTCAAATCATAAAAATCTACATAACATAATTCGTTAGCATGGAACGTTTCACCAGTTTTTCTGGCTTCACGGATTGCTGTAAGAAATGCTTCAGGCGTATACATAGGGCCACCTTTTAGTTGTTGTTTCGTCTGTCTTTCGATCAAAGAGTGTGCTGATTCCTTCATTTTGGGTGTGTCCTTTTATTAAATATTTATGGGTTATTGATTTCACATTCAAATGGCGTATTACATACAAATATAATGAAACCATAAATTTATTTTTTTGTTGTCCAATACAGTTATCGGAGTAGAATGTTATGTCCGTATTATGTGTAACAATATTATTTGTGATGTACTTACGAACGCAGGTTCCTAATTTATTAACACCTCTGCCCCCATGCGGCTCATACCAGACAAAGCATTCACAGGAATTGTTTTTCAAATTCTAAATTGTAAAATTCAGAACATCATTGAAAAACTAAAATAACAATAATTATGGAACATTAATAATGTTCGTAAAATTTACAATTGTCACATTTACAAAAATATTATGAAGTATATTAACAACAATGACCTAAACAAACATATTGTAAAAAGACCTTCAATTTAAAAAAAAGTGTTTTCGACAAGAACGTCTTAAAGCAAAAAAAAAATTATTAGTTAAAATAATACAAAAATGGAAAGTAAAGTTGCAAGAATGTCTTATTATGCAGTATGTCCAGCTAAAGCTAAGAACATTATTTTATAAATACAGTCTTGAATAATACACACCTCATGATAAAGCAAATATGAAAAGAAACTTACCTTCAAGATAATACTAACACAATTCTCAATAATACGCTATTGTAGAAATAAGCGGTAATATCCCATTAACACAGCAGATTGACAACTGAGATGTCAGTCTTGAAATAAACTTAGTTGTAAAAATGTGATAATGCAACAGTGACACAACTGCCATCTAGCGCTTAATTTTAGAAGCTCAGTTGTGACGATATAGCAGTAAAAAGTACATGAAGATTCCAATAATTTTATAATATTTAAAAAATGACAATTTTCGAGTTATGTCATTGTTGCAGCAAATGAGCAATGTGTACATGGCCTCAAAAAATATGTACTCATGTCATGGGGATTTAGTATATCATGCTTTCATTTCAAAACACTACATAGGAAAGTTCTTGCAGTCCCCTAGATACAAAATTTGACTGGAATTTGCCACAGCCACAGAATTGTTCTTTAATTCTGTGGTCACAGTGCATGCAGTCCATGCTTTCCCCTCAACTCCGAATGTACAAATTCGAACAATGTTGCTTTCCCATGTAGTATGTAAAGATGAAAACATGGTTATATATTATCCTGTTTCTGTGCTGTCGTTTTTAACTATTCATTGTTAAATTCTCACAAACCACGTTACTGCATTTAATGTTCGAGGACTATATATCATATGCAAAGTTAGCGGCTCTATAAAAATTAAGTTGCTAAATTATAGTAACAACATTGCATATGCGAGGGTACATATTTAGACTAAATTTTATATACTTTAATCACACAAATCTAGGTATCCTATATTCACAGGGTTACTTCTGTGACTTGAAAGGCAGTTGGAGATATTAAAAACTTGATAAAAACTCAGAACTTTATCTAATCAGCATCAACTTTATCACTCTGAATATTGTGAAATCCATTAAATATATATAAAATAACAGCTTTTTCCTTGTAGATCAGTGGTATTCAACCTTCTCAGATATTTCATTTTCATTTACGTATCCCAATCCTGAAATGATACAAGTTTAATTAGATTATATTATAACTATAGTTCGTTATCATTACTACAGCATTTACATGTTAACTATTTAACTATTAGACAGACAGTATTAAGGAAAATAGATATATCTTATAATATATAAGAAGTATTTCATATATTTTATGTTCTTTTTTTGGAAATGATGTCCAGCCTTAATTTTAATTTATTTTGTTTAAACTAAGGTAACAATTTATTTCTATCTACTTAATTGTTTTGAAATATTGGTCATAATTTTAGCTCAGATGATAAAAAAAATTTCGAAACGTCTGCAACAGTTTAATTGAAACAGTATAAAGTTCGACAATTCAAGAATTTTTTTTATTCCTGTAAATACATCTTGCATTTGCCATCACATATGTGTTGTTTTTCGGCCTGTCTAAAACTAACCAATAGCACCATGACGGCTGCGGAGTACAGCGTTGCCAGATGTTTGGATAAGTAGTAGTGCTAACATACCATAGTTATCGCGTACCCCCGGTTGAATACCACAAGCCAAAACATACCCCACGTTTTTTTATTGTTTGCGAGATCTGTAACAAACACTAATTGGAGTATTCATGCCATTTTCGTTAGGATTAGATATTTCTATTTTATAAATATCTATAAGAAACTTAACATTAATCTAATACTACCTATTAACCGAAGATATGTGATTATTGATTCATTTTAATTTAAAAAAATTTAAAATATAATACCGTAATAGATTTTCTTCTATGTTACACATAATCTCATATGCCTAATATGAGATTATACATACTTTGTGAGGGCTGTCGCCATAACTATGTTCTAATTTGAAATCTCTAACAAAATTGTTGAATAATAAATGGATAACACTTTATTTTAAATGCATGTATTTCTCTGTTGGACAATAAGAATTAAAATTTTATTCCAGCAATTTCTTTTTGTGATTTTTAAGGTGTCCTAAATTCACTCCCCCACCAAACAGGCATAGATTCTACAATTAAAAATATGGTTAATGTCAAGAATACTGAAATTTTGAAAATTAAAAGGTAGTCTCAAATATAAGAAATAAATTGTTTTATTTAATTTCGACTACAACTTAAATTTCTTAGATATTAATTGATGATGGTATAAGCATGAAACTTAATATTTTTAAGCCATAATATTCGGAATAATACATATGTCGTACCCACTTGGCGTAATTGTCCATTTCGTGAAATGGATATCTACTTCGTGAACTTGAACCAGATTATATAATCACAGTTTTTTCCACAATCTAGACACTTTTTATTCAGTTCGTGAAATGGAAAGACAATTTATCCACTTCTTGAAATTATGAAATACACTATCTGAACATAAAAACCATCTACTTCATGAACAGTATACTGTGCTTTTGTACAGTTCACGTAACATCGTATGCAGTTAACTAACTGAAAAGATATTATTATTCAGTTGATGATACCTGGTGTAAATACATAAAAAATACATTTAAATGTGACAAATTTTTATTTTGTTACATTAGAGGAAAAAACAAGACAACCAAATAAGTACATGTTTGTTTTACAACAAAAAAAAGGAAATCTAACAAACATATATAGTTTTAATCATCTCCTGATGATGACAATTTGGTTGGCGAAACGCACGTCGAATGCAGTATATGGTGTTTTGGTGTCTCGTGGAAAAATAAGTCAGTGTTAACAAACATGTAAACCAATTAGATATGCATTTTTTTTATCTTATTTTTTAACGCAACAGAGGCTCATGGCCACGACTTGTATGAAGATATTACGCAATGTGGACAAATCTGGATTATACATTACCATGTGTAGATGATGTAAGATAAGACAATTCATTAAGTGGATAGACAGTTTTTCCAATTCACGAACTGGATAAAAGAAGTGTCTAGATTGTGAAATAAAACTGTGTTTACATGATCTGGCTCCAGTTCACAAAGTCCATTTCGTGCAATGGACAATAATTATGCTAAGTGGGTGCGACATATACACTGCATGCCCATAAACAAATCATACTTTAATTTGAAAAATTTTCAAATCCCCTCTAATCATATGCAAAATTGAAATAAAGAAGTTTTTATTCCCTTTTAAGATTGAATGACTATAGTTCAGTTAGCAATCAGTTTTCTAAATTTTAATATTCTTGAGGTATGTCTATTTTTGACCATAGAATCTAGCAATTTCTTGAGGAGGGATGGTTTTAAGGACACCCAGACTGATAATTGTTTTCTTTTAAATTTTGATATATTTAAGTAATTGTTTCCAAAATTTAAAAAAATTGTATTTATTTATTTATATTGTCATGCAAACAATAATACCACTTTGTAAACACGACTTAACGTATCAAAGATCAAATTATGCGTTACTCAACGTAAGCATTGTAAAAAGCGATGTTAATATGTAGAATAAATTTGATCATATTTGAAACATATGGACTTATCCTGTCTGCGGCAGTTACGATTATTTGCAGGTTGATACCGATAAGCAAAATGCAAAGATAATATTTGACCCAGTGTTCTCTTCATACCAGTTTTAATTTTTGAATGTGTATCTTATGGATGTACTTTTTCTGCAGATAGTTTTCCTGCAAATTGTGCAATTAATATACTGTGTAGATTGCTTGTGCAAAACTACATAATTTTTTTCTTTTGATGTGATAGGTATATTTATTGATTTTCATGTATAAACGTATCATATTAAAAAAATCCTTACCTACTCCAGCTGCTTGTGTAAAGTATACTTTTTTTTACTAAATTTTAAGAGAATATGGACTATTCTTCTAGTAAGTACTGTTTAGTTAATAATTGTAATAATAAATTTTAGTATGTACAAGTTCGTTTCATTTAATAAACCCGTGTTACATAATAAGACCATTTTATTCCACTTTAAATACAAAAAGTTGAGGCATCGATAGATTATTAAAAAATAAGTGTCGTCTTACAAACATTTTCTCCAAAAATGTTTAATTTCTGAAACACAAGATTAAAATAGTTTTTTTGAAAATGTTTTCATTGCATAATTTTAAAAAAAGTGTGAATGTTTTTCATATTTGGTAATTTTTTTGCTGTAGGTTAAAGTTTATATGGTAGTAAAAAAGTGCACTATGGGCATTTGAAAAAAATTAGCATTTTTTGATTGGAAAATGTTTCAGCGAGCAATGCCCTTTGTTATCAAATGATAGATATGGAATAGCAGATATAAAATGGATATGGGAATGCAGTTGACCCTAGAGAAACATAAACCTTAACTAAATAATGGGAAAAAGCCTTTTTGTAACAATTTATTCACGAAAATGAGGCAAATGAATAACTCAGATTGTCGAGATTTTCATCTTGAAAGTTCTATATTAAATTTTACCATAGCAAAAAAAAACATATATTCTGGTATAGATATGTGGGCGATATTCTAATAGGTTTTTAAGGAACAGACGCACAGTTAAAACAACTCCAAAGTTTTATCAATAACATACATAATAATAAGTATAAACTTTACAACAGAAATAGAAAATGAACATAAATCAATAAACTGTTTTGACTTAACTGTAAAAAGACAAACCACATCCTTTTCCCATAATATTTACCGCAAACCAACGTACAGTGACGCTACATTTCCTTTTAATTCCTATAACCCCCACTCGCATAAATTAGCCACATATAATTCAACATCGTGCTGTACATAAACATATTCCTTTCTCCGAAACATTTAAAAAAAGAACTGGATACAATACGACTTATAGCATATAGTACTGGTACCCTCAAAATACAATAAATAAATTAATTTTCAAAAAACAAATTAACATTCTCAATAGAAATATACCCCATTAATGACGTAAAAAAAGACAAAACATATATCTCAATACCATATGCAAGACACCTCTCTAATTCAATCAGTAATACCTTTTCAAAATTTAATATAAAAACATCATTCAGTTCTAACAAAAATGTAGGTAGACTTTTGTGCAACGCAAAAAGAAAAAACTTTAATTTACAAAAAGTGGGGTATATCGATTAGATTGTCCAGAATATAATGCGGCATATATAGGTCAAACAGGTAGATCATTTGATATAAGATATAGAGAGCATATTCACACACAAAAACAACTCTCCAACTTTTATAAACATATAGTAGATTCAGGCCATAGTATAAGTAATAATTATTTGCCAAAAATATTGCATATTTGTGAAAAAAAGTAAAAAACAACTTGCTAGAAGCTATGGAAATAAATAAAACAAAAATAAAAATTATAACATATTAAACGACCAGATAGATATAAATAATTCCCCGTTATTAAATTTAGTTCAGTAAACTTATTGCTGTTGAGAAAAAATCAACCCAAAATATGAATTTGCTACCTCACCCTCTATGCTTTTAAGTCAACATCTGTACACGGAAAAACCAACCGTAAACTTATTTGCTGTTCATTTTATACCTAAAGAGTAATTCTGTATTTTTAGTTACTTGAAAATGTCCGAATAGGTTGAAACTAGTAAAGTGAAAATTAAACAGGTAAAAAAACGGTGTTTTGTAATTTAATTTTAAAATGGATTTTCACAGTTACGTCATCTTCAATCAATTAGAATTAGACTCTAACTTCACATTTGTCAGCGTCTCTGAATTTCTTAATAAATCTGGATCTCTGATCCATAACACCTGATAATACTAATAAAATGTCCCCTACATGTAGGCTACCATACTGTGGGCAATTTATATTGGCTTGGCTATACATATTAACCAATCATAGATGATTATGAGACCGCGGATATTTAAATCGTATTTACTACACACGTTGGTATATTTCCGTGATGTTTTTATTTTCCAATCTTTAGTAGTATTTTTGATCGTGTTTAATTTTTTTCAATTATATTATTATAGTGAGAATAATCTAATTATATTATCCTACTGAGAATATGTTGTAATAATTTGTTTTTGTACATTGACGTGTTTTCTGGCCTTGACATCTTCAGTTTTGTCAAATTTTAAAAATGAATCAAAAACGATTTAGTTCAGCGTCATAAGAAAGTATCATACAAACTAAAGAAAATGCATGTAAAAATACTATGGTAAGTAATAATTCGATATGGAAACGTTTCCGCCCAATCATTATGTGACGAAAGGGGTTACAAACTAGAAGAACATATCACGGATGAAACATTTACAATAATTGTGTTTTTATGTTCAAAACTTTAGCAGAGTTTAATTTTGTTGCACTGTAAATTTGCTTTGTTTATGAGACAATTGTTGTACCGTACACCTACAATAACAATGTAACAAAAAACATTTTTTCACCGAATCAGGAACACAACACAACTACCACAGACTACATATACAAATCATTCAAATCCCGATTCACAAAACACAAATATCAGTTCCGGTTCATGTGTAAATAGTCGGTCTGTCCTCACTATCACAGAACAGAAAAAGACTCGCTATGATATCTTCAAGTGCGGAACAGTAAGATCCGTTCATATTGGAATCAGTGACTCGGATCTTTCGGTCACTTAAATGATTCGTTCAAATTGAATGGAAGGTTCCTGAACAACACATCTCTCACAGAATGTAGTCTGTGAGTGTGACATCTCTATTTGACGATAGGGAATACCCGAAATCGAAATTGTTAGTTGGGACAATTCAAAATTACTATTTCGGGGCAGTTTAGAATCGCTGTTTATATTGTGTGACAGCATGTAATTATTAGTAGATAACAGAAACGCCATATAAAATTTATTGTTGGGTGGTTAGAACTGTTTGTTTATTTCTCGGTAGCTGATGGTAAGCTTTTACAAATTCTATACACAAAAAATGGCTGTAATATTAAGTGATGTGATGTTGGAAAAATTACTGTGCGTACAATGTGAGAAGTACTTATCTGTAACACCTGTAAAAGTATATCAAAATGGTGATATTAAATGTGGGCGTTGTTGCGAAGAACACGATACTGGTACAATATCTTTGTATGGAAGTGTTGTTAAAAACTATTTGTTTAAATGCATCAACAGATATGAAGGATGTAATAAACTCTTGACCACTTCCGACGTTGTGTTCCATGAAAAAAAATGTATTGGTGGTAGTTACAAATGTCTAAATTGCGAGTTTTCTGGGTCAATCTACAAATTATTACAGCATTATAAAAATAAACATTCAGCAAGCATTTTAAAGAGGAATAATTTTTACATACAATGCAGTGGAATTTATAAAGAAAAGAAAAATTACTTGTACGAAAAAGAAGATAAAGTCTTTTATATTTTGGTAGAAAACTTGCAACATGAAAAATGTTTATATATAACTGTAGTATCATTAGTACCATACAAAAATGTTACAAAGCAAATGTCTTTAATGTTAATTGGGGAAACCAGAAATATGCTTATTGAAACAGAAGTAAAGCCTTGTATTTCCATATTTAAATCTGACTATTTCAGAATTGATATGGGCAGCCTAAATCCGGATAAAATTAAATGTGTATTAAATCTTGACTTATCTCATGAGATGAATTGTTTTGAAATAATTACCCAGGAAAAAGAAAATACCAAAACGGCGATACTGTCTCGGTACACCCAAACTATATCACCAAATGATATACCAGCCATTAAATTGACAAAAAATTTTAAAGAAGAATACCGTGGTTACCAAATAACACCTTGTGGTACGGCATTGATTAAACCCGATGGAAAGAGAGTTGACTTGATTTGTTCAAACTGTAGACAGTTCACGGGAAGTAATGTTTTTAATTGCAAAGAAAATAAACATGTAGTATGTTGGGAATGCAATGCATGGTGTGGTATTTGTGATACACCTGTTAGTGGTTGGAATGTAGAAATTTCATCCATAAACAAGTTTGTCTTGCTGCCATGTAAATGGAAGTGTGGACTTAATTTTTGCGGAGACAAGTTAAGAAACCATGAAACTGAATGTCAGAAACCTACTAGATTATGCCCTGTAAAAGAATGTAAGAAAATATTTCAATTATCAGAGTTGAGATTACACATTGTGAATGTTCATCGCATTGTTTATTGTATGAACAATTTTAATCTTTCGACTTATTTGATACGGTCCAATAAGGATGTATGCTTTTTTCAAAATGGATTTTTTATTCATATGTTTATTACAGCGTTTACATTTACATCAAATACGACATCAAAGTTATTTAAAATTGTCATAAACTTATGTGAAAATATAGATGGTTATGAACCAGCAATAATACTAAACAATAATACATACCATAAATTTATTAACAACGAAATTAAAGTAGATTTGGCAACTAATCCTAAGTTTTATTTAAAAAGAATAAAATAAATGTAAAAGCTCAGTCATTCATTGTTTATGATGAGTTTATTAAATTCACCAATTAAAGCACTCATTGAATGTGTTTTGTTTCATACTACGCTCTAATAAGGTAATTGCACTAGTAGTTGACATTAGAGTGAAAGCAAAATGGATTTTTTTGCTGCAGTATTAGTAGTGTTCCTATTTTTTAACGAAGATAGGGTATATCTTAATGGTTCATTTCTCTTTGAATCTGATGAAATAAAGTATTTAAAAAAACAGGCATAAAATATTTTTTATTAGATTTACAAAAAAGGGTAAAAATTTGTCAGTGTTTGACACACGAAAAATAAAAAGTTCTAGTAGTTGACATATTGAAGTATTAGTAATTGACATTTAAATCAAACAAACAAATTAGTAAATTATTTACATTACTATTAGTTATAAAAATAATGAATATAAACATAGGTTAGATAGATAATACAATAAGATAGATTATATGACATTTTAGTACAGTATCTTGGTATCATTGCGCCTGTACACTACTAACCATCAATGTCAATAGGCTTCGGAAACTGATATTTTAGTCCCTCTCCCGAAATATTATTTTTGGGTTTGGTAGCTTGTCTAATATTTGGTCGTATTTTATGACACTGACATCTCTATCATTCGGTTTGAAAATAGTTTTAATGTCATCGCAATAGTTCATACCGACAACTTCAGCTTCACTATTTTCAAAAACTCTGGATAATGCAAGCATATTTATGTTCGCTTTTCTTGCCTGGAAATTTAACCAAAACATATTGACCCTCTTTATAAATAGCTTGGTCAACTTCTTCTATGTCACTGTTAATGCTAGATATCTCAGAAGAGATATCATCGAGACTACTACCAGATTCAACCCAGGATTCATCATCACTGCTTGATGCATATACAGTTTTCTTGGTAGATGGCTTTCGCTTCTTCACTTTATCTTTTAGTTTTTGGCGTTACTCTAACTTCTGTGTTTTTTTAATATCCTTCTGTTCTTTTTTCTTTTGTCTTTCTTCGGCTCTGTTCTTTTTTTTTTCCTGCAGTCTTTTCTTCTTATTTTCTTTACTTTCATGATAACTTTGCCATTCTTTTGAGCTAACAACAGCAGGAACTTTCTCTACCTTCCTTTTCTTTACAGTTTGCTTCTTGGGTCCGGGCCAAAAGAGGGTACGTTTGAAAGGGGATGGTACAATTTCGTTTGACGAAGGACACGCAGGTGGTTGCATTATTGTCGAGGAAGGGCCTGGTAGTTGTGTCATTAACGAAGCAATGGCAGGCATTTGAGTAGTCACTGGGGACTGATCAGCTTTTTCATTTTGTTTAGTGGGTGTTTCGTATGATTTTAAAATCGCTGATACATTTACATCTGATTGTGACAATATCTCGGAGATCTCGTCTTTATTGAAGCTGCCATTGATGTCAAATCGTGAGGTGGAGTCTGATATTTGGGTATCTTCGTTGTTTGCTTGAGGTTCGCGATTCTGTTGAACAATTGTTTCTGTGTTATCATTTTGAATACTCTCGAGGGTAACGTCTTCGTTGAGGTGAACAGTTTTTTGAATGACATTATTGGTTATTTCTTCAGATATGTCATTATTTACTTCTGCTGTATCTTATTTTGCTCTAGCTTCTTTTAAGTTCAATTTCTTCTTTTTTTTTTCAAGGTTACTACACTTTAGGCACATATTCTTGTAAAAAGTAAAAAAGGACATGTCCTGGATGTCACCGGTCCAATTTTCACTGCTTTTGAATCAAGTTATTTTGTCTTTTTCTATATATTTTTCCATAAAATATATCCCATTTTTAAGTTCCTGAAGTCCCTGCTCTTTCTTTGCAACATCAATCTTCTGATTGGGAAGTGTAATGGCATTGACGTCCCAGGGAACTAATCCACATTTTCTGAACTCGTTTATAAATATTGATGAGGTGAGTTTTTCATCCAGTACTTTCTTTAAAGGGGGACAGAAGTGAATCTTTCGCAAAATCGGAGAATCGCAGTGATCAAACCGCCACTGGTGACCTGCATCTTTCCAACCCCCCTTTCAAAGTGCGGAAGGCAGCTACATCCATTGGCTGGATCAAATGGGTCGCATTCGGGTAAAGAGTTACCAGAACGATGCCATGCTCACTACAAAATTTGCTAGTGTGTAATAACAGATGTGATGAGTGCCCATCAATAAAAATAATTACTGGGATTTTTATTTCAGTTAGCCATTTTTCAAAAATGTTTGTGAGAAATTCGAAAAATGTTTCTCCGGTCATCCATCCATTTCCCGATTTCCCACTCTACAGGAACAGAAAGTGCTAGCTCTCTAGGGACCCTTTCATAATTGAATATTAACATAGGTGGTGCAACCTAACCTGCAGCATTCCCTGTAATGAGGACTGTAAGGCATTCTTTCTCATCCGGATTAATTTGCTGATACACAGTCTTATCACCCTTACGTGCCAGCACTTTGTTTCCTTTGGGTTAAGGAAGAATGCCCGTTTCATCTGCATTAAAGACTCTGCTTGGATCTTTTAAAATACTCTCATACTTATTGTCCTTAAGATATTTGTACACCTCCTTGAACCCAAGAACTTCTTTGGTTACTGCCGATCTCGTTGAGGTAAGGTTTTGTGCAACCCTGGTACTTATTTCAGGGTTTCTTTTTAAAAAAACCAGCAAGCCATGTTCTTCCTGGTTTATTATCCTTAAATGGATTTGGCTGATCCAGTTCCCTCATAAGCACCTGAAAAAAAAGTTAAAGTTAACGAATCATTTGATGGTCCTAACGCCTTTCTATAAATCCATTTTGAAAATTTTCTATTAATTCTTTACACCTTAAGGTAACTAGAAAGATAAGTACCTGAACACTGTTAAGAAGTTGGTGTTGCTGCATGGGAAATCCCGCTTTTACTACATCTATGATCTATTTCACAAGTATTTTTTCTTGCTCTGGTTTTAGGTACGATTGTGAACCCATTTTTCGCTTTCGTGGAGTTGTGCCTCTTGATTTATATAATAATGTTATTCTGGGTACTCCGTATTTCTTGGCGGTCGTGGAAACTGCTTTCCCTCGTAAGACTCCTTCGATAGCCTTTTCCATGTCATCTTCACTATATCTGAGCATTTGCCCTTTTATAGGAGACATATTTCAATCTGAAAATTCATGTTTAAGTAGATGACATCTTAAAATTTTAGTAATTGACATAGTGTCAACTACTAGATCGGGTGAACCTACAGCGATATTATTTAAAAATAGGAGCTAGTATAATAAATACTGTAGAAAAACCTCAAGAAAAACTGTTAAAATAAAGGTCCTATGTTAAACACTAGTAGTTGACACTCGTGTCAACTACTAGAAAGAGTTAATTTTTTGTGTTAGTATTTGACACCAAGCCTACACCTCATTTGAAGGTTAGAATCAGGTTATTACAAGAACATTCAGTTATCTTGATACCCATATAACAAAACAGTAAACCTACAATTGCAATCATGCAGAGTTTTATCAATATTTTTTTTAAAAAAACTTACCTCCTTATCACTTTTGTTTAGAAAATGTCGTTAAAAGAACTGAGCACTACCTTCCAACGCAAAATTGGCGCGAATCTGCGGATTTTACTCGGCTCCCGTATGCCGGGAGTAGGCGTATAGATGTCACTACTTGCTTCTGACGTTAACGAAATATTGAAATGCCTCTTGAAAATCTTATTTTGTCTGTTTAAATTATAACATGTCAACTACTAATGCAGTGTCAATTACTAATGCGTTTACCTTAGCAGTGACATTATTAAATTAAACATCACAGGTAATACAACCCCCTGTATCCCTGAAGATATCTCAAAGTACCTTTTATGGGAGAGGGCTACACGTTTAGAGATAATGGACACGCCCAATTTTCGAATATGCTAGGATTAATTTCTGGTTTAGAAAAATCCTAGCTCCTCGACGGGGATCGAACCTGGGACTCGGGGGTGAGAGGCAAGTGTCCTTTTCACTTGACCATGAAGCAACATATTTATTATAATAAGACAAATAATCTCTAATCTATTTAAAGCCAGCAACTGTCAAAAATGCACATGAAGAGTACCAGAGGGTGACACTGCTTTTGTGTTTTTTCTTCATTAATATTATTCATCCAAATTATCTGACACATTTACTGTTGCAGGTTATTACCTAATAAAATGTTAAAGAATAATATCAGTGCATTAAGGATATTTTAGTGGCGCTCCCTGGCATTGTCCATACTCATTCTATTTTGTTTGTAATTACACTGTCTTGTCGCTAAAAACTTCCTTTAAGTTCAAAGTCCCTTTAAAATGTTGAAAATACCGGCTGTAAATAAAAATTTGTTATGTAGTATCCTTATTAATACCATAATACCGTGTAAACTGCCAAATGTGACCGAATGTTAACAAAGACCAATTGAACAAGCAATCGAGATGGACGTAACAGTGTGTGTATGTTGTAGGTGACTGGCGAGACAGACAGTCTGTCCTCGCCTGTCCTTACGTTCGCTGGGTATATCTTGTTCCATCTCATTTCGTCCTAGTTCACAGCCATAACTCATATTCTTTTTCCGAATGGCCACACTTGGCGCTTTACATAGGGATAGTCAACCTAGGGTACTCCTTTGATGACACAGAAAGTTGGCAACAATCTAGTTTTTAAAACACCAATAGATGGCACATTTCCAGAAGCCTCTATTGTAGTTGTCTAATTATATTTGGTATAAACAAGGGTAAGAGTAGTATATGTATTCATAAACACTACTGGTCTTGATTTCATGCAAAACCTGCATTTAATGTAGCAGATAGTGATGGAATAATATAAAACTGGTAGACGACAAAGACAGTTGCTCTGCGTTACTGCCACATCTATACAGAACAAATAAAATGAATGTTATTTATTGCGGCGTCTCCACCAGTCCTCGGTTGAATTAGACATTCGCGCATTTTGTATCGCGCCAGGCGTCCTTTGGCAGGCCACGCACTAGCGACTTTCTTTTAGCAACTTAAAAATTACTGAAATAAAACACTTACATATGACACAACGCGCACCAGCAACAATTTAGTCACGACAACAAAAAAATTATATCTTGATCTATTTTGAAGGTGATTCAATTGTTACTTGAAATAATGTAACGTATGCATTTATATCTATCCATGCACACTGGCGATTAATTAGTTGGGTGCTGTCGCATCGCAGAGATAAAGTTCATACACACATCTATGAAATATGGATTCTTTCTCTGCGGAATTCGCAGTTCGTAGTTTTCCTTAAATTCTTCCATTCTCACTAAAGCGAGAAATTCGTTAAAAACAAAACTAACTAAAGTTTTTATTTACTTAATCAGTTCTAACCTTTAGTTCAGATTAAAGTTTTCATATAATGGATAATTCACTAGAAAATTATGCAAATTAGTATTATTTATGGTACTATGTGGCTTCGTGGTCGAGTGGTAAAGAAACTCCCAGGAACTGCGGGTTCGATTCCCGGTCGAGGAGCTAGTATTTTTTCTAAACCAGAAATTAATCCTAGTATATTCGAACATTGGGTGTGTGTCCATTATATCTGTGTAGCACTCTCCCACGCAAGGTACTTTAAGGCACCTTCAGGGATATAGGGGGTTGTATTACCTGTATTGCTTAATTAATTATATTATGATTTTAATTAATTTGTATACTAGAAATCTAAAGAATGAGGGTGCAAGGAATATGTGAGTTAGACTGATATAGATATGTCTAAAGAGGGGAGAAATATTCAAAAAAGTTCTTTAGGTTATAATTTTTTTCCAAATCGTATTAAAGTTGAGATCTCCCGCCACTGCTATTTTCAAATCAGTTTTACACAAGCTACTTCGGTGAAATCCATCTCGATTTTGACGCCCACAGTCGATCATGTGTCGAGCTCATTTTTGTCAGTAACTTTTAAATTTGTCAATAAAAAAATCGCTAGTGCGCGGCCTGCCTTAGTGGCAATGAAGCAGTATACACTCAACCCTCTCTCGCATATTTAAACTATTCTCTTACTTTTTATCGCATTTAACGCCGGTTTTCCATGAAATCGAAACCCAGTGTATGCATATACAGTGTGTCCGTAAAGTATGGAATAAATTCTTTATTTCTTAAACCAAAAATATTTAGAAAAAATCCTCGGACACGTCGATTTTTAATTTTAATTGCGCACCTTATCCTTTTTTTTTTGCTGATTCCAAAAATTCATCACACATAGGGTCTAAAATTGATAAGTTGAAAGATACGACCATTTTGAATATAATAATTTACAAATTTTTCATCTTTTGTTTGAACAAATAATAGTCACTAGAACTAACGGTTAGTTAATAATAAAAACAATTTATAGTATATATTCGAACTGTATTCGTTGTAGATGACATTACCCTAAACGATGAATAAAGTGTTGCTGAACCTTATTTATATGTTCTCGAGAAATGTTGTTTATTTCTGTTCTAATTCTATCTTTTAATTCAACAATGTTTTCCGGTTAGGTTTTATAAACTAGGTTTTTTAGTTTGTCTCACAGAAAATATTCTAATGGATTGAGGTCCGATGATCTTGATGGCTATTCGATTAGTCCACGTCTACCAATACACCTGTTCAGAAATATTTGGTCGATACCTTCGAACGTCTGCTTCATAATGGGGAGGCGCACCATTCTGTTGATCCACAAGCTTTCGTCAATATTTCCAGGATTAATTCTATTGGGGAATAAATTTAATAACGTTGGGATGAAATAGCCCATTAAAAATTGGAGATATGCCGTCCGTTTATAGTTCCAATGAAAAAATAAGGTTTTATAATTATATTTCTATTCCTGCCCACACATTTACCTTTAGTGGATACTATGTGTGCTGCTCCCGCATCCATCGAGGGTTTTCCCTTGCCCAGTATGTACAATTCTGACGATTCACTTCACCATTTAATTTGAAAGTGCATTCATCGGAGAAAATAATATTTTTTATCAGAAGAGGATCACCATAGCACATATTCATCGTTTCATAAAATTGTATCCTCCGATCGGAATTATCATCACTTAGTTCTTGTAGAAGCTGAATCTTAAAGGGATGCCATTTTTATAATTTTATTACTGTATGTACTGACGTTTTAGTAACATCATAATCGCGACTAACTTGGCGAACGCTTGTATGTGGATTTTCCTCAACGGCCAGTAAAATATTTAATTTTGTATCCTCGTCAACACGGTATCAGTCTCTAAATTTTTTTTCAAAATAAATTGTAAATTGAGTTGGTTGTTCTGGATATTTAATATTAAATAAATTACATACTTCTTCCAACTCCAATTTCCAGTTTAAGACATTTATTACCTATTACTACATTTCTATAACTTAGGTACTAATATTTCACTAATCCTACTAAATAAAATATTTTACAATATACATTTACATATGGGAATATGTTTTCTTGTGCTATAAACTCTTGTTGAATTCGCATCCTAACACCATACCCAATCATCGTAAGAATTTCAATTCTCTGCTTTACAGATACACTCATGTTATAAATTAAAATAAATCGACAATTATGGAAAAATCTCTACTGGGGTAAAATATTATTAGGTGATTTACTGTCAAAGACGATAATGATAAAACAAAAAAACAAATAAAACTAGTCTACTTCAAAAATTAATAAAAAACGTGTTTATTTTACTTTTTACGTTTTTTTTAAATGGCCGTATCTTCCAACTTTTCAATTTTAGACCCTAAATATGATACATATTTGGAAACATCTGTTGAAGCAGAATACAGGGTATTCCATTTAAAGTAATATCGATGACGTCATAACGGAATGAGGACGTCATAACAAAAAATATAAGGTGCGCAATTGAAATTAAAAATCGACGTGTCCGAGGATTTTTTCTTAATATTTTTGGTTTCAGTAATAATGAATTTATTCCATACTATACGGACACACTATATTCATATAATATAAATTTTATAATATGAATTAAAACTTCACATGTATAATTATTAAATTGTAATTTTAAAAATGTTGTGTAGATAGGATAGATTAGTTTGAGCTTATATTTAAAAATTGTATTGACTGATGTTTTTTATATGATTAACCTAAAATACAATTTATATTTTTATATTTGTTGTATGAAAACAGTGCAGTTTGTATAAGAGCAAATAATTAAATATACTTATTATCTTTAACCAAAGAGAACCGATCAGGCATTGGGCGCTTTTAGCAAACACAACAATTAGGAGTGTTGACGGGCAGCAGTTCGCTAAATGAGGAAGCTGGCTATATGCTGATTGTTGCTCAATCTTGTCACGAGGAAGTTGAGCAAACGCTGCCCCTCAACACTTCCAATGTTTGTGTTTGTTAAATATATATAAATGATATAAATAGTCACAGTCATTTTGATGAATTTATATATCTAATATGTAACTTTGCCTTTAACATATGGAAACATGTGATGTGTATACATCGGAGGATTTGGTATTCTCGACGAAAAGACAGGTCAGGATTTGGTATTCCCGACGAAAAGACAGGTCAAGATTTGGTGTTCCCAACATAAAGAATAAAGATCTATATTTTGTAAGTATCGATATGCATACTTCTAATATCTCACCTTGTGTAGTGTTTTCATGTTTCATCCACAGTTTCCCTTCTTTCCTTTGTGTGATTTACAAATGGCTTCGTGCCATAATACAAATCATTAGTAAATAAAAGCAATGCATCCTATATGCGCCACTAATTTAAAAGAAAAAAAAATTATAAATCGGACTACCAAAACTGTGTCATATATGCTTCACTGACTGAAGACTGTACAAATCGTCACTATAGAGAATGAATCCTTTATGTGCAACTAGTAGAAAATTAAAACGTTTACATACACAAAAATTATATTGTTTCAAAGTTAACACTCACCGCGCGCAGATCTCAAGTTATAATTGAATATATAACGCATTTGCAATAGCACAATAAATAAACAGGTACCTGAAGTTGGGTCTCCGCACGTAATTAGCCTGCCATAAAAACGGGTACCACGTGCCGCGAGGATGTCTCTGGGGGAATACCACATTATCCGATGTTTACTGATGTGCATAAAATTAAATAAACATATTTTACTATGCCTTGATGGAATATTAATTCACCAACCTATCTCCTGCATTTTGCAAAACGAAGAGCTTACCTGTTTGATCAACCGCAACCCTCAAATACAAAATAAAATTTTCTATTTCATAAATTATGACATTTAGCTTGGTTATTAATTTGTGCTGATTTTAGTAATACCACAGAATTCAAATTCTGTAGTAATACATGTGCAACTGTATTACTAAAACTTTACACAAACAAATATTTCGAAGCAGTATATGCAGTGTTGTTGTGGGTCTGCAATATGTTTAAAAAAAAGTGTTATAAGTACTTACCTCAATTTTGCTACAATAACAGGCCTGCGTTTTAATATGATGGCCGCAGTGGAGGGTCTACTGAGACCCACTCACAACAAACCTAACCTAACCTAATATGATGTAAAATGTGAATTAATAATCTAAGAAATAGTGTGCAAATTCGACGATGAAAGGTTAGCGTCTGCCAGTCGGTAATCAAAGCAACCATATGAATACCATACTTTTTCGCTTTTGAAATTTTTGGTATGGCGGCCGAATACGGAGGTATATATATATATGACAAATAATATTTATTTTTCATTAATATATGGATAGATAGGTCTTATAATAAAAACCAATTCTATTACAATGTTAAATAATTTAAAAAAGTGGTTAAATTAACATTTACAAATAAATTTTAATGCAATTTTTCAGTCGTCCAAATCCTAAATTTTAAAAATCTTTGCTGTGCACCCCCACCTGGAAACTTTAGAGGCGACGCCAATGTCAGGAAGTGAAACTGTTGAGTATAAAACTCAGATCTTCCACAGCTTACTATAATTTATAAAACATCTAATATATTGCAGTGAGTTCCGTGTGAATGCACATGCTTACCTACTTCTCATAAATACGTGTTCTTTAAAAAGAAGGGGTTAATTGTATTAAAATTAAATATAAATTTTTTCACATATTTATATTTTATTAATATATAACATCGATATAATAAATGTGATAACACTCTAGCTGAAAATCAGCAATGAATGTTAATTTTCTCTACACATTTGTACACAACCACAATAGAATAAGAGATTTTTCAAAAATATTCACATTTAACACTAATAGGTTAATAATAAAGTACAGAACTTTCGTTCTATGATCTAATTATCGTACAAATTCAGTACAAGAGCTTTAAATAATTTTACAAAATAAGTATCTTATATATAAAAATGTTATTGACTCCCAAGTTAATAATTTTGGCGCACAAAGATACACTGTACTTTTTTAAAATACATCAATTAGAATATTTTTTTCGACATAATTTAAAAAATAATTTAACTTACAAACTAAAATATACATTTCTTAACAAAAAAGCATAATAAAAAATATCTATAAATGCATAAACATTCAAGAGTGAAAAAGAGTGTAACAAAATCAGTCTGTGAGTTAAGTGCTAAACACACTCAAGTGAGAAAGAATACAAAAAGTATTCAGTACTAAAAATTGTACTCTATTTAACTAAAAATCAGACTTGTTTTGTCTTTGATATTCGAGAGAACATTAAACTAAAAATAAATTCTAGATGCGCTAATGTCACAAAAAAGTTGGTGTAAAATATTTGAAAAAAATAAAATACAATTGTTAGCAATGAAATAACAAGAAATATAAACAAAAGGACAGAATATATGGTGTATATCGTGCAGAATAGTGCACTTTAAAATAAATATTTTATACAGTTTCATATTCTTTACGAATTGAGCGAGACAGGCAGCAGGCAGAAATGACTCCAATTAACTGCAACAGATTAAAAATACATACAGATAAACAAGAAAACTGTTATAAATCTGTAAAACAAATTATTATTTTAAAAGTTAGTAATACAATTTTTTATCTGTGGTGTCAAAATCATGTAATAAACCGGTTGTAACGAAAACAGCTGTGGTATATATAGACATTAAAATTATAAAATCTATCAAAAATCTTATTATGATACCATTAACAAAGTTTATAAACATGTTTCCATGAAGGTATATTAGAAAAAGGGGCATTGTAACACCAGTTTTTAAAAGAGAGGATAGCAGTCATGTAGTGAATTACCGGCCAATGTCCTTATTAGTTATTACCGGTTATATCAAAAATAGTAGAGAAATGTATGGCAAATACAATACTACGCATTTTAATGAAAACAAATTATTCTATGATACCCAGTGTGGGATTAGAAAGGGTAGGAATACTGTTATGGGAATTCTTAACTTTCACAGCAATGTAATGGAGACTCTAAAATATGGTATATATTTCAGTCAGTTTTTAAATCTAAGTAAAGCCTTTGACTGTGTCAGGCACGACCTCTTATCAAACAATCTGCAATACTACAAATTTAATTACTACAGCAGAAAACTTACAAAATCATATTTAGAAGATCAATATCACACCGTCAGGGTGGATTGTGTGTCATCTGCATAAGCAACAATATAGGTGTGCCTCAGGGGCCAGTCTTAGTACCTGTTAGGTGATGGTAGTTTAAATAAATAAATAAGAATCTACGCCTGGGAGAACGAGTAGCACAATGCACTCTTTATCATAAAAATTAAAATCACTTATTTTGCTCAGTTAGTACCTTACTGTTTTTAATATGTTACATTAGCCCTAACTAACTACATCAATTAGGTATATATTTTAAATAATACGTTATTTAAAATATAAAAGTAATTGTTCCTACAAATGATTTACCTGCAATGCTGCAATGCCTATACCCACTCCTCCAATAATAGACCCGTACTGTTCAAATACTGCTTTCAACTTCTCAAAACAAGATGCGGTGTACTTATCTTTAACGTTAATTGTGCAAGATCCATCATCTGGAGTATTTGGGCAGCAGGTGTGAGGTAGGGAGTTGTTTTTGGTTACTTTGTGCCAATCGCTAGGACCTGCCATTCCGCAGCATTCGAGCTGGAATAAAATATATAATGTAAATTGGCAGATTCGATGGTATAAAAAAACGAGAAGTTGTTTTGACCACAATATGTCACCGACTAAATTTAAAAATTTTAAATTTATACACTATACTACACCATGTACAGGGCACGAATTTCTCAATATAATCTGGATTTCTAATTGGTATTCCTTGAGAAAATGTCCCTGTATAGGGGGCCGCCATACTGTGGGCAATCTAGTTACATTTTAATTTACTATTGGTAAAAATTAGTGATTTCGCGTTGCCACACTGGGTTTCGATTTGTCAATTGTCATCTTTGGACGATTTATTTATGTGATGTGCTGTGACTGGATTTATTAATTATTGTACTTTTTGCCTGATTTGTCAGTTTTACTAGATTTGTTCTTTATTAGTTTTTGAGTGGCATTTTGTGGTTAATGTTTAGTGTAGAACTTCTCTGTGCGCTTCATTAAAAATGCATTGTTTGGTTCCTGGTTGCGAAAGTTCCACTAGGAAAAAAAAGAAAAGGGTGTAGATTCATTCATAAGTCTGGTGGTATTCAAGCACCAATAGGTTTTCTTTAAAAGCTGGATAGTTTTGTAATTTTTTATAATAAAACATTTTTAAATCGAGTTGTTTTTCTCTTCTCAAATGTGATATATTTTTTTCTTCAAATAGTGTGCAACTAATTTGTAATACACGACTGTGATAATAACACAACTTATCTGCTAGTTGCCAATAATCAGTAAATATTTATCAACGGAGTGTGAAAATATTAGACAGAAAATTTCTTCTGAGCTTAATGGGAAGTACATCTGGTTTAGCGTGGACAAAACCACTAATGCTTGCGGATTTAAGGTAGCGAATGTTTTAGTGGGTGCATTGGAGGAAAATTGTTCAATAAGCAGGCACTTGATTGCCTCTAAAGTTTTAGAAGCTACAAATTCTCACACTATAGCGAAGGTAGTGATTCAAGTCTACAAAACTTTTGGGGTGACAAATATGCAGAAAATAAGAACAAGTTCTTATTATTTCTTACCGATGCGATGGAGTAAATCACATGAAAGCTGCTGGAAGCATTTTAATGGAAAGATATCAGAATATATTTCATGTAACATGTTAGCACATGGGCTTTATATGATTGCTGAAACTATTAGGGGGTGCTACCCTAATGTTGATAATTTAATATCTAGTGTAAAGAAAGTTTTTCTTAAAGCACCAAGTCGTGTACGATTATTTCATGAAATTCTACCAATACTCCATTATCTACACAGCCCATTATAACACGATGGGGAACTTGGCTAGAGGCAGCATCGTACTATTCAATGACTTCAGAAGAAGTCATTGGTACTATTCAATGACTTCAGAAATGAAGTCATTGGTACTATTACTGTCATTTTGAAAATGTGAAATCCCTAATACAGCAGTTAAATCCAAATGATGCAGTTGCTATTTCACAGGCGCAACAGGCATTTATGGATCCAACTGTTCAAGAAAATCTGTAGAACGTAGACGGAAGTTTTACACGAATTCCTTTAGCCACACGGGACCTTCAATATCAGCCAACATCAGAATTTACTACAGTTGATGCAATAAACGTTGTGTTCGATCTTCGACAATATATTTTTCAATTACAGGGAGAAATTGCTGCGAGGCTACAAACAAAATTCCAAACTGTTTAAAAAAAAATCCCGGATTTGTTACGGTCACAGGTGTAACAGACCTTTTAAATGGCAAAAAAAGTAGACTTTGCTACACCGGGCATGAATGTGGTGCCTTTGCGAAAGTTTACATATTTTAAATATGCTCCAGTTAGTCTGTCGACGTCGAGCGGTCCTTCTCACAATATAAATGGATTTTTAACGAAATACGCTGAAGTTTAACTACAAAACATTTAAAACAGATATTAATAATATACTTTTATTCTTGTAACCGGCAGTGAAAAATACTTGTCTGTGTAGTTTACTGTAAAGTACATCCCCCTATACTTCCAGTTCTCTTTGAGTGAGTGTTTATAATAAATTGATTTTATCATTTTTGGATGATACGGAATTCGCTAAAAAAAATTTCAAGATAAAATATCGTTCCATATATATGCATGCAAATCTGACACATAACCACCTAAAGCCGACCCTGGTTTTACGTCATATCCGATTGGTAAATCCTACCTCTGTTAATCAAGTTACGCTCTGGATCTTTTCTTAATATGTGGGAAGCAGTTTTAAAAATGTTATGTCATAGCCCAACAATTTTTAACTTGCTTAACATTTAATAGACAAGAAACCGACTGTTTTACATTTCCTCCGAAAGATGGTATATCACCTTCATAACCCTCGCCTAGGATTGCACAGCTTCTGCGTATACGCTGATATACAAGCCCAATTATTTTCTTAAAAATGTGACATTTAGTAAATGAGTATACGTATTTTACTATTTCCCTACTTGCCCCTACATACGATTTTTAAGAATAGATTCTAACAAAACCTATTATTAGACAGCCCTAAGCATGAAAATTTTTATTAATCTTCTGAAAGTTTTTCATCGCGTGGTTTTAAGTTAAATAAAATAAAATAGGAATGAAATTAAACAAAAACAGAGATTTCAAACCACAGATTGGTCAAAGTGTCTTCTTTCAGTGTTGACTGAAAGGCAATACTTTTAATTAGCAGTAATTTTAATTAATACATTCATTTTATAAAACTAATTTTTAATAGGTCAGGTCATAGTTATTAACGTGTTTAGTGTTAACAGCTTCTGGTAAATTTTGGTCTCATAAAAAAATAATAACACTGTTAATTACTTTAACGCTTGTCATACTGCTGTTGCACAGATTCCAGAATCTAAACTATTTGTTTATTTACTTTTAAAATTATTTACTTCAACACTATGGAGAGCTGGTGACCGTTTTCTTCAAAGTGTTTTCTACCAGTTGAAATTTTGTGAATAGTATTTTTTTCATACCGGAAAGTGGTATCAATAACCTGGCTAGGTAATTCCCGTCGGGAGCCATCCCTCAATTTTTCAAAATTTGCAATTAAAACGAGGTAAATAAAAATGAAGTCGATTACTTAAAAATTTCTCATTGCTTTTTCAAATCAATAAATCCATTATCTCTAATCAATTATGTTAAAAACCGTGGAAATTCAAAAAAGCGCTTTTTATTAAAATAGAAAAATATTCATTTTCTTCATCACCCTGTATGTCGGAAACGAAGCGTTATCGGACCAACCTTCATATATAAATAATAGTTACTTATAGAGTTGGCAAAAATGCGCCGCAGGGCATAGGCGTACGCACCATAATAAGTGTAAAAAAAGAAATTAACTAGTAATAAAAGCAATAAACTGTTACAATTTATAACCATGTATGCACAACTTACCCTCTTAACTAGCTTATCACAAACTGGAAAAATGTGTAAAAACTTTGCAGCATCATGTATGTTTCTATGGTTGTCTCCGAGAGTAATGTTCGACGTGGTGAAAAAATATGCTTATATTTTGTGAACGACCGTGCCACATCTATTGATGTAATACAAGCATACTTAAAATAGTCTTTGAACTCACTTAACGGATCTGCAGATGCACCATCAGTACTATCACAAATTTGTCTTAATCTGATAAAACCGATGTTTTGTTTTAACACACGTGCGAACTTTTCTCCAACGGGCTCATTTTTTGCGTCACCTATAGAGTGTAACAGTCGATTTACTTCATCCACTATTTGCAGTGAATCCGCTAACAACGCACTGTTTTTGTAAGTTTTATATGGCGTCATGTAATTCTTTATAGTTCTTGTGAATAGTTTTTAAAGCTGTTTCAACAGAAACATCTTCGAATTTTGTCTGGCTTTCCTTAATAGCTGCAGCCTCGTCTGGATTGAATTGTAGTATCACACCTTTTATCTGTTGTAAATATTCAGCATATTAAAATGCTGCCTCCAACCATGTTCCCCAACGTGTAAGAATCAGCTGTGGTGGTTCGGGAATACCGGGACACTTGCTATGAAATGCGCGAAGATGTTTAGGAGATTTAAGAAACACTTTTTTAGTACTTGCTATTAATGCATCTATCTCTGGAAAACCGTTTTCAATAGTTTCTGCCACAAGGTGTAAAGCATGCACTTGACACGTAACATGTACTAACCTACAACCGTGTTCTTGAAGAGAACAGCCTACTAAACGCATTGTTGCGGCACCATCGGTCACAAACATTAACACTTGACTTTTTGACAGGTCAAATTTTTCTAACGTCTCCAGCACCATCCGCGTAATTGTTTGGCCAGTACACTCAGTTAGTCTTTTGCTAGTTAGTAACAGTGGAAATGTTGGTTTAAGAGGGTCTAATACACTTACTATAACATTTACAACAATTTTTTACAATTTGTCGTCTCGTCAACACATAACCACAGCCGTGTATTATTTAGTACATATTTGATCTTATTTACAATGTTTTCGCTTACAGTTGGTACATAGTTACGCAACGATGTGCGACTTGGTAACGTCACCTTGGGATTGTATTTATTCTAGAACTCCTAAAATGGTTGTTTATCGAGTACGTGCAGCGGAACATCACAGGCAATCAGCATTAAGTGTAAATCGAACATAAACTGTGTTGTCGAAGGCACGCCATTTTTTTTTAGTCTTATGTTGCACAGAATTTACGTGACGTTTACACTCACGTTTGTCGCAGCGGCTCAGGTCAGTCTCGCACACCTTACAAATTATTATAACACCATTGTAGGATGTTTACTTAAAAAATGTTTTCTTAACCGCCTCTCAGTTACCGAAGTTACTCCCACAAAATCCTAGGATTTTGTGTTGAGTAAAGAGAGACGAAACCCTACAGTTTATTGTGGAGTCCGAACCACATCTAGGGCATCGACGAAGCAAATTACAAATAAAATTTCTTGCTCCGGGATGGGTTCGAACCATCGATATTCGGTACCGAGTAAATTGCTATAAGCGCTTTATCCACTCGGCTACCATGCTCATAAATCCAGGATTTATGGGCATAAATTTATTCATTTTGTCAGAGCATGGCCGTTTTTTCCCTAGGGCAGGTCTGACATACTCTGACATCATTAAATTAATATCAAGAATAAAATACAAAAAATAAAATTATCAACAATACAACGGAGAGAGATAAATTACGTTATTGACACCTCGACGCATAACAGTAGACTAAAATAGTAAACAAGTCTCGCGTACGTACTTGGGTATTTCTCTACCTGGCACCGCCCATGATTTACGGATCGAAATGCCAACTCTAGTTATTTATTTATGCACCATGGGAGTAAAGTGAGTATTTTAATCCCGGCATGAATGGTGCAATCAACTAAGGGTCTAAAACGCTCTTTATTCCCGAGGTACATAGATACAATATTTTGTGTACGAACGGGCACCATTTTTATATAAAAAAAAAAATGAAATGTAAAAACTCACGAACAATTGGCCACAACGCTTTTGGATATTATAAATATTATAATATTACTTTTAATTTGAAATAAGTTACATTTTATGGTTTATATGTTTGATTCTTATTTTTTTGTTCTTTCTACCATTAAAAAATTGACATAATAGAAATGTTGACGTTACGTTATGTTTCTATTGTTCACTGGTTTCCATGGCGACTTTAAATTTCTCAGGAAATAAACGCTCCTTTTACTCCTTGTTTTGAGGCAGTAAAATGCCGTTTTATTCCCATTCGTACAAAAAATCCTTTATTTGCGTTTGCTATACAATAGTACAAATGTACTACTACTATATACATAGGAACTTTGTCTTGTTTTGACGTAATGACTGAATTTGTGCCGCGCATTTTTGGAACACCCTATATAGAATAGTACATGAAAAAAAAAATTATGTATATTTTTTATAATTGAGTAACTAAACCGAAAACAAAAAGTAGCTCACTGTCACAATGGGCGACTAATTACGTAAAACAATGTTTAAATTAGCAACCCTCATTGACCTACCAAGGAAAATGCTAATTATTTTGGTACAACCCTGTTTTACTCTAATTAAACAAACAAGCTGAACAGTGAACACCTTTTAAATCTACTAGATTACATTCTATTACAAATGCAAGCCTAATTAACTACTTCTGAAAGTAGGTAGTTCAGCTCTGAAAAATTGGTTCAAATATTTCATCTTATCAAACAAAACTGACAGTAGATAATTAACTTGCTAGCTGACGTCATGTATAAATTTAACGCTACAGAATAATTTTCTATGCACCATGGAACACCAAATGTAACTTTGATGCAAACTAATACTAAAAACAAACAAATGCGTTCTTTTTAATTCGCGTAAAAACATTCTTAGTAAAGTTTAAAGGCTTAAAACATTAACTAGAAACAGGGTATGGTGGTCAGATTTATAGCGGCTGGTAAAATTTAGGTTAGTCATATCAGAGACAACCATCTCTGGTCATATCTTAGTATTGGAGCATGGAGCCCAAGCGATACTTTAAGGCATAACTATCAAGACTAAATGTAGAAGTTTTGCAGAGAAAAAAATTGCGATTGTAATTTAAGAACAATACTTGAAAAATTGTGTGCATCCCCAAGTTGTTTTTAGACAATTTGTAAAATATTTGCAAAACATTTTTTTTTTAGATTCAGGTGGAAAGTACGTCGCCGGATTTCAAATTTCATAAAAAAATATTACTTTGTTATAAAGTTACATTGTTTTGAAATTTTATTTGAATCATTTTTCACTGTGTAAATTCGTCCAGAAATGCAATAATTTTTTTCCCCGAAATCGTACCTTTTTTTCTTCTTTCATTCATTGTCTCTTCTGGTGGTACCACATTCACCAAATTTAATGTGTCACCTAGTAGCTGAAAATCTTATATGTCATTTTTTGTTATCGCGGATACACATATACACACACACGAAGCAACAGACATCATTCGGAAAATAGTCAGAATGGATTCAGGAAGGTTCAAAACATACATATATGTGTATCAATCAAAATCTCGACGAAAAAAATCATGATTACTATACTTATATTAGATATAAAAAAGTAAAAATATGGATTTACGAGAAGATATGTAATATGATAAATAATTATATTTTGATGATGGTTAAATAAACCGACGTCATAAAAAAAAATGCATGTACATATAACATATATATGACCGAAAATCCCAAGAAACACTATCAAATATCATTTGATGTCAATGGTCACGAAAAGGAAAAAAAATGATAAACAATTACGAGCTTCGTGTTATTAAATAGGTATAATAAAGGAAACCGATAAAAATAACCATGCGTAATGTTTAATCATAAGATTCCCTACATTATTGACGTATGGAAATTGTTTATCTCTTAATTATAATAGCAGTGGTCAAATGTGACAACTTCAGACATTATTTTTATCTAATTAATTATAAGTCCAAGACTTGTTAATAATATAAATTAAAATCTTGTATTAATAATATAAAATAAAATCTTGAATAGAATATTCAGGAAGCTGTCGGCGTTTGTCCTGCACTGAAAACTACCTAACTCTGAATATTAAAAATATAATCAAGACAGTAAGATGAATACTATCCATACTTAACAGCTGAAAGATAACGGCAATAATGGCAAGAGATTCAGTAACAGTAATAGCCATCAAGGGAAGCCCATAATGGGGGGTCCTATCACTTGCTATGGACTAGTTAGTTATTGATGACCTCTCACTAAACTAAGTGACTGGAATCGACATCCAATGATACGCTGATGATCTAGTCATTATAATAAGATGCAAGCATGATAGGATGATCTTAAGTCTAATGCAAACTGCAATCAACATCATCAAAACTGTGCTAGGATGAAGGTTTAATCCAAGCAAAACAGTTATTATATCATTCACAAAAAGAAGAAAGCTTTCCCTAATAGCTCCAAAAATGAATGGTGTACAAATTGACTTCTCTGATGAGGTAAAATATCTAGGTGTAATCCTAAACCACCTGGGTTACTGAAAGAGCAACTGCAGACCTCTGGATGTGTCGTAGACTCTTCAGTAAAACTTGGGGCCTAAAACCGAAAATGGTCTATTGGTTAACAGCTCTCAGACCGATGTCACATATACATCGCTAGTATGGTGGCAAAAGACAGAAGATAAAATAGTACAAAACGGTCAACGTGTCTGTGAATCACAGGAGTAATGAGAACTTGTCCAACAACTGCAATATAAACCTTGTTTGATCTACGCCTTTTATGCATGTAAAGAAAGAAGCAGCACTCAGCACTCAAACATTGCAATTCAACCAGAAGATCTGGTTGAACATCTGAATATTCTGAATGAATTTCAGTTATAGTCTATTGAGACTATAACTGAAACAAACCTATGAACATAATGCCAGTGAGGCTCAAATTTGAGCAGATATATGAAGTGATAATAACTGATCACCAAATATAGAGTTCTGGCGAATCCAAATTTTAAAATTGATTCCTTATCTGGTATACAAATGGATCAAAGATGGAGGAAGGAGTATATGGGCCCAGATGTAGGTTATCAAAAACCTTCGGCCAAAGTCGTACCATCTTTCAGGTGGAAATTTATGCCATAAAAATTTGCGCTTGAGAATGTATTATAAAAGGCACACGAAAAGCAAGAACCTATATCCTCTAAGACAGCCAGGTATCACTTAATGCTTTAAATTCCATAGAGTCAGGAGACAGTGTTACTAAACATTAGAAAATTCCATACCAGCACTAGAATTTACATTATATACTTTGACCTCATCTGTGCAGTACCGAATGTGAATTAGTACTATAAGGCAATACAGGAAATTATAAGCATCTGTTTGGATAAACTTATAGATGTAACTCTCAAATTATAGTTGCTTCCTCGTTTCCAGAGAATAATTTTTTGAGTAAATTTATTTTTTGTTGACGAGTTTGTTGTTATTAATCGAAAAAGAGTACATTTGGTTTTAAAACAGAAAAGTAAGAGTATTGTTACGCCACTGGGTTGTGTAGACTGGTTAGATGAGACTGGAATTGTACGCGAACGACCGAGAATATTCTGGAATGCTCTAGACCGTGTGAATGGACGTATAAATAAGACGGTGGGCCGAGACTTAGTCTTAACTTGAACCTGAACGAATAAAGAAGAAATAAGAAAGAAACGTATAAGTATTCAGGTGTGATTATAGTTGACAGTAATTAATCTATTGTTGTTAATTGTTAATTAGTAAATAAAATAGTGAGTAAGTGTTACTTGGACTTTAAAACAACGAATCTACGAGTATAGGTATTTGTGTGGATAGCAAACACGTAACAATTTGGTCTCGAAAGTGGATTGAAAGAGAAATTTCTGGAATATTCGAAAAGGTTCTACAGTGTTCATCTCAGAAATTAGAGGTAACACGGGGAATTAAGCTACTGGACAGTGTTTGGAGAATTATTTCTGGACTGAATAGTGACTTTAAAGTGTATTTTCGAGAAGTTTCTAGAACATTTGATTTAGAAACCGCCTCAGATACGCGAGTGTCGCTAACAATAACGTGTTATTGACTTAAAAATAAGACTCTAAGTGACTTTTCGTGGAAATTCTAGAACATTCGATTTGGAAACCACAGAAGATACGTGAACTGTGTCAACGGTAACGTATTACAGACTCAAAACAATACTGTTACGTGTTTGCTATCCACACAAACACCTCTACTCGTAGATTCGTTGATTGAAAGTCCAGGTAACACTTACTCACTACTTTATTTACTAATTAACAATTAATAACAATAGATTAATTACTGTCTTAACTATAATCACACTAGAACACTTATAAGTCTCTTTCTTATTGCTTCTTTACTCGTTCACGTTCAACTTAAGATTAAATCTCGGCCCACCGTGCGTCTTATTTATACATCAATTCTCCCGGTCTAGAGCACTCCAGAATATTCCCGGCCGTTCGTGTACAATTCCAGCCAAATCTAACCAGTCTGCACAGTCCAGTGGCGTAACACTGCCCCCTCCTTAAGCCTGAACGTCCCGATCAGGCAATTCATTATTCCCTGAATACTTGGCTAGTCTCTCTATGTGCACCACCTTCATCTTGGATTTTGGACTTTGCTGAATTCTATATACAACGTCGTTTAGTCTGGTGACCACAGTGTAAGGACCTTCCCAGGGCGGGTGAAGCTTCGGGGACCTGCCTTTCTTTCGTTGTGGGTTATATAGCCAAACCAAATCTCCAGCCTGGAACCCTCCTGATTTCGCTTTAAGATCATAACGAGCCTTCATGCGATCACTTGCTATGGCAATTCGGTCTCGTACCAGCTCATGAATGTTCCTTAGCCGTTCACCAACTTCATCGGCGTAGTCATTTACGGAAAGTCGCTCCTCTTCCGGTGTGCCAAACACCAAGTCACATGGCAGTCTAATCTCACGTCCAAACATCACGCGAGCCGGCGTCTGTTTTGTTGTTTCATGAATGGAGGCCCTGTAGGCCATAAGGAAAAGAGGTAAGTGACGGTCCCAATCTTTCTGATGTTTCTCAACCACTTTGGATAGGTGCTCCTCCATGGTTTTATTATATCTCTCCACCATTCCGTCTGATTGTGGATGTAGGGCTGTTGTTCTTGTCTTATGAATTCCCAATAAGCGACACATCTTCTGAAATACCCCTGATTCAAAGTTTCTTCCTTGATCCGAATGCAATTCTAGGGGCACGCCAAATCGACATACTAGATTATCGACCAGAGCTTGAGCGACAGTGGCTGCTTCTTGGTTGGGTATGGCATAAGCTTCAGGCCACTTACTGAAATAGTCCATGGCAACTAAGATGTATTTGTTCCCATCATCTGTCACGGGGAATGGACCAGCTACATCGATCGCAATTCGCTCAAAAGGAACCCCTACGTTATATTGTTTCATTTGGCCCTTACTTCTTGTCCGTGGCCCCTTACTTGCCGCACAAACTTCACATTTGCGGCACCAAGCTTCCACATCTTGGCGGCTGTTCACCCAGTAGAATCGTTCGCGTACTTTAGTGAGAGTTTTGTTGATGCCAAAATGTCCGCCGGATGTTCCATTATGCACTTCCTGGAGTACTTTTGATATGCGACACCTGGGAATTACCAATCTCAAAGAAATTTTCTTCCCGTCTGGACTTTCCCAAGCTCTTTTCAACAGTCCATCCTCTACTCTAAGGGAATCCCATTGTGCCCACAAAGCCTTCAGTCCCACCGCCTTGTCTGAAATGTCCTTCCAGCCTGGTCGGGCTCCTCTTTCTTTCCATTCCAGAATAGGACCAGTTTCTTGATCTTTTAACTGCTCTTCTCTTAATGTTTCTCTTGTCCAATCGTCAGGAACATCAATTTTAACGGTGTTTACAATTATTATCCCTTGTTGTTTTTCTACCCGGTGGCAGTGCTTGCAGTCTTCCCGACAGGGTCTTCTGGAGAGAGCGTCTGCATTCTTATGGGATTTTCCAGGACGATGTTCGATTTTAAAATCGTACTGCTGCAGTTTTTCTATCCAGCGAGCTAGTTGGCCTTCCGGAGTCTTCAATTGCAATAACCACTTTAATGCAGCATGGTCGGTCCGAACCTTAAAGTGTTGTCCATATAGGTACTTGTGAAAATGGTCTATGGACTTGACAATGGCCAATAGTTCCTTCCGTGTCACACAATAGTTACGTTCTGGCTTCGACAACGTCTTGCTGAAGTACTCAATTACTTTTTCCTGTCCATTTTGAATTTGGGAAAGAACACATCCAAGTCCAGAATTACTGGCATCCGTGTCTAATACGTAGAGGCCTTTCCGTTCTGGGTATGAAAGGACTGGACTCGAACACAGTGCTGATTTTAGTGTTCTGAATGATGTTTCGCACTCTTGTGTCCATTGGTACTGAACCTTCTCTTCTGTAAGCCGGTGTAGTGGCTTCGCAATATCAGCAAATCGTTCCACAAATCGTCTGTAATAAGTGCATAGACCAAGGAAGCTTCGTACTTCGTGAACATTTGAAGGCCTCGGCCAATCACGTACTGAGGAAATCTTGTCTGGGTCTGTTCTTATCCCCTCCGAAGACACGACATGTCCTAGGAATTTTACCTCTTTCTGGAACATTAGGCACTTTTTGGGATTCAATTTCAGGTGAGCATTTTTAATTCTTCCAAACACTTCTTGAAGGTTCTTCAAATGCTCCTTAAAATCCCGTCCCATAACCATCACATCATCAAGATAAACTAGACATGTCTTCCAAGTTAGTCCTCGTAGTACCAGTTCCATCAGTCTTTCAAAAGTCGCTGGCGCATTGCACAGGCCGAAAGGCATCACAGTGAATTGATAAAGGCCACTTCCTGCCGAAAAGGCTGTCTTGTCTTTGTCATCTGGATGAAGTCCCACTTGCCAATATCCACTTCGAAGATCTAGAGTGGAAAACCACTGTGAACCTGCCAGCGTACTTAGTGTGTCATCAATTCGGGGTAACGGATAGCTGTCTTTTCTAGTGACGTCATTCAGCTTCCTGTAGTCGACACAGAATCTTAAAGTTCCATCTTTCTTAGCAACCAAAACTACTGGCGACGACCAAGGACTGGTTGATTCCTCAATAACTCCGTCTTTAAGCATCTTCTGTACCATTGCAGAAGCCTCTTCTTGTTTTGCTAATGGGAGCCTCCTAGGTGGTTGACGAATAGGTGCTGATTCACCAGTATTTATCCGATGTTGCACTATGTTGGTCTTTGTAAGAGCTTCTGTGTCCTTTGCAAATACTGTACTTTCTTTCTTCAAAAATTTTAAAGCTTCTCTATGTTCATCTGAAGTTAAATGGTCTAACTGGGCATTTAACATCTTTACAACTTCTTGGTCCATATCTGTAGACGAAGCTCCAATGACTTGTTCTTCACATCTCGCAATCCATGTGACTGGTTCGTAGGTGCCAATTGCTTCGCCTTCTTTGAACGTCACTGAGTGTGAATTTAGGTTAACCATTCTAATCGGTATCTTATCTGTAGTCTGTGTTAAAGTTCTTGCCAGGATCACATTGTCTGTCATTTTAATTGAGTCATCCTTCTCAACGAGGCCAAAGCGGTATCCCACAGAATTTTCCTCCAGGACTGCCTCAATTACTTTCTCTGTTCTTGCAGGAATTTTTATGGTCCTCGAAGTTAGTAGCCTAATATTATGGAATTTTTCTTCAGCCGTTGAAAGAATAATTTCTTCATTTCCAATCCTGAGAACTCGTTCTCCAACGTCAAGTACAAATCCATATTTTTCCATAACGTCTAATCCTAAAATGAAGTCATCTGTAATGTCAGCTACGATAACTTGATGTTTAAAACATAAGCGGCCAATCTGCAGCTTCATGTCGACTTCCCCATGAACCGCCGCCCTATCTCCCGTAGCTGTTCGGATGACTAATCCATTCTGTTCTTTATTTACTTTGAAACCCGTTATGAATCCTGCCCGTACTATTGATGACGTAGCTCCTGTGTCGATTGTGAACACACATTTCTTCTTATTTACATAACCCTCCAACAACAGACTACTTTGAACTCTCCGAAGTTGGGAAACTTTTATTTCTCGGGGGTCACAACATTTCTTGGCCAGCGCAGCCCCCAAATTGCCAGCCATCTTCAGTTTTCCTGTGGCTCCTCAACCACAGCAGCATTTACCCTTTCCGGGCTGCGTTGACGACAGTTTCTCTTGATATGGCCCACTTTGCCACACCTATAACAACGGATGCCTCCATTCGGTCTCCCACTACCTTGTTGTTGGTCTTGTCTCTGCTGGGAGTTCGATTTTGTCAATAGTTGGGTTATCATCTTGTGTAGATCAGATATCAGGTTTTGTGTTGTGTTGTCTGGCTTGTCTTCCTCCACACTCACAGCTCGTACTCTCTGATTTGATTGTGTGGTATCCTTATAGGCAGCCTCAATCTCTAGTGCATGTACTAAAGCCTCACTACTAAGCTTATGCCTGGCCAACTTAAGAATTCGCCTGACTTCCTGGTCCCTTACTCCATCAATAAATGTACCAACTGCTAACTGTTGTTGAAATTCCATTGGTGCATCAGGATAGGCTAGATGGGCTAATCTTTCTACCGCAGCCTCGAACTCCTGGAGGCTTTCTCCACCTCGTTGTCTGCGTGATTTGAGCTGAGCCTGATATACTTGGGCGAGATGTTGGTCGCCATATCTTAGCTCTAACGCTGCCTCCAAAATGCTAAAGTTTTGTTGCTGTGCGGCAGGAATTGTTTGGAGCAGGTCTAATGCTTGGCCCCTTAGTGCTAATACCAATGCTGTTGCTTTTTCCTCATCGTTCCAGTTATTTGAACGTGCAGCTGCCTCAAATTGTCTCTTATATGTTGACCATGAACTTTGACCGTCGAAGGAAGGTGGTTGTAACCTAGTACCAGACGACAGTACCAATTGGCCACTCCTCTCTCTTAATTGTTGTTTGAGCCGGGCTACTTCTCCTTCAACAATACTGACTTTTTCTTTAACTTCACTGACCTCACCTTTAACTTCATTAACTTGCCCTTCGACTTCACAGACTTTCCCTGCGACTTCAGTGACTTTTTCGATAACATCTCCTTTAAATTTTTCAGTGAGGGAGAAGATGGCTGCCTGCTGTTCATCTAGGCTTCTTTTGAAGTCTTCTCTTTCCTCGAGTCGCCACTTTTCTTGATCCTCAAACATTTTTCTTAATTCTTCCTGTCGTTTTCTTTCTTGTTCGTCGTTTTCGGCTTGACGTCTTTTCTCTTGATCTTCCATAATTTTCCTTTGTTCGTCTTTCTCTTCTTGTCGTATTCTCTCTTGTTCTTCTTTTTCTTCCTGTCGTCTTCTCTCTTGTTCTTCTTTGTCTTCCTGTCGTCTTCTCTCTTGTTCTTCTTTGTCTTCCTGCCGTCTTCTTTCTTGATCTTCCATAATCTTCCTTTGTTCGTCTTTCTCTTGCTGTCTTTTTCTTTCTTGATCGTCCATTCGTTCCAACAACGCTGCTAGCAAGTCCTGTGTTTGTTTCTCCGCCATACTTCTTGTAATTGGCATTAACTCACGACACGTAAATCAGTTCAAAATAAAGTTTATTACACTATAAATTCCGTAAAACGTTGCTATCCCGTCTATTTTAATAATGGAATGTTCCAGAAAAATTTCGAAACAGCACTAGAAAGTCTTATTTAGAGTCTATACTTCTTTTGTGTTGATAAAATTCACTTCTCTCCACTAATTGTGCAATGGAATGTTCGAGAATTTTCACGAAATATCACTAATAAGTCTTGTTTTGAGTCTATAACACGTTCCCGTTAACACAGTTTACGTATCTTCTGTGGTTTCCAAATCGAATGTTCTAGAATTGTCACTAAAAATCACTTATAGTCTTGTTTTCAAGTCTACAACACGTTCCCGTCGACACAATTCACGTATCTCCTGTAGTTTCCAAATAGAATGTTCTAGAATTTTCCCGAAATTGCACTAGTAGTCCTTTTTCTCAGTCTACAACACGTTATTACTAGCGGCACTCGCGTATTTGCAACAATTTCTAAATCGAATGTTCTGGAAATTTCTCGAAAATCCACTTTAAAATCACTATTCAGTCCAGAAATAGTCCTCAAACACTATCCAGTAGTTAAATTCTTCGTGTTACCACTAATTTCTGAGAAGAACACTGTAGAACCTTTCCGAATATTCCAGAAATTTCTCTTCCAATCCACTTCCGACACCAATTTGTTACGTGTTTGCTATCCACACAAACACCTCTACTCGTAGATTCGTTGATTGAAAGTCCAGGTAACACTTACTCACTACTTTATTTACTAATTAACAATTAATAACAATGGATTAATTACTGTCTTAACTATAATCACACTAGAACACTTATAAGTCTCTTTCTTATTGCTTCTTTACTCGTTCACGTTCAACTTAAGATTAAATCTCGGCCCACCGTGCGTCTTATTTATACATCAATTCTCCCGGTCTAGAGCACTCCAGAATATTCCCGGCCGTTCGTGTACAATTCCAGCCAAATCTAACCAGTCTGCACAGTCCAGTGGCGTAACAATACTTAATAATGACATTTCGTGAAAGTTCTAGAACATTTTCCATTGCACAATTAGTGGAGATAAGTGAATTTTGTCAACACGAAAGTAGTATAGACTCTAAATAAGACTTTCTAGAGTTGTTTCAAGATTTTGCTCGAACATTCACTTATTAAAATAGACGCGATACATTTTATGGACATTATAGTGTAGTAAACTTTATTTTGAACTGATTTACGTGTCGTGAGTTAATGCCAATAACAATAAGTATAGCGGACAAACATACACAGGACTTGCTAGCAGAGTTGCTAGAACGGATGAACGATCAAGAAAGAATATGACAAGAAGAGAAAGACGAACAGAGAAAAATTATGGAAGCTCAAGAAAGAAAACAACAAGAAAGAGAAGAACAAGAGAGATGACGTTAGGAAGAAAAAAAGAACGAGAGAAGACGACAGGAAGAAAAGGAAAAACTCGAGAGAAGATGACAGGAAGAAAAAGAAGAATAGAGAAAACGCCAGGAAAAAAGAAGAACAAGAAAAATGATTGAGGGCCTGGAATAAGACGATTGGAGGAAAACGAAGATATAAATAGAAGCCTAGAGGAATAGCAGGCAGCCATTTTCCCTCTCACTAAAAAATTTAAAGTTGATGTTATAGAAAAAGTCGGTGAAGTGGAAGAACAAGTCAGTGAAGTTAAATAACAAGTCAGCCAAGTTCAAGGGTAAATAACCGAGATCAGAGGAGAAGTAGCCCGACTCAAATAACAATTTAGAGAGAAGGGTGGCTGGTTGGTACTGCCGTCTGGTACTAGGTTACAACCACCTTCCTTTGACGGTCAAGGTTCATGGCCAACTTATAAGAGACAGTTTGAGGCAGCTGCACGTTCAAATGAATGGAACGATGATGAAAAAGCAACAGCATTACTATTAGCTCTAAGGGGCCATGCATTATACCTGCTCCAAACAATTCCTGCCGCCCAGCAACAAAACTTTAGCATTCTAGAGGCAGCGTTAGAACTAAGATATGGCGACCAACATCTTGCTCAAGTATAACAGGCTCAGCTAAAATCACGCAAACGGGGTGGAGAAAGCCTCCAGGCGTTTAAGGCTGCTGTAGAGAGATTAGTCTATCTAGCTTATCCTGATGCACCAATGGAATTTCAACAACAGTTAGCAGTTGGTACATTTATTGATGGAGTAAGGGACCAGGAAGTTAGGCGAATTCTTAAGTTAGCCAGGCATAAGCGAAGTAGTGAGGCTTTAGTACACGCACTGGAGATTGAGGCTGCCTATAAGGATACCACACAATCAAATTAGAGAGTACGAGTCGTGAGTGTGGATGAAGACAAGCCAGACAACACAAAACCTGATATCTGATCTACACAAGATAATGACCCAACTACTGACAAAATTGACCTCCCAGCAGAAACAAGACCAACAACAAAGTAGTGGGAGGCCGAATGGAGGCATCCGTTGTTATAAGTGAGGCAAATTGGGCCATATTAAGAACTGTCATGAGCTCAACATTCAAGATGTAATGTCCGAAGTACAAAAGACCATGCAACTACTGATAAACTCGAATCTCCAGACGAGACAAAACCAACAGCAAAGTAGTGGGAGACAGAGTGGAGGAGGCATGCGTTGTTATATGTGTGGCAGAGCGGGCCATATTCAGAGTAACTGTCGTCAGCGCAGCCCTGAGAGGGTACATGTCGCAGTAATGGAAAAGCCGCAGGAAAACCGGCGAGTTGGTACTTCGGGGGAATATAGCAGATGGCCTTTCCAAAAGACCGTGTCAGAAAGACTGCAAGCCTTGCCACCGTAAGGAAAAACAGCAAAATGTACAAATAATGAAGACCGTTAAGATTGATGTTCCGGATTATTGGACAAAGGAGTCGTTAAGGGAAGCGCAGTTAAACGATTAGGAAACTGGTCCGATTCTAAAATGGAAGGAAAGAGGATCCCGAACCGATTGGAAGGACATTTCAAATAAATCAGTGGGGCTGAAGGCTTTATGGGCACAATGAGGCTCCCTTAGAGTAGAGGATGGACTGCTGAAGACAGCGTGGGAAAGTCCGGATGGGAGCAAACTTATTTTGAAATTGTTAATCCCCAGGTGTCACGTAGCAAATGTATCTCAGCAAGTGCATAATGGAACTTCTAGCGGACATTTTGGCATCAACAAAAATTTGACAAAAGTAAGAGAACGTTTCTACTGGGTAAACAGACGTCAAGATGTGGAGGCTTGGTGCCGCCAATGTGAAGTTTGCGCGGCAAGAATGGGGCCACAAATAAGAAATAAGCAATATAACGCCAGGGCTCCTTTTGAGCGAACTGTAATAACAAGTGGCTGTATGAAGGCTCGTTACGATCTTAAGGCTAATTCAGGAGGGTATCAGGTGGGAGATTTGATTTGGCTATATAACCCACAACGAAAGAAAGGCAGGTCCCCGAAGCTTCACCCGCCCTGGGCAGGCCCTTACACAGTTGTCACCAGACTAAACGACGTTCTATACAGAATTCAGCAAAGTTCAAAATCAAATATGAAGGTGGTGCATATAGAGAGACTAGCCAAGTATGCAGGGAACAATGAATTGCCTCATCGGGACGTTCAGGCTTAAGGAGAGGGCAGTGTTACGCCACTGAGCTATGTAGACTGGTTAGATGAGACTGGAATTGTACGCGAACGGCCGGGATTATTCTGGAATGCTCTAGACCGTGTGAATGGACGTATAAATAAGACGCACGGTGGGCCGAGACTCAGTCTTAAGTTGAACGTGAACGAGTAAAGAAGAAATAAGAAAGATACGTATGTGTTCAAGTTACAGTTGACAGTAATTAATCTATTGTTGTTAATTGTTAATTAGTAAATAAAGTAGTAAGTGTTACCTGGACCTTCAATCAACGAATCTACGAGTATAGGTGTTTGTGTGGATAGCAAACACGTAACAGTATTTATTATTTGTAGCTGCAAAAGAGTACATGAACATTTTAAAAAGTACGGTCGGTAAATCTACGTAGAGAAAAGAATGACATTGCTGATAGATATTTTTTATTGGATTGTAAGAAGAAAATAATAAATTTTTATTGTATTTATTTTAATTGAAAATCTTGTCGTAATCGACTTCGCGTCACCTTGACACAATCTAATAAAAAATAAGTATGACAGTTTGTTTCATTTGTTTATGGTATCCATTATTTTGTTCAAAATTGTTTACCGTCCGAAAAGTACTCGCCCAGCAACCACAACAAATAATAATTCTGTTATAAAAGGCGATCTTTTCGTCCTGATATTCGAACCAAAAAATATCTTTTCAATACAATCAAATAAAAATAACTATTTTACTTTTTTTTTCATTAGGCCAAAGAATGAATTATTCAGAAATTATTAATTTCACCATATTTGAAAACCAATAATTTAACACTTTTTAAAAAAATATTTTATTCGAATCAGGTCTTTCTTTCATTCGTTTTGAAATCCTTCAGGATGAATGCATGAACACATACTTAAAAAAAATAAAATAAAATTTATTTCTCATTCCTTATCCAATGGCAAGTGAGCGCTCATCATTCCTTATTCAAATTTCACCACAAAAATAATATAATTTGAACTTTCCAAGGCCCCTTAAATTTTGCGCGCGACCCGCTAAGGGGTCGCGACCCACAGTCCGTGCATCACGATACGCCTACATCAATTTTTACTGAACTCGACAAAAGTTCAGGGGAATGTAAAAAAAGATTAAATTTCTTAATTAGCTGTTTATTTATGAGCTAAATTGACTATAACAGTTGGCAATTTCTTTATGTTGTTTTCGTTAATTACAATTACATTAGACTGGGTGACATAGTTGTGTACAGAGTGGGCAAATTTCGATATTTGTATAGGGTATCTCGATAACTGTGAGATCTTAAACCAGAAAATTATTGAGGAATTTATGGGCAATCTACCCTTAATTGAGGCAAGAAATCAGTCCTGCACGACCTCATAATATCAGGACTATTTCAGAAGTATTAAATACCAATTTTGGAAATAACTGGATGGGAAGTAACGGACCCGTGAGGTGGCCATCACGATCACCTGACTGGATTTTTTCTTTTGGGGCAACATTAAAGACAAATTATACAAGAAAATCAATACCGACATAAATGACCTGAGACAAAAAATTTTATAGATTGTGTGAATTCCATTTCAAATCTTCATATTTATAATGCAGTTCAGTGTTGTGTAAAGGTGTAATTTATGTATCGACCATAACGGACATCAGTTTGAACATATACTTTAATTTGAATATTTATTTTGTAATAATTGTAATATATTATAAAATTAGATATAAATATTTGATTTTTTGGTCTTGTCTTGTTGAAGGGACCCACAATTAATGAGATTTTCTTTTAATCTCTTAAAAATAGCTTTATTAGGTTGTCTTCTTTCTGGATAACGATTGAAATATATTTCGGATGCAATATCACAATTGTTATTACTTTGAATAAAGCATTTTGGTATATTATATTTCTCGTAATTTTCGTAAGACATCTTCACTTTAACGATTAAATGATGGGTGTAATTATGACGGAAACAAAACTATTACTATGCAATTTGCTGACAAACGGATAAACAGTCATAAGCTGGGTACAGACATGCAACAGAACTTCGTATCATAACACCGTCGCGTAACAAGTGTGGACGGCACCGCGTAACAGCGTAACACCGCAACAACGCAACATCGAGGCGTCCCATCGCTTGTCGGTATTAGAGCGTCACATCAAAGGAATGATACGGGCTGATGTTGCACCACTAGATTGCGATCGCGGTTGGAACGATAGTATGTTCTGCTAACATGATACGCGACGATATTCTGATACGCTTGAATCCCTGAACATGCGTAGCTTCGACGCGTAACAAAAATTGTTGCACGACGGTGTTACGATACGAAGTTCTGTTACATGTCTGTACCCAGCTATAGATGACACACGCCTACTTGGAATAAATATAAAAAACGCAACAAGTAATCTACTAAAAGATTATTTTCGCTATTAAATACTTACACATCAAAAGCGACCCCATATATGATATACATATGGTTTGAAACAGAAAAAAAAAATTCTTTTTTTAACTAGAACATAGTCAACTATGATTCCTATTAAAAAAAATACAACTTTATGCCATAACTCCAAATTGCACCTCTTTTTTAATTTTCTCGACGTCACTGTATTATACAGAAAAAAGTGTCTGAAGAATGTAAAAGTTATTTTTTCATAACTTTACAAACAACTAAGATATTGACATGTGTCGAACTTTTGTTTATAATTCGAAAACAAAAGATGATAGCAAATTTTTGTTTTCGCCAGTGAATTTGCTCAAAAAAAAGGAATCGAGAATGTGTCTTCCATTTTTTTGTATTTCTTACAGTTACCGAGTTACCCTATACAAAAATCGAAATCTGCCCACCCTGTACACTGTACAGGGATATTGCAACGTATGTAAAAAACATGCAAAAGAAAATGTTTAAGTCATCATAATTTGATATAAATATATTTCATTTAATCATTCATACTTATGTTATAAATGCATTAATCCGGCATTTTCATTCGATGGCCTAAATAAATACATGTAAATCGCTCCTATTTCTATTCTAGTTCGGACCACGAATGTTCCATTTTAAACTTAAAAAAAATAATCATCAGTTTTTTTCTGTAGTTACGCCTATTTAATCTGATTATGAATTAAAACGTGGTATAGTTCAACACAGAATATAGATTAATTACTTCTTATGTACATACATATTTACTACCGCTCTAAAATCTGGACGCCAAAATTTTCATATCAACACGAGCAACGCCTGTTTAGGATAATGTTAATTTTGAAATAGTAAATGCGCACAAATGGTCCATATTAACGTTTTTACAGTTTCGAAACCAACAGAATCCTATATAGGCACTGCTCACAAAGATATGAAAATTTTTGCGTCCAGATTTTAGACCAATAAATATTTACAAAAGGAATAATTATCTATGTTCATAGATATACCAATACTAAAGGCATCTTTGCTACTAAAAAATACCCTTTCGGTGTAGAATAAGTGTAAATTTTTTGTTTCGTGGTAAGAATTTTCATGTGTGGAGGTGGCTTTGAGAAAAATAAGTGTGTACAAGTTTTTTCTTTTGTTACATCGGTGTGTTCAACTATAATTGCTGTTTTTGGTTATTACGGATGCTCATCAGTTACCTGCAGATACAGTCCTAAGCGCAGAGAACTTTATAGTAGTTATTTACATGCTATATGTTAACACCAGTGGTTCTTAAGACGGTTTTAGACTACGCTAAATCTTGCACAATATTTCAAGCGACTTTGTAAACAATAAATATTGTGCAGTGTAATACAGTAATTTGTTCAGAAACGAATTGCTTACCATTGCTTGAAAAATAGAACAGGTTCTATTTTCCAAACAATTTGTGTCTAGGCATGCGCACTTTTTTGTTTTATATCAATAATTTTATTTGTAACATAAAAAGCATCGGCTTCTTTGACCGCGGTAAATTGATCAATGAGGCCGACGTTTTTTTATGTTGCAAATATTTGAAATAAACAGTAGTTCTGTGATATGAATAATCTAGCTTAACCTCAGTGTTTGATTGATAAATGAAATAGTTTTTATGGGTAATAAACAATAAATTATTAAGTAAATAACAGGGTAGGTACATGTCATGCCATGTCTTTCGAGTTCGTCCGCGTTTATTGCTTAATATTATTTTATTTAATATATTTTTTTAATATACATTGACAGAATCAAACTAGTCACCATTAACCACTACCTTTCCATATTAAAATATTATATACAACATAAATGGAAAATATAACCGCATATATTCACTTGACAGCTGTCAATTGTCAAAATATAATTTGAAATTATTCCAAATAAAACGTACTGCGCCGAATCTTGCTCAATTTATTGTTTCAAAATTTGCGTAGTATAAAACAGATTACAGTGCAAATCCAATAGATATTGACTCTTAACTATTGTTCAATTTATTGCTTAATTTCTTGTGCAATATTTAGAGCGGTCTAAAACGGATTTTAACCGTTTAGTAGTCGCGGCCCCTAAATATTCAAAAATCTAGTCTGTCGTAATATAATAATCACTAAGATTTATTTCTAAATAGTGGTTTTATTTATCGATTAGTAATGACAAAAAAATCAAAAAAACAGAAATTAACTTATTTCATTATTGTATTTAATGAAACCTCTATTGTTGAACACTTTCCCATAATATGTTTCCTCTTGCTTCAATTATGTTACTCAGTGCTATTCGGAGTCGATTTCGTTGCTTTGTTTTAATATTTACCATTGTGGAAAATCCTTTTTCGTACAACTACTATGTAGAAACAAATGGCGGCAAATGTTGAATGGTGATGGTAAACAGGTGCGGATACATCAACAGACAATCTTTATAAGTACATTTTCAATGAGTCTATTTTTTTTGCAAAAGTCTGGCCAAAAAATATTCCAGATTAGGATAGAGAAATGATAAAATTACGGGATCTGACTGATCACTCCAAGGGAACTCTTTTGCCAATCCATTGCTTGTGGAAGCTATAAATTCTATTAGCGTTTATGGAGCAGGAAGTTTCGAAGCTACATATATTTATTTCAAATTAACCACTTCAACCTCTAAATACAATTTCGATGGATCTCCTAAATTGAGGTTGAAAAATTGTTATAGTTTACGAATTCAGATGTGATGTTTTATTTCTGGCAAATGTCAAAAAATATGATAAACATAATTGTTCAAGTTATTAACTATTTGGTAAGGGACACATCCAAGGTTAAACAAGTAAAACGCGTGTAAGCACCTGTAGCTTTCCAACCGTTACAGTTTGTCATTACGACTTTTAATGAATTTCATATACAAATGGGCAATAAAATATTCCAGATTCTGCGATTTTAATATCTTTTTCAAAGGCAATAAATCAGATGCTGAACAACTTAAAAGTTGATTCAGTTATAAAGATAAGCCATTTAACAATTAAATAATGTGTAATAAAAGTTTCAATAACATAATTAAATGGTTTAACAGTGTAATTTTATTAAGCTACTTGATATTTGATACAAGAAAGACCATTTATTTGTATAGTATAAAGTAAGATTTATAGAGATGTTCTTTGTAGAATACAAACAACAGCTCAATTTCACGATTTTAATAATTATTATGTTCCACTTTATGATAAATAAAAATAACAAATGAAAATATAAAAATGCAACAGTAAAAAAAATATACGTATACATAAATACACTGTGTTTCAAAGCGTATGAGGTTAAACTGTAATATAATAAAATTATGGGTCGATTTTTTTCACCTTAAATCTGGAAGATAAATCATATGGTATTCATCCACTTGAATAAATTTATTTGGAAGTAAAAAAATCACAAAGGAAAGGAATTATATATCAACGGAACCATGATTACGAGAGAATTGGATGACGTAGAGCTTGATAAAGTAAGCGAGTAATTTGCATTAGTGACATATATCGGATATTGGTGATTTTCATTTAATTTCGCAAAATTTGATAAATTACGTTTTGCATATGTGACACATTTCAATATAAAGATGCCAGGCACTGATAGATAACAAGTTATTATTTTTAAATATATCCCTATAAGATTCTCGTAGATGTACTATCGGATATGCAACCGCGCCATTCCAATTACAGTTATAGAAGCTTCTTCAGCATCTTTAACGTAGTAATTTTTTGGTCTTGGCTTATCGAAGGACCCACAATTAATTAGATTTTTTTCTAACCTCTTAAAAATAGCTTTATTAGGTCGTCTTCTTTCTGGATAGCGATTGAAATATATTTCGGATGCAATATCGCAATTGTTATTACTCTGAATAAAGCATTCTAGCATATCATATTTCTCGTAATTTTCGCAAAACAACTTCACTTTTACGATTAAATGGGGTGTAATTATGACGGAAACAAAATTATTAATATGCAATTGACTGACAAACGGATAAACACTGTCATAGATGACACACGCCTACTTGGAATAAATATAAAAAAAACGCAAAAAGTAATCTACTAAAAGATTATTTTCGCTATTAAATACTTACACATCAAAAGCGACCCCACATATGATATATAGTTTGAAAGAGAAAAAATTTCCTTTTTAACTAAACCATAGCCAACTGATTACCATTTAAAAAAATACAACTTTATGCCATAACTCGAAATTGCACCCTTTTTTAAATTTTCTCGACGTCACTGTATTATACAGAAAAAAGTGCCTCAGGAATGTAAAAGTTGTTTTTTCATAACTGTACAAACACCCAAGATATTGACATGTGTCTAAAAGTCGAAATGTTTATAACTCGGAAACAAAAGACGATAGCAAATTTTTGTTTTCGCCAGTAAATTTGTCTCAAAAAAAAGAGATCGAGAATGTGTTCCATTTTTTTGTATCTCTTAAAGTTACCGAGTTATCCTATACAAACATCGAAATTTTCACACCCTGTACAGTAAATATTAAACGAAGTAATCTTTTTTGGCAAACTAAGACCCTACCTATTATCTGTTGTTATCTGCAATATGACTACTGCCCTGGTATGACAGAAGGTCGTATAAATTCATAGAAATGAACTGTCCAAATTATGTCATACCATCCAAATTTCGAAATTAACAATTTTCATTACAATTAAATTTGTATTCCTTTTATTAATGTAACCATGTAACGTAACATTGTATACATAGTGTATGTATACAATGTTATATTACATCCTTGGAGTTTAATAAAAACTTGACATTTGTTGGTTTCGTCGTTTTGTTTCGATATTTCGTCATGATGTGTTTAGAATATTTTAAATGAAATTGTCGTATGTCCCAATTACTACTTATTATTATAGGTAGTATTAGATTTGTAAATATTCATTTAGTTTTAACTCGAATGTACGTTTTATAGACGACTCCATTTTTGAGTTAATTTGTCTATGATGCGCTTTTAAAGTAAGAATCTAGTTGGCACAAAAAACAAATTTTGTGAAAAATTGTTGCACCTGTGAATTGTTGTGAGAAAAAATGCTAAATATGAGCGAAAATGATGTATCATAAGGGTTTACCTGGTGTTCAATTTCATAACTGTTGTATAAAAAGAGAAATTAAGGAATCGGCAATAATATTATTGAATGAACAAAAATGTTTATCCCATTGCTCTGTGGATTTTGGTGCAACGTGGTTACCGATGTTAAAAGAAGAATTGAACAAAAAATTAATATTGTATAATTTTTAAGTATCAACTGTTCTATGTAAGTATCTATGGATATTATATAAGCAAATAATATATGTGGCAAGTTTCATGCTTAACATATTCTAAAAAAAAAATTAATGACTTTGAAAAAGTAACTGATTCGTTTTCCGAAACGTTAGGGATTTATATTATTATTTTTGTGTCTCATATTAGTTGTCAAAAAACACCCTCTGACTAATCTTTAGACGTAAAGTCACAAGCGCAGAGGTTTATTTTTCCAGTCACATACTGTACAATCGTAGAAAAAAGTTTCTAATAAAAAAAGTTGCCTCCATCTTTTGTCTTCCCAATATACTTGGTATCTATTTCGATAAAAAAGTTTCCCGCTTGCTATACTTACCCCTGCAAATTCTCACATTCTATTGAAAAAAATCCGTAATTTCCACACTTATTAAAATTTGATCTTTATATTGACACATTTTGTTAACAAAATGTGATAACACAGTAAAAATCTGAAACCAGGTCATTGTTCCGATTTTGAGTTAGAGCAAAAAAATAATAGTTATGTGCCCCATTTAGTCACGTAGCTAGTAACTAAACATGTGATAATAGAACCTATAAATACTCCCCAACATCATTAAATAGAGAATTCAGTTATTTACCATAGACTAAGTCACTTAGCAGATAAGATTTATTGTATTCGAGGCTAGAAAATTAAAATTGTTTAATTTTTAAAAAACATGTTTTCCTAGTCGCGAAACGTAACTATATCTTTTGTCTTGACCAACAAAAAAGTCGTAATTTTCGATTCTACCGAGGGACAAGCCCCAGAACACTTATGTTAAGGTCGCGTTACTTTATACCTCCAAAATTTGTTCTTTAATAAGCGTCGTAGACCGGCCCGGCCGCTCCACTAATAGCAAACGTGACTATAATCTTTCTATCGTAGCTGCGGGTTCGAATCTCGCCACCGGCACTAACCATGTTGGTGGGAATGGTTGTATGTCCACGTTTTTTCTAAGTATAACCTCTTCTAGACAGTTTCGGCTAAAAGTATCTGACATATTTGTTATATGGAGGGTCACACCACAGTACCTCTTAACAAAAAAATGAATTCGACAGAAGACACTAAAAAATGTTATACATACATAACACAGTTTTTACTGTCTCCTGTAAAAGTTACTTTTTATAACTTACGAGGTACTGAGGTGTGACCCTCAATATGTGAAAATTTGAAATTCATACAGGAGAGTGTAATATTCGTCGGCAACGCCTGGGTGTAATTATTACAGTTACTGCTTTGAATTTGAATGAGTGGATTTATTGTTTGATTGCATCCTAGAGTTATTTTGTTTGGCTTGAATAGAAATAATTTTTTATTGTCCACCCACTTATGATAAATGTACGCGCACAATCTAATATAGTCACAGTTATTTTAAAACGTTATTTTATACATTTTTAATTCAGTGTAATATTTTGATTTTCTCGTTTGATATTTGGCATAATATTGAAAAAAAAAAAGTTTCTCAGATATGTTTAATATTTCCTATAGGAGATTCCGTGGTCTACAAGGGACTTCACTTGCCGCTCACTGTGGTCTCGTCCTCGATTTCTGGTTGAGGAAATGAGATTTTTTCGTGAGCAGAAATTATTCACAGTATACTCGGATATTGGGTATGTGTCCGTTATCTCAAAATGTGTAGCCTCTTTCCGCCCAAAGTTCCTTTAGAAAGGCAGCTGTACTACCTGCGGTGACTTTAATATAACAAAAAAGCGTTACGGCTGTGATCTTGTATCCATAGTTACCAAAAGCAAATGAATACATACATCAATTGATATATCATTGTTTGACAGAATGAAAAAGGAATTAAATTTAGAAGATACTACATTTAATAAATTGACGGGGTGGATAAAGGTGTTAACTGACATTTTTAAAAATTGGAGTATCCTATTCAATAAAGGTGGTGTGATGTTACAAATTATCTTTATCACTAAGCCTGGCCAAGGTCATTAATCCTACAGAGACGTACTGGGTATGCATCATATCATAATACTTGAATAAGTACAATAATAAAAACAAAAATATTTTATATATTGTGATGTATGTTTTTGTACTATTTCGTTCGCTTTAAATTCTTTTTTTATGTATTTCCTTATATTTTGTAAGCTTAGTGCTGCACATTATTATTAACTGTTAAATAACGTTCACACATGTACATTGTAGATCTAAGTGATAACTAATAATAAACAAATAAATAAAATAAATGGAAATAAATTTTATTAATACTGGTACACTTTATAAAAATATGTACAAAACTCACCTTCTTAAGCAGATTTATGAAGTAGCTTGGTTGTCGTTATCGCAAACTGGAGCACTTTTATAATAACTGTGTAGCATCAGATATGTTTCTACAGTTGTCTCAGTAAGCGATGTTCGCTGTGGTGAAAAAATATGTTTGTATTTTGAAAAAGACCGTTCGACATCTACGGAAGTAATACAGGCATAAGTAAAACACTCTGTGAACTCAACGCAGCTATAGGTGCACCATCACAAATTTGTATTAATTTGGTAAAATCAGGATCTTTCCGTAATACACTCTCGCATTTTTCAATAACGGGCTTATTTTTTTGCGTCATTTATAGTCTGTAGATGTGTATTTACGTCGTCCACTATTTGCAGCGATTGTAGTATCACAGCTTTTATTTGTTGAAAATATTCAGCATAATAAAAAGCTGCCCTCAACCACGTACCCCAACGTCTAAGAATCGGCTCTGGTGGTTCCGGAATACCAGGACACAGTGTGTGAAATGCTCGAAGCCGTTTAGCAGATTTGAGAAATACTTTTTTTTGTATTTGCTATTAATGCATCTACCTCTGGAAAACATTTTCGAATCGTTTCTGCTATAAGATGGAACGCATGCACTTTACACGTAACATGTAAAAACCTACAATCGTCTTTTTTGAAGAAAACGGCCCACCAAACGCATTGTCGCAGCACCGTCGGTCACAAACATCAACACTTGTCTTGTTCAAATTTTTCGAAATAGTAAAAGTGGAAATGTTGGTTTAACAGGGTCGAGTACACGTACTATAACATTTAAAATAGATTTTTTTTTACAATCTGTCGTCTCGTCAACACATAACCACAGCCGTGTATTTCTTAATACACATTTAATCCTATTTACAATGTCTTCACGAATACTTGGTACATATCTACGTAACAATGAACGACTTGGTAAATTCACCTGGGGATTGTATTTATTCCAGAACTCCCGAAATGCTGGTTTATCCAATATGCGCAGGGGAACATCACAGGCAATCAGCGTTAACAGTAAATCAAACATAAACGGGTTCCAAAGAAGACACGCCATTTTTTTTTATTTTTATGCCGGTTACTATTGACATGCAATTTTGCAGCCGTATTTATTCCAGCACATTCAGTCTTGATCACAAACTTTACAAATTATTTTACATCCATCATAGAATAAATCCGGAAATTCACCGATAAATTTATTCACTTTATCAGCGTACGGTCATTTTCTACTCTTTACGCTCAACATTATTTATTTATTAGTACTCTATGCATCGACCGACAGATAACAACTGAAGTGTGTTGTGTCATCGTCATCGTAAACAAGCGCGCGATGGCACTGGTATTGCGCCCGACCCTGAATCTACCATCGCTTGGCCAGGCTTACTTATCACCAATGTTTCGTTAGGCTTCTATGACTAGATACTTAAATCCCGAATGGATAAAAGAACTAAGAAACGACATAATTCCGTGTCTCTGGTGAATAACGGTTGGCAAAAACGTGTTTCTGAGAAATTAGCAATTTGCTAATTAGCACCTTTATCCACCCACCCCTTCAATTGTAACAATTAATTGTAAGTTTTATATTAACATTTACAATAAATAATTATTTAAATGTTTTTAACGTACCTTAAATTTTCTTTTCAAGAAATAATCTTAATAAATATACAACTCGTTTAATTATATTAGGGATTATCGTAAATTCGTTCTCTTTTTCGAAACAAAATATATTGCTTTAGGAAACCACACTCGCGCTAAAGAGCTCGTGTAGTTTCCAAATAACATATTTTGTTTCTCAAAAATCGAACGAATTTAATTTTAGTTAATCATTAATACACCTGTTGTATTAAGTACTTCCGACAATCCACTATTTAGACAATTTTTGCAAAAGTGTATTAGTAGGCAGTATAGCAATGGTCGGGTGCCATGGGAAACGACACTAAAAAAATATATTTATCACAAAGATGTGACAGTATTAAACAAAAAATTTATTCTGAACTTAATGACAAATACATATGGATTGTCTTGGATGAAACCCCCAATGCTTGCGGCTGGAAGATGATAAATGTTTTAGTGGGTGCATTTGAACTTTTTTAAAAAAGTTAACATCCGTTGTGTTTCATTTCACACTGTTTACGTATATACGTGTTAATCACATAGACGTTTTATAAATACTACGAATTTAACGTGTATTTAATAGTGGGCGTAAACGTGATAGCATAGACGAATCCGCCTATATCTATTTATGCATTAGCATTGCTATTGGACACTCGACAATAATGAGTATCCTCGTCAAGATAACGGTCACTAAGTAATTGTGTTTTATAGTTGCAAGCCGTCCAATTACCTGATATAGAAACCTTTAATATTTTGTTCCCATTTTTATAAAGAAAACAGATTTATTGCATGGTACATAAGAATATTTTATCATTTCATATTGTTTGGAAATGTTTCATTAGCTGTTTACAATATAATATATCTACATAACTCGTCTCTGGAATTTATCGCTATCTCCCAATCTCAAGTAGTTAATAATGTTATAAAATTACCACTTACTTAAATCTCTATAAAGTATGTCGAGCTTAGGAGTATTATCCTCATAAATTATATTGAAAATTTCACCCCTGAATTTTAACAAATAAAAATATGTTTTCTCTCGTATCACCATGGCAACTCATGTATTTAAAAAAAATTGTACTGAGTACCCTGAAGAGAATAATAGTGGACATTTTTTGATATAATCATATAATTAATTTGTTGTTGCCAAGCGTGACTTGATTAATAATTACAATTAACTAGTGTTTATTTGCTTTATAAATTTAACATATTTGAACACAAGTGAACAAATACCTAATAAAATTATTTATTTCACTTACATAAAAAATTATTATAATTACCTGATAGGAATACTTTTAATTTTTTGTTCCCGTTTTTACAAAGAAAACACATTTATTGCATAGTGCATAAGAATATTTTATCATTTCATATTGTTTGGAAATGTTTCATTAGCTGTTTACAATATAATATATCTACGTAACTCGTCTTTGGAATTTATCGCTACCTTCCGCTCTCAAGTAGTTAATAATGTTATAAAATTACCACTTATTACTTAAATCTCTATAGAGCATGTCGAGCTTAGGAGTATTATCCTCATAAATTATATTGAAAATTTCACCCCTGTTTTTTAACAAATAAAATGTATGTTTTCTCTAGTATCATCATAGCAACTCATGTATTTTTTTTGAAAATTTTTTGTACCGAGGTACCTTGGAGAGAATTATAGCGGACATTTCTTGACACAATCATATAGTAATTTTTTTTATCCTAAGCGTGACTAGATTAATAATTACAATAACTAGTACTTGTTTGCTTTAGAAATTTAACATATTTGAACAGAAGTGAACAAATACCTAATAAAATTATTTATTTCACTTACATAAAAATTATTATAATTTTCAGTTACAAATTTCAAGTGTTTCTGATATTCTCTCTTCTTGAAGTCAACAAATTCTTTTTTTTTTCAAATTTGACATTTAAAGTCATTCAAATATTACACTATTAAAGTAAAAATAAATTCTAGTATTATTTAATTAAAAGTAACTTGCTGTGAAATTTTCTTACCGAATACCACTCGAAGTAGTCGAAGTTAAATTAAAAACTAAAAATTTTTCCTGGGTCATGAATATTTTAAGAAAATTTTTTAGAATATTCATGACCTCGAAAAAAATTTTCGGAAATAATTTAACCTCTAGTGATATGACGTGTGACAAATTCACACCTGTGTTTTTTAACCAATAAAATGTGTGTTTTCTTTAGTGTCACCAGGGCAACCTAGGTATTTTCTTGGTTTTTTTTTTTGTACTGGGGTACCCTGGAGAGAACTATAGTGGAAATTTTTTGACATAATCATATAATAATTTTTTGTTCTTAGGCGTGACTTGATTAATAATTACAATTAACCAGTGTTTATCTGCTTTATAAAATTAACATATTTGAATCTATATTTGTCATAATAAGTATATTGAATAAAGATTTAAAAATAAAAGCATATGTTCTTTTTATTAGATTTTTTAAATGTTATGTTTTTTTAAGTAATGACCAATTGAGCTAAAAACTACATATATTTTACCAAATGTAGCTGCACAGATAGGTATATCATTTTAAGATTTCGCATAGTTAATTCTTTCATATTATGTTGAGTTTACATTACTACAATTGGTAGAAAATTATATTTTAGCAATTTTTGTTATATCCAATAATGATTGATTTTATTGAGCTATAAATTCTTTATTTTACCAACTGTAGTTGCACAGATATATTTATTTTAAGATTTAGCATTGTTCATTCTTTCATATTATGTCGAGTTTAAATTACTACAATTGGTAGAAAATTATATTTTGGCAATTTTTGTTGTATCCAGTAATGATTAGTTTTAGTGAGCTACAAATTCTCTATTTTACCAACTGTAGTTGCACAGATATATCGTTTTAAGATTTAGCATAGTTCATTCTTTCATATCATCTCGAGTTTAAATTATTACAATTGGTAGAAAATTATATATTTTGGCAATTTTTGTTTTATCTAGTAATGATTTATTTTATTGAACTAAAAATTCTTTATTTTACCAACTGTAGTTGCACAGATATATCGTTTTAAGATTTAGCATAGTTCATTCTTTCATATTATGTTGAGTTCAAATTATTACAATTGGTAGAAAATTATATTTTGGCAATTTTTGTTGTATCCAGTAATGATTAGTTTTATTGAGCTATAAATTTTCTATTTTACCAACTGTAGTTGCACAGATATATCATTTTAAGATTTAGCATAGTTCATTATTTCATATTATGTCATAGAAAAAATTAAATTCTACCATTATTTAATTAAATGCAACTTGATGTGAAATCTAACCGAATACCACTCGAGGTTAAATTAAAAACAGAAAATAATTTAACCATTAGTGCTATTACTTGTCACAATCTAACCAATTGTAAATATTCGGGTCGTGTTCGCTCTCTCCCTCTCTATCGTTTTCTCTCTCATGCCATTAAAATATTTAAAGTATAAACCAGCTATAAATCACCTTTTCTCAAAGTTAACACTTCTTTAGGGATAAATATTTAAAATTTGAAGAGATGTAAGGAAAGCATTCTTCTTAAGTAGGTACCTATATTAATTTCGCATGATTTGGCTGTATTTGGGCCACCCATTACACTTATCCTGAGTAAAACAATAATTTACTATAAGTACTTTATGAATTATCTAGCAAATTATTATTCAAACAAATGATAATGACAAATATTTAACATACCTTAAGTATTACCCAATAAAGGAAATAATTAAAAAAATATATTGTATAATTAAGATTATAATAATGATTATATTATTAATTTTACACCGTATGGATTTAAGCCAGTTAATGTTTAAGTAATATGAATTTAATTTACAAAAAGTAATAAATACTAAAAATACGGGACAAAATCGTAAATCTCCCACTCCATTTAATTGATTAATGAAATTGTCACACACACACTTCTTGGTGATTTATAAATTTGTATTACACAAAGTGATGGGAATAAGCTTAAATTGCGATTGCCCACTACTAAGATTTCTACCAAATAAATGGAAATCCCTCTTGAGGCCGCAGCGTATGCCATTCACAGATCGGTTTCTGGTTTTTGCCCTCTTCAGTGCGAAGTAGGTATACGCCACGACAACAAAGCGTATACCTGGAGCGATAAGGATACCCAGGTTTTTTATAAAAAAAAATTATGTGTGGTATTTTCGAAAGATTGTAAATGAAATTTAATAAAAAGATCTCTTTGCAGTACGTGGTTAAGATCCATCATTCTCAAAAAATCGTTAAAATGTTGCTTTGAAATGTTATTCAATAGTCGTTTGTTTCCAAGGCCTACTTAGCTTCTTTAATATGTTTTGATGGTGCACAAAATAAATGCCTTGTTATTTAATCGTGAATTGGCTAAATTTTTTAATTTCTTTTTCTAAAAATAATTATACACATTCAACATTACATAATAATTAGCATTTCAAGTGTGCCTTGATAAAATTTAGTTTCTTCTCTATTCGATAGTCGATTGTTCCTTTCCAAGACCTACCTGCATTTAACTTCTTTTACTACTGGATATAGGGAAAACTTGACGACGTAAATAACAGGGTCACACTGAGGAGGGATACGCAGATATTCCTTCATAAAATTTTCCATTATAATGAAACAGTATCTTACCTTGTAAATGTCTTTGAGGAAGGTTGGAGGCAGCAGAAAGGTGCATCATATAAAATAATTATACGCTATTTGAAGAGGGCTGGAGGTGTGCTTCGTGTAACAGTTACTTTTTTTTTCTGAAGGCAGTTAAACTAACACCTACAATTGTCGTCACGAACAGCATGTATCCATTCGTGAACTCTTTCAAAAGCTACACGGAGGGGTGGTGCGAAGGGCGGAGATGGTACACAAAACACTATAATTTTATTATTCACTATATTCACTGGATTCCCACCAAAACGTTGGCAATTTTCGATCCCGCTGCATTGGTTGTCTCATCCACGCTAAGTCATATATATTTGCCCTTGGGTTCGGAACGAAATTTGCCAATAATATGGTCAGTTACTTGGGGTAAATAATCTTTTCTTAGCGTAATGGAACTAGGCAGTTTCGTTTTCGCATATTGTCCCCCTACACAGTTTTCTGACTACCGGATTGTCTAATTGCTTCCAGGGTACATTATACCCCACCATAAATTTTAGTAAGTCCACGTCTTTGTTGGTTTCCGCTAATGAATGTTTAGTTGTTTTTATTGTAACATTTTTAAGGATACGTGTTTACAATGTTACGAGCGTATAAATTGTCGTATTGAAACAAATGTTTAATAAAAATTACTGTATCGTCTTTAGACATACCATACCTCGATTAATCAACAATGAACACTAAAATGGCAGATATAAACTAACGTAACAAACAAAAACAACCCTATAAATGACACAAAAATTATTGCCTACTAATTTTCATACAGATTTAATTTCACGTTACTACGACGCGCATTATTAAAAACTTCCGGTTTCGCATGGCCTTTAAAGTGAAATAAAATCGAATTGAAACGTAATTACAAATAAGATATATTTTCAATCTCCATTTCGTTTTTCGAAGAAATATTTGAATTGATCAATTATTATAGGAAATAAGAGGCTATAAAATATTTACCGTTTTTTTTTTTTTGGCCCACTATGTATAGACGCAAAAATCTTTCACTTTGTTTCGTAGCAGTGAACGACCCCACATCGGTGCCGATTAGGCGTGAAAAAGCTTACGGTCAGAAATTACAGTTACTTTTTATTGCTAATATGCGCGTAATACGGAATATAAATAGGAGGGTTAATTGCGTCTCTGGCATGTCATAAGTAAAGCTGGCCGAGGTCACCTGGCCGACAGAGCCGTCATATGACTCATATGTTTACATCATATCATAATAGTACAATAAATGGAAATAAATTTTAACAATAATGTTAGATTTTATAAAAATTTGTATAAAACTCACCCTTTTAAGCAGATTTATGAAGTAGCTTGGTTGTCGTCATCACAAAGTGGGGCAGATCTATAGTATAATAGCATCAGGTATGTTTCTACAGCTGTCTCCGTCAGCGATGTTCGCTTTGGTGAAAAAATATGTTTGTATTTTGAAAATGACCGTTCGACATCTACGGATGTAATACAGGCATAAGTAAAACAATCTGTGAACTCACTTAACGAAGTTGTAGATGCACCATCACAAATTTGTCTTAATTTGCTAAAATCAGGATCTTTCTGTAATACGCTCTCGAATTTTTCACACGCGATAATTTTTTGCGTCATTTATAGCCTGTATCTGTGTATCGTCGTCCACTATTTGCAGCGATTCCACTAACGACAACGAACTATTTTGCAAGTTTTCTATTGCGTCGTCTAGTCCTCTATAATTGTTATTAATAATTTTTAAATCTGTTTCAAGGGAAACGTCTTGAAACCTTGTCTAGCTTTCCCTAATAGCTGCAGCCTCGTTAGGGTTGAACTGTAGTATCACAGCTTTTATTTGTTGAAAATATTCAGCATAATAAAAAGCCGCTTTCAACCACGTTCCCCAACGTGTAAGAATCGGCTCTGGTGGTTCAGGGATACCAGGACACTGTCTGTGAAATGCTCGAAGCCGTTTAGGAGATTTGAGAAATACTTTTTTTGTATTTGCTGTTAATGCATCTACCTCTGGAAAACATTTTCAAATCGTTTCTGCCACAAGATGTAACGCATGCACTTTACACGTAACATGTAAAAACCTACAATTGTCTCTTTGAAGAGAATGGCCTACCACGCGCATTGTCGCGGCACCATCAGTCACAAACATCAATACTTGACTTGTTGAAAGTTCAAATTTTTCGAATGTCTCCAACACCACACGCGTAATTATTTCGCCAGTACACGCAGTTAGTCTTTTACTAGCTAGTAAAAGTGGAAATATTGGGTTAAGAGGGTCCAGTACACGTACTATAATATTTAAAATAGAATTATTTTTACAATCTGTCGTCTCGTCAATACATAACCAGAGCCGTGTATTTTTTAATCCACATTTAATCCTATTTACAATGTCTTCACGAACAGCTGAAATATATCTACGTAACGATGTACGACTTGGTAAGTTCACCTGGGGATTGTATTTATTCCAAAACTCCCGAAATAGTTGTTTATCCAGTATGTGTAGCGGAATATTACAGGCTATTAACATTAACAATAAATCAAACATAAACTGAGTTGTCGAAGGCATGCCATTTTTTTTATTTTGATGTTGCACGGTATTGATATGACGATGACAATCTGTTTTATGCCAGCACATTAAGTCTTGATTGCAAACTTTACAAATTATTTTGCATCTGTCATAGAATAAATCCGGAAATTCACCGATAAATTTATTCACTGTGTCCGCGTACGGTCGTTTTTTACCCTTTGGCGCGTTTGACATTATGTATAATTTATAGGTACAACCTCACGCATTAACCTTTCAAATAAGACTGCAGCGTAAATCACTTCTAAATCGGCACGTGTGACGCCAGCGCAAAGCCGTGGCTGTACTCCAGCCACCTCGGCCAGCTTTAGTCATAAGTTGTCTATTTATTACATATTTTGATGGTGTTTTTGACAACTTCGCTATTTAATAAAATAAAAACCGTTTGATATGTTTTGGTAAAATTTGGTACAAAGGCATTTTGATGGGTCCTGATTTACGCTGTGGTGTCAAATTTTGGATAAAAGTCGTTATGGTTTTTCGCATTTTGAGAGTATAAAAAAATCGTAATAGGCCGTGCCTGTAGTGTGTACCTAGAGGATGACAATATGGTAAAGAAATTCAGGTATTGATGCAGTTCACAACAAAAAAAAAAAACAAAATCGTTTGATAATCTCAGAAAATAAAAATTTCATAGGCCTGTGTCCACCTTATCGTGGACTCAGTGTAGATATCGATTACATTATGTAATCCACAATCAAAATTATTATTTAAAAAAAATTAAACTTTCAACGTAGCGGGACATCTCCATTATACCAAATATCCCGAAAATTCAAAAAACCTTTTTTAAGAAAAAGGTTCATTTTCCGATAATCGTTCATCACCTTGTATCTCGAAAACGAATCGTTATCGTACTTTCTTCATGGGAAATTTTTGTCTAATTTTGACGTAAGGAATATGTTCCTAAATTTGTGCAGTGTACTTTTGAAACACCCTGTATATGATTGATTTTAAGGACAAAGCATTCACGTAAAAAGGGCACGACTGTTAAAAATATGTACACACACGATGCTTTCCGAAAATTATCCGGTTGGGCCCTTATTTAGCTATTTTGACCGAGATATAAAGTATAGTGACGAGAAAGAAGCAGTTTGAATTTCAAGAGTTACGTTGGTATAAAAATAAAATACAGCTTAACAAATAAAACAGCACGTGACTACAAAATGCTTCGATACAAATTAACTGCGTTAAGTTTTAATTTTCTGACTAATGGAAACACTAATATTGTAATGCCAACTTCGGTGTCGAGAAAATACTTTAAATTTAGCCAGTTTGTCGATTTAGGATGAAGTTGATTTAAATCGAGTATTTAACAAAAAATTACGAAACAAAACAAGAAAACATAAGTAGAGCACACATTTATTTTATTATTATTATTATGTTTTTGAGTAAAAAGTATTATATTTTACTCATTAAAATGTAAGACTATTTCTACTTCTAAAAGTCCAAATTTTTACAACAGTTTATCAAATACAATTAAAACTTTTTTTAAAGTTAGACAATGTTATTTCCATTTTTTTTATAATATGGCGGACGTCTTAAGCGCTGTTCTCACCAAAAGCTTTGATTAAAATATTATGAATAAGATTTCTAACAACGACGAAAATAGTGCCGATTGCAAGTTCTACAGTATTTTCGTAAATTCTGTAAAGGAATGCATATTCAATGGCGTGCATGCGTAGGAAATAATAATACAATAATAAAGATGAAAAAATTTGATTAAGAATACCTATGAACTCATATTGATGACTATTATTATTTTCTCTTATAAATCGATACATTTCATTTTAGGTATGAAAAACAATCATTAGGGAAAGTTATGTTGTAATTAAATAACTTTTATTTATATGATCTAAATTTTATAAACATTAAACAATATATTATTTATTATTTACAAATATAGGTACTGATTAAAGTTCTACTTAAAAAAAACACAAATGGATTATTTGTGATTTTCTAAGGAAAATCACAAATAATCCATTTGTTTTTCCTTATAAAAAAATATATTTACAACACCCAATAAAAACAATGAATATCTTTCTTACTCGCTGGTCTGTCTTACTTCAGACGTTTTCTCCCGCTGCTCGAAAGTATTTCCTGCGTGTTACGCTCATTACACCATGTTTATAGGAATAATAAGATAAGTGATGGTCTAAGATCAATTGCATTTCAATGTCCGTGTCATGTGTGTAGATACCTACGGGATATTCGCAACGCATAACGTTCTAATTGGTACATATGACAGAACTGCTCTTAGCTGCATTAAATGATGTGAAAGCGGAAAATTGGATTAAGTATATAGATCATGTTATAAAGATCGAATTACAGATGTGGACCTTGATACCAAGATGGATATTCCCGTTAATCCAGTCTTAATAAGATTAGGTGAAAGTAGTAGTGAAAGTGAAGAAATATTTCCTTCAGACAATGAATAGTGCCATATTATATATGTATAGTCAATAATAAATCAGTGATCGTGTATAAACAGCTTTCGTCCACAACCTAAGTGTTCAGGTGTTTTTTTAATGTGTGTATAACATGTGTTATGTATATATAATATATTATTAGTATGCATTATGTTCGTGAATTGTGTGTAGTTTAGTTTACATTGTTTTAGCGAGTTATTTTTTTTCATTTATAGTTTATTGTTGATTTTACTGTCTTACTTATACTAATATCTCCCTCCTGGCAAGGGATGCTTTTACTTCCCCGTGGTATTTGCTGGGCAATAACAATTTTCTAATGAGGTATTGTATTTGTTGCTATGAATAACAGTTTTATTTCTTTAAATTGTTATTGGCTAAATAAAGCAACATATATTCTAAAATATTTTCAATTGCAGGTACAGATTTTAGAGAACTAAATTTAATTCTTCTGCGCTGATTACTAATTACAGTAATTCAAATTTCATTTAAATATAAATGTTTCAAAATATTTAATGCATAAATATGTATCTAAATCACATATATACAATTTTAATACAAAGTTACATATACTAAAATAGTACAAACAATTTATTTTACGACCTTTGTTGTAAATTTTTGTTTCATAAATTTACTTAGGGAGTTTGGATGTCATCCCAGAGACAAATTAATTTTCAGATCTATCTATACTATGTCCAAAGTTACGTTACGCCTCTGACTGCACCGCTTCATTCGCGTTTATCAATTAAGTTTTTTCTACCTGTTCTGGAGAAAGGTCGCTAAGTCACCCAACGGTCTTAACATTCGTCTCGTATACGTTTTCAACTATTTTAATTATATGGGGTTTTTATTTTTATATCACTCAAACGATAGAGACGGGTGTATATAAATTGCTTTTTTGAAACATTGTATTATTTTTTAGAAAATTCTGAATATAGTATAAATAATGCAGTCGATCAATTAGGAAAAAGTTATTCCAAAATCCAACGTACGTTAAAAAATAACAGCTACAGACCATATAAAATTTTACCCGTAAAAGTTTTAACAGAGACTCATAAAAGGAATGGGCTGGACTTTTGCCGCCAGATGATTCAAAAGTTGGATGAAGATCCCGATTTTTTACTAAAATATTATGGACTGATGAATCATTCATTTTTCTACGGCAGGAGTTTTTAATAGGAAAAATCGAAGGTCGTGGGAAAACAAGCCCAACAGAAAAAGATTGGTAAAACAAATAAAAAAATCAGGAAGAAAAACTGTTAGCGTTTGGTGTGGAATTTTCAGAAACAAAATTGTTGGGCCTATATTTTATGATTATACTTTAACTGGAGTTACCTATCTGGAAATAATTATCTCAGAAGCAGAAAATATTCTTCTGCAGAATTTTCCGGAAGCCGAACTTGATATGATTTGGATGCAGGATGTGCCCCATCCTGCATTCAAAGTGTCCTACCAGTTCGAGATCATTTGAATAATGTATTGCCAATATGGATAGGGAATAATGGACCTATTAAATGGCCACTTAACAGTCCGGATTTGACCCCTATGGATTCATTTTTTGGGGATTTCTAAAAGACTTTGTCAATAATATTAATAATAATAGTATTCAAGTCACTAAAGACAGGATTGAAATAAACAATCTGAATGTAAATAATGAAGTCATTTCGGGTGTAATTATAAATATAAGAAGACGTTATCAATTATGCATTGACAATAATGGTGGACACATCGAACATCTTTTATAAGTTATCATTTATTTATATTTAAATTTCCTAAATAAATCTTTGTTATCTATTTTGTATAAATATTTGGTTTTTTTCTTTCTCACTGTAAACCATTTTGATTATTTCATTAAAGAGATGTCACTTATCAAACATAATAGTTGTCATTTTCATAGCTCACTTTAATAGGTTTGTTCCTACACGAGTCTGAAACTGTCCGTGACAATCAGGAGCGTGCGCAGTACGAGTTTACGCGATCCAACAACAATTGGACTGAAATCCCTGATTAAAAGTTAACTGTTCCAACAGGTACAAACATGGTTTGCTAATAGTCGTAAAAGTTTGCGGATTCTCTGTAAATTTCTAGTCAGGCGCATGCGCATTAGTTGTTCACCACCTAAGTATTGGTTAACCTCATTTTTCGTTGCTGTTTACTCTTTTTCAAAGTAACTTTAAAATAAAAATGAGTGATCTTTCTACTGAAATTGAAACATTAGCGTCCTATCTCAGTGATTCAGCTGAAGAACTAGAAGAACTGTTGGAAGATAGGGTTCGACCTAAGAACGAGAATTATTTTAATCAAACTATCCCACAGTACAATGCACAAGAATTTTTAGAGCATTTTAGAATTAGCAGGCATGTGGCCAACTCTATAGCTGAAGAATTTCAAAATAGTGATTATTACAAACGCCATGCTGGATGTTATGGGAAATTAAGTGCACTAAACCAAACATATATTTTCTTGTGGTTTGTTGGCCATCAAACTGCTAGTTTTCGCGACGTAGCAGATAGGTTTAGCATAACAATTAGTAGTTTATTTCGAGTAATACAAAGGGTATCATATTTTTTGAGCAACCTATCTCCTCAGATAATAAAATGGCCAACATTGGAAGAAAAAAATGAAATTGAAAGCCATTTTAGACAAAACGGATTTCCTGGAGTTTTAGGGGTAATAGATGGGACCCACATTAAAATTGATAAACCATCTGACGACCCTGATTCTTACATTAATAGGAAAGGATTCTATTCGATTCAGGTATGTAATTCTTAAAATAATTTAGTAGGCAGGTAGTTGAATAAAAATAGTCCCTTCTATCTTATGGGTAACTTGTAGTTTTGAGTAATGGAGGATGCTCTCCAGAGTTTGATTTGCATGATTTCTTTTAATTATTTATAGAGCGTAAAAAAAACCACTGTATTTATTTATTCCCTTCTATAAAATCAAAAGCAACAGATGTTTATACATTTTTGTTTTATTATAGGTACAGTTACTCTGTGATCATCAGCTTAAAATTAGAGACGTATTTATCGGATACCCTGGGTCAGTTCACGACAGTCGAGTCTTTCGTAGCTCGCCTTTGTGTCAATCTTTACTTGAGAAATGCCATGACCTTTATATATTGGGAGACAGCGGGTATCCTCTTTTACCTAATTTATTAACCCCATTTAAGGACAGGGGGCAGTTAACAAGGGCTCAGAGTAATTATAATGTAAAATTATCAAAAAATAGGTATTTGATTGAACATTGCATTGGTTTATTGAAGCAAAAGTTTAGACAACTTTTTCATGTTAAATTGAGAAGCATAATTAGCATAGCACATTTAATAAGAGCTTGCTGTGTATTGCATAATATGGCATTAATGGACGATTTTCACTATGAAGAAAATGAGAATCAGATTGAAAGAGTTTTTCCAGTTTTAAATATGGATGAAAATGACCCTGATGAAGAACCGGAAGACAGAAATGGCATTCATATTAGAAATCGTGTTGTAAATATATTAAGGCAATAAATTTAATATATAAATACTTTCTAATTTATTTATTAAACAAAGAAAAATATAAATAAACATGACATTACATCTGTTGGTAAAACTGAACAAAATATACTTAAGTAGACCTCTTTAACAGGTCATTTCTTTCTTCTATAAGTTTATTTCTTTTCTTTATTTGTTCTAATTTTTGTTTTTGAATTTCTAATTTTTCTTGTTCGATTTGAAGTCTTTGTTTTTGATACTCCACTCTATCTTTCCGCATATTTTCTAATATTTTATTTCTGTTAAGCACTGCACTGCATCTACTCCTTTTAGGAGTTTCAGTCACAACTTGAGTAGTTTCAGGCGTTTCAACTACAACCTCAGTAATATTATGTACCTCGGGTAGATGGTCCACGCTTTCATTACTCAATAAAATTTCAGGACGAATATTTTTTTTCTTCTTAAAAATAGCATCCATCTCTTCAATAAATTCGAAATATTTTTTTCTTCTTCCAGTTTTGTTCTGATTGTCGACATATTTTTTATAGCCTCTATCGAGGACACGCCATTTATTTTCACAATGGGCTGCAGACACATTAATTTTTAATATAATGTTGTTAATTTCAACTGCTATGACTTCCCACAACTTTTTTTAAATTTCTTATTTGCAAAGTCCCAACTTTTGTCCTGTATTTTTTATATAGGTCTATTAAGACTTTCGCTTGATTTGATGTCCATGATACATAATCCGAGGAAGTTAAAACAGGCTCTCGCTCAGCTTCTACACTTTTTGCATTACTAGTACTAGCAGGAACATTTATAATAATAAATTCATCTAAAGCTAAAATAAAGTAGTCAAGTGTATAAAAGATTTCTAGTGAATAGGAATTTATTACCTTCCATATCTTTTTTTCTTTCTATTAACAGCAGAGACAACAAGAATCAAAGCAAGTACAAAACACTTTAGAGGTTATGTTTACGTTCCTACTATCAGTTCTCTCACGTCCGAAAATTCAAATCAGTTGTCAATTGTTCCAACATGTCTACAAACTACTAGTTTGAAATGTCTAATTACACGCATGCGTACTGAACACGAGTTACAAACTGTTAGTTATTTGTCAGGGATTCTATGTAGGAACAAACCTAATAACGTTAACCTTTCCATATTTACAGTAACTATAGTTTAACGAAGATATTCGACGTTTAATAACTCAAAAACGGTATATGGTAGGGGTAACATATGGTATATTTTTGAAATCAGGAATAAAGGATCATTCCAAAAATTTAATAATATATTATTAAATTTTTCCCAATAAAAAAATATTATTTTTTTGTATCCCCTTGAAATCTGCACGCTACTGTACTTTTAATAGCATTTTAACAAAATTCGGTCATAACCACACAACTTCTATTTAAAACGATTTTTTCTATGGGGAATAATAACGATGATAAGGGGTGGGTAATTTATAATGAATAACCCTGTACATTTAAACTATGAAGGACGGTTATGCCTTTCACAAAACACATATCCTTAATTACAAAATGGTCATAAATTACGGTACGTTGCGCCGCAACTATTGCCTTGCTACTTTGTGTTAAAAATGTCCAATTTGGAATAGTAAATGCAAAGTTTCTAATTTGTTACAGTTGTTAACATACAAATCATTGGCTATAAATAAAAGTAAAAGCAACACGCGCATTAATGCCGAACGGAATAGATTAAAACCATCAAAATAAATGTGTAAGACCAACCACCATTAGCAATTACAATTCCATGTATTTATACACAAATAGAAACCAAATTTAAAGAGACTGGACGACAAAATATTAATAAATTTGCCAACTTCAACTATATTTAGCTGGCGTCCAAATGATCGTATGGGTATTATCCATAACAAGCAGAAAAACAACCAACATATATTTTTTAGTAAATAAAAATAATTAATAAAATTCTGAATGACAATTGTCTGATGAAAGAAATGCTCTGGATGGAGCTTAATAGCCAAAGATAAACAATAAAAAAAATTACTACCTACTATCCAGCCGGCAAAAGAAGGCTCGCGCGGCAAGGGGGAGTATTGCCGATAAGTAGAGTTGGCAGAAATGTGCGGCGGGACATTGGCGTACGTATCATAATAAGTGTAATAAAAGAAATTAACTAGTAACAAAAGCAATAAACTGTTGCAATTTATATGTATGCACAATTTACCATATTAACTAGCTTAGTTATCACAAACTGGAGAATATTTGTAAAGACTTTGCAGCATCAGGTATGTTTCTATGGTCCTCTCCGTGACTGATGTTCACTGCGATAAAAAAACACGCTTATATTTTGAGAACGACCGTCCGACATCTATTAATGTAACACAGGCATACTTAAAATAGTCTTTGAACGCACTTAACGGATCTGGGGTTGCACCATCAGTACCACCACAAATTTGCCTTAATCTGGTAAAATCGGTGTCGTGCTTTAACACACGTGCGAACTTTTCTCTAACGGGCTCATTTTTTGCGTCACCCATAGAGTGTAGCAGTCGATTTACTTCGTCCACTATTTGCAGCGACTCCGATAACGACAACGCACTGTTTTGTAAGTTTTGTATGACGTCATGTAGTCCTTTATAGTTCTTGTGAATAGTTTTTAAAGCAGTTTCCACGGAAATATCTTCGAATTTTGTCTGGCTCTTCTTAATGGCTGCAGCCTTGGCAAGATTGAATTATAGTATCACCGTTTTTATTTGTTGTAAATATTCAGCATAAAAAAAGCTGTCTTCAACCGTGTTCCCCAACGTGTAAGAATCGGCTGTGGTGGTTCGAGAATACCGGGACACTTGCTGTGAAATACGCAAGGACTTTTAAGCAACACTTTTTTGTACTTGCTATTAATGCATCTACCTCTGGAAAACCTTGTCAAATAGTTTCTGCCACAAGATGTAAAACATGCACTTTACACGTAACATGTACCAACCTACATACGTGTTCTTGAAGAGAACGCACCAAACGCATTGTCGCGGCACCATCGGTTACAAACATCAACACTTGACTTGTTGACAGATCAAATTTTTCTAATGTCTCCAGCACCACCCGCGTAATTATTTGGCCAGTACACTCAGTTAGTCTTGCTAACGTCGTTTTAATAGGGTCCAGTACACGTACTATAACATTTACAATAGAATGCTTTTTACAATCTGTCGTCTCGTCAACATATAATCACAGCCGTGTATTTTTTAATACACATTTGACCTTATTTACAATGTCTTCGCTTACAGTTAGTACATAATTACGCAACGTTGCGCGATTTGGTAACGTCACCTGGGGATTGTATTAATTCCAGAACTCCCGAAATGGTTGTTTATCGAGTATGTGCAGCGGAACATCACAGGCAATCAGCACTAACAGTAAATCGAACATAAACTGTGTTTTCGAAGGCACGCAATTTTTTTTAGTTTTATGCTGCACAGTATTGACGTGACGTCTACAATCATATTTATCCCAGCATATCAGGTCTGTCTCGCACACCTTACAAATTATTGTAGCACCATTATAGAATAAATCCGGGAATCTACTGATAAATTTATTCACTTTTGTCAGCGTATGGCCGTTTTTTACCCTTGCACACGTCTTGACATATTTTATTATTAAATTAAAATCAACAACAAAATACAACAAATAAAATTATCAACAATACAACATAAAATACATCGGAAATAAATTAGCGTGTAAACACTACGACATACAACAATGGCTAGCCTCGTGGTTCGCTTCGATTTGTCCGCCAGCCGGTCATTGCCTCACCAGATATCTATCTACCTGCTGTTGCACCACTGAATAGCCGCACGACTTGCCAACTCTACAAGTCGCCTACTTTCTGCGAAACCGTATAGTAGGAATATAATATCTCTCCCAATGAGTAGGTGCAGATGAAAAGGATCATAAAAATTTCCCAGCACTAATTTAATAATTCAATATTTATTTCATTTATGTTTAATTGTGAATAGAATGCAGAAATCACATTATTTCCGCAAGTCTTCTTTCCCAGGCCAGACACTACCTGCATGACATATTTTTTTATTGAAAATTGATTTTTATTGATTTTTACTAAATATCTGTATATAGGGTGTCATTGGACAAAGATAGATTCTATGACCAAAATTAAGATGAATTTCGAGATGAATTTCTAAAACTTAAACCTAACGGAATCTTTCAAGGTAGAAAAAAAAATTATATCAAGATTTCCATACAGATATTAGATGTGATTGAAGGCCTGGATAAGTGGGGAATTTGGAAAATAACTTTACTCATACTTATGGGATAAATTTTAATCTCTTTTTCGTATTTTTCTAAAAAAAAATTAGAAACGTTGATAGTTGCATCTAATTGTCAAAAAAGGATATACTTCATAATTTTTGTCAGCCAATAGTTTTAAAATATTTTGGTTAATAATGTATTTCTGCTATTACTAGTCATCTAGGAAGTAAATGAAAGGAGTCTTTTTTCCCTGAGAATATACTTTTTGCTAGAATTTACTCTAATCCCGTGAAGGGTCGATTGTTCAACAATTTGTCGAATTACAATAATACCAAAATTTCTAAAATGTTTTCCAGGACATGACCTATTTTCTAAATAACTTCATAAATATGTTACCAACTAAAGTTACTTGAATTTAAAACAAATCGAGTTGCTATATCACTTAACTAAGATTTTTAGGCGCAAAACTTGAAAGCTCTATGGAGCCATATCCAAAATATCAACAACATATTTTTTATATTGTCTAGTTTTTTATTTGTGGCATCCTATAGTGTTTCTTCGCATCTTATTTGGGTATTAGAACAATATTCTAGAAAGTATTTAGAAAATTTGTTAAATAAATCTCTGCACCAAAAGAATGTCGGCGGTTGTTTTTTTTTAATGTTTTTGCCTGTTAAAAAATTTTACAACTAATCTGAAAATGAAACTTAAATAAATATCAAGGTAGATGAATAAAAGTTGACGTTTCGGAATACACTCTGCGACTCCGTTTCAAAACTAGAGGAAAATTTCTTTGATAGAGTATTCTCTTTTTAACAATAAAAAATATTTCACGATATATTTCATTGTGCCATAATTACCATCGTTTATATTTTGTCTTGTGAACATCATATAGAATTTTCGGGCAAAATGAACAATATTTAGAAATCAGAAGTAAACTATGTACGAGGAAAAAAATAAATAAAATTTCGGATCCAAAAAATCAAAAATAAGATATTCACCTTCTGTTCGTGCAGTTCTTATTAAAAAAATACCAATCAGTTAGATTAGAAATAAATCATATTAAAAATTATCAAAAAAATGTATGAAGTTCATCTAGAAAATTACCTCCTTCTTTTTTCATATAATAATTAGTTGCCTAGAATTAAAACTTTTATCAACAAATTCACAAAGAAATAAAATAATTTTGAATTTGCTTAACGCATTAAAAACAAATGAAAGAAATTTAGTTCAGAATAATAATTAGGCAATCATTGCAATAATAGCTACATTTCACATTAAGGAATTATAATTAATTAAAATTGATTATATTCATACTTTCAATTTTAAAACAATTTGTTAATTACAATTCAAATAAGCACACCCTTTTGACTATTAATCAAGTCATGAAACATTTATTAAAAATATTCTGCATGTGGTATAGTTGGTGTCACAAATAAAGATTTTGCTTGATGAAAAGACCAATATAAATAAAACATCTTACCTCGTGTTGAGCAACACCCCAACTTTTCTTAATATCCTCATTGGTATAGTAGCTGTACATCGTAGAATTTAATTTATTTTCAAGCATGTACTCAACTTCATTTCTTCTTATGTATCCAACAATCCCAGCAGCCAATTCAATTGTTAATATAACAAACAGAAGCACTGAGAACTAAAATATAAAAAAATATATAAAATGTTTCTTCCAACGTACTTATTTAAAAACCTACCGTTATGATCATGCAATGGTTTTCTTTAACAGCTCCACAACACCCAAAGAAGGCTACAATGAATATTACCACACCGATCAAAATAAGTACTATTGGAGCATACTGCCAGCTTGTGTACAAGAAAGACGAATACTCTGAATAAACTATATGAACAATAGCTCCTACAGTCAATATTGCTATCCCCGAAAGCTAAAAAGAAGTGCATTTAAGTCATTGGCCAATAAAATGATGAAAAAACTTACAGCAAAAAGAAGATTAAAAGAAAATAATAGGTATTTTATACATGTCATACCACCAGAGACCATCTTGCTAAGCCTCTTAGAAAATCTGTAAATAAAGACCATTTTAATCAATAAATTCTTAAGAAAAAAATGTTTTGATTTTTAATACCTCTTAATTTAAATGATGTATGGTGTAAATAAATAATCCGTTAACAATGTCTGGTATCATTAAACAAAGTTGGTTTTTGTTGTAATAATCAGTAATCACAACACAAATTAACTGCGAACCTGATACCTGCCGAAACTGCATCAAAACTGTATGCGCAGCTGTTCAAAATAAACATCATGAAGTCCCAGTTTCCCCTTCCCTTTACTACTTTCGTTTCGAAAACTCCCAGGCAGATACGTCACTCGGAAAAGAATTGTACTGAATGTAGCCACGGTCAGAGACAACCCGAGACGTGCAAGTGGAAAGAAAATTTTGTCCGATTTTAACATTTATTCGCTATCTCTATTTAATATAAGAATAGTCGAATATAGCTGTCCTAGTCCGATAAAATGGAAGGTGAAAGCAGAGGGTAGCACTTGCACTGCTGTCATTTCTGTTCTATCCCGCGCTTTTTCTGTGGTATTTATCTGTCAACTTGAAGTGGCGAAAGAAATCTTTGTTATTTTGTCGTGATTTTGATTATTTCTCGTTGTATTTTGTGATATTTGTGTGTTAAAGACTTATTCTCTTCTTAAAGACTACCACTTTCATATAACTGGTAAGTTATAAAATTATAAATAATTTTATCCGCTATATCTAACCTGTATATTAATCAGAAAGGATAAACAGTATTAGAAAATGTGCTAATTGTATCTTTTACTTATTTCATTCCTCATAATAAACTTTGAAATTGGTTGTAGGTTATTTTTTGTTGGAGATGGCTACAGAGTCACGAATTAGATTGTGTTATGTGTGTGATTCTTCGGAAGACGATGTGGCAAAACTTCATTATTTTCCTTCAAGGTTGGAAAGGTAAATTAAGGCCTGCACTAAATTAACAACACTTCTAACAGCACAATTTTTTATATTTTACAGGTCAAAAATTTGGCAATAGAATATGGGTATACATTACACTGAAGAAACTCTTCAAAATTATAGGATATGCTCCCGTCATTTTACTGTTGAGTTATGTCGACCTAAGTAGTCATAGGTTGAACCGCAATGCAGTCCCCACACTTTTTCCATGTCAGTTGGCAATATACCAAGTGCAAGCAGGTAATATGTGTTTTACAAAATGTTGTTGGTGTGGGGTCCTTAGATATCAATCCATAGTTGTTACTAATTAGCTTGGTAGAATCACAGACTTTTTACTATTATTTAATTTATTCAAAATAAAGAAATATAGATTTGAACCAATAAACGTGGTCGCTAATATCTATCTCATTTTACTTCAGATCTAGCCTCAACGAGGCCTCAACTTCAAAGAATATACCTTATGAGTTGGCGGAGGAATTTCTTAGCATAGTGAAGGCAGCTAGTGAATTTTTGGAGGAGATTCCCAGCACTTCCATATCAGATCAGAATGTCACCGTTCGAAAACGACCAGTGTTTAGAGGCATTGGCGATCTTTCAAGGACAACCTCTACTCCAAGAAAAGTTAAACTTATGAACATGATTTGTCAGAAGGAGGACAATATATGGAAGTTGAAAGTCATATGCAAGCAGAGGGCTCATGACATCAAATCTCTATCAAATTTAGATGACTCGTCAATAATCAGAAGTATATTTAAGGGGATGTCAAATACTACAACCAACTTCCTCATTTCCCAATTACGCTGTGCCAAACGCGATCAAAAAGGTAGGAGATGGACTATCGAAGAAAAGGTTATAGCCTTGGCACTTCTAAAAAGGAGTCCAAAGTTTTACAACCTACTGTCAAAGATCGTTGCAATGCCTTCAAAAAGAACATTAATTTCACTATTGGAAAAGGTCCCATTCCATGTTGGCATTAACGATCACTTATTTAGACACATCAACAACAGTTTAACAAATGGGCAAGATAAACTGTGTCTGTTGCTATTTGACGAAATGGACATTATGAAAAATGTTCAATATGATGTAACCTGCAACCTTCTAGAAATTTAACTGTGACCAATTTTTTGAGTGGAAAATACATATTTACAGGTCTAGCCCAGCAAAGTGACATAAGGATTTGTAAAGTCTTTACCGATTCCTTATGTCATTTTCTGTTGACAAAAAGTATCCGATAACAATTAAAAATGATTATTCCAGTCTTCCTTGAAAGTAAGTGCCTGATGTCTGTCAGTTGAATTTTATATTTTATTAAAGTTAAAAAGTTTTTTGAGACTAGCAGGAACCGTTGCAAAAAAACATTGTACACAACACACCCAGAAAGTGACTTTACTGGGCTCGCTAGGGCTTTTGCAATGGAAATTGCCAGCTCGCCCAGTAAAGAATCACTTTCCGGTCTTGTTGCATAAATAACTATCATGCTTTCTTGATATTTTCTGTAATATATTGACAAAATGTCCTAAATTTGCTTTTTTGTAGTTTTCTGATTTTAATAAATTTTGTACAAAATATAATTACCTACCTACTTGTGTTTTGAGTGTTATGTTAATTATCCAATACAAAAACATATTTCTTTTAAATCTTATGTTAAGCAGTTCAACAAGGTTACAATTAACCTTTTGATTAGTTTAACATAAAAATTAATTGATATCTGATTTTGTATTCTAACTTTAAAATAGCTTTGTTTCTGCAGCAATTGGTGATCGTTTGTGGATCATCAGAGATAGTCACTCGGTTAGTTTTTTAACTTCCAGCGAATAGAAGTATTTAAAAACAACTAATCGACTACTTCTGGTCCACAAACGATCACCAACTGCTACAGAAATAAAGCTTATAAATAATATCAATAAAATAATAAAAGGGGGGTTTTGAAATTTCGCGGGCGTTTGCTTCTTGCGCCATCTACTTTCACCTTCCATTACAATCGACCAATTCAATACTGCGGATTAAATTTTAGCACGTACTTGCGCGTCTCGGGTTGTCTCTGCCACGGTATTTTAAAACTACAGACAGTGACACGAATCCACAGAAGCAGACAACTGTCTCTGACAGAAGTAAAGGAAAAAAAGTAATTGGAATTCTTCTCATTACTTAGAATGTCTATTTTGTAAAATGGCTACTGGATAAATGTTGTTTTTAGATCCGAAAAGTGTCACAAATCACGTAAAAATCACAGTACAGTTGGCAACATTGAAAAGTTTCCAACTAAAGTAAATCGACCATAGACATATAATAAAGAGTATGTCTATGAAATCGACCGAATAAACTTAATGGTAAAAGTGAAGTGACAATTGGGTAGGTTTGTAGCGAAAGTGTCAAGAGATTTGATAAAATACGAAATAAAATGGTTAAAGGTAAAACGTATGTTCCTTTGCATCACTACATAAAATTTGATATACGATCCTGTTGCTAACCAGGTAGGTTTTCCAGTTTTATTACTTATGAAACAATGTAAATACATCTTTTGTAATGTAACGATTTTTTTTAGTCGATTAGTACGTTCAGAAAATTTCCTTTTCATAATTTTTTTTTATATTCTTTGTACTTTCTTATACCTAATATAAGGAAGTATAGTAATCGTGATTTTTTCCGACCTCGAGATTTTGATTAATTTATATGTGTTGAACCCTCCTGAATCAATTCTGACTATTTTCCGAATGATGTCTGTCGATGTGTGTGTGTGTGTGTGTGTGCGTGGGCACGTGTGCGCGTGTGTGTGTGTGTAGATGTGTTGTGTGTGTGTGCGTGCGTGCGTGTGTGTGTGTGTGTTTGTGTGTGTTTATCTACGATAACTCTAATGGGAGATTTCCCAAATTTGGTAGTTAAGATTGTCAACAACATTTTAGGTGACACATTGAATTTGGTAAATGTGGTATCACCAGAAGAGGCATAATGAATGAAAGAAGAAAAAAAGGTACAATTTCGGGAAAAAAATTGAAAATTTTTATTGCATTTCTGGACGACTCTCGACGAATTATAATGAAAAAACATAACTTTATGGGAAAAAAAATCTGTCTGCATGTCTGTAGTATCGCGATAGCAGCCACAGTTTTTGAGATAAAGCTTTCAAATTTGGCACACTTTTTCTAAAGGCCAAAGACAATGAAAAATTCAGTGATGAGCAAAATTGGCCAGCTGAAAGGAGTCCACTGGACCCAAACTTTTTTGTATTTGGCTATAAAAAAAATATATTCTTGATGAAAGATTATAAATTATATCAAGCGAATAAAATATACTTTCCAAGTACTGATGTAAGCTGAAATTTTGTATGTATTTGACCTTATATAAAATGGAGTTAGGATAAACCTGGCAGTATGACATTTGAAATATCTAATTTAATTACAAAAATGTCAATGTCAATAAGAAGAAATTATTAAAATATATGACATGAATTATTATTGACAGTATCGAAGGACGCTGATAATTAATTATTAAAAAATGTTTATCAAACATTTCAAGGTATGTTTTTAAAATTTAATTAAGGCAAGTGAAGAATTAAACAATGATCAGGATGATATATACTGGTATAAGAAAGTTATGTGCTTAAATATTTAAGTTAAGTTTTAATTTTGTTTGCATTGCTTTGCTGAATAAGTCTCATTAAATAAGTACAGTTTATTTCAGACTTATTTGCAACATAACCGCCGTTAAAGAAGTCGAAGTTTTTTATTTTGGAAATAAATTTGAAATAAGCTGTATTGATTTTAGTTGTAAAACACCTACTTTTAGTTCATTTGTACTTGTTGGCAACTTCGTTACAATAAATTCGTTGTCATATTTTATCTGTTCTGTGGTTGTCATTGTAAAAAGTAGGTTATGATGAAAATCACAGAATGTAGTCTGATGAAAATGGAAAATTCGAAAAAAAAGAGGAAGGTCCTTCAAAGTATGTGTATTATGTAATTAAAAAAAAATAATCACAAAATGGTAATCAGGCAATTCTTGATTTATTCACTATCTAGAAATTACAAATAAATTGTTATTAATGCAGATTTTATTAAATAAAAGTTACAGTATGCTTGTTAAATGATTTTTTTTTCATATGGGAATTAAAGATTGTAAACCTAGACTCGTCCGAAAATAAAATCATTCCCAAAAAATCATTGTTTGGCTGCACGTTATTCTGCAAAATCCAATTGCAATATTCCATCCTACGTTCGTAATCATTTTCGTACAATTGCTGGTGCAATTGGTATATAAAAGATTTATAGTGGTATTTGTGCAAAATTCAGCTTACTGTTTGGTGACGTTTTCCAATTCAAACCCAATTTGCCTTAAAGAAACAGTCTTATCAACTTCTGCTCGAGTCAAAACATTAATTTCCATTCCTTCATCAAGAATGAAATTTTCTTCGGGATCATTGTTGGGCTCACTTCGGAATTGATTCTCAAGACGATTCATTCAAGTCTATCAGGATATCATTCGGCATAAAGGTGTCTAGCCGCAACGGCATTTTTTCTACATTTCCCATAATTAATTAACATGTCCACTTTTTCATCTCTTTTATAAATTTGCGGCATTTTGAACACAATTAACAAGAATTTTTTTAAATTTTTAAAGACAAAAAAATACCGGTAAACCAACAAATGTTTGACAAGCTAAATATTTCATTGTTTTCAAAGCCACTTAGTTACTTCTTAACATTTAATTAGGACAAAATTGTATTTTCTTATTTTCTTTTTGCTATAATTTTGTTTGTATTTATCGAATATTTTAATACGACATGAATAAATTCCTTAGCAATAGTACTAATAAATGGTACCACGGTACAGTTTATAAATCTATTATTCAACCTCATTTTAATTATTATTCTAGTATCTTATACTTATTTGATAATAATTCAATACAACAACTACAAAAACTACAAAACAGAGGAATGCGGATTATTCTGAGATGTAACAAGTATACCCCAATAAACTTAATGTTAGAAACACTACAATGGATGCCAGTGAATACTCGTTTAAAATATTTTACAATGATCTTTATATACAAAATTATAAATAATCAGTTGCCACCTTATTTTCACCAGTTTATTACATATACCAATGAAGTGCATGATTATGAAACCAGAGGTAGAAGTTTATTATTCTTAAAAAAAAGTAAAGTCAAGTAAAGCACAAAAAACTTTATTTTATAAAGGTGTAAATGAATATAACTTGTTACCTAATAGTATAAAGAATTCTGTGTCGGTCAATGTCTTCAAACGAAAACTAATTGATCATTTAAAATACTACTGAAGTCTTTTCGATGAACCTAACTCAAATGTCATCAATATATTGTTGTAATTATCTGAATATTTGATTTTTAAGTACGAATCTCAGTTATTTATTGTTTATAGCCATATTCAATATTTGAATTGTACAACCTACCAAATTTAATTGTTTAAAGAGAATGTATATTTCTTTGCTATTTAAAGTACAGTATTTTTTTTATGTTTATGTTTATTCTTATGTTTATCTAAGTCTCACTTTTAATTTTAATATTGTTAAAATTTTGAAAAACACAATTAAGTGTTTTTAATTTATATTATTATACGCTGTATTTGTATTTTTATTTTATATTAGGCTTGCCTATTTAATAAATTACTTACTTACTTACTTACTTACTTACCAATATGGTTCCATTTGAAAATATTGAGTTTGGCCCCAAAAACCATTTTGATGATCTTTATTTGCCCATAAATCACGTAATTTAGTATTTTTGACGGGATCTCGATTTTTCTAGCATTACACGGGTCATTTAGAATAAATCGGAACCGTCATGGCACACTTAAATGGGAAACTAAAAATTATATTATAAAAAAATATTGACATTTGAAATGTCTCTTATTTGGTATCTTTGGATTCAGAGAATTATGCAGAAATCAAAAATGCAATAATATACAGAGTGTTCCATTTAAAAATCGAAAGTTAGTGTCACTTCCGACGAAACCGGAAGTGAAAAAAAAATCACTTGTATATCAAAAAGTGCCGCTTATTATGTATATAGGATATCCCAAATTTCAATCAATTATCTTCAAAACTAAAGGAGAAAAGTGGGTGTATCATGATCCTGTTACACTCGGTATAAATATATAAAAACAAACAAACAATATAACATGAGGGAAAAAGTTGACGGTATCCAGCCAGGACGACAATACCGTCCAGGTATGGCTGGGCCCTCCTGGTTGCCGGTGTTGTGGCAGTTCATCATCATTTTTCACCTTTTATCATTCTGCATGGAGATATTTTCATGCACAGAAACAAAGAATGCATTATAATTCATAAAACATAAAAAATGTAATAATTAAAAAAGTCAGTTTCATAGAACATGTGGAAAAATTCCAAAAAACTTACTCAAAATAATGATTTATTTTGAAAATTAAAATTGATTTTACGTTCGCGGTGGGATTTGGAGTAGGGAAGGCGTGTCTACGCATTGTAAGGCATGAATTCCTGGTTTTATTCTACAATGGTGCTGTAATACTTTGTAAGGTGTGCGAGACAGACCTGATGTGCTGGGACAAACGTGATTGTAAACGTCATGTAAATTCTGTGCAATATAAAACTAAAAGAAAAAAAATGGCGTGCCTTCGACAACACAGTTTATGTTCAATTTACTCTTAATGCTGATTGCCTGTGATGTTTCGCTGCATATACTCGATAAACAACCATTTCAGGAGTTCTGGAATAAAGACAATCCCAAGGTGAAGTTACCAACTCACACAACGTTGTGTAACTATGTACCAACTGTAAGCGAGGACATTGTAAACAAGATCAAATGTGTACTAAAAAATACACGGCTGTGGTTGTGTTGACGAGACGACAGATTGTAAAAAAAAATCTATTTTAAATGTTATAGTACGTGTACTGGACCCTCTTAAACCAACTTTTCCACTATTACTAGCTAGCAAAAGACTAACTGAGTGTACTGGCCAAACAATTACGCGGGTGTTGTTGGAGACGTTAGAGAAATTTGACCTGTCAAAAACTCAAGTGTTGATGATTGTGACCGATGGTGCTGTGACGATGCGTTTGGTAGGCAGTACTCTTCAAGAACACGGTTGTAGATTGGTACATGTTACATGTAAAGTGCATGCTTTAGGTCTTGTGGCAGAAACTATTCGAGGTAGATGCATTAATAGCAAATACAAAAAAAGTGTTCCTTAAATCTCTTAAACATCTTCGCGTATTTCATAGCGTACATGATGCTGCAGTTTTCACAGATCTTTTCCAGTTTGTGATAACCAAGCTAGTTAAAATGGTAAGTTGTGCATACATTGTTATAAATTGTAACAGTTTATTGCTTTTATTCTAGTTTATTTCTTTTATTAGACTTATTATGATGCATACTCCTATGTCCTGCGGCGCCTTTTTGCCAACTCTACTAATCACACGTAAATTGTAAAAAAGTGCATGTTCACATCTGTCCCTAAATTTAAACCAGCTTTAAGACATCATTTAAACAAGTGTAAGGTGATTTAAGGTAGCTTTTAGCAATGGTGCAACAAAAAAAATTCAGATTTAAAGATGGCTTAACTTTAAACATATCTTAAGTAGTTTGGTACAAACGGCCATAAAACGTACACAATGGTGGATCAAAATTTTATATTTATTTGAGAAATAAGTTTGTTACCTTATTGTGTCCCCAACCGGTTTTTAAAATTAAAAAATACCTACTATTATTAGCCAAATATTAGAAATATTTTTTTCAAAGCTTATAATACTACAACACATAAAAATTGTGCACGTTTACGTCCTAACGAATATGTTATATTATGAAAGACATTGTAAACAAAAAATGTTTCCAAACAAAACAAAACCATATAACTCCAGTGACAATAATGACATTCTTCAAATTTTTTTCTGAGGTTCTTAATTTATGAAATATGAAATTAAATATATTTTCATTTACAAAAGTAGATATGTTTTAGTTAATTATAATCAGGAGCTGGAAATATTTTCCATTTTTCAGAGCCGGCATAAAAAAATACAAATATTAATTAACACATAAAAATTCATGTGGTGTTTATTTATATGTATGCCTGTATAATATATGCAACCAGTATAACCAGTATCGAGGCAGAAAGGTGCAGGACTCTGCGGGTAACCAAGATTACTCCTATGTAGTGTTGTTAAATATCATGAAATTTATAAAAATGAAATATTTCATTGAAATATTTCAAATTTTGCAAAAAAAAATTGAAATTTGTGAAATTTTTGAAGTATATGAAATTTATAAATTTTCTGAAATATTTCCTTAAATTTCAGACATTTTTGAAATATTTCAATAATTTCATAAATTTTCAGAAAATTTTCAAATACTCGTACCTAAAGTCCATTTACTTTCTGTAGTCCTAACTAAAGGTAGATTTTTGCATTGTTAAATTGGCAATAATTTTTTAGGTTAAGGAATGTCATTAACGGCACGACAAAAAAAATAGGACTGACACAGAGCAGTTTGTAATTAAAAGGGAATTGTATAAATTGCACGAACTAAAAGCTGTGTATTTTTTTCCTAGAAAAAGGGATTTTTTTTTCATTTATATTTGTACAAACAACCTCAACAAAAGTTTACCTGGCTTTCTGTCGACATATCATCAAAAAATGAATTAATTTTCTGGTTTTTTGTCGATTTGGAAATTGAGGTATTTGTTTGAAGGTTGAATTTATTGTTTTTAGTTAAGCCACTAGTGCTACTACAATCTGTAATGTCAGTGTCACTATTATAATTTTCTTGTATTTGTGCAGGACATTTCTTGCATTTTTTTATGTGTTTTCATTCGAGTGGCATTGCAGAAAAACTTTGTTAAACAGTATTTGCAAGTAACATGTTTCTGTGTACTTTTGTAATGTTTCCAAATATCAGATTTTGTATTCATTTTCAAATTATATCAGCAGCCAGAACTATATATTTTTCAACCAAAAAAACAGCCTGTGATGTTTGTTCGTTAGTTTAGGTTAGAAAATTGGTAACTGTCAAAATTTTAGTGGGAAATTCTTAATGATGACAGATATGTAACTTGTAAACATGAAATTTTCTGAAATATATGAAATTTTTCCACTGAAAGTTTCAATACTTTCCAAAAATGTCATAAATTTGATATATTTCTTAAATTTCGAAAATTTCATAAATTTCGAAATTTTAGCGATGGGCTTTGAAACTTTCAAAAATTTCAAATTTCAATTTCAAATTTCATTTGAAATTTCACTATCTCACAACACTACTCCTATGTAATTTTACAGGCACCTTGGCACTTTATCCCCAGTCAATTACCTTAACAACATAAAAGCATGCAGGTGCGTAGTGGTGTTTAGTTTGGCTCTCACATAAAACACTCTTAATAATGGCACCATAACTTTTTGTGAATAAACTATAAAAAACTACAAAAAATTATTGAAAACTACGATGAATTTACAACAGATGGTTCACATATTCTGTGCACCCTATGCATCATCATTACATATATTTCATACAAGCCGTGATTATGAAAGACATTTAAATTCAGCTATCCATCTACAAAATATTGCCAGTACAGTTACAAAAGAATTATTTTATGATTTGTGTCATGTTCTGTGCATGCAGTTTTCCTGTACCTAGTAGTCACAAATTGTGTAAAACATATCTGCCAAGTGTGTATAAAAATGTTCTGGGGAATATAAAAGAACGTACAAAACTAATTTCTGTGGCGACAATGGACGAAACAACCGACTTTCAGTGTAATAAGGCTGTTAATGTTACACTAAGAATTTTGAGTGTTCAAAAGGTTTTATCTCTAACATCAAAAGTAAACAATAAACTAAAAATTTTTTTACACAGGAATCTGGGATACAAAACAATGTGTAAAATTCCTGAAAATTATCTGTGCGGTTTGTCAATGCCTGCCTATGTAAACTATTTAGAATTTGCACCGGTACATACAGCAGCACCGAATTATATTCAGACCTGTGTAATCGTCGTATCTGCCAAAAGAAATCAAAAAATTTTGGTTTTTATATACAACATGGTGATTTAGTTCTGAACAATATTCATAATATTGTTATCAATTGATTTTTTGAAAACGCTGAAACTAGTGATGGGAAGAATCGAATTAAATAATTCAATTATAAGATTAATCAAGTTATTTCGAGTGGACAGAGAGAGGTCAAATAAAAATATACTAGTATCAAAAGGAGATGTAATACGAGAGAATTGTTCGTACTGGAAAACTTTTAGAATTATTCAAATTAGTAAACGTACTAAAGATTGAACGTAGTAGTACTAGGTAAATGTGCAGACAGAGGCGGGACATGACAATATGAGACATCGATGAATTCGATGCAGTGCAACAGAGATAGGCACGCTGTTGCTGTGGTTGTGCCGGTGTGTTCTGAGAAAGTATAATCGGCGGCATAAACTTCCAAAAATGTAACCAAATTATAAATAATTGGTGAGAGTAAAACAGTGAAAAATGATATGACAGACTTCTCCACAGAGTGCTGCCGGGGACTGTTCATGTTTATAAAAATTATAAATGAAACAATTCAGTTCAACTTACGCCACCGATTGTACTTTCTTAAAATGCCAATAAACTATTAACTATTCTATTTTATTCCGATTTATTTCATTCTGCGGTCATGAATTAAATAATTTGATTAAAAATCTCGAATTTTCATTCTGACGCCATCGATTGCTAATTCGATTAAATATCTCGAATTATTAATTCGATTATGAAATACCCAATAATATTACTAATATCTCGATTATAAAAATATCCCGATCACTAGCTGAAACATGTCAATTTATTAGTTCTCCCACACAAGGTGCCTTGAGGTACCCTTAAGGGATACAGGCGTTGTGTTACCTGTGGTTAATTTTTTTTTAAATGTTAAAAAGCATCGAATTTGTATCAAAATGGAAAATATCAGCCCGGAAATTATTGAATGTTCAATACAAAGTGTTTATACATGTCACGTTGTTATTGGGGGGACATTTTGAACAAATACTTTAAATGTTAATGGTTTTTTAAATTATAGTATGAATATTGTGCGGAACTAAATACTAACAAATGTACTAGTAAAACAAAAAAATAAAATCTTTAAAATTAAGAACATACGAGTTTTTCATTTATTATAACTGAAAATGTTTGTATTTTTACACCCTTTGGGACTGGCAACTGCAGATAATCGCCCACTGGACACGCATTAGGTACGGACCAAAATTTTTTCTTTTACTACTTATTTTGCACTTTTCAAATTTGATTTTGTAGTTACGTTATAGTGTGAATTAAGTTTGCAAATAAAAAAAAAATCTGTAAATTTATGCCCACCATGAATTTGTATATGAAAAACGTAAAAATTGTATGCCAATGTCTAAATTTTCTTCTAACGGAAAAAAGAGCTGCATGTTATCGATGTGTGTTTGATATAAAGGCAAATCAATTGTACTAGTGTTAGGAGCACAGCCGACCTTACAAAAAATATATATCACTCCGATCCTAATACAGAAATATTGTGTTGTATTAGATCTTTTGGAGTCCTCTGTTGCAAATTTTATGATTAAGTAGGTAAATAATACAAATATTTTTTTATAAATTAGTTTATATTTTCAAGTACCTTTTACCAAAATGATTATGGAAATATACACAAAAAATCACATATTTCATATGTACATATAAATTTAAGCGTTACTTGCAGTTGCTGTTAAGAAAATATTAAAATGAATAAAAATCACATTGATTTCTTTTATCAACTAAAGTGACAAGATACAGGTATGGAAAAATCTAAAATCAATGTAATCATATTAGGCTCTAAATAAGTATTAGTAAACTGTGATTATCAAAATATCACTTTATCTTGAGCCGATTATTTTTTGCAATTTGTCACATTCAAATCACAATCAATGTAAGCCTAATTTTTAATTTTCCTCATAAAAAATTGAGCTACTTTATTTGTATACATTAGTTCAATTTTATTTCGTGGTAAAGCTTAATCTTTTGAGGATAAAATATATTGCAAGCGATCTATAAAAAAATGGTACGGATATATTAAATCCTGAGACATTATAATAATTACACATATTTACAAAAAAAGATAATAAAAACCTAGGGTCTTAAGTTCTAACAAATAAATACAAACATATGGACAAGATTGCTAATCAATAAATAATTGGTACATATACTATTTTTACATTCTGGAATTTAAATGATTTTGAATGACCACAGAAAGGTATAAAATTTTGCCTGTAACATTTTTGAGGTGTTAAAACATGTTAAAAAACTATTCACAATTAAAATAAATTAAAATTATTTTAGTTAAAAGTTATATATGACTATCTTCTGTTAAATACCAAAAAAATCACCTCACTTATAATTTCACTCACTGAAACTGCGTAAATGGTTTAAAACTAGTTTTTACTTGGCTGTCAAAGTTCCTTCAGCAATGCTGACTTTGCATTTTTTAACTTATCCAATCTTTTAAGTAGATGGGTGTTTGACGTCTCCAGCTCTTCTGCTCTGCTTAGCGCATCTCTCGCCTAGAAAATATAATAATAATGATGGTTTTTGGCTTTGCATGAAGTAGGCTAATGTGAAAGAAAGAACACAGTTATCAGTTAACCAGCAATTTTAAAAATGAAAAAATAAAAAATTCAAACTCATGAAATATGAGTAAAATTGTTAGTTTTTGTTAGTCACGATTTGTTAACGATAATTGAAAATAGGGAATTCGGATGTCATCCCAGAGATGGATTTTTACACCTATTACTATATTCCGAAAAATGCATAATAGTAAATAAATTAAATTGTAATTTTTGACAGTGTACTTACACATTAATTAAATTAATTAATTAGCTTTTGCGTATAAAACCAGCACCAATGAGCGGCCGAGAATTATATTATATACGTATGTAGTGTCGAAGGGCGAATATCGTTTGCATCCTTAGGTAACTACCTGCTTTATGACCTTCTATTTAGTTTACATCCTTGCTCTATGCAGTTTGTAATTTGTTCAGTTCGAAAACACTCTAGTGACAGTGGTGGTTGGTGGATTTAGGATATACAATATCTCAATATTGAAGCATGGAACCCAAGCAATATTTTAAAACACGACTATCAGTACTGATTGAAGAACTTTTGCAGAAAAAAATTTATAAAAAAATTTGAGAAAAAAAATTACAGAAATGTGCAGCCTCTCCAGATTACTTCTAGACCATTAGTAAAATCTTTACAAACTATTTTTTTTTTCGAAATCAGAAGGAAAATGTATCGACCCGTTTTTTTTTTGTTTTAAAAAATTTTGATTTTTGTAAAGTTATGACACTTTGAAATTCAAGTTCTTCATTGTGTAAATTTCAAAATGTCATAACTTTACAAAAATCTAAATTTTTGAAAACAAAAAAAAACGGGGTGATAAATTTTCGTTCGTAAAAAAAATAGTTGGCAAAGATTTTACTAATGGTCTAGAAGTAATCTGGGGAGGCTGGGCATTTTTTTTCAATTTTTTTTCTGCAAAACTTCTTCAATTAGTACTGATAGTCATGCCTTCAAATATTGCTTGGGTCCATGCTCCAATACCGAGATATGGTACAACCTAAATCCATCAGCCGCCACTGGCTAGTGATCTGTTGTGTGTATGGTGAGTATAGACATTTTTTATTTATTCTTTATTTTCGGTTTAGTGTAAAAAATTGCAAAGCGGTCTGTGTTTTCAGAGCGATGTTTTGTGTATTATGTAAAGTGTGGGACGTAGGACTATCATACGTAAATCCAGTCCAATCGTTTAGAAATCCACTTTGACGAAACATTGATTAGAGGAGACAAAGGCGATGAAACAGGGAGCAGCTGTTATGTAAGGGTAAAATACTGTTTATCGTAGTCAGCTCCTGTTATTTACATCATGACATCCAAATTCCCTAAGTTTGATAATTATTATATTTGTAAAAACATTATTAGAATCATTGCACATTCGTTTTATTCTGTCCAAATTTAAAAAAACTTTATATAAACGATATAAGCGATTAAGATTAAAATAATTTGTTTAAATAAATAAAAAGTAAAATTTTTACATGTTTTAATAAGTTCATGTGACCATACGGAGAACTGGATGTGCATATATTTCCAATAATTCATTATTCAGATTGAGCAAAACACAAAAGAAGTTTCTACATGAATAACTTAAAAACTTAAATTACTGCGTTAATAAAAATATATTAGAGCATTTTTTTTATACTAAACCCATCCTGATAGACATAGATTGAGAGAAAATCCGATTTACCAGATGCAGATATTTGTATTTATCAGATGTCAGCTAAATCTAGTTAGCTGGGTAAATACTAGTATGTCGAATTGCAATGATTTAGCGTTTTCTCCTACTGCAGCGCACTGTAGAGTTTTTATGGCAATTTGACCTATTTGATAACTGTCAGTCTGTGAATGTAGCTACCGTAAATTTATGACACAGATATCAGTCATTTTTGACAACCTACTGATATTTACGTTGAAAACATTTCAGGTGTAATTTCTAGAAAATGTAGAATTATGTTGTTTTCATTTTATTAACATTGTTGATTTCTTTAAAAAATCAGTACTGTATTAATTAATTATTAATTGAGATAATTAATTATTAACTATTGTGAAAATTTCTGGCATAAAATAACATTTTATAACAATAGTAGATGAAGAATGCCACTGACTTATGTTTTAATTAAATAGTTACCATTAACTTGGTGAAAGATGATGAAAAAATAAGACACTTGAACTTTGTTATTGGACAGCTTCTTCAAATCAAACATTTTGTTTTTCAGCAGTTTCCTTCGGTAGATTGTGGATGCATCCAAATAATGAATTTTTTGCTTAAAATCTAACAAACTTATGAAGTTTTTAAAAGTCCTTTTTTTATGTCAAATTTATCAGAGAATTGAAAAATATTGAAAAAGACGAAAATTCATTGGCGATGTTCTAGTTAAAAAGGGTTGACTGTTTACCCCTCTGTACACCGTTATTGATAGAATTACGATTACATTTACTATCTTTATTGGGCCAGATACCATCATAAACAGTACCAAATTGGGAGTTGATAGTAACCATTCATTCCCTCCAAAATATAATATAAACATGTTAAAATAAAATTAAACTTTTAACACCCTGTATCTCTGCGAAATACAACTTTAACTGATGATAGTACAAAGTTAATGCATTTTTTACTTATGTTTAAGTCAAACTTGTGTATTGTTTGTGTCTCTTTCCAATAGTAGAACACTCGTGAATAATGAGCTGGATGGTGTAATCATTTAGAATCGAAAGGCATACATGTTCAATGAGAGCTTGAATTCACCACGAGGCGCTAGTGTAGGGTAAAGTCATGTCACTGAACGTTAGTTAATATTTACTATAGCTTTTTAACGCGAGTTTTTAGTAATTTTTATAAAAAATTAAGCTGAAAAACATTTAATACAATGATGGCAGAAGGAAAATTATTGTACCTATCAGAGGTGTCATTAAAGTTAGGTTATATCAAGCATGAGCATGATGAAAACAACGAATGTGCATAATTATTATTTACGATTTTCTGTATTAGACTCTTTTGGTAACGCATAATCGTCAGGATTAAAATGTTCCTTACAAATACACAAATGTTTCGAAGGAGTAACTTTATCCCTGCGAATCGCTACCAACCACTGTTTTAGGTGAGTTTTATCTCTCGGAAGCATATGCCCGCCTTTTGTTTCCGAACAAATTGGAACTGCACAACACTGAGGCATAATTAACAAGTTTTTTTATTTACTGGTGTACGAAATAATTATAGTAAAACTCTATAAACTTTTTCCGCACCTAACAATAACTTTTGACAGGATCTTGTTCGTTAGTGACACCAACTGGTGAGCCTAAAAACGTTAGTCCTAGTGTATGTACTGTGACTAGTCATTTTCAAATCTGAGGTTACTGTGAAAAGTGTAGAAGTGGAGACGAAAAGAACAGACCTAGTATTAATGGTAACATATTTATCTCTATATTAGCTAAGATATGATGATACTACTGACTACTTTCTTTTAATATTTGCTCAATCTTCACTGAATTTAGTTTGATATTAGTGCAAGATGAAAACACTACATTACAATGATCTTATAGAGTGCATCTCGTCAATTACAAAGCTCCCCTCATATTGTGGTACGTCAATCTCTTATGAGCCTGTTTTAGAGCCACATTAGAGGCTTCCAGCAGCATCAACTGTTGCTTCGAGTTGTTCACCTGACACCACATGACATCAAAAACAATAAAATAACAAGCAAAAAGAGGAATTCTTTCAAACAAAAAAAGTCAAGCAAATTTAAATCTGATTGTTTTGTATGTATAAGTCATATATTTGACTCTCGCCATTGGGATTCTGGAAACCATATGAACAGAGAGGTGGTTTAAATTTAACAAAATTAGGTATTAGTAGATTAAATATACACAGATTGTTCCATCCCGTTAAATTTTATCGCTCGAAAATCTGGACCCCAAAATATTTATATTGTTGTGAGTGGTGCTTGTTAAGATTTTATTAGTTGTAAATTTGTTATAATAGACCTTTTGTATGCATTTGCCATGTCAAAATTGACAATACATAACTAGGTGTTATGTGTCAATTTAAAAATTTATCCTGGATTTGGAACGATAAATATTAACATCAGGATAGACTATCTATGGGTACTGTGATGGATAATTTGATTGAAAGAATATATAAAGAGGCGCAAGTGTATGTTAAAAATCCATAGCCAACGCTGAAATCGGCATCTAGCGTGGAGCCACAAATCTGAGATTTCTTCGTCAGCTAGATAGTAGTTGTGTAGTTCAAAAGTCATGTAGTGCTCCCTTGTACCATTGTTTGTTTGTTTTGAACCATTTCCTCCACTTAATGCTTCTACTAACTTAAGTGTCACGCAAATCATATGTGTTTATAAACAACTGTATTAAAAATAATAGAATTTACAGACATTAGTTTTTTAAATTTACTGTAAAAAACACTAATCAATGGGAGGAATGAAGAAACAATTTTTTATAATATGGAAAATGTGCTTATGGAGATTTTAAAAAATAAATTAATTTGTGAAAAACATTTTTTTACCGCAAGATAGATATTATTGTATACAATAAACGAACATTGTTAACTAAAAATGCAGTTTCTATAAAATTTTCTAAAAAAAGTATTTAATTTTTTTTTTTAGAGATGAAAATGACTTTTTTTGACTGGTTAATAAAGTGGCCAAAAACTTTAAAAATGAGTTTATGGTCAAAATAGGCAAAAATAGACATTTGTATTTCCCCGCTTTAAATTTTAAGTTTTCGATGTTTTCTAACCTAATTTTCAATAGAAAATAACTTATTTGCCTCACAACTAGCAAATGGTATTGCACGATTTTAATAATAAAGCAACCAACTTTGAGCTCACGTACAAAATTCGTATCTATATTTTCTTGCTATTTTATGTATTTTTATGCAGTACATTGAAAATTAATTTTTAAATGCCCTTGGACATAATAATAAATTTTAAACTAGTTTTCTAAAGTGTGCTTTTACCCAAAAAAACTTCTTTGTTGGTCTAAAACAATTACATATATTTTTATTTTATGTTGGGTAGGTTTAGAGTTTGACTCATTTTTAATTTTATGATCTCATTTGTTACTAATGAATACTGCATAGTGCATAGTTACTAGTAAACTAGTGTATTTGTTAAAGAAATGGCTAAAATTTTACTTTTTTATGTATATTTTTTATTTCTTTCTATCTAAAATAAAAATGTTTATAATTTATTTTTTAATTTTATTTTTTAAATACCATTAACTTTATTCAGGATTTATTTAACACCTACGTATTTGGTGTCAAAATGTTTGTCTTGAAGTGAACGATTCAAATTCAGTGGAACTTAAAAAATCATTTTTGACTTGGTCAATGACTGGTCAAAAATAGTGATCAATTGACTGGTCAAATTTACAACAGTAATTTTTTTACAAATAAACTAAAATTTTGGTTTATAACCAACTAATTTTTTTTATATTAAGGGCCATACAAAAATAGAAGAATGTGATAATAATATTGTAATACAAATGTGGAAATCCCTACTGTGCCTCACGAGTGTGACGTTCAAAGTGCTTTCCCTGTTAACTTCAAACTGTTGTCAGTATCTGTCCTATCTGTTTATGTCATGCTATTAATGCCATTAATTACCTTAAAAATTATTGCCAACTTAACAACAGGGAAATCTATCTTTTCAGTTTCTGTAGTTCTGACTAAAGGTATATTATATTATATTATTTAAATATCTACAGAAACACAATGTTTAAAATATTATTTAAAATTACAAATACTGTTTCCAGGAGTTTGGGAAGCAAAAAAGTATCACACTGATCAACTGACAATATCAAAATTATTAAAATGAGTTTATGACTCTGCTAAAGGACAACGGTGTCAGCACTACACGGTCAACAATATGTGGATAGTGGGGTGTGGAGAATTAAACGATAGAGAGAACAATATGGAATGCTTTTATATGTATATGTTGCGCCTGTTTACATTTTTTCACGCAACGATATTCTAAAAAAATATTAGATATGTAGCCAATTCTGAAGACATTCTATTTACATATAAATGTAAGTTCTCTATAGGCAACTTTTTGTGCACCATCTTTGTCAGTTCATGAAAGCTTTACAGACATTTTTCTGATGATGGTTTTTTCAAACAAAATATTAAAATATAAATTTTTCAAGGAAATAATAACCAAAAATGGACTTTTTTCGAACAAATGAACCTCAACATTGAAAGCCCATACAAGTTTATAGATCCAACGAGTTTACGAATTTTTTTTTATGTGACGCAGAATTTAGTTTTTTTTGGCTACAGTCAAATTAATTATTATACACTGCAAAATAAATATAAGGCAATTATTTAACAAAAAATCGTCGATTTTACACTATTCTTTCAAATTGTAATGCAATGAAAAACTAGTTTTCATGAAAATCACTGAAATAGCTTAAAAAGTATTTTAATTATTGTGCTCCTGATGCTTTTTACAGAATTAATTTACAATGGTTAAAATTTGTTCGAGTTATGGGAAAAAGACTGAAACGCTAAGTACTTTTGCCTAGACTTTATTAAATTACAATGTTTCGTGAGACGTCCATTTTAAGCAATTTCAGATTAGAATTAAATGAAGTATAAGTGAAGGTGACTGAAATTATATAGTGATATAAATAATTTATATTAAACTGAGCCACCAGCCACATTATTACTTTTTAGAATTTCCAGTGTCCATTTCTTACTCTCACAATTCTTATTCCTTATCAAATTTAAGGTACCTCTCAAGTCATATCTTATGGTGTCCAAGATACCAATAGTGAAACTTTAATATTAGGAAATATAGGTCATAAGTCTCAAAAGCCTTCGAAAAATTTATTAAACTGTAATAGAACAACATACATTATAACATAACACAGTACTAATCTTTGAGAATAAATTCAAATTTGTCTCACATAACTATCATCAGAACGATTTTGTTTCAAAAAATTCGCACAGGCCATTAGTAAAAGAGAAAGCAAAAAAGCAATAAGCATTGTTAGTATTTACCACTTTTAAAAACTTTCTGAAACATCTGTCGACAGATCAGTTAATGAATTTGAATCCTGTAATAAAATTAAAGATATGCAAATAAATTGGCAAAATAAAATAAGAGAAGCACCTAACAACTAGAGTAGGCATGAAAAATATACAAAAAATATTCCACCTACCAAAAATTTTACTAAAACTAACGTCATGCACAATTAAGCTACACACCTCTCTTTGTAATTTTCTTTTTTCGGCTTTCAGTGCCTCTTCCGACTGTTCTGATACTTCTGCTGCTGTTTTATACCGTATAACTTGACTTTCCAGCCTTGCGACTGCTGCTTGTAATGTTGCTACGTCTTGCTCAGCTTTTTGAGCCCTAAATTTGTAGTCCCCAAGCTGTTTACTTGCTTCCCCTTGAAAAAAAAAACAGTTTCACCAAAATTTATTTCAAAAGTAGGGTTGGTGTTTTCACTAGGTATTTACTATAATGAGGCATATGTTTGTAATCGCACACTAGATAAATGAACATTTATTGGTTAATGATGTTACGTATGTATGACATGTAGTGAAAAAGATATGATAAAATTATGAAAAAATGGTGCATTTGTGATTATACCACACCATACATCTTATAAAACTTAACTTTTTTATTTAGTTTTATACTTTTTACCAAAGGTTGCTACAAACGCTCGTCAGCCTGTCAGGTTCGCCCGAACAATGTGGTAAATACATACTAAAAGTATTTATTTACTATTCTAAAACTTCACAGCAATACTTAAATATTAAGCAGAAATCTTGACTTACTTTGTATATCATCATAATCATAGTCGGAAGATGGACCATTAAGAATACCAGTCGAACTGGGCTTCCGCCTTTTACTTTTTCTTCTTCTAATTCTAATTTTAAATGGCTAATTTGATCATGCAATTCACTCTTTTCCTTTGCAAACCGTGCCAGCCGAACATCTAGAACAAACAAACAAAAATAAAACTATGATATTCAGTGATAAGAACAGTGTGTGAATCTTGCTCGTTTTAAAAGATGGTCAAGTAGGTGACCAAAAGTTCAATTGTGCAATGTGTTAATTCAGTAAACTGAACATATTTTCCACTTCTGGAAATTTATGTTTTATACTGTGTGTTCCAAATTCGATGCTCACAACTGCGATCTCAGAAACCATAAGAACTACAAGGTCGGGGAAATGGAATAAGTTTTAGCAAATTTTATGCTGATTCCAAATCCATTAAGAAATCATGGCTAACTGAAACCGTTTTTGAGATTGTCAAAAAAAAAAAAAAAGAAAATTTTGGCTGTAGCCAAGTAATCCTTGGTCAGACATGTTTTAGAGTTTTACATTATTAGGACACCTTTTGTAGACTAATATTTTGCTGTAGAAACGAATGTTTGATATTGTTTTGCTTTCGAAATATCTGAGGTAACTTTCTTTTTTCTTATGGCAGTCATATTGAATTTTTCATTTTTCTGTTTGCGCTATCAAATGATGTGTCACATGCTGAGGAAAAGTTGTTTTTCAAGGGATTAATTTAGGAAAAGTTATCAATTGCTTAACAAAACAAAATAATAGGCTATAGAAAATCAATTGATTTCATAAATATATTTAATACCATCCATTAAAAAAAATAATAGTAACATTAAGGTTACCAGTTTGACATGTTATAATAATTTTAATTTTCTGTTAAAATACTGAACATAATCGATATGGAGAAAATTTTTTTTATAACAGCAAATTAACATAATAGAAGAAATGATAGTAAAGAAGTAAGAAGATTTAATAAAACTGTTCAATATGACCTTCATTTAGCTGAATATATTTTTGGCATCTACGCCTAACTGAGCTGATTACTCTTCTGAGAGTATTGGCATTTATTGTGCCGAAAACTTCCCTAACTCTATCTTTCAAAATTAGTTTCTGGCCTTTCAAAATCATACATTTCATTTGCCACTGTACCCCACAAATAAAAATCAGGGAGGTTTTATATTAGGCGTGCCGTAAAACTTGATTTTCTAGAAGTTCCCAATAGGCTGTTCCCGTTAAATTGTTGTGAAAAATGAATGGACCAATCAATAAAGGAGCCAACCGCAGAATCAGTTCAGTGTATATAATTTCTCTTGGAAACTTTCCTGCAGTACTAGCTAGTAGGTGGTTATTAAAGTTATATCAGTTTCATGTCAAGTAAAATGGTCGTCATGTCATGTAAAAAGAAAGTTGAGTAAAAATTATAAGTTCTTACACATTTTGAGTAGCTAATTTGAACTAATCTGTTTAAAATACCTTGGTGTAATGTCTTGTCAAAATACTGTAAAATTATTGTTAACGTTTGTTATCAAATACAATCACAAATACAATTTCTGTCATGCTGTCCATTACAATTGACAAGTAATCAATTACAAATATTCGTCATTTTTACATGGACAACTAACAGACTTTTTATTTTTTTTTTTAGATTTTTATAACGTTGATGATGAGATGGACATAAATTTGATGCTAAAAATTTTGGACGGTGATGAATTACATCACGAATGTCCAGCTGACAGACCAGTAGTTCTGAGATCAGAGGCTCCAAATTATTAATAAGAGAAAAGCTCTATAAACTCGTCAACTTTCAAAGATACAGTTAGACATGATAGGCTATCTACCTGAAATTGATATGAAAAAAGAAACTCGTTGCAAGAATAGTTGAGGAGCTTTCACTCAACAGTGAACAAATCCATTTAATTCTGAACAGAACTAATTTTTTTCTGTAGCCTTGCTGTGGAGTAAAACTTTATTTTTCCTTAAGAAAAAAAAAATGGAAAAAAATATAATGAATTACTCCACCAAATTTAAAAATTGTTGCCAAAGCATTACACGAGTTATTTGCATATCTGATATGGATTTGTTCCATTTGCCTGAAGAGCAAAGGTTTCTACTGTTGCTTGACTAGACTTATGAATTAGTTTTTTTTTTTGACTGATAAATTACCCCAATTTCAAACACCAAACAGCAGTTGATGCAATGAAACACGCAACACATGTTTATCATTATTTAGGGATATCCAAAAAATCGCATAACAGTTTGCTGCAATGAAACCACATAAAGAAACATACCACAAACATTAGTTACACTACCACATAGAAGATATATAAGATTTATTTGGTGGCCTTGCAACTCAGGATTTATTCCATTTTGCATGATTAATCTGCTATATGGATTTGTTGCTTTTTACTACGAAACTTGACAAGCCCAATGAACAAAAAAAAATAACGCATGAATTTATTACTCTTAAACCTGTACTCTCTGTTCAGGCATATATGCTAGGTTTTTGCAGCGGATTTTGTTCAAAAGTAGTGTTGTGAAGAGTTATCATGCGATGACTTCTGAAGGAGACTTAATGTTGATAGGATTGGCAATCACTTTGCTATAAACATGTAGTGTAATAATATGGGTGTTCCATTTAAAACAAAATAAAACTTTATTTGACCACGGAAAATTTGAACATCCTGTATAAGTTTTGATTACATTAGTTTGTAGTACGATTGATGTACAACAATTTATAAGCCTCTTTTCTGTATCTAAAATAATAAAGTCTTTATTTGGACTTACATCTTAAGTGGTACAACTGGTATTCTTGGCCTGTACCTATTCCAGACACATACATGGTCCGACTTGTATAAGCGAAGGCGAATCGGCAGGCAAGACTTCAAGTGCTGGCAGTTTTTCGGATGGCCGAGAGTTCAGGCCAGGTCTTCTGGCCAATATAACCACTAACGATGCGGTTTGCCTTCTGGTTTGCAAACCAGAAGGCCTGCCTTCCGGTAAACTGTATCGTGTATGCCGTCCTTAAAGTAAAAACGGATTTGTTCACTTTTGCGCGAAAGCTCCTCAGTCTGTGTAGAGGAAAAACTCACATCTACATGGAAAAATGTGCAGTAGATCTTCTGTTCCATAACAAATAGAAACTGCCTCACAATTTATCCGTCACCGCTACCTTTTTATATTTATATTATTTGAGAATATTTATTTTATTCATAGAAGTTGTTCCTATAATAAAGTAATTAGCATTTACTATGTTGGCTTAATTTCATATCCACTTATTATTTTTTGTTAAATATGGTACCTTTGTCCATTTGAAAGGATGTGTATTTTTTTTTTATTAAAAAACAATTTTTTGTGTAAAAAATATTCAAATTATACTATTTTCGTGATTCTTTATATACAAAAAAAATCACAGACAAATTTTTCCTGCACAAAATATAAATTCAGTAGCAAAGTGGTTAAAGAAGCAGGATTGTAAAATTTATTAAAAATCTCCAAATCAGAGTACAGCTTATTTATAGACAGATAGTGTATGTTAGAATTAGGGTTTCCAGTCCTGGGATTCCAGATCGGACCTTCCCGGAATTCCAAAATCTGGTAGTGAAACCACAGGAGAAGTCCTAAGACATTAAAATGTCTAAAAATTAATAGTAAGGCCACTTCTACTATCTACTGTGTTTCAATATGGTATATGACTATGTACATCACCAATTCAGTAACTTTGACTATTCAATCCAAGAGAAGCGACAACCGCAGCCTGTCAGCATGTGAGTAACGTGAGAGAATTTGGGAATTCACAATGCCAACATTGAAATTGAAATTTGGTCCCAGTCCGAAAACATTTTTGGCCCCGAGAGAAATCCCTAGTTTGAATGCATTATAATACAGAATATTTTTTAAATGTTTAACTTTTTATCACTTAAGTTTTCATTAAGTATTCTTTGAAGTTTTGACCTATGCTAACCTATCAGAAAAGTAATCTCCACCATTAATCAATGATTTCATTAAAATACCATTTGTGCCTTATCATTTTCCCATTTTTTAACTACGTATCTCTTAAGATAAGCAAGATTCCCAAGCTTTTAATATTATTTTGCACACCCTGTATATTGCAATTTATCTTACCAAGACTTCCATCTCCTGCACTTTCCAGCAACTGGGCATTTTCTAGACTAACAAGGGCTTTCTTAGGAGGTTGTATCGTACCATCCTCATCAGGTGGAACCTCTTCGCCAACGATAACCAGTCCCTTTTCTGTGATTAACCGGTCTCTCTCATCAAGCTCAGCTTTTGTCACAGCCAGGTCGTCTTTCAGTTTGGTACACAGCCTCTTCAGCTGATCGTGCTCCCTGCATTTTTCTCGATGCTCCCTTTTTAGTTGAGAATGTTCTTCTTCTAATTCTTCTAATCTAAAAATGCCAATTGGAACTGTGATTATGGTACCTCAAATTTTAATAATGCTAGTAAGCTACCGCTTACCTATCTTTTAGTAATTCTAATTGGTACGTCTGCGCCGCTTTGTCATTGTCAAGTTGAGCATTGGCAATCATTGCCTTTCGGAATTTTTCTTCAACCTCCTTGAGTTCATGCTGAAAGTTTAATTAAGCAACTAAGTCAGCTCGCATTATTGATCGCATCAGGAAAAACCAAACAAATGAAAAACTCAGGGAAGCTACAAAATCCATAAATAGCGAGACTGAAGACAGGGATAAATATTATTGCTAAAAGAGTGTCAACTTTCACAGATCGATATTTTCGCAACACGTGACTGTTGGTATCCAAGATGAATTTTTCATTTGTTTGATTTTCGCAAATAGTGTCAAAGTTTTTACTTCTGCTTTTTCTTATCGTAACACCATTAGTACCACAAGTGTTACCCCAACATTATGGTAGATGTTTCATTTTTGTTTTGGGTTGATTATATTAAGTATATTTTACTCTTGTTTACTTACTCGTAATTCCCTAAGACTACCCCCATCTTCCAGGGAATCCTCAGAACTTCGCCTACTGGACAAATATCGGCTACCAGCAGTAACGCTCCTGGATGTTCTGGCCAAGGGTTCAGCCAGCATGTCAAATTGTCTATCTGCATTCTCCTCTTGTTCTTTCTGCTGACGTTCCAGTTCACGCATACGTATCTCCCTCGCCTCTGCTCTTGCCTGTCTTTTGGCCCAAAGTCTCGCCTCGGCCTGGAAAAAAAATTAATTTTAGTTTAGAGGAAAATGGGGCAAACATAGATTGTCTTCATTAATTTTTAAATTAGATTTTTGATAATGGGTTTCTAGAAATTTTTCTATAAGGACCGTTACTAATAAAATTGTCTACCCTTTCATAATAGTCTACTTTATCAACCTTATTGCCTTATCAGGTTTTACGTAAAAACAATATTTTTCACGCAACTGTTTGATAATTTTTCTGTCCTTTGTAGTTTTGGTATAAATAGGATACATTGTTAGCATAAGATTAATTTTAAACATCTCCAGATGATGCCAACTTGATTGGCGAAACGCACGTCGAGTGCGGTATGTGGTGTTTTGGTGTTTCGTGGAAATCTACGTTAGTGTTATCTTCACATGAAAAGTTCCAACCCACTTCAGGAAACTTGTATTTTGGTATTATTTTTAGTATTTATTACTATTTATAAATTAATCTCACTCTCTCCATTGGATGCATTGGAATTTTAATTTTTATTATATCTTTATTAATTACAAAGTACTAGGTAGTAAGATTTGGACAATACTAAATTTCTACATTTAAAATGAAGGCCCCCGAAAAGAGCGACGTAATTCACAACTCAAATCACAATAATTGCCAACACAAAAAAGTTTCCAAACAAAGCTGACGTAAATATAATCATGATATGCTATGATACTGATACAAGCCCGTATATTTATTAGTATTTATGACGTCGTAAAGTAATTTTTCTTTTGACCGTATCCGTAAATGTCGGAAAATATATTTTTCCATTATTTCCAACATCTGATAAAAATGGCACCCTCCGGGGATTATAGATAGGCACATACTTCAATAAAATTAAGCAAATAAATATTGTAAAACACCAGCTAAAGGGCTTTGGTCGAAGGCCATTTGAAATTTCTTATTTTATTCCAATTTACTAGAGTCCTTTCATTACTTATTATAATTACGAGTAAATTAAACTGACTTTACCTATTCCTTCGTAAGTAGGTATTTCACTTACACATTTCCAAATACAGAAACATAACTGAGTTATGATATATCGTGGTACACTAGCTGATCTATTTCACGTCTAGTATTTCTAAACTTTCATAGTTATTAAATTTATTAACTTTCCTTAATTTGTTTTTAATTGCTTCTACAAGTAAATATTGGGATATTATTATTAATAACATTTCATATGTTTAATCGTTTTTCTACTAACTAGAATGAAAAAACTCGAATCGCAAAATATATGTCTATATCACGTTTTTTAGACCCAGTTGTATAAATGCTGTTCAGCCAAAGTTCAACTGAACTTAAACTTTGATTGAACCAGGTTCATACAACTGGCTCTTAATGTAGAATACAATCAAATGAATAGAGCTGGGCATAACGTTACTCACACAGTGGCGTCCAATCAGAAGTGTGGAGGATGGATACCTCTACATCCCACACACTAGAACGGCACCAACGCATTTATGAACGCAGTTCAACATAAATTTAGGCAGTCTGTTTTTACGGTTCGGTGCGTGCGTATGTCACATGTGTGGTAACAATGTCGAGTGTCCAGAGGTTGCGTTCAGCCACTTACATTTTAAAATAGGTCAGGCGACTTCCATATTTAAAATTTGTCGGTACACCAGTCAAATGCTATGTCTGTGACATCCGCTAGCTTTCCACAAACTTATAACGTTGAGAAAAAAAACATTACCTTACCTAGCAGAAGTTCAAGTCGTAAATTACCTCGTTAAACGATTACAAACAGACTGAAATAAAAAAAAAATATGGTTGTTGAAACAGTTGACGAAATCCCGGATGATAAACGTGGCAAATGTTGTAGTGCGTTTTACAACCGAACAGATCACCGTCACTATTTACCTGTCAATAAACTGTAAATACGGAAACTATACAACTAGTAAGAACGTTTGAGATGGTGGGTGTCGACTGTTCCTACGTACATGTTAGTTACAAATGCAGCATGGTATGTGAATAGCCAGTTACTTGGTTATCTATCCGAATTTGCGTGTAACCCGTATATTATCTGGTAGTCGAAGAGAATCGACGGAATTATCTAGCGGTAGACGCAAACAAAACAGATTTTCGTGAAAGCTACTAAAAGTACCGAGAGCTTCCGATAGGCTCGTCCTGGCATTCCACTATTTTAACGCGTTGGGATGCTTAACTTGAAGCAGCTTCCTATTATTGTCGATAGTTGTATATTTGTGGCTTCTTATTATCATCAGTATTTTTAAGACATAATTGACATAAAGTAAGTAATTCGTGCTACAGCTGAATCTCACAATCAGTGAGTGCTTCAGTCAGAGACTCAGCAGCAATTCAATTATTCACGAGTAGAACAGGACATGCACGTAATACATGATGTCACTGACAAGCGGTGATTAAAGGATGAAACATGAACAATTTCTTAGAACATTTGAAAATGTTTTCTTCCCGAGTAGACGAACATTTTCAATGATGTAACTTTGATAATAATTGAACTTTCCATCTCGGATATTTACAAATGATTTATGTAGCAAATAGATTTGTTTAAAACTACCAAAAATAAAGTTGCTTATGTATATATACGAGTAACACAATTCTACTCATACAAAATAATTGCAAAAAAACACAATGAAACAAAGTTAGCAATAGTATGAATATCCACCGATGTTGCATTGATCACTACGTGATAAGATAAAACTGAAATAATTCATTGGTTAACAGTTAATTTACAAAAAAGATAATTTATGATCGGTATGCGTGAATACATAAAAACGCTTTTATTATTTTAAAGATGTGCCGAGTTTAATTAGAATAATAAAAATAACTGTTTCCTAACTATTTAATACAAATGATTTTTATTCAATAATCCAATAAAAAAAATAAACAAACAAATAAATGTACATATAAACGTGAATTAATTTTATTCGCAAGTTAACTGTTTTTGATCAATCTTTTGAGTGGAAAATACATATACATAATGGTCTCGGTAAAGTGACATAAGGGATTAGTAAAGTCTTTACCCATCCCTTGTCACTTTTGGCTGATAACAGTAGGGTTGATACATATTAAGCACTTTAGACAACAGCGTCTGACATCTGCCAGTTGAATTTTATGAATTTTGCTTGCAAAATATTTTAAGTTAAACAATTTTTTGAGACTAGCAAGAACGGTTGCAGAAAAAATGTACGTAACACACCCAAAAAGTGTCTCTACTGGGCGAGCTGGCAGTTTCCATGGCGAGTTCCAGCGAGTCCTGGTAAAGAATCACTTTTCGGTCTTGTTACGTAAATAACTATTAAAACAACTTTGACCAAAATTTGAGGTTATGTTGGGAAACGTAAATATTAGATTTGAACTGTTTGGGCATATTCTGTCAAATAGGTGAGAGGTGAGAGCGAAATAACACATCCGACGGATTCATTGCTAAATTCAAAAACTCACTCTTTATTATATATTATTGAGTAAGGTAGGTTTGATCTGAACTACCATAAGCAAGATAAATAAACAAACCTACGAACACGAAAGCTAATGTCACGCACTAAATAGTTTCCAAACAAAAATCGTATGGACACAGTAACAGTGGCAACACTTATACATTTTGTGATGGCAGATTAGAAATATAATAAAAAGTCGTCTATTTATAAAACAGTTCTTCAACATTATTGATTTTGTCATAAATTTACAGTTTAAAAATATAATAAAAAGTCACCTATTTATAAAACAGTTCTTCAACATTATTGATTTTGTCATAAATTTATAAACAAAGTTGTTATGATTATTTTATTAACCCATTTAGAATTTCTTTGCCGATGGACACGAAAAGTGTGACATAAATCACATAGAAATCATAGTTGGCAACACTGAAATGTTTCCAAACACAACAATGAGAGTGGAAATAGGGTTGTTGTGTTAAAGTGTCAGAAGATTTAATAAAACAGTGATATAATAATTAAAATTACAACTGAACATGTTCCTTTGCATGACTATAAATTCGGAATACAGTCGGTCATTTTGATAACCTAAAGGTAGGTTTATTATTATTAACAAAACAAATTTATGGTAACATAACATGCCATTAATCTACAATAGCATGAGCGCGTTCTGATACGCAGAGCGACATCCTAAATAGGGTGTGGCGTCACCCAATTACGTCACATCATTTATACCCCGAGTATCTGAACGGCCAGGAAGCAAAAATACAATATTCCCACATTGAAAAAGTAAGGAGGGAATTTCGGAATACATATTTTAGTATAAGAAATAGAAATTTCATATTATGCAGTAATATTATCGAAGTTTCGACATCTTTCCACTTAATAAGTTAAAACTCCAACTATTCTAATTATTATCATTCATAGAAATATTACAAAAAAACTTACACTGAAATTGTTTCTTACGGATGAGTTAATTTTTAATCGTCAAAAGTTGACAACACGTATGTCAGGCAATATTCATCCCAGAGTAGGATAAAAAGGCGTCGTCTGGATGTGATTTCAGAACGGTAAAATTGTACCCGTCGTAGTGTGACGTCATTACACGCCCCGATTTTATGAACGAGTTTTTAATACTCAGACGCGCCCGGACGAGGTTTCTGAACGCAATCCAACTATTAAATCTGACAATGACATATGTCTATCTGCCATCGTGACACTTACGAGTATGGTTTTGATTTGTTTGAAAACTTTTCGATGTTGCCAATGTCTTTCGTAACGTAACAACTTTTCTTGTTCATTTATAATTTTTATAGTATTAAAATATTGTAAAAATATATTTTGAAAACAAATCACTTGATTTGAAAAAACATTTCCCAATTTATGAATTTTAAGTCTCAGGCGAAAGCACCATAGGACCTACATTACTCAACAAATAAATTGGATTATTTAAAGGTGCACAGTGGGCCAGAATTAATTTTTAGCAAAACCTAAATTTGTAAGAATTAATTCTAGGAAAAACTCCTTTATTAGTATCTACAAAAATGGTCAGTGCATAACGACATTAATATGAGAATTCCTAAAAACAAATAATTTAGGAATAGTGAGCAAGTAAAGAACATAATATAATGCGCAACCATTCTCCGTTTATTTACTTTTGTAGCGTATAGAAGTGGTGTTGTGTTCTTGATTGTCCTTAAGGGTGTAAAATCCTTCCTGTTGGAATCTTTTTGTTAAAGGTATGCTACTTTTTTGCCTTTTTATTTAACATTTTTTAATACAGTTATTTTTGATATTATCTTATTCAAAATATTAACAAAAAAAGTGCCGTTATTTTTAAATTACATATTTACTTAGGTTTATAAAAACTTGCACGCATTTACACACTGTAATTTAAAGTTTTTAAGGAAGCTTTTACAATAACTGTTAATAAAATGAAGTGCCCATTAGGGACATATAGGAATAACTGTTTTTATTTGAGCTTTCTTTTGCCTTGAGTATTAGCATATTGTTCTATTTATAGAGACAATGTCTATTACCAGAAAAAAAGTTATTTGAGTTTTTAAAAGTCAATTTGCTTATAAATATAGTTAGCTAGTTCTGAATTTAACTGCACAATCCGGGTCATGAGATTGCCCTTGTCTTTTAAAAATTTAAATAACTATCTACCGGTAACAGATATTGTCTCTGTAAATAGAACAATATATGCTAATACTCAAGGCAAAAGAAAGCTCAAATAAAAACAAGTTATCCCTATATGTCCCTAATGGGCACTACCGGGCACTAACAGTTATTGTATAAGCTTCCTTAAAAGCCTCAAATTACAGTGTGCAAATGCATGCAATTTTTTATGAACCTAAGTAAATATGTAACTTAAAATTAACGGCACTTTTTTGTTAATATTTTGAATGAAGTAATATCAAAAATAACTGTATTAAAAAATGTGATATAAAAAGGGGAAAAAGTAGAATACCTTTAACAAGAATATTCCTACAGGAAAGATTTTACACCCTCAAAAACAATCGAGAACACCACACCACTTCTATACAATACAAAAGCAACTGATAACAGTGATAACTGAGAATGGTTGCGCATTATTAGTGTACTTGCTCACTATTCCTGGGGATGAGGTATGGACATCCGTTTAATTTCCGATATTCGATCAGTGAAGTTAAGCAGCACTGATCGAGTCCGGCAATTGGATGGATGAACGATAGCTCATCTAACAGTCGGTAGGCTGTCAACAGACAATCCCGGGAAGGCCGCTAGCCTGATGCAGGCGGAGAGGCAAGCCCGGGTGGAGGGTCGAAGAGACCTACCCAGGAGGTTTGCCACTCTGCTAGCGGTGCAGGCGGGCAGGCCCAGGCGGTGGGTTAGTTGACAGTCGAGGACCGTGGTTCGGAGTCCACGCTAAACTGTAGGTCCCTAGGTAAAAAGGGCCCATTGTGGCCTACTTGCCTAGTAAAATAAGTAGCTACTACTACTACTGCTCACTATTCCTAACGATTTATTTTTAGGAATTCTCATATTCATGCACTGACCATTTCTGTAGATATAAATAAAGGAATTTTTCCCAAAATTAATTCTTACACATTTAGGTTTTGTCCTGCTAAATATTAATTCTGGCTCACTGTGCGGTGGTGGGATTAAAAGCTGTTCGAAATGATTGATAATAAATATCTCGATAAGAATATATTTTACATTTTACAATAATTATTAATACATTTTAAAATTGTTAAAATAAACAAGATAATAATAAATAAATCATATTCATCCATTAGTTGAAACACATATTTTTATGTGGAGAGCTTATTACACATACACTAGAGTTTTTTGAATTCTAATTTAATTAATTTACCACCCTGTTACCATTCGCATCAATGACTTATTTTCTTTAGCTCTGGCTAACCCCCGCCATGTCACCGGTATTTATAGTCAGCGAAACCTATATTGTGACGAGACGTGCGAAGCAAGACGCGACATGTGAGCGGGAAATGTATAACACATGACATCTTACGTCTTTACACCGCTTACATTAAAGTGAGAACGATGATTGTTGTTTCTGCTGGCACGCGACCGAGGAGGAGTTTCACTTACATTCTGTGATACTTCAGAGCAGCACTTAATTTTGTTACAGAATCATTCTAGCAGTGCTGATATATTGTAAGTATAATATTATAAGATAAACAATAATTATTTAAGATCTGTTTATTTGCTGACTTGTTTTTGAAAATGTTTTAAGAAGGTTATCGTGTTGAAGTGAGGTGTGTAATAGTGTAATATATAATTATTTTATATCTATTAATTTACTGGTGTTTTTTAAAATAATTTTAAGAAGGTTAACGTGTTGCAGTGAGTTGTGTAACAGTGTAATATATGTAATAATTAGTTCTTATGTTTATTTGCTGGTGTGTTTTTGAAAATATTTTAAGAAGGTTATCGTGTTGAAGTGATTTGTGTATAGTGTAATATATAATTATTTTATATCTATTAATCTGCTGGTGTTTTTTAAAATAATTTTAAGAATGTTATCGTGTTGCAGTGAGTTGTGTAACAGTGTAATAATTATTTCATATCTGTTTATATGCTAGTGTGTTTTTGAAAATAATTTAAGAAGGTTATCATATTGCAGTGAGTTGTGTAATAGTGTAATATAAGTAATAATTGTTTTATATGTTTATTTGCTAGTGTGGTTTTGAAAATAATTTAAGAAGGTATTTGATGTAAAAATGTTTCGACCGTGGGAGTCCTCTACGTCTGCATCTTATTGTTTGTGAAAATGAAAGCGATAGTGAATACAGTGATAAAGAAAATCAAAGTTTATTAGTGTTTTCAGTAAGAAAAAATCGGTTACATTTGAACGAGCAAGCGAAACAAATTTGCCTTAATGTTTACAATAATCTTTTGAAGCGACGAGTTGATGACCCTAATTTATATGAATTGGATGTACTAGGTGAAACATCTCTGACTAACGTTCCCCGTCCCACAACACACAAACTGGTGAAAGAAGGTGCTCTCCCAAGAAAACAAAGATCCGACGTCGGTCAATCGAAAACTCTGGACCCATCGTTAGCAAAACTTTTAAGAATTTTAGTTTACGACGCGTGTCAGAAAAGTGAAATCCCAACTATGGACGGGGTAGACAGAAAATTAAAAGAAATAGATTATCGTCTAAAATATACGAAAATAACTAGGAACTTGGCTGAGAAAATTTGTATTTAAATATCAAACTATTAATAAACGCATGGCGATTATGGAAAGTACACGATTAGTGAATTGGCGAAATTCATATCTGGAAGAGATAAAAGAACTCGGAAGGGAAAATAGACCAATTTATTATCTAGATGAAACTTGGTATGATACTCACGACACCGTAAAAAACGATGGACTGATGGATCTAGGAAATCTCAACCAATCTCATTGTCCCCTAATAAAAGGACTAGGTTGATTATATTACACTGTAAATCAGTTGATGGATGGGTTGATAATGCATTGAAACTGTACGGAAAAAACATGGAAGGCTGTAACGTGGATTACTGCAAGAACATGGAGGGGGAGGAATATTTGAGGAATGGTTTGAAAATACACTAATTCCAAAATTAAAACCGAATAGCATTATTGTTCTTGACAATGCGAAGTACCACTCGAGACAACTGTCTAAAATTCCTAACAAGAGTTCTAAGCTGTACTTACAACTTTTTTTAATGGAACATGACCTCTATTATGAAGAAAACTATAATAAAGTATAACTGTTGGAAGTCCATTAAATAAAAAATTATGAGAAGTATATTATAGATAATGTAGCGGTGAGATATGGCCACAAAGTGTTGAGATTACCGCCATATTTCTGTATTTTCAACCTGATTGAATTAATTTGGTGTAAATTTAAGAAAAACGTCAGAAAAGAAAATATTTTTCCGAAATTTGATAAAAGTCGCAAAGTTAATTCAAAATGAAGTGTCGAAAATTAACGAGGAAAAAATAATTACAATTGAGGTGACTATTTAAAAATTGCCAAATTTCATATAAATAGTGGAAATAAATTTATTATAAATCTGAACGAGGATAGTAGTTCATTACAAAATGAAGAAGATAGTGAAACGGACGAGGATTCAGAGTAAGAACCAATGCGAGGTGAGGTAAAGTGAAGTGAAGTGATGTGAAGCGAAGAAATGAATTTCGTGATATCAACTGCATTATTTAATTCCGTTTTTGTGCTTTCGTTTTTTGTTTTTGTTTTATTACTATTAGAATTTGTTTAGTTCATTTTTTGAGAAAAATATTTGTTTCTGTTACTATTTTGAGAGAATATTTTTTTGTTTTATTTTGTTTTTAAAGCTTTCTTGTTACTTTTTAAATAATCTCTTTATTCTATATTAATATTCCATACCCATCCTTTCCTGGTAAGAAATGCTCATACCTCCTCGCGGTTCGCGCTGGGTAGAAACAACTTGAACACTGTAACTGCTGTATGTGTAGTCAATACGTTAAATTCGATACTTTTATTTCAAGTTAATAATTTTTTGTACAATTGTTAAATTGTTGCTAGCTAAACTGAGCACAAAAACCTACACTGAAAACGTAAACGAGCGAACAATACAGTTAAATCCGGCTATGCGTTCCGTAGCGTCTTACCCCGGACGTCCCGTCACAATATCTGTTTCGCAAACTATATGATAAAAATATATGGCAATTTTCAAAACTATGACCAAAAAGTTGTATTTAAAATTGACGGTAGTAAACAAATAAGATAATAATATATAACCTTCCAAATCTGACATAATAATTTATTACAAACCACTTCCCCGGCTATCTAATTAATTAGAATTAATAAATAATAGATGGCGTTAATTAAATTTAAGCAAATTCAAATTACGTACTTCGTCGCTTGTATGTTGCATAAAGGAATGAATCGCATCACTTTCATCTAGAACGTCGGATTCAGTCTTGCTGTTTTCACCACTGTAATCACAAAAATTGCCGCTTTCTTCCAAAAAAATCCGAGGTTTCAGTGTCCGTTACATCTTTCAAAACAAGCACATTATTATTTGGTTCGTCTTTTTTCATCGTTTTGTGCAGTAATAGGCTCAATTTCCGCACAAACACCTTTTGTTTCTGTCATTTCCACTAAGAATTGATAAGAAATAAAACTGAACTCACTTTATCTATATCGCCTTGATAAGGATTTTTTTGCTCGGCCACATAAATACTAGAAAAAACACACCACGAATATTCGTTAATTTATTATTATGATCTAACCGGTCATGCCTGTTGGGTGATTCACTAAAATTTAAACTCGCCACGCCTAAAGAAATGAAGTTTTAACTGTTTTCTATTAAAAAGTGCTAATGGTTCAATTAGTAGAAGTAAAATTGCTGATTAAAATAAATTCGTGTACATGTACGTTCAAATCAATTATTTATATCCGAATGTACTGATAAGGTATTCACATAAACAACAAAATATATTTTAACGTGTAGTGTTGTAACTGTATAGGAATTTAACCATAAACATTAGTGGCGAGATAAAAGATCCCATAAAAAACAATATTATTGCTGCTATATTTTTTCCACGGCTAACTACCTAGGCAAAAACGGTAGATGGCGCCCTTGTTAAGTTTATAAGATATAAATACCACGTTTGAAACGACAGTAAAGGAAAAAAATTTAGGACTATTTTGATGACGTCTTTTTGCTCTTGTGGATGTAATAAAATAAATTAGTTTTATACAAGCGATTATTTCGATATGTGCAGTTTAGTGCTATAAATTAAAAATATACATATTAGACATCTTTTAGTCCAGGCGATGATGGGGAGAAACTTGTGTCTCTTTCTGAAGACGTCAAATTTGTCCTCTAAAATTTGTTGTCGGCTCAGTGGCTTGAGCTCAAGGGGTCTCGAGTTCGAATCCTGGCTAGAGCATGGATGTATAGTGGCGTTTTTAAAACACGGAGACGGTAGCACAAATGGCTAGAGTGTTCGAGTCGCAGTTGCCGCATCTACTAAATGTCGCGTCGAAGAAAATAGGAAATGGTTGTTGTGTGGTCTGTCCTAGTTGAGTAGTGGAATAGCAATGTGATAAACTCCGCCAGGACATTAATATAATATATAAGATGTTAAAAAAATGATATAAAGTTCAAAACGGACTCGGGATGCGATGGCAAGTATTAACTAGATAATTTTTCCATCGTAGCTGCAGGTTCAAATCTCGCCACCGGCACTGGCAATGTCGGTGGGAATGGTTACGTGTTCGCGTTTTTTTCATAAGTGTAACCCTTGTCCTTGCAGCTTTGGCTTTGGATTTGGAGGTTGTCAAATGTCTGTAGTGTTATTTATTTACGTATGTTAAGATGTTTAAAAAAATGCTGATGACAAATTAAACTCAAAGAATGTTCAACGTTATCCATCGATCAATCTGATGGATACACAGAATTTAACATCTTGGTCAAAGCTTTTTACCGTATACAGGCAAGTTTTTTAATTCATATATAAATTCATCAGATGTGTATATCATCTCACTCACACCAGTAGAATATCTAACGGCGGGCACACTTAATTCGATCCAATATTATTCATGTGAACGATTTTTTCTCTCCCTTCTAAAACATCCTCTAAAGTTAAGTTACCATTATTTCTTTTTACTTTATATGCACATCTGTGACCCCCTTCCATGGTAAAACGCTATACCGGCCTGCAATTGTTTTTTACGAATAAAACCATTTCTAAAAATCACAACACAAAAATGCTTATTTGTTTAGTCTCTGGACACGACATTAAAGAAGCTGCTGGATTACTCATTTACCTATGGTATTACCACAGTTGTGGTATTACTGCAGCTTTTCACTTGTGTTGCGGTTTTTAGAAACGGCTTTATTCGGAAACAATTGCCGGTTCGTACCCGGTTTTACTATGGAGAGTCACATCTTTGTTTAATTTGTCGGTAATCACACTATAGACATCTTCCCCTTTTGTGCTATTATAAAACAATGCATGTCGTGGATTCCACAGAATTTTACGTTGACAGTATTCTTCCATTACTCTAAGCATGCGGCTTATTCCCATATTACATAATTCATATGAAGTTACATCAACTGAACTACTACTGACCCCTATACTACGCGAATCAGATGAATACAGTCGAATGCTGTAGTAATAGTTTGTACTGTAGTGCCTCATGCGATCACGTCCACATTGTGAGCAAATTCTTTCTGGTATACCAACAGCAATCTGATCAGCTTCAAGCTGTGCGTCGAACAGTCTGAGGAAGTTCGCCCTCGGATTACTCGGGCTTCGACTGGGGTTCGAGTTTGGACCGGTAATGTATATGAATCGGAAAGGTTTACGAGTCACTCACGCGTTTAGAAGTAAATGCACATGTAGACTACTGCTACAGGCGGGTTCCAGTTCGAGCTCGAAACGTATGTGAACGAAATTACAATCCCGAGCACGTGCTATATAAGCAACACGAGCCCAGGTGCTTTATTCTAAAGTTATCTACCAAGAGAAGTGATTTGTTTTGTCTCTGTCTAATTTATTATTTACAGACATTTACATCCCTCTTATTCTCCTAATAATTCTACTCCCTCAACTCAAGAATCGAGACCTTAGAGTAGTGTCTGGTGGTCCATTAAGGCTGTTAACGAGCTGACAAGTATTCAAACGAGCACGAGTGCAAATACAAACTCAAGCACAAGTAGTCTGTATGCACCTTTCAGTGTTTTTTTTTAAATATATTAATACCTACCTAAAACTTTTATGCTAGCACCTAGCACATAAAATATAAGAAACTATAGGTTATTATCATATTTGGTTTGAAAGTATATATCCGTGATTCGTGGATGACACAAAAATGATATCATCCTTATAAAAGGAATGTTTGAGTACGCTTCAGCATCATAGAATATTATTATAAAAGAATTTCTCTATTTATTCTTATCAATCAGTTTGTGTAACCACCTACCCAAACAAAGATGATCGATACAATAATTTTGCATTTTTTACTCAATATTAATATCCAAAACAAATACATATGTAGATACCTATGAGCTGGTTTTAAGACAAAATAATGAATGAGTGGAATATCAAGATATCGCAAATATCACGAAAGTTTTAATTATGTGCATACAAATTAGATACGGCATTCAACGGATATGGAGATTGATTTTTATAGTGTAAATAGTTTAAAAACATACAATTTTACTTATAAGCTAAATATATTACATGCACACGTTTGTAGAAATTCTACATTTAATGCAGGTCTCTACACCTGAGTGGTAGCGCAACAATCTACGTCGGCGGAGACTCATTCTTATTTCTGATTTTACAAGTATTTATCATTTCCCATAAAAAATCAAAATACTTTTACTTTTTACTTTTCGATTTGTTCAGAGCAGTTATAAATTAATCAGAAATTATACACGGTGTCCTAGTTTAAAACCGACAAATTATGACTATTGAAAATATGATTTTGAGAAAAAAAGTTCCTATGAACCTATACCCGCAAAATCTTTATAACCGAGATACAGGGCGTTAAATTTTAATTTTTTAAGGTTTCCACGCCACTGACTTAAGCTTTAATTAAGTAGTGGCTATTAACTTAGTGAAAGATGATAAAAAAAATGACACTTCACACTTAACTTTGTTGTTTGATAGCTTTTTCGAATACAACATTTTGTTTATCAGGAATTTCCCTCGGTAGCTTGTCCATACATACGTCCAAATAATAATAAATTTTTTGCTCAAAATCTAACAAACATAAAGTTTTTACAAAATTCTTTTTTTATGTAAAATTGGCTAGGGAATTGAAAAATATTGGTGAATTTAACATAAACGTATTGACATCGAAGTTCTAGTTAAAAAGGTATCTCCGTTTACACTTCTTACGCCGCTGATGAATTGAATTATGATTTTATTCACTATTTTTATTGGGCCAGGTACTATAAACAGCAAGAAATTGGGAGTCGATGGTAACCTCAACAAAAAAAAACGTTAACACCATGTATCTCGGTTATAAAGCTTTTGCGAGAATACGTTCATAGCAACTTTTTTTCTCAACATCATATACCCTTGTCAGTTTAAAACCAGGACACAGAAGCAAGTGGTGCCAACAAAAACTGTGTAGTATTTTGTTAAACTAAATTTTAAATACTTTTTTCATATTCTTGCCAGTAAATGTATCAGGCTAAACAAACAGTTTCCATCAAAAAGCTGTTTTAAAAGAAAATAAAACCGAAAATGACAACCGGCCCAGACGGTGTTACTGCATTCTTACTTAGGGACCGTGCATACGTGCTGGCTTATGCCCTAAAAATTATTTTTAATATGTGTTTAATAAACGGTGAGTTGCCTGACTTGTGGAAACAGTCGAAAGTCTGTCCCATACAGAAGGTGATAAATCTGAAGTTAGTAATTTTCGACCAATTTCCATTATATGTAATTTCTGTAAAGCTTTAGAAACGTTACTTCATGATTATATTTATTTCCATGTTTCCAACAAATTATCGGTTTTACAACATGGTTTTGTAAAAGGACGCTCCACAGTGACAAACCTGGTTTGTTACTCAGTTTATAGCTGAAGCAATTGACAATCAGACACAAACAGATGTAATCTACACCGATTTCTCTAAGGCATTTGACAGACTTGACCACAATATACTACTTCATAAACTGAGTAACTTTGGTTTATCTGATCATTTAATTACATTTTTCAAGTCGTACCTACATAATAGGACTCAATATGTAATATTTAATGGGTTCAAGTCTGTTGAATACTTAGCAACTTCAGGTGTCCCCCAAGGGTCCATTCTTGGACCCTTGTTATTCATAATTTTTATAAATGATATTGTAAACGTTTTGGACGTGAATTACCTCCTGTATGCCGATGATTTAAAAATTTACTCAGTTGTTAACAGTTTTAGTGATTGCCTCCACCTTCAGAGTAATCTAAATAATGTAAATATCTGGTGTCAAGAAAACAAATTGCCTTTGTTAACATTTAAATGTTAACAAATGCAATATAATGTCATTTTCAACGAAGCCAACACATATTATCTTCGATTATAATCTTGATATCACTCTAAATCGTCCAGTAATATTCCGTGATCTTGGTGTTATCTTTGACAATAAACTTGCCTTTGTTACACATATTACCTCCATAGTCTTAGAAGCAGGAAGGATGTATGGATTTATTGCTCGAAATTGTCGTGATTTCACCAACACAAACACAGTTAAATTATTATATTTTACATTTGTCAGAACTAAGCTCGAGTATGCTTCTCTTGTATGGTCCCCTCACTACGGTGCACACATCGATATTTTGGAATCTGTTCAACGTCGAGTTTTAAAACATTTAAGCTTTAAAGCTGACGGTACTTACCCTCCTATTGGCTTTCCTCAAAGTGAGTTATTAGAAAAACATTCTCTGGCAAGTCTTGATACAAGGCGTAAATATTTCTCTCGGGTATTTGTGTTTAAAATTATTCACAATATTACCGATTGTCAAGATATTTTATCTAAATTAAACTTTATTGTGCCTAGAATAACCTCTAGAGATAACTTAACATTCTATCTCCCGACACCTCGTACAAATATTCTAAAATATTCTCCGCTACATACTATTTGTAATAACTGTAATGCCGTTGGCATCCATTTAGATATATTTAATTGCAGCCTTAATATAAAAATGTTGCATCTCTAAGTAATGACTTTTTTCCCTATAATCATTGTATATTTTTCAAAATCCTTAAGGCCACTTTGGTTTGTCTATTCAGGTTAATTGTGTTCTTTCCTTCTCTTTTCGCCTTTTATTTTATTTTTTAATTATCTTAGTATTTTGTAATTAGTATTTTATAATTAGCATTTTGTAATTAGTATTTTGTAATTATCTCAGTACCTATGAACATATTATATTTTTTCTATCTGTATTTTGCCTACTCCCCTGTTCTGTAATTGGGTTATTTACCTGTTGAACAGTGTAATAAATAAATAAATAAATAAAATAAATAAAAGTGAATTTTGACCGGTATCTTATTTGTGCCGTTCTTCTTATCATCGCTTCAATGGGGATTGCCACTCAATTTGGCTTTTTACGTTATACGGCAGACCAAAAAAAAATTAGACATGTATATCAGGATTTTGCTATAACACTTTATTGAAGGAGTAATTAATTTTTTTAATTAATGTGACGTCACATGTATCTTTATTGCATCTGGCAACAGCGCAGTCTATTATTCTGAAATAAAGAAGAAGTAAACACAAAAAATAACCATTCTGTCGGTGCTTACTGTGACAGTCGCTTTCATTATTTCTTGTTTAAGCTAAAATCAAAATGAGTATAAAAAAATGTGTTTGTACCATGTTGTGAAAAAATACTTCAACCCTAATTTCAAAATTATTGACGAATGAAAATCATAGATAAATTATTAGGAACTAGTTTAAAAAATGCAAAATTTAAAATTACTAATTTGAGAACTTGTTTGTGACATAAATGGTCTTTTTACAAGGATTGCAATAGTGACATTTTAAATGCCTCTAGATTTTTATTTGTCGATTAAAAATTTAAAATCATATCGTAATCGACAGATGGTAAGTTATTTGAATTAGCTTTTTCATATCGTGGTTCCATTATAACCACAAATTTATATAATCACGTCAGCACTACACCTTTTACATAAACCAATCAATAGTAAACAAAACAAAGAGGTTATAGTTCTTCTTCTTCCATGATATTGGGGTTTAATATTCTATTGCATTCTACAATGTCTATTTCACTCAGTTTTATAACAAAATTATGTGCACTGTTGTCACATGTTTAAAAAATACATGTAACGTCACATGCATTTTAAATCCTTTAATTCTCCCTTAATTTTACTGTCAATACAAAATTAGAAAAACAGTTTATTAATATTTTTTTTAAGTTCTTTTATATCATGTACTTTCCAAAAACATTTTGGTAAAAGTGGCATTCCCCATTGGTATTTAATCTATAATCAAAGTTAATCCACTGGTCCCTAGAATAGTCTTTATGGTGATTAGTAATGTTTAATTTGTGTACACATTTTTTGTTAATTAGCTAAATAAGCGTGAGTCTTTTACAACTCGGGACTGCAAATGTCGTTTTCTGACAAGTTTATTATTGCAACTAACAATTGTCGCTACCAGGTTACAGAGCAAAACATTTCACTTGTATGGTAATGAACTAAATCGCACTGATTATATTTGTAAATTAATGTAACTAATGCAAATGTTACAAGCTAAAACTATAATCCAGCTGTTGGCAAGCAAAAATGCTGTTTTATTTGAAATAAAACGGTTAATGTTGCAAACACAAACGCAAAAAATTACAGTTGTAGGCAAAAATCATGAACAAGTTGTAAATTTAGTTTAGAAAACACGTAAACTCGTCCACAAATTATATTATATTTTTGCATTAGTAACAATACAGTTTTTATACGATCAAACAATGGAAAAAATAGTCATATCATTTTATTAGGAGCTGATGAAAGTTCTTTTGGAAGTTCATATGGAAGCTTATAATATACCCAAATAAAATGTTATATGAAATTGAATACATTTATTGAATAACACATGAAACAATATATACCTATATTAATACATGGATACACAAAACAAATGACAGTCATATGTATGTTGATGCAAGGTTCTTATTCCAACACTCCCACTGAACCATGACATCAACCGGATAACTTAATCCTTAATACTTGCTGATGACTTGCCAAATTCTAATAAACCAATTTTTGTTATGCAGTTTAAATGTTTAACATACAGTAAACCTTTCGTTAGAATTGCAATGTATGGCATTATATAAATTATACTGATCCATTTTCTTTGGTTTTGGCGTTCTTTCAGATCGGCGAACATTTTGCGGGACATAAATATTATCTCCAACATTCAATTGATTTGAAACTTCATCTTCAAACGGAGCCCGTGCATTCACATCATCTTCATGAGACGATGATGCATCCTTCAAACCAGAGTGCATACTGTTATCAAACTCATCATCAATATTATCTCCCACTTCATCCGGAATGCCTTCATTAAAAGTATAATCTACACGGATACCATTATCTTTCTCCTTGATGCTAGTTTCATCAAATACAACATCTCTACTGATATGCGTTTGTTTTGACGGTTGATACAAACGATATCCTTTGGTCTGAAAACTGCAGCCCACAAAGATGCACTCTTCTGATTTATTGTCCAGCTTTTTACGTTTTTTTCTTTGGAATATGTAAATATGCTTTGTAGCCAAATACGCGTAGGTTACTGATAACCACTTTTCTACCAGTCCACGCTTCTTCTGGAGTTTTATTGCCTTAGACATTCCGTGGGGGACCTATTTAACAAATATATAGCAGTAGCCGCTGCTTCAGCCCAGAATTCTTTGGATAAATTTGCTTCAAACAGCATATACCGAACTTTTTCTATTATCGTTCTATTCATTCTTTCCGCCAGTTCATTTTGCTGTGGAGTATATAATGTTGTTAGCTGATGCTGAATATCTGAATCTTCTAAAAATTTCAGTATTGCAGTACTCACGCCCATTATCTGTGCGCAAAATTTTTGTTTTCTTCTCTTTTTTGATTTTCTACGTAATTTTTAAATTTAATGATGTAATCAGTTGCTTGGATTTTATTAAGTAGATGAATACTTTATGCTGAAATCATCAATTAGAGTTAGAAAATAACGTGCACCTCCCAAAGAAGTTGTTTCCATTGGTCCACAAACATCGGAGTGAATAAGTTCAAGTTCCTGCGTTGTACGAGTACCAGAGTTTTTAAATGGTAAAACCGTTTGCTTACTTCTGACACAAACGTCACAATGTCTTATTTTCATTTTTGAAGGTAAAATTGCTATTCGGAGCAACAATATTTTTCAATTTGTTCATGTATTCAAAATTGAGGTGTCCTAATTTGCGGTGCCATGAAGACAATCTTTGCAGAAAATAACTTTTTATCTGTTATGCAATTTAAACAGATTATCTTCCAATCTGCCTTTTGCAATCAACGTCTTTTCTTCATTATAAATTTCGCAACCTGATTGATTGAATATGACAGTATTACCATTTTTAACAGTTTGACTGACTGATAGTAGATTCACTGATAAATTCGGCACATGTAGAACATTCTTTATATTCACCATATTATTATTAATATTTATACTTGTGTCACCAACTTCGTCTATTAAAATGTGATGATTATTCGCAACGGTTACCATATGTTTCTGTGAAGAAGTTTTCAAATTTGACAGACAATTTATGTTCGGTGTCATATGTGCAGATGCTCCAGAAACCATTCATTTATAGAATTTTCTGCGTTTTCAAATGTTCCAAAAGACGAAAATAACGACGTATCTTGAGTTTTCTTTTCTGATCTGAATTTTGATATGCTTGAAATTTCTTTTTTACAGTACAGTCCTTAGATGAATATCCATATTTATTACAATTGTAGCACCTCAGATTGAACTTCTTAAAATTACTACTTTTGTTCTTATATTTGTTAAATAAAACAACGATTGAGGAAGACGGTTTCTGTTTTACTTCTTGCAATAACCTCGTTTTTATACTGTCGGCAGATAATGATGAGCCTGAGTCTTCTATTGCCATAATCATTGGTTTAAATTCTTCGAACAAACCGGCTAACAGGAACGTCCCTAACCATTCGTCTGTGATTTCGAAACTGATTTCATTTAACTTTTCTGCTGTAGTCATAATTTGAGCTACATACTATTCAATAGTTTCACAATTTTTCAGTCTCCTGTTTATTAAACTTCTAATTAAACTAACTTTCCGGCATAACCCAGAACCATGAAATGTCGCTTTTAGTTTTTCTCAAACTTCTTTCGCATTTATGGCATTCTAAATATGAATAAAGTTACATGTTTCAATGCATAATATAATCTTGGATTTCGCCTTCACATCTCTGGTTTTTGCTTCTTTTAATGTAGTCGTATCTGTACCATCTATACATGACCAGAGATTCTCATGTTCCAAATATGCACGCATTGCAAACTGCCATGTGTTATAATTTTCACGGCCTTTAAATTTTTCAATTGACAGTAAATTATTTGACATTATTCAGCGTATATAACACACTTTCTTTTATATACGATGTATTCCTCAGATTTCATAAACAATATTCACTGGCACGGTTCTGGGCCCATAACCTTTCGGAACTTCATATGCAAGCTCATAAATTACCCCCAAATAAAATGTTATATGAAATTGATACATTTATTGAATAACATATGAAACAATATATACCTAGGTATATTAATACATAGATACACAAAACAAATAGACGTCATATGTATGTTGAATGTTGATGCAAGGTTCTTATTCCAACAAGTTCTAAGCTTTGTTCACGGTACCTAATCCCGAATACGTTTTGTTGTCCGACTCATGCGTAATTTGTTTTTAATTGTTCGCGGTACGGAAATTAACGTGCTTAAATAATTCAGGATGGATTCCGAATATGTTCGGAACTAGTTCAGCCGTTACCGCGAACAAAGCATGTCAAAACTGGCCAAAACTGATTGGCGACCTTTTATTTAAAATCAGAGTACACCACTAGCTTCGGTAATCCCTCAAATGGATTTGTAATGTAATAAATTTCGTGAAAAAAATGTTTATTATAATATAAAGTTTAAAGATGTCTCAATTACCGATTGTAGCAACTAAATCAAACATGGCATGTATGTAAAGTTCAGGTCAAACTTATTTGTAACATAAGTTAGGATAGTATTTCAAACGAATAATACTTTGGGATCCATTTTAACAAAAACAAAACCGGTAAATTGTGAGCAAAATTCAAAAAACTGTATTTATTTATAGTATTCCGTGTGAGTGTAATAAACATTATGTGGGAGAGTCATCCAGACCCCTCAGTGTAATGTTAGGTGAACATAAAAGTTATATTAGAAAGGGTGAAATTGAAAAATTGAAAATTTGCGAACATGCTTGAACATAGAATAAACTGGGATTCGGCAAAAATTTTAATGAAAGAAGCGGACAACAAAAAAAGAAAAATTAAGGAATCGACAATAATAATATTCATGATAAAGGACACAGAAACATGAATAATTACTCATATGGGATCAACCTACCTACGTTAAATAATAATATTGAATAACAAAAAATGTTCATCCCATTGCTCCGTAGATTTTGGTACAACGTGGTTACCGATGTTAAAAGAAGAATTGAAAAAAATTAATATTGTATAATTTTTAATTATCAACAGTTCTATGTTGATATTACATAAACAAATAATATGTGTCAATTTTCCCGCTTGACATGTTCAAAAAAAATATAAATAACTTCGAAACAGGAAGCAGATTCGTTTTCTGAAACGTTAGGGACTTCTATTATTATTTTTGTGTCACATATTAGTTGTCAAAAAACACCCACTAACTAATTTTTTGACGTAAAGTTACAAGCGCAGAGGTTTATTTTTCCAGTAACATACTGGGTAACTAACTATATATTTTAGATAACGAAGAATTATGCATGTGGTAGTAGGTCTCAAAAAAAGAAAAATTTAGAGAATGCTACAAATAATGTTCAAACAATAATTATATTTAAATGTGTATTTTTATTATCGCATATATCGGATTTCTCTTCAAGCGCAAATAAATGTAAAATGATGAGAATGTTGTATTATTTATATTTAAAATAAAGTATAATAATATACTTGTTTAATGTATCCTTGAATCGTTGTCATTAATGTTTGTACTCGTCCAAACTATCTTGTATGATCATTTTAATAAAATAATGTCTCATTTTATCTGATGCCTTTTATTAAAATTTCCTTTTAATATTTTTAGCAATTTAACTGTGGCGCATACTTGATTTATCTTGAGACATCTCTGCTTTTATGATGATGAAGTGACCTGGCAGTCTGGCAAAATCAAAGAAAAATGATTTAATGAAAAAAGATTGGCCATTATTAGCAAGTGTGAACAGAAAATAATATGTGAAAATCATCCCAGATTTCTGAAAAACAAGACTTTGGCCCAACAGCATTATTTGGTATTGATAATAATAACACATGATAATATATTAGTTGGGTAACCCACGTATAACAATTTTAGATAAAAAGACTGATAATGAGAAATCTTTGAGGAAATAAAGCACTGAAATAAAATGGAAGATGGATGAATGGAAAAATTTTAAAATTTATATAGTATTTTTTCTGAAACTCCAACAATCATTAATACGTTGATTTATATTTTCGGTCTATTCAGTACCGACATTCCAATTTTCTAGTCATTAATTATTTCTGGGTATTATAATAAAAATACAGCAATTTAAATCTCTACGATAAGCTTAAAAATAATTTGACTAACATTATCCAAAATTCATCCCTTTTAAAATCTGAATCACACACGCCTATGTTTCTTACCCCCCCCCCCCAACAGCAAATCATTATTTATCAAGGCTTCATGCAGTTTCTGTGTGTTTGTATAGGCAAGCTGTATCTTATACTTTAATGATCGAAGGTTACAGTGTAAACCCCCGTCAAAGAATATTTACGGTTCGTTTTTAAACGTAAATATTCTTTGCCCCCGTGCCGTTCCGGCTTTGGATTTGGGAGTTGTCTAATTTATGTAGTGTGCTTTATATTATATTTTTTATATACGAACTATTTTCTATTTTTTGGCAGACATTCATTCAACCAGATGTGGTACTTTTTGGAAGGGAGAGTACCTTAGAGCAAGTACAAGTTGTAAATAAAATTTTGTAATAGTTTTTCTTTTTCTTGTCATCGGAAAATCTGAGGCTAGGCGACATATGTGTTTTATTATGTCAACTGCTAGTGTGAAATTATTAATCACCAGATGTTATATTAGTTAAAGTAAATCACAAATAAATTATTGTAAGTCTCTAAAACGAATAAGAACAAAAAAGTTTAATAATATTCATTTTCAGTATTTAACTTCCAATTAACTCCAATGTCTATGCTTGTTTCTTATAAAAACCCGATAAAGAACAAATTCCGGAAGTGCTTGTATTTAACGGATGTGCCTTCCTGATACAATAAAAACTGTTTATCCGTAACACGGGAGATTCTATTTATAAAATGCTTTGAAAAATAAACCATATAGGCCAAGCGCCACAGTATTTAACCTTATGATCTTTTTATAGCCAAAAATTTGTATTGTTGAAGATCAAATTGGTATAAAAATAAGTAAGGAATAGTTACACTTGGCATGTTCATCGTTTCAGCACGTTATTTGTCTTCATAGAAACATTATTGAAAAAGGCGTCTATTTCAGCACTTTGACCAATAGCAGGGGAAGTTAAAAAAACAAAATCAGATTACCTTCTTCAAAGACTTGTGGTCTGTGCTTTCATTGTAACGTGTGATGAAACACTAGGTAACATTTTACTTGTAAAACACGTCGGAAATGTAACACGCATCATTCTAATTTGTTTTAACAAGACTGAGTTGACATAAACTCAAATATTTGCGATACAATTTTATTCAAAATTGCAATGTAAAAACTGCGACTCAGATTTCACACTCATTTTCATCATATACAATTCAAAGACATTTTTAAAGTACAGTTAATTAAATAAGTTGTTGCAATTGCTAGAAAATCCGCACAGCACTACACGAGTTTTAGCTGCTGATAATGATAAATGAAATCTTCTGTTGTGAAATAGTTGAAGAAACATAAATGGCAGTGGCGTGTTCTCCATAGAAGCTAGGGAAGCACAACATCCTGCAAGAATCATAAAATAATAAAATATATTATTTATTTTCTTATTGCTCCCAATTTCTTTTTTCGATGGCGCTATAAAACTCGATGTGCCAAAACAAATGTTTTAAAATGCGTTGTTAAGTTACAAAGTTGCAATGCATTAGGTTTCCAACTTAACGATGCCGATACCGTTCGAATGGCTCCGAGATGAGTTGTTCGAGTGTAAGTTGTTTTCTCACGGCGTACTTAAATATGGTAAATGTGTAATTTTTTGTGTGTAAACGCGAGCGTGTATTAGATATACAATCGAGATGTTTAGTTTATTTATTTTGGTGGTTTTTGGTGGTTGCTCCGCATTTAATGCGATAAAAAGTAAGAGAATTATAGTTTAAATATGCGAGAGAGAGAGTTGACTGTATATTGCTTTCAGCGCAGAACAACTGTCTTTGTGGTGTACTAGTTTTATATTATTCCATCACTGTCTGCTACATTAAACGCATAATATAAAACTGGTAGAGCAGAACAACGAGAATGAATGTTATTTATTGTGGCGTTTTCGGTCCCCGGCTGAAAGCAGTATACAGTCAACTATCTCACGCATATTTAAACTCTAATTATCTTAGTTTTTATCATATTAAACGCAGGTTTTGCATGACATCGAGTACAATAGTGTATAAAAAATCTGTCGACGATGTTACGACAAAAAGGCATACGCGACCAAATTTTACAGGAGAGCCAAAAATTGATAAACATGTAAAATGTGTTATTCTAGGTTAATTTTTTTTTAACAAAATTAAAAACAGTTAAACAAAAAAATACATTGTCAGGGTGTCGAAATAATCGCAACTGAGCATATCGGCCCGTGCCGCTATGAGATCTCCGCGATTACTGATTTATAAATTCACTTTATTCACAACTGAAATTATCGAGAACGCCTCTTCAACTTGAATTTTAACGATTCTTGAATTTTTGGTGGATTCAAGCGTAGTATTAGACCAAAAGCTTGACTCTCAAGACGTTTTCCATAATAACATCATTTCCAAATTATTTTCGCTTACGTCTTTTTGTCGTAACACCGTCGATGTTAAAGTAGCGAATGATTAGCCGAAATCATTTAACGTGCTGGTAGATGTTGGTCTTGAGCAATTAGTTGAGAGGGAGAAATATAGGCTATTAATATTGGAACCAAAATAGTCGAATAGGAAAAAAATTATAAAGTTTTGCAGCTTGGGGATTATACGCGTCAAGTGAATAGTTTGTGAAATTAAAAAAGTTCCAAAGTAGAAAGTGGTCGTTTCACTTCCAAAAACCACCCCAACCGCAACCTGTCGGAGTTTGCGGCGTTTTTCTCAGAAACCGTTCGTCCCACAAAAAAATTATACTTATAAGAAATATTTCCTATAAAATTTGCTACAAAAAAAGGTTATATTATTAAAGCCGATTAATGCAATGGATTTCGCGCAATTACCGATTGACATGAGCTTAGACAAATAAAGTAACCATGTGGTCATAATACAATATTGAATATTATCTGACAATTCCTCTTAATATTAATTTTTAAAACAGATAAATATCATACAAGAAGTTTAAAAAAATTACAACAATTACAAAGAGCTTTCCAAAAATACCCCAAGTGACTTATTTTACCCTATTACATATAATAAAATCTTTCACATTTTTAATCTGGTACTTGGAAAAGAAATTTTCGGTTGAATAAAGATGTGTTCAAAATATTCACGTCGGTAAATTTACCTCGGTAGACCCTTCCACATTAATTTATTATTAGGAGAGGGGGGCGTCTTTGTGCATTGTCCAGACGACGGAAGCGACACTGGTTACAGTCAGTACCAGAGTTGCCATATCTACTGTTTTACCAGTAGATCTACTGCTTTGCATCTTGCTTTACTGTTATACTGTTCTTGGGTAGATATCTACTTCATTTTTAAAATAATGGGAAAAAAATAAGTATAAACATTTAAAATGTGCTAATATAAAATTGCAATGGTCGACAGTCTACCGTTATAATTCTTTAACCAACCGGTTGGGCGTTTAGTGCCGCTCCGGTGCTTCCCCTCACTCGTTCCAGCGTGCGTGCGTTTAGAATCAATAGCTGCTTTCGCTCGTGCCAATGATTCGTGAACAAAGTGATCACGATTTATTTTAGCACTTCTGACAGTTTCCTAATTACCTTGCACATAGAGCTTGTATTCTCATGACAGAAAGTATGAAAGGTAATCATGATTACTTTGTTAATTACGAACGAAGGCAGCTAGTGAATCCAGTTCAGTATTAAGTGAATCTTACATTCTTACATCGTATACGCCAATCGGATTATTTGATTCGCCATTTTTACTAAAGTGATTGTGCTTTGAAATAGGTGAGTTTTTAAATTATTTTATTTATTTAATTTATTTTGCGTTAAAAAATTATATTTCGTATAATTTCTGTTGTATTGCTTTTAAATATTGTCACTTGAAAAAAAATGTCTACTGTTTTTATATAGCAATCTATTGCTTTCCTGTCAAACTTTCTATTGTTGAGCTGAAAAATGATCTGGCAACACTGATCAGTACGGTTTCGTCATTTCAAACGCATAGTTTGACGAGAAATTAAAAAGGATTAGGTGTCCAGGGGAAATCACTTAAAAAAAACGCGCTAGCAGCTCTACCTTAAATGTGGTGTGGAAATGAGCTCCAACTTCAAAAGGCACCACAATGCAAAAAAGGTTAAAACAATGCAAAAAAAAGTCCCAGAAACATAGGTTTTATCAAATATTTTGCTTTATTATTTATGTCATGCTTATTACGATCATAAATTCACGTTTCATCGAGATAATACGAAACGCGCGTGGAGTTTCATGTAACCCCTTTCTTCAATCGCTAATTGCTCGAAATCCATTACATTTATTGAGTCTAGTAATAGAGCCCTTTTTTAGTTGCAAATTTTCTATAAGTATAATTTTTTTTTGGGGTCAACGCCGAAAACTAGGACAGGGTGCGTTTGGGGTGGTTTTTGGGAAAGAAGCGACCACTTTTTACTTTGAAACTTTTTTGATTTTGAAAACTATCCACTTGACGCGTATAATCTCCAGGCGGAAAAATTTATATACAAATATATTTTTCTATTTGTGCTAATATTAATGGACTAATAGGCAAGATTTCAAACATGATTATGATTGAAATGGTAGGTATAAGGGAGTTAATTATCAGCCCGTTTCCTTTACTCGTAACAACATGATTTTTTTAAATATCAATCAAAATAAAATTCGTATAATTTTTTTCTCAAAAACAAAACAAACATAATTCTGGGAGAACTTTTTTAAAATAATTTAAGTAAGTATTCCTTGCTCAACACCAGAAATTTTAGGACAGGCTCATTTACATCTATTTTTACTCTACAACACTGCAATAACTGTAACTGCTACACAGGTTAAATATACTAATGTGATGTAACACAATTTTTAAATTAACAAACCAGGCCAACAATGAGGACACTTGACATTTTCGTCAAATCATAAAAAATATTTATATACTGCTCCTTTACGTATTACAACTTTTCTACGCGCAATCTGTCTTTTTATGGCGATGACTCTTAGAAAAACGATATCTTCTAACCCATTATTAAGTCATTTTTATTACTACAGGGTGATTCATCATGAGCTGCATCGATTGATATAGGGAAAAGTACGCACCAGAAAATTTTGAAAATTTCGGGAACTACTAACGGCAGTGTGGCCAATCCAACTAAAATAATTACAAGCATCTGGCACTTCCGGTTATAACGGAAGTCGATACCAACTTGCTTGTTATAAATGGATTACCCTATATACGTTAGGGTTTTCGAAAATAGCATAAAATTCTGAGTCAAAAACATGTAGGATACCCTGTCTAAAGCCAGCCGTTTCAGAGATATTTGACATTTTAAAAATTTTTTGACAGGTGTAATGGTTTACAAACTTTCTTCGTGTAAAAGATACTCACTTGCTTTTTGGCATGCAGAAAAACCATAAGGTGAGCACGCTCTACAGTTTAAAGAAACGTGTTTTGACGTTACATTTTGTAAACTTCAAACCGCGAAAACTTGCTCAAGTCAAATGGAACACCCTGTATTCTTTTACATCAGGTTATGTATAATTAAATTCCTTTTTTTCTGATATAAGCATTGTGGGGGTTTAAGTTATAACTTTTTGAAATATTTGCGATATTCTTAGAAATTCAAGAATTTTTAGTAAAAATGTTATCAAATTAGCCATGATTAGAAACAATCAGTAATGTCAGTCATTCTCTTATGTCAAAAAATGCCACCGCGTTTAAATCACAGCCACGAAAACTTTTTGAATTTGTTTATTATTTATGGAGAATGTGATAAAGTAATATCAAGAACTTGTAATACATTTGTTACTAGATATCCACAAAAACAGAAAATAACACTAAACACTGTAACATGCCTATTAATTGGATTGAAGACACTTTGTATAAACTAAAATAGCTAAGATAAAATCAACTAAAAACATGATTCCATTTTAATTTAATAATTGTTCAAAATTCCGCCCTCGAACCTCCACACATTTTTCGCACCTTCGAATTAGTTCTTCATGGGTAGCTCTTCTAATTGAATCCTGTGATAAGTTTTGAAATGCATTTCTTACTCCCTGCATACAATCTTCAATAGTCGTTAATTGGCTCTCATAAACTTTTAATAATTCCCCAAATAAAATAATCTAAAATTGATAAATCGGTCGAGCGAGGAGGTCATAGGAAAGGTCCATTATTGGCGATCCATTGATCGTAAAAAGTTTCTTGTAAAAAGTAATTTATCAAATACGCTTTATGCGGGGAAGCACTGTCGTGCTGATAAAAAATGTTTCTATGTTCGGCGATAGGTAAATTTTCTAAATAGTTATTATTCAAATTTTGTAAAATATTTAGATTTCACCTACAAAAAAAAAAATTAACTATACATATTCGCAGAAGTAGAAATCTTTATAACTTACTGTTTAAAATACTGATAAAATTCTAGTGCCACCACTCTATCGTTTCTTATGGCACAGTAAACATTAAACTGCCAACTTTCTTGAAAATTTCGCTCCCTAAACACATGAGGATTCGAGTCACTCCGATAATGCGAATTGTGTCGATTAAAAAGTCCATTTTTGGTAAATTTAGTTTCCCAAATAAGAATCGTCGCCTAAATTCACAAAAATTTTCTCTTCTTAAGAAATCTGTTTCTTTTAATCGTTGAACCATTTGGAACGAAAACGGGTGAAATTTATGTTTAATTAAGATTCTGTGAACTGAATCCGTGCATAGTCCCGATCTCACAGCAGCTTGTCTTAATGACATCACTGGAAATGCATGAAATATCCCAGAATTGCTATTTCTACGTTTTCGTCTTCAACAATAAGCTTCCGCTTTTGAATCCTTGCCTTTACAGAGCTATAACTTTTAAAATTATCCAGTATGCGTTTTAGTATTTGGTGGCGGTCTCCGTTTTTGTAAATATCGAGTAGCAAATGTACTACAAGTTCTTGATATTAGGACTTTATCACATTCTCCATACATAATAAACAAATTCAAAAAGTCTTCGTGGGTGTAATTTAAACGCGGTGGCATTTTTGGCATAAGAGAATGACTGACATTACTGATTGTTTCTAATCATGACTAATTTGATAAAATGTTTACTAAAAATTCTTGAATTTCTAAGAAAATAGCAAATACTTCAAAAAGTTATAACTTAAACCCCCACAATGGTTATATCAGAAAAAAAAGGAATTTAATTATACATAATTTGATGTAAAAATATATTACATTTGACTTAAAACCTACGGTTTATCCAGCCCGCTCAGCCTTTTGCCGTTAGATGTTAAGAAAAACTGGTGCAAATCATAAATTCTTTATAATTTGATGTTCACTGATGAGGCAGATTTCACAAGGGATGGAATCACTAATTTTCTCAACAATCATCATTGGTGTAACGTGAATCCCCACGATATTTTTGAAAATATGCATGAAGATCGATTTTCTGTTAATGTTGGTGATAGACTCCTTCGACCATTTCATTTACCAAAGAAGTACAATTTTAGATAAAAACGGTCTTAGTGTTACCATTTCTTTCCACTTTTACCACACTGAGGGGTCTGGATGACTAATGTTTATTACACTCACACGGAATACTGTAAATACAGTTTTTTGAATTTTGCTCACAATTTACCGGTTTTGTTTTTGTTAAAATGGATCTCAAAGTACCTAATCTCCAAAGAAAAGTAATGTGGTTTGTGCATGATGGGGCCATTTTTCTTTACAAGTATGGCAACATTTAACCGAACTTTTAGACGAAGACAAGGTTTAGTAGCTTGACCGCCTCACTGTCCTGATCTAAACACCCTCGAGGCCGTTCACAAGATATGTCTAAAAATAAATAGGGGGCCACATGGAACATTTAATTTAATGTTTATTATTAGTAGTACCAATCTTTATTTAATTGGTTCCTTAACGTTAACTTTCTAAGTTAGTAGTCAAATAGTATATTTTTTAATTTTCATGTAAATAACAGCTTGATAAAATTAGTTTGTGCTAAAAATCCAAAAATAATTGACTAGCAAAGTTTGGCATTTTTAAGCATGGCCAATTTGGGTTGTATACGAAAATTTTACGTTAACTTTAGAAGTGCTGTATCTCCCATAGGAAGTATTTCAGATATCATGTTTACTGGAACTTTTTACTTAGTTTGGTGAGTACAAAGTATTAGGTTGACTATTTGCCTCACACTATAAGAACCAATGAAATAGCAAGACTTTGAAAATTTGGACCAATAAGATCAAACTTTCAGCGAAAATTGCATTCCACGTGAAAATTTTAGATAAAATTACAGCGAAAATTGCACTGGGCTTGACAGCTTAAAACGTCAGTTGAATCAATATAAAAATCGAAGATTTTTTCTTTCTTTTTTATTTTCCTGTGAGGATAGCAGGCTTATAGAAGCAAAAGGAACATAATTAATTACCTACTTTTTTAAATATTTTGGGTTTTTTCTATAAAAAATAATTATTTTAAAATTCCACTTTTAAATAAATCTGCTTAAAAATTGTGACACGGGAATAAAAGTATACCCAGCCGTGATCGTAATAATTTAAATTGTTAATTCAGTTAATAATAAAAAAAAAATTGTTCTATGTTTTGTTCTGGAAATAGTCTAACAAATATATTTCGTGCATTAAAAATAATCTGAAAATTCAGCATTCAAAGCGTATTGCCTTTAAGAAACCCCATTCGTTCATTTTGATGTGATTTGACTGGAAAAGTACCCTCGACTGCGTCTCGGGCACTTTTTATCAAATCACATCAAAATGAATTCAATCAGTTTCTAGGCAACATGTTTTCATGCGCTGAATTTTCGATATTTTTTAATGTACTTGATATATTACTACAGATAATTTAACAATCCTAATATATAACAAAACTTTAAAGTTTTTGACACCCTGTATATTCTTTGGCTTTCACTCCGTTATGTTATGCCTCTTTGCCACATGGCACCGTTACTAAAATTATTTGCGAAATCAAACTAATTATCGGATATTTTTTTTCCGTTTCCAGAAATTCTCAATCATTGAGATAAAACATACTTTGCCCTTAGTCTTTAAGAATGTTCAGCTATTTCAAACTCCCTGTATTTCGTACTATAAAATGTTTCCTCAAGCACTGTCATTATTTTTTAAAATAACCTGTACACTTTGTTCCAAAGTGATAAATAAAATTAAACACACTGGTTGATTTCATTTTGCACTACCTCAGTATTCAATAAACCATCTGGGTACTTACGTTTTTCTTGCACATGGAAACCGTAGTGACAAACAGTACATTCGGCTTGGGTTTTTCGTACAAACAATCACTTATCGAGGGGCTTCTCTTCAGATGGGTCAGAGAATCATACTTGGGTTCTACGATATTAGGTACTACAACCATTTTCGCAAACACAGTGTCACGAGTCACGCAGCAGCTTACTCCGAGGGCAACCATATGTAAATTATTATTGTTATAACAAATATTTGAACAGCCCGATAAGCAAGGTGCAAATTAATCGAACTATCTAGTAGGTATCTAGTAGCAGCACTGCTTCTCTACAATCTAAACACCTTCACTATTGTGTGGTACTAAAACATTTCCGTTTATTGTGAAATATTGCGTATTAAATTGTCACCGACACGGTTAGATTTATGTTGATTTTAAGACGGTCGACTCGCTTGAAAATACCAAATAGCTGGTTTGGTACAGACGACACGAGACTGTGTAGGAAACTATTCATAAGTACATAAATACCTTCGAGCAAAACCCTCATAAGCGGAGTCGAGAGTTCATCGCCCAAAATACCACTGAATTAAAGAAAGTAGACAGACTGCATTTCACGATACCTGATTTTAGTGTTCGAAAATTTTTCCGTTAATTTTATGATTATTGCTCGAGTTTATTTATGTTCTTTGGATGTATATGTGACAGATGGTTTTAAAATGAATATGTATATTTGTTACAGCGCGGCTCAAAAAAACCAATGGTAATTTGTAGTTTCTTGGGACATTACAAGGTGTTTCCGTTTTAATGAGCAGGACGGTAATTATTTAGTATACGATAAAATGCTTAAATTTTCCTGAAAAATTTTCTACCCCCCCCCCCCCAAATTAGGTACGCTGAACACGAATATGAAGTTTTTTTTCGCCGGAGACAAGCCGTTATGGAGAAATAAAAAAAAAATTTCACTTTCACAGACATATGTCACTTTTTACACTGGATATATCTAACGATTTGCATTATTTCCCTCACCCCAATAACACTGAATGGTTTGGAGTATAGTATACGTCATTTTTTATAATAAGAACTTTTTTTTTTTTTTTCGGGAAAAACAGCCTTGTATTTGGGATAACGCCATTACATGATAAAAATGCAACTAAATGTATGTGAAATTAGCGTCGCGTTTCAGATAGTGTCTAAAGTGCCTCGCAAACAATTTCCCACCATATTTAACAGTTTCGTAATGACAGGCGATTGGGCGACAAGGTAAAATTTGTTTCATTAGCTTTTATTTATTTATTTATTGCAATTTTTATTTATTTACTGAATTCTTATTTTCGGTGATTTTCAGAACACGCCCCTGTGAGATACCACAAAACAAATTATACAGACACACTCTATACATCATCAAATGTTCATTGCACATTGTCATATCCTGTGCAAACATCCCTAACAACCCTTAAATAAGTTAATAAGATTGCATTCTTCAATAACATTAAGAATTATTCCTTGCTCTATAAATTTTGGGTGGAAAAAGGGTGTTTTAAATAGGGTACTTTTTACATAGGATTATGGTTACAATAAAAGGGGTTGGTTTAGCGAATAATTTTAATATGACGAAAGGATGCTTTCATTATAAGGGATTATTGTAACCATAATCCAATGTAAAAGGCACCCTATTTAAAACACCCTTTTTCACCCAAAATTTATAGAGCAAGGAATAATTTTTAATGTTATTGAAGAAGGCAATCTTATTAATTTATTTAAGGGTAGTTAGGAATGTTTGTACAAGATATGACAATGTGCACTGAGCATCTGATGATGTGTAGATTTGTGCAATAATACAACCTAACCTAACCTAATACCTGTTCCTCTCCTTTCCTGGCAAAGATAATTGCTCATATCTTCTCGTTGGTCCTTGCTGAACAATAACATATTTAAAGATATAATCCATTTCTTTAATTACGTTATCGACTAAATGAGCAAAGAGAAAAATTTTTAGGAAAATTTAAGCATCTTATCGTATACTAAATAATTACCAGCAGGACTTCGCCAGCGTATAGAAAAGGTCATTTTAAGCAAAATATTCTCAATGAACATACTCTTCAAACCTCTTCGTTTTCGAGATACAGGGTGTTGAAGTTTCAAAAAAAAATCGGTTTTTCAGATTATCTTGAAAGAAAGAATAATTTTTTACGTGGAGGAAATATTTGTTGAATTGTCAATTTTCACGTTGATAAATTCACCAGTGACGTACTTACTGGGTGCATTTTACTATTTTCTTAAAGAATAATGACACGCCAATGTCTTAATTGCAATCCTCAGATATTTTAAGAAGAAAAACTACTTTTTCATTTTTTTCCTAGGTTGCATGGTTTTCGAGTAAAACTGAAGTTATATTGGGAACGTCAAAGCACACTGCAATTATTTAATCTCCAAGCACACTGCAATTATTTAATCTCCAACAAAACTTCATTAATATTAGGTGGCTTTAGCAGATATTTAGAATGTCAATCATTTGACATGTCAACAGTGTTTTTTTCGTTGTTGACATGTCAATCATTTGACATGTCAACAGTGTTTTTTTCGTTGTTTATTTCAATAATTTTAACAACTCTTTGGCTTATTTAGGTACTGCGTTAATTTGTAAAGTGCCATGTTGATTTACCAATGAACAGTACGTAAATATTCATTACGTATATGGATAATGCGACGGAAACTCTGCTGAAGCTGCAGTGGAATACCGTAGGCAATTCCCGAATACAAGATATCCACATCCAGGAGTTTTTCGGAGAGTACATAAGATTTTTAGAGTAAAATGGGCTGGTAAGAAGACAGTAGCAAAACAGAAATTTGAAAAATGTTGTTAGGAACAGAAACAGGACAATCCTTCGATTGATAGGGACTCACCATGAGTATTCGAAGAGCTTCAAGAATTATTCGCATTCCTGTTACTTTTGTATCAAAACTTTACGAAAAGACCAGCGACGTGCATACCATTTGCAGCCTGTTCAAGGTTTACATCCAGGTGATAGTGAAGACCGTTTAAATTTTTGTCATTTCATGTTGAATCTGTGAGAAATAATCCAAATTTTTTGGAGAAATTATTGTGGTCTGCTGAATCCTGCTTCACGAAAATCCATATAGTATCAGGCCAAGAACTTTCCAAAATGAGTTCGGCGTAAATGTATTTCTTGGTTTATGGGGAAACAATATTATTGGCCACTATTTTCTACTTCCCTAGATTAACATCAGCATTTTTTCTGGAATTTCTTGAAACAACACATGCAGATATGTAGGATAATTTTGATCTTGGTTCAAGGCGAAATGCTTGTTTCAGCTTGCGGTTGTTCGGCTCATTACGGACGAATAGTTCGAAAATGGCTTAATACAACTTATCAGAATCGATGGATCGGACCAGTTTCATGGTCGCCCCATTCTCCAGAACTCACTCCTCTCGATAAAGTTTATTCTACCCCAGTTGGCAGCAGGGAAGAATTAATTGAGAGAATAGAAGCCGCCTGTAATGAAATACGACGAAATCAATTATTAAGAGTTTGGAGTCCATTATAAAGCGATGCCGAGTTTGTATTAAAAAAAATAGGTCTCACTTTGAACATCTTCTTTAGTCTAGAAACCAGCTATTTGATTTATGTTTTTTCCAGTTAAACTGTTTCCTTTTCAAATTTTAATTTTTTTATGTTACCCTAAGTTATCGTTAATAAATGTTTAAGAGTGACCTTATTTATTATTATAGGGTAGTGTTGTGAAGGCCGAATATTTCCAAGCAAATATTCCCGAATATTGCGTTAGTTACGGTATTATTCGGACCCCCGAGAAGGAACAAAGAAATATTTCCGAAACTTTCAAGCATTTTTTCGGGAATGTTCTCGAGGTTGTGTAAAGCCAGTAAATCAAACTTCAGAAAATTCAAATAAAAAGTATAGTTTATTTAAAAGCTAGATACAAATTAAACTGAAAAAAACAATCAAATAAAAAGAAGAAAAGAACAGAGGTTACACATATAAAACTAAAGTTACCTTCTTAAATGTACATTATAAATTAGGTGCCTACTTAAAAGCAGAAACATAAAGTAAACAAATTAAACAGATATTTAGAATGTCAATCATTTGACATGTCAACAGTGTTTTTTTTCGTTGTTGACATGTCAATCATTTGACATGTCAACAGTGTTTTTTTTCGTTGTTTATTTCAATAATTTTAACAACTCTTTGGCTTATTTAGGTACTGCGTTAATTTGTAAAGTGCCATGTTGATTTACCAATGAACAGTACGTAAATATTCATTACGTATATGGATAATGCGACGGAAACTCTGCTGAAGCTGCAGTGGAATACCGTAGGCAATTCCCGAATACAAGATATCCACATCCAGGAGTTTTTCGGAGAGTACATAAGATTTTTAGAGTAAAATGGGCTGGTAAGAAGACAGTAGCAAAACAGAAATTTGAAAAATGTTGTTAGGAACAGAAACAGGACAATCCTTCGATTGATAGGGACTCACCATGAGTATTCGAAGAGCTTCAAGAATTATTCGCATTCCTGTTACTTTTGTATCAAAACTTTACGAAAAGACCAGCGACGTGCATACCATTTGCAGCCTGTTCAAGGTTTACATCCAGGTGATAGTGAAGACCGTTTAAATTTTTGTCATTTCATGTTGAATCTGTGAGAAATAATCCAAATTTTTTGGAGAAATTATTGTGGTCTGCTGAATCCTGCTTCACGAAAATCCATATAGTATCAGGCCAAGAACTTTCCAAAATGAGTTCGGCGTAAATGTATTTCTTGGTTTATGGGGAAACAATATTATTGGCCACTATTTTCTACTTCCCTAGATTAACATCAGCATTTTTTCTGGAATTTCTTGAAACAACACATGCAGATATGTAGGATAATTTTGATCTTGGTTCAAGGCGAAATGCTTGTTTCAGCTTGCGGTTGTTCGGCTCATTACGGACGAATAGTTCGAAAATGGCTTAATACAACTTATCAGAATCGATGGATCGGACCAGTTTCATGGTCGCCCCATTCTCCAGAACTCACTCCTCTCGATAAAGTTTATTCTACCCCAGTTGGCAGCAGGGAAGAATTAATTGAGAGAATAGAAGCCGCCTGTAATGAAATACGACGAAATCAATTATTAAGAGTTTGGAGTCCATTATAAAGCGATGCCGAGTTTGTATTAAAAAAAATAGGTCTCACTTTGAACATCTTCTTTAGTCTAGAAACCAGCTATTTGATTTATGTTTTTTTCCAGTTAAACTGTTTCCTTTTCAAATTTTAATTTTTTATGTTACCCTAAGTTATCGTTAATAAATGTTTAAGAGTGACCTTATTTATTATTATAGGGTAGTGTTGTGAAGGCCGAATATTTCCAAGCAAATATTCCCGAATATTGCGTTAGTTACGGTATTATTCGGACCACCCGAGAAGGAACAAAGAAATATTTCCGAAACTTTCAAGCATTTTTCGGGAATGTTCTCGAGGTTGTGTAAAGCCAGTAAATCAAACTTCAGAAAATTCAAATAAAAAGTATAGTTTATTTAAAAGCTAGATACAAATTAAACTGAAAAAAACAATCAAATAAAAAAGAAGAAAAGAACAGAGGTTACACATATAAAACTAAAGTTACCTTCTTAAATGTACATTATAAATTAGGTGCCTACTTAAAAGCAGAAACATAAAGTAAACAAATTAAACAGAACCAACTCTAAAAGAAAATAAAACATGATTTACTCCAAAACAAAAATTTTAAATTAGGTTAATTATTGTAAAGTTTGTACAAAAAAACTAATTTAGCTGCTTTTTTCGGTCCCTAAACGATTTCGAATCTTAGAATGAATCAAACCAAATGTCGAAAATATTCTCTCAACCGAGGCTGAACTAGCTGCATCAGAAAATAGTTGCTTGATAATCTGGAATAATTTGTCAATAATATCAATATTTCTTTGGGATTTCCACCAGTCCAATGGTTTTGTGTTTTTAAGAATTTCTTCGTGAAACATAATATCGGCAAAAGGCTCAGATTTTGCCAGAAATTTAATAATCATTGGTAGTAAACCACTTTCGGGATATAATTCATTAGCGGCTTCTAAAGCACGATTCTTTTCGCTTTCTGTTAATTTATGCTTTGTTTTCGTAGGGTCTAGAATGAAGGCTTGCAAATGGTATGAGGTGATACACTGACCGTATAGGTATCTAAATGTTTCCATTTGCCTTAAGTTAATTTCAGTTTCGTCAAAATGCGACTCAAGAATTTTAAATTGTTCTACGACGTCTGATAAAATTGCATCGTTTCTTTGAAGCCTATCAAGTGCAACAGATATAGGTTTTAGTAGTGATAAGTAATCTTCAGCAGTTCTTTTTAAATAAATGTTTGATATTTTCTGTCTTACTATGCTGTCAATTTCATTTTTATGTTCCTCGCTAATTTTAAAAACTGTGGACCGTGATTTAACGACACCCTCTAAGCAGTCGGCAAGTGAGTTCCATCTTACGTCAGAAGGTAAAGTAAGTTTATTTCCTCCTTCTTTTGTGTATGTGGCAGAGGCAAAATGATTCTTTGGGAAGAATTTCACAACGAACGTAACGTGTTTCTTAATTTCACTAATTTCCAAATCCTTACATAACAAGTTTAAAATGTGTGAAGCACAACCGTAAGTAATAACATTGAGATCTGTTGACTCTTTAATTTGGTTTCTCATAGCATTCATATTGGCAGCATTATCCGTCACAAAACTGCTTACTGTACAGGTATAATCAGTGTTTAGAGTTTTAATTAAGTTTGTTGCAAGTTCTGTTAAATATACAGATGTATGTGGATTTCCAGATGTGTCTATCGTGTCTACTAAAAAAAAGACCCATTATCCGTAGTTACAGTAATATTATTGGCTCATTGTGTATGTTGGACCATCCATCCAACGACAGACAAACTGAACTTCCTGATAAATCTTTAAAACTTACTTTTTTTCTCGTTATACACTTCATCGAGCAGTCTGTTGGACACATCATGTCGAGATGGTGGTACATATCCAGGTCGTAAAAGCGTTACTGCCTTTTTTACTTCAGGTTGTTCAATACACATGAAAATGCTATTTGTCGCATAAAGAGCTCTAGCAATTTGTTTATCTATTTCTTCTTTATTAGACTTGGTCCTACGTACAACAAAAGATGATAAAGATCCAGAACTGGAGTCAGGCACAACTTTTCTTTTTTTTACTTAATGGTGTAGAAGATAAGAGCGGCTGTGGGGCACTATCTTCCTCTGCATCTTGTTGTAACGTGTTCAATTGTATCTGTAATAAAAAACAAGATTGTTATGTTGTTTAAATCCAGCTACACACAGACAGGCATAGATACTATACTTTGTTCTTAAAACTAGGAGTGAATGAAAGTCACATTTGCACAGGGAAAGTTACTAGAAATCTAGAAAATGCACTAGATCATTTTAACGCTAAATTTGAATATAACACTGACGTAGTTTTCCACGAAACACCAAAACACTATACACTGCACTCGACGCGTGTTTCGCCAACTAAGTTGGCATCATCTGGAGATGATTAAAAACAGTTTTAATTATCTCCAGATGATGCCAACTTGGTTGGCGAAATGCGCGTCGTGCAGTGTATAGTGCTTTGGGTGTTTCGTGGAAAACTACGTCAGTGTTATCTTCGCATCAAAGGTTCCAACCCATTCCAGGTCGTAGAAATAGACCGACGTTAAATAAGTAAATTAAAAAAAAAAGGTTCTCTTAACATTTTGTCTTACTAAGAAGTTATAATTATAAATAAAATAACACTATACTTACATTGGACACTGTTCCTGAAGTAGAGGGACCTTCATTATTCGTTTCTACACTTTCTACATTACGCGAAACACATTTTTTCCAGTGGACTTTCAGTCGGTCCACAAACCCTTGCACATTACACTTTTTACATGCAGCTCTACTACCACTTTTTCCACCAAGCTTACTTGATTTTTCAATAAAATATTGCCAAATAGGATCTTTTTTCCTTCCACTTCTATTAGAGGGCATGTTAAAAAATTATTTAATATTTAAATACTATAAATATAATCACTCAGACTCGCTTTCTCACTTGTTACGCGTTACGCGGCAGATTCGCAAATAATGGCAATTCGCATCATCCCCGCGCATTATAAAGACAGGCGAATTTTCAAGTTCTGACAGGAATTTTCATGTATGCTCTAGCTTATTTTACAATTATAAATACAAGGTACACAATTATTTATTCCATTTGTAAGTTTAAACAAAAATTATCTTTGTTAATATAAGTACTAAATACATTGTTAATGTCAATTATTAGGATGTTTATGTAAAAAAATAAATAAAAATCAAAAAAATCATAATTTTTTGATTTTTTTTTAAATCGTGATTTTTGATTTTTTTTTTAAATCATGATTTTTATCAACCCTGAGTACACATTTTTATTATTTTTTTAATAGTTTGATAGTCTCGCAATATGCAGACAAAACAGCGAGATATACCTTAAGGTCACCAAATAATGACATAGCAGTATATAGTATATGTATAACAATACAATGTAGGCTTAAATTCTCATTTCTTATCTAATGTATATACCTTATAGACCTTGGCCTTAGAACATTTTAAGTAGTAACGCTATACCTGATAAGTAATAATAAAGATTGTATGAAAATATATTCATAGTGGTATTTCATGTTACAAGCCTAGAGTACAAGACGACGCAAAAGGTAAGAACTATTTTTATTTAGTTAGTTCTTGCGATTAATAGTGGATCGTTAAACAGTCATTGCTACATCACTAGGTTTCAATATGGAAAATATAAATAAAAGTAATCTAACTTTATTACGTCGCAATAGAAAACTGATTTAAAATTGGTTTTTAAAAATTATCGACGATCGTCTAACAGATGATGAATTTAGGGAAATTGTTGATAATGCGCAAACATATGTTGAATTAATTCGTCATGCCCGAGGTCACAATGGTCACACCGACAAGGCAATTTAGTAAGATTTTCGTTTTTCGTTTAAAATCGACGTACGATAAAGTAAAACGAGTATTATTTTTATAAGTAAAAATTCGGTATCTTTGATTTTCTTATGTGAGAGCGCCGCCAACTACAATAAAGTGATCTCGTCTGGTCCATTACAATAAACCGACTGCCTCGTACCTCGTGGGTCAACGTTGACTTCTGGCCGAAGGGCTGACCATTTATCGTGTATATACTACCAATGGCAAGCATTTCGTCCACGTGTGCAATATCTTCTTAGGTTTTACCGAAGTCCCGCCAAAGCAATAAAAATTGAGTCGGATTCCTTTTTTTGGCAAATTGTGACACATTTTGAATCTTACTTTACACGCAAGTAGGCTTTAGAATAACATTATGGACATTTTCCATTTTATCGAGTTGTTTTTAGGAATAATTAATAGAAAACAAGTATTCTGAGTAGAATTAGTATTTGAAACTGCAAAATTAAGGACAGTCGGTTACTGCTTTGCCAGTATGACGGGCATAAAGACTTATGGAAAACTCTTCGAGAACTGAATTTTATTGAAGTCTTCTTTAATTATTTCGTATTTCGGTATTACTACTCATTATGAATCTCACTTAATTAATACTTACTACAAATAAATTAGGTGTTATCAACTATGATTCTTTATTGACTTTTTAGCAACAGACCCGAATGCACGTCTATGATATCCATCGTGAGCAGTTTCCTTAATGCTCTTTTAATATCTGTTCACCGAATATACAACCGTATGACACACAATTATACCCCATAAGATGATGCCAAATAAGCGCCTCGTCTTAATCTGTTACAAGCGTAAATTGTTTCTTTCTTCCCCTCCCTTTTCCCCTCATCCTCTTATATCCTTATCCTCTATCCCCTCTAATATGCAAGATGCATGCATTTTTGAAATGCATTATTTTTTTTATTTTCACGATATGTATTATGTAAGTTGAGAATATAACAAAAAAAAAATTTTGTTCCGTAAATAATTCATTTTAAAATTTAAAGTGGTATTTTTGTAATGGAATGGGAAAAAGGGAAGAACATTAAAAAATTGTAATTTCTGCAGTCAAAATTGTTTACCTATACCTATAACCTTTTTTTACCTTACCTATAATTTAAAGTTTTATGCATGCAAAACCACGTGATGGCGAACGCTACGATATTGGCCTGACGTCATACCGCAAAATATTAGCTTTGACCAGTGTTGCCAACCCGTGGTATTTTTGCAGTCAAAATTGTTTACCTATACCTATAACCTTTTTTTACCTTACCTATACACGTAATAAACTTTCCCCCAGTCAGAAATGGCATTTAATTTGAAAGGACCTTGTCATCTTCGACCAACTTTGTTGGATTTTCAATCCAATCCTAACGGATACTATATATGTCCTTGTTCTAAATTGTTTAAAGCAGGGCAGAAAATTACTGGCCAGTTAGTTTCGGATCGGGCAATATTTACGGAAGACTCCTTGGTCAAAGAAGATAAATGGAAAATTAATGACTGTCCATGGGCAAAACGGACTGACAACTCAACAAAAACATGGTAAACTGATGAAGCAAATAATTTTAAACATTTTTCAAATTGTTTACGTCGGATAAAATGTATCTTGACAGCAAATGTTTAGAATTGTTTAAAAAATTGCAAGAAGGCTTTGCTTTTGTTTTACAAAAATTGGCGAAACTGGAAATTTCAGCATTTCATGTGAGAAAAAATGGGAAATTTTGATCGAAACTGTGGGAGTTTCAATTAGTCTAAGCAATAGCGTGCAAATTCGACGAAAAAAGGTTAGCGTCTGCCAGTCGGTAATCAAAAAAACCATATGAGTACCATACCTTTTTCTCTTTTGAAATTTTTCGTATGTAGGCCGGACACGATGGAGGGGGGGGAACATTTTTTTTAATCGAATGGTTACTGATATTTGTCCGCATGGGTAGTATATGTACTCCACATACTCCAATTACGCTGGCAGACAAAACTTCCGGTTGGCGCACGGTAATCGGAAATTGAAAAAAAAAAAAATTTTAGTTACCGGACCAAACCTAGCGCAAAATGTTTGTTTTGATGTGTATAATACTGTACTATAGTGGCAGACATTTCTATCGGTCGGTTTGTGAGCAATTTGCCATTAAAGTGGCGAAAAATTGACCAAAATTTGAAATGTTGATAAAGAATCGTTAAAATTTAAAAAAAAACACGTCTGTCCAGCCGGATTATGGTTCACAAGGCACTAAAAAATCCTAACCTTGGTTGGCAGATAATTTTTGCCAAATTTAATTAATTACTCATGAAAATGACGTATTTATAATTACTCCTTACTTTATGTGATACAGAAAAAATATCAAATCATTGGTTTTAATGAGAAAACTTAGATTAAAATGATCCTGGCAGTAAGTATAATCATGTAGATTCCGATAATTTCACGATTCGGTCGTCCCGTTTCATAGCAATGTACCATTTATTTCTAATTTTAGAGACACACAATTAACTTTTCTAGGTTTTTATTGTTGCATTTGTACATTTAGATATACAATATTTATAATTCCTTTTCTTTTCACTCTCCATGGTGGAATATAAAAATAACATCGTATTTTAATTTGTAAACACAAAATGCGATTATAACAGTATCCATTTGTAGTAAACTTATGCAGTCCAACGTCACACCGCACCTGGCGGGAGATTTGCATTGTTCAAATGTGTTTAAATTCGGGCCTAAAGTTAATAATTTTATTTAGCTTTAATCCAAACAAAAAAAAAACAACAAATATATGAAAAAACACATTTTTTAGTGTCTGTCTATTTATGATACCAAAAAAATTGTGGGCATATTGCCTATTGCGTCATTGAATTTGTCTCGAAAAAGTAGGCTATTGATGTGCTATCTGACGGTTCTATTGTAGATCACCCCTTATACCAGGAAATCCCAAATACCATTGAATTTGGTCCATCCTGTATATTAAAATAATGATTCAAGAAATATGGATCATCGCTGTGACATTTTTAGTGTCTAAATATGATACATTATCTTTACGTGCAAGTCCCAATCTGCCACACGCCTTTCTATTTCCAGTTAAGTCGTCCCAAAGCTGACGAGGTGCGGAAGTAATCCAACCCCCCGTAGTGCAATAAACTTTAGTTCCCCACGGATGCAGACGACTAGAAAATAATGTCGTTCTCCTCCAAAAATAGCCCCGTCGATAAAATACCTTCGCGCGCGAGATAAAAATAATGTAAATCAAGCTGACGGAGGAAACACAAAATAAAAAAACATTTTCGAAATTAATGTATAACAACTGACTTATTGTTGTTGATAATTATGTCCCACTTAATTTATAAAGGGTAGTAAATTGATTATAAAATAGCTTTAACAAAATCAATTACGAAACAAGAAAGTAAGCACTATTTTTTTATTTTAAGGTACAAAAAATACTATTCGCCATTAAATTTGTGTTTTAAACATTGGAGGATTCGGTATTCCTCCAGAGACGGCCTTTATGCACAGAGTCATTACGCGAAAATATCCTTTTCTGAAATAACTTGGGTTATTTTTGAAGTTATCTAATACGTATAAAGACTTTCTTTAACTAATTTTGTTCGCAGACTCCAAATTTCGAATAAAAAAAAAACAATTGCGCATCACGTTTAAGAAATATGATATTTTAACTTTGTTTTTTTTAAATAGAATACCCTGTATATTTTAAAATATTTCGATATTCTCCATTTTTTTTATTTCAAAAATACCAACATGTGTCATGTTCTCAACAAGTTTTTGAGATATTTGGATTTTGACATTAAAATGTTAATGATTTTGTTAAATGTAGTTGCCTTTGAAACGAGGAAGAATAATTAACAATGAAAGATACTGATTTTTGAGGAACATTACTTTGACGAGTAAACTGCATTTTTATTTCAGAAATGCAGCTATCTTGTTTTCAATGGCAACTGCGTCTAACAAAATCATTAACGATATTTTAATACTAAAATCCAAATATTTCAAAATCTTTTTGAGATAACATGACGTGTATGGTATTTTAATTATAAAAATGAGGAAAATCGAATTATTTTGAAATATATAGGGTGTTCTATTTAAAAAAAAAACAAAATACGATGGTATATTTCTTAGACACGATATATTTCTTAGACACGATACGAAATTGCGAATTGCGAAATAAAAAATAACTCCTGGTGTAAGTGCTTTACGCGTAATTGGTTCACTGTGACAATTGTATGAATTTTATTCTGTTTTAAAATGGGGAACGATAAGAAAAGAGGGGGGGATGGTTTGCTAATTTAAAGGATGTACAAATAAAAGTTATTGTAATAATGAAAAGTTTTATTCATTTCCTCGTGATGTCGAAAGCTAAGTGAAAAACTGTTATATAATTGCAAGCATAAAACATTGAATTTAGTATAGGAGTTAGGTATTGTTTTGCAAAAACAAGAACTATTAATGAAGTAATTTTAAGAATATAAATTGAAAGTATAATTAAATACGATATAGAATAAAAAAATAAAATCTGTAGTTTTGCATTTACAATTAGACGAATGCTCTTCTGCATCTACTTTGAATACTTTTTTAAAGATATTACAGAATAAATTTTAAAATGTGTGTATGTTGTAGACAAATTACAAATTAGTCAATTTATAAAAAGTTTGGTCAGTTTTAAATGATTATTGGTGCTTTCGTTTTGTAAATCCACATTTTTTAATTCAATACTGATAATTTCAACTAGGCGGCGACGCACTATGGGCCGATGGTGGAGGCGCCATCTCAAAAATATCAAAAACCGAATAGGGAACACAAACTTCAATTTTCTTATAACTAGTACATCAAACTTTTATAATTCGGTTTGGTAATTTATTTAAATGTTGACTGGGTTCAGTTAGTAGACTTCAAAAGTAGGAATATGGAGAGATTTAGGTGTGTTGTTTTGATGCTTATTTTAAATAAACAATTTCGTGCTTAAAAATTAAATAAAGTGCAATGTGTTATACACCGTTTCAAAGAGCAGTTCTTCTGGTATTAAAAATTTAAAAAATATTTGCATATTGCTTATCCCTTACTACAATAAAAAAATGATAAAGATCTCATGTTACTGGAATGACTTTCTCAACTTCCAAGAAAAATTTTAACTGTTAGCAGGGTTCGCCCGGGTAAGTTTTTTTTCACCATCTGGCAACTAAAACGATCCTGTATAAGATCCAAAAAAAAAAATCTTGCGGATTTTTTTGCGCTTCTCTTGCAAATCAACAAAATATAGAAAGAAGCGCGCGCGACGAACACTTAAAAATCTGCAATACTCGTTCCGTAAGAATTATGAATTTGCAAAATACCTATTAAGAATACATATACATCATGGAATTGCAACAAATTAGAGCATAGTATTTCACTGAATGCCTGGATTTTAGAAATCGTATATCGGAACGGTCCCATCTGATTTTTTTTAGCAGCACTACCATATTCCACGTTTGACAAAATATGTTTACGAGTGACTTGCGGTTAGATAAAATCAAATAAATATTTGTAGTTGTTAAACTTATTAAACAAAATGGCATATCGATAAAAATGGTTTTCGATATAATTTGAAAAAAATATTTTTTGGCCATGAAAAACCAGAGAAAATTTTTTTTCTTCACCCATACACGGGATGTGTATTCTGCGGTTACCATTGTCCTTAGGAAAGTATATAAACTTGGGTTTGTTAAAATTTTAGGTTATTATTAATGTATACAAGCAGCATTAATTAATAGTAATCAATAATTTGCCGCTGTCAGCTGTACCTACGACAGTAAACAATGAACAATTTCAAAATTACTAAACGTAACATATGTGACGCTTTTATAGAGCACGGAAAACATACATCAACAGCAGAACGGTATGTTAAGGAGCATTTCGATCTTTCTGAAGAGCAGTTGCAATGTGTTATCATCAAAATTCAGAAACACTTATTGCCCGAATTTAAAATACGCTGGAATAAAGCCGGAAGAAAAAGGGATGTGTTCTTACGCAGCAACGAGAAATGGTTAGATGGCGAATTTTTTGTACCATTCCAAGAAAACGAAGAACCATCGACGTCCTTATCTGAAAACCTACGAGGGAGACCATGTAAGTCATTTAACTAATCCGCAGAGAAGACACAGAAACGAAAAGTAATAAAACTATTTCGAGACTCTGGACTTGATCAGATTTATCATTCATATACTCAGGGATTACGTTCAATTGGTGAGACATGGGGAATCAGAAATTATACAGGAACTACGTTCTGCATCACAAGAAAGGAAGGCTTTTATCCACACATTATTAAGACGTAATACTTCTGTTGAGCCTTTCACAAATCAAGAGGCCTTAGCTCTTTTCATTGATTTAGATTTAACGAAAAAACAATATACATACCTTAGAATCTGTTTACAAGACAAAGACTGTACTGTACTCCCATCATATACCAAACTTACAGAAGCAAAGCGAGAATGTTATCCAGAGCACATGCAAGTAACTGAAATTGGTGCTAAAGTAAGTTTGTAGTCTCTTCTAGATCACACATGTAAGAGTATAATCAAAACTGATTCTGTGAATGTGGCCAACTTTTCACAATTAATATTATACAGTAAATGGGGCTGTGATGGATCTTAGGGACAAAGTGAGTACAAGCAAATACTATCTGGTGAAAGTGACGTAATATCCGATACTAACTTGTTTGTAACATCCTTGGTTCCACTACAAATTTTAGATGAAGTCACAAAAAACGTCGTTTGGAAAAATCCAACTCCGTCCTCTGTTCGATACTGTAGGCCCATTTTAATAGAATTCTCAAAGGAGACTCCAGAGAAAACAAGATCTGTTGTCAATGAAGTGGAAACTCAAACAAGCACTCTTTTGCCTTCTTTTGTAGTGAAGAATGAACAGCAGATGTCTATTAAATATGAGCTGTTCTTTACAATGATAGATGGTAAGGTTACACAAGTAGTAACAAATACTCCATCAAGTGCCACATGCCATATATGTCTTGCAAAACCAACAGAAATGAACGATTTGGAACGTGTTAAACAGAGACTCGAGAATGAAGAGCATTATGGATTTGGACTCTCATCTTTACATGCATGGATTCGATTTATTCGAGTTAGTACTTCATGTTTCATATAATTTATCATTTAAAAAATAGTCAGTAACCTCAGAGGACATGAAAAAGCAAAAGCAATCTAAAAAAGTTTTTGTACAGGAGCAGTTTCGGAAAGAATTAGGATTACTAATTGATAAACCTCGACAAATCGGCGAACCTAGTAATGACGGAAATACCGCTCGAAGATTCTTTGCCAATTCTGCTTGCACTGCACAAATTACTGGAGTTGATAAAGAATTAATTATGAGATTTCGCATACTACTTTAGACAATGTCAAGTGGTATGGCAATCAATGCCAAAAAGTTTGGTGAATATGCTTTTAGAACAGCCGAATTATATGTGAGCAAATATCCATGGTACTATATGCCCTCCTCTGTACATAAAGTACTCATTCATGGAGAAAACATAATTCGATATAATGCACTTTTACCACTTGGCCAGTTGTCCGAAGATGCACAGGAATCCAGAAATAAGGATTATAAACGTTTCAGGTTACATCATTCTCGCTAATGTTCCCGAAACGCTACTAACGAAGATGTCTTTCATACTTTATTGTATACATCAGACCCTTATATAACGAGCTTAATGCAATCTGTGTCACGCAAGATTGTGGAACTTGAAGAAGAAGCCTTGCAACTATTACAATAAATATTTACTTACATACATTATGTACATAAATTACATGCTGTATGTTATCATTATACAATTTATAAAATGAAATGTATAAAAACAAAATAAGAATTATTTACCGTCACTACTGAACGTCAAACCTTTTTTTATATCTGTGTACCGAATTTTATGTGTTTATAGTCACAAATAAAAAAGTTACAGATTTTGAGACGGCGCCTCCACCATCGGCCTATAGTGCGACGGGTTGTTATTAGATTTATGTAAGGCAATATATATGGGATTATTTTTAACACAGCGTACCTTGGGATTCTATTATTTGCGGGCCATTTACAGGGTGAAAGAGTCAAATAAAGTTAAAGCATATACAGGTTGTCCCATAATTAAATACCGTATTACAAGGGTGTAATAAGACTATAAAAAGTAAGTTGAGTTTTGCATATAAACAGTTGCCTTAAGTCAGTTCATAAGGGGAGCTACAATCCCTTAAAGGGGGTAAGTACAATATAGTTATTTGCCAATAAATTCGAAACGTCTTAAGTTGCAAAAATTAAATTGATTCATTTTATAATGTTACATATTTTGTTAAATTTTTATCTACATATCATGATTTGTTGGAGTAATTACAAAGGTGGTGGGGTTGAATTTTCGCCATTACTATTTTTTTACACATTTATAGCGGAAAGAAACGCTAGTGTTAAAAACTGAATAAAAAAGTTCCTCTTACTAAATTTCGATATAAGGAATCGTTTTAAAGTTATTTGTACTTAAATATTGCAATGCATGATGGGTATACAATGATAGATACGTAACTACATACCTCTACAAAAATAATTCCGCACTTTTATTTATAAACTGATTTAAGGCAAATGTTGATATACAAAACTCCTTATTTTTTATAGTTCTATTACCGTGTTGAATAGAGGCACTTAATTATGGGACACCCTGTATATAAATTGTTTGGAATCCTTAAATTTATGTTGACCATCCGTTAAGTGGTTTGCATTTTGCTATTCTCTTCCATTACGATTGTTTCTTCTTCGATAGTAAAATACCTATTTAGAATGCCCCATTTGTATTTGAACACCCTGTATACATCCTATAATACTTATAGAATGATAAAGTACACAAACAATGATTTATTTTATGTCCTCACAAGAAAAGTCTAGGGACATTTTTATAAATATACATTTTTTTTAATTGATTTAGAAAAAACCAAGCAAATGTGTTTTTTATGTCTTGTATAATTTTGTAAAAATATCTCTAGACTTTTCTTGTGAGTGTATATTACCGAAATAATAAATAAATGTAAAATTAACATTTACTGCAGTTCATATTTCCTCGTGAAAAAACGGTTACATTAGTCTATTGATTTTAGTATAGGAGTTATTGTTTTACAAAAGCAAGAACCATTAATGAAGTAATTTTAATAATATAAATTGAAAGTATGATATTTTACTTCTGCACATCATGTGGGTAGAAACGCTGTGTATCGGTAGTTTATCAAAATTATTGAGAATAAGTGCTTGAAGAAAAAAATAAGAACATATTTTAGTCTTAAATTTATTAATATAAACTTTAAAGCTGACAAATAAAACACAAAATTAATAATTTGGAAATATCAATAATTCATTTGCTTTTTTATACCTAGCTATTTTATTTTATAACCTAAGAAATGTTTAGCATTCATTATTCAATTATTAATAAAATATTATGCCTGTTGTGTATTTTATTTCATTTATCTAAATAATCTAGATACTTTTTATTTGAACCATATAAAAAGTTAAAAACTAAAATATATACACCTGGCTGCACAAACATTAAAAACCCGTGGTCTCTTTCCTAACTAATATTTATTTATTTTAATAATTAATCAACAACGATAAATTTGCTTCGTACACCCATGGTATCCTTGTAAAATACTACGCCTATAACGCAACGCAACCACCTGCATTGGAGGTCCCAGAGCGCTCAGTGGATTTATGAATGAAATGGAGCTGAAATAATCTACTGGTTATACTGTGGTATTGTTCTGACGGAAAATGTTTCATTTGGCTCCCACGAAATAAAGTTTAATCATCGCTATACGATAAAAACCGTAAAATTTGGTGGTAGTTCTATCATGGTATGGGGCTGCTTTTCTTGGAAAGGTGTTGGTCCACTTTACAGAGTAAATGTTAACATGGATCAAAATGAATACTTTAATATACTGGAAAACGTCATGCAACCCTACGCAGTAAAAAATTTATAGGTGCTTTGGAAATTCCAGCATGATAACGATCCCAAGCATTCTGCTAAATAGTAACTACCTGGCTTCAAGATAATCATGTGGAAGTTTTACAGTGGCCTTCTTGTAGCCCATATCTTAACCACATAGAAAATCTCTGGATAATAGCTAAAAATCACGGACGGACGAAAAATTTTCAAAATTTTTACGAATTATATGACGGCATGAGGCAAGCATGGGCAGACATTCCGGTAGAGACATGTAAACGTTTAGTAGAGTCTATTCTTAGAACACGTTTGAAAGTCACTGAAGTTAATGGGTATCCAGCTAAGTATTAATCATTACATTAGATAAAATTTGTTAGGAAATTTATAATATTAATATTAATATTACATTTCCAATTAGTTTGCAGCTTAAAAATATAGTTTTTTCAAATAAGTTATCAAATAAGTTGTTAAAAAATGTCCCTCTCATTTTATACAAAAAATAAAAAATATACACTAATAGTAACATGGAAATAGTATTTGAATTTTCTTACATTAATTTCAGAATAAAAAAAAAATTGAATTATTATTTGTTATCATTTCCAATTAGTCTGCCGCCATTGTATGTATATCCCAGAGTATACCCCAGTGAGGTATTGTGTTTGATTATTTTCTTTCTTCTTTACAATCGTTTAATATATAAATAAAAAAAACCTGAAATTTTACTCAAATTGTCAGCAAGTAACCCTGAAAAGTGGGCAGCTCCCCACGACACGACAAAATGAAAACATCATTATGTCATTCTATAAATCGACCTATCCATCTGTTAACTTTAAATGTCAGAAACACTAAACATTATAGAGGTTTAGACTCCTCGGGTGGGTAAGCCCAGCTTCAAATCTCAACAGATGGCAGAAAACTTCACTTTTGACTATATTAATCCCAAATGATTAATTTTTTAAAAAATTATCCCTTTTAAAACTGCGATGTACGCCTATGAATGCAGCATCCATTATTTCGCTTATAGAGAATGAACTTTAGTGCAAAATTATCGCGCAATTCAACGCAAACTCGTTAAAATAATGACTATAATGACAAATGACGATTAAAAAATGTCATTCACTCAGTTTTCGAAAATGACAAATTAACTATTTATGAAAGAAAAACAGAGATACGTGCCTAGTACACAAAGTCTGCACACTAAGTTGATTATTTTCCCCTCTTTATAAACCCAGACAACTTTTTCTTGTCTTGCGTATAATATCAATCAACAAATTCTAGTAGACGGCGATAAAACGGCGTTGGATAGCGATTAGACGCTGGCGTCGGAGTTCCCAATACATAATTAGATTCACACATATTTTACACTCATTCTTCCAGACAATCTTGACTACACCGAATCCTTACCTATATCCGTTTCATCACACGAATACTTTTCAAAATTCCAAATATAAATAGTCTTGGCCGCTATTAGCGTTATTTGTAGACTGTTTAAATAAATGCGGGTACTAGGCTGAAAAAACGTGACTAACTTATTAATTGGCCTGAATAGATGGATATTTTACTAATATTTGTTAAACAAATTTATATAAACATAGAAAAGAACAATGTTTGGTTTTTCCTAGAAATATCATTTTGGTGCTTTAAGTCCTGAATATCATTTAAAATGAATGACTTCGCATAATCCGAGTTTTAAATATTGTGGACCATTTACCTTTACACTATCTATGAAGAGAAGTGATTTATGACTACCCCAGACAATTTCCCTGAATCTTCGTGAATCCCGGGACTGGCTTCCCGATAGACCTGTCTTTCCCATAGGAAACAATAATAGCTGTGCGTACGCAGCGAGATCTAGACCGTATTACCCTTTCAATTCAGTTTGTCTACAAACGTCGCAGTATTGTAGATAGCTGGCAAGCGGATAAAAATAATTAGTAAGAACTATGTCGACAATCACGGCGGACGCGAAAAATTAGTACGTGTGGATTTGTGTTGATGAAGCCATGCATTTTAAGAAACATATAATCATTAATGTTATGCGCATTTTCAGCGATATTCAGAGTACACCTCCACTGTTAATATGTAGCAAACGGGTGTTGCAAACCAATACGCGAACAGTTGAGGAAATAGTAGTAAATGCTTTGTGTAATATTGGTGTTAAAAATGTAAATGTTTTACTGCTCGTATCAGACGCAGCGGCATATACACTGTGTCTCAGGATAGATGTAACAAGAGTGTAATGTACAATAAATTTGAAATGAGACCTCGGGAATCATTCCTGCTTGGTGTAAAACTACGATATATCAAAAATAAGTTGAATCGGTGTCATAGAAGTTAATTTATAAAAATCGTCACTAATAAACTACCTCTACTTTTCAAAATGCCATTAAAAAAAGTTGCTTAGAATGTACTAGTAGTGTGGTGAAGTGGCCTACTCGGGTGACAGACACCACCCTTAGTACTATAGATCATGTTTTTGTTAACTTTAAATAAGAAGGATCATGTTGTGTGGTTGATAACTTTATTTCAGATCACCGTACCATTTTACTTGATATAAAATTAGAAAATTTTAATATACATTCAAAAACTTTGACATTCCTCAAAAGAAGTTACAATGAAAATTCGATGACTAAATTTGAATTAGTAATTCAAAATGAAATTTGGGAAAATCTCTATAATATCCTGGATATTCATGAGGCATTCATCTATTTTAGTAACATATTTGTTTCTTATTTTAATTTGTATTTTCCTAAGCGGAAATTTTATGTTAATTAATGCTCAAATAAAAAAACGGGTAAATGCCGATGTGGGTATTTCAAGTGCAAATTTAAATGATCTTTTTATTTTAAGGAAAATGTGTTCTAATATGTCCAATATCTATAACAACGCAAAAAAGATACAATTTGTTGATAGAAGAAACAAAAAAGTTTATCATCAAATAAAAGTAAATCTATTAACAATATTATTATAAATGATAATGGCATTGTAAATGAACAGCCTCAAATAGTCGCTTCACTTTTTAACATTTTTTTTTAATATGTATAAGCTCCTGACAACATAATCACACAAATTCCGCAGTTAAACAATGATAACGTAGAAACACCTCGCATAGCTATACAGCCTAAATCATTATTTTTAAAACCATTTACTACCGATGAAATGTTAGATTTATTAACAAAAAAGTTTAAAGCAAAAAAATCATCTGGTCCTGATGACATACCTAATTTTTTAATAAGAAAAGTGGTATGTTCTATTATTCAACCACTTACATATGTACATGTATATTGTCAATTTGTCATTTGAAACGGGGACATTTCCAAATAGTTTAGACTGGAAAAGTGATACCAATTTTTAAGAAAAATGACAAGGAGGTATTAGAAAATTATAGCCCTGTGGTTTCTCAAAAATAATTGAATATTGCTATTTAGACAGATTATTAAATTTCTTAGACGCTTTAAAAATAATAAAAAATCAACATGGTTTCTCTAATGGAAAGTCGACTAATACGGCTATACACACATTCTTTTATAAATATAATATTAGAATTCGTTGACGCTGGAGAATGTTCTGTTGGAATATTTTGTGATCTCAACACAAATTATATTCTAAACAACTTTTTTTAATATAATTTGTTCATATCTTGAAAAATAATGGTACAGGGTTATTCATTATAAATTACCCACCCACCCCTTATCATAGTGTTATTATTGCTTATAGAAAAAAAACAGATTTCAGATAATATTTTTTTTAAATGGTTTATTTTTGAAATCAGGAACAAAGCATCATTCCAAAAATTTAATAATATACAGGTATCCCATTTAAAAAAGTATATTATTTTTTTTGTATCCCCTGAAATCTGCACGCTACTGTACTCTTGATAGCATTTTAACAAAATTCAGTCATAACCACACAACTTTTATTTAAAACTTTTTTTTCTATAGGTAATAATAACGATGATAAGGGGTGGGTAATTTATAATGAATAACCCTGTACCTTAGTGACGATGTCTATAAATTGACTTATAAAACACCTTGTATAATATCGATCAATTCATTTTTGATATATCTTAGTTTTGCCTCAAGCAGGACTGAATTCCCAAGTGCCATTCCAAAATTCAACAATTTATTGTCCATTACATCTCATTACATCTATCCTAGGATACACTGTATGTGTAAAGCTGCCAGGCTTTTAAGTCCACGTATTCCAAATATCATTCACGTAACTTGTCTGGCCCATGCCTTGAAATCTATTACTAATGCCTTGTACAGTACAGAGGGTTTCATGAAATGTTTATGACACTCGAGGTATGTATTTTAACTGTTCCATACAAATGATTGTTATTGTCTCTTACCCCATGTGCCGGCCCTGCAAACACGGAAATTGTCCGGGGTAGTAAGAAGCTACAACTTCAATTTGTAATCCATTAATGTTAAGAATTAATAAATTACAATAATTAATAGTTTTCTTATGCAGTAATACTGTAAGTGTAAATACGCCTTCTCTTCCTGTAATCTATGCACCAACTCTACCTATTTCCTGAGGAAATTATTCGCCTAACGATCGCTGTGTCTAGACAAATTTTATTTTCAAAGAAAAAAGCTTCTTCCGTCTCCGCAAACGATTGAAACTAAAATAGAGCGGATCGATTTTAGAAATCTGACTAAACGTTTTATCTCAATAAGAGTATTTATAACAATGCTCTCAACAGAAATTACGTACTTTTAAGAAAGACTGTAATTTAACACGATAATGGAGATGAATACGATCATTAATTACGGATTAATGACCTACTTAACTTGTTATTACATATTTTAAATAGGTAGATGCTTGACAATTAGATCTGAATTCTTATAAAGAAAACAGTTTTTTTAAGTGCTTGAATTAAATTTTTAAATCGGTTTTGTCGAACGAACATTGAACATTGGCGAAAAAATTATAGTTTATGAATCATTATTTCTGATTAATAAAAAAAAATAGCACAGTCCCATTAAAAAAATTTCCATAGGACCCCTACGGAAATGAAAATGAAAATTAAATTCCGTTTTTTGAAAAAAAACCTAAAAATACTGGTACCTATCAGTAATTCAAACAACTATTTTTTTATTTACAGACAAGTCCACAACCTTACTAATAATTTCCATAGCCTACTTAGTAATTTTCTTACATCGCAATCATCTGACGCGGCCATTTTGAAAAAATTAAAAAATTGTTCTTATCTCACTTATTTTTTTGGAATTTTTAAAATCTGAAGAAACTGATGCACTTAGAAATTTATGCTTAATGAGAAACCATCAAAAAAATATAGTGATTCCATTTAAGAAAAAAAGTTGATGTCACTTCCGACTCAACCGGAAGTGATATTTTCATTCCTGTTAGTCTAAAAGTAGCCCATTATTGTCTAATTTATGTGTACCAAAAACCAAATTTTTAAATTCAAAAACAACCAAAATATTGGGGGCGTACGTTGACTCGTGGCCACCCGGTATTTTTACAGAAAAGTTAAAACATCTCATTTTTTTTAAAAAACGACCGATCTACTTTTTTGGCTGATTGCTAGGATGAAAATTTATATAAAAAAAGAGAGAATATGCAAAACTGTTAAAATAATATCTCTTAATTTATTGATCTCAAACATAAACTTGTATGTTTAATTTTCACATTTTTTTATTTTTACATAACAATAAAGGTTGTCGCACACTGGGCCGACCCGCGACGAAACGAAACGCGGCGCTACGAAAGACAAATCACAAAGTAACACCCACTACAGAGCGGCGCGGCGCGACAAAGCGCCCCTCATCTGTACAGTGGATCCTACTTTATGATTTTAGTCTTTCGTAGCACCTCGTTTCATCTTGTCGCATGCGCTACAACCTTAAAAGCCCTCGTACACTAGGCAGAACTAAGATGAAACGAAGCGCGGCGTGACGAAACGATATTTTTTATGTTTTATGGTTTCTTACGGTCGCTTTCAAAAGTGCGCGTTACTCATAAGGAACCATGAAACATAAAAATTGTTCAGCCGCTCCGGTTAAAATGGTCTGGTTTCGTGGGATCCAAAAACGTATTGTTTTAAATGACATATATTATTTCAGTGCGGCGTGGCGTAGCCGCACTCATTGGCCGCAACCATATCATGCTGCGGCATGGCAGGATATGTGGGACCAGCACATTCAGTAATTCATCAAATGTATTTGCGGTGGTACTCAAAAAAATTTCTTTCGCGTTTTCGAGTATTACTGTAAAATTTCTGACACCTTTTACGATTTACTAGCCCTTTTAATAACTCCTCCGCTTCCAGAGCACGAACCTTTAATTTAGAAAGCATGACATTTTCTTAGTGACTCCTCGATGTTAACTGCCGGGACGAATTTGTCCTTTTTGAAAGGTCATATCAACATAAAAGCCTGTTGCAAAAATGTTAGTATTGAGTACAACGACTAGATTAACAAGTGATGCATCAATTCTGATTGGTCGGCGCCATGTTTAATCGAACCATTAATGTGAAGTGAGGTACAAACTTTTACATGGTTTGATTACAATGTTTTTTTAGTTGTCATGTAATTTGTTTATACCTCTGCTTGTTATATTCATCACTAGTTTAATATAGTCACTGTAATATTATGCAGCCGAAAGCGCCAACATATATCAAAAAAATGTCGACTTACCTCTTTGGCGATTTGATCAAGCGCCTGGTCCTCAGCAGAAGATTTTGCCGCGAGACGCCTTCGGCCCCCGACGCCGTCCATGGCGAGGGTTTGCCGGACACAACACCAACACCAAACCTGGGACAACAGACAACACAACATGACATATACTTAAACACACACAAAGACAATAAATTAAAATTAGTAACAATAAAGACTAGTCACTAAAATATATATACTCTAGGCTACACAGAGTTAGTGCCAACTAATATTATACTAAAAAAAGATCTAGTACAACTTCGTGAGTTTATATCTCCAAATCCATTATTTTCGAGCTACAGCTAAACGTTATACAAACATTATACATTGAACTTTAGGTAAATACAAGAGGGTAAGTAATCCCTCGAGAGGTAATCCGTGACACGGTATTAAGGAGTTTCCACCGATATCTTAACCTTTGGAAAACAAAATCCACTAGAGTCAAATATGGAGGAAGCGGGAGCTATCTCAGCCAACAATTAGAATAAGTATTGTCTCGCATATTTCCAGGGTATTTCATATTAACATATTCATAACTGTAAAGCTGGCAAGTCGTGCGGCGGTTCAATGGTGCGACACCAGGTGTTAAGGGGCCACGACCGGCGGATAAATACCAAATACCGATGCGAGTCACGAGACTCTATTGCTGCCCATTTTATTCCATTGTTATGTGTCATGGTGTTTGCGTGTTAATCTATTCCTCTCCGTTGAACTGTACATATGTTGTTGTATGTTGATAATTCTATTCATTGTATTTTATTGTCGAGGTGAAGTTACCAAGTCGCGCAACGTTACGTAAATATGTACCAACTGTACGCGAACACATTGTAAATACGATCAAATGTTGTTATGTGTTGACGAGACGACAGATCATTCTATTGTAAATGTTATGGTACGTGTACTGGACCCTCTTAATAACCGAGATTTCCACTGTCACTAGCTAGCAAAATACTAACTGAGAGTACTGAAAAAACAATTACGAGGGTGGTGCTGGAGACGTTAGAAAAATTTGACCTGTCAACAAGTCAAATGTTCATTTTTGTGACCGATGGTACAGCGACAATGTGGTTGGTAGGCCGTTCTCTTCAGAAACGCGGTTGTAGGTTGGTACATGTTACGTGTAAAGTGCATGCTTTACATCTTGTGGCAGAAACTAATCGACATGGTTTTTCAGAGGTAGATGCATCAATAGCAAGTACAAAAAGAGTGCTCCTTAAATCTCTTAAGCGTCTTCGCGCATTTCACAGCAAGTATCCCCGTATTCCTGAACCACCTGAGCCGATTCTCACACGTTGGGGAACATGGTGGAAGGCAGCTTTTTATAATATGTCCCGCCGCGCATTTCTGCCAGCAATCATGAGTACCTACCTATTCAAAAGTAACAATAAAATGTGGAGGAGCCGCATCATGCAAAATATGGCTACGAATTTAATGGTGCATCCTTTTCAACTCATTTTCTATAAAGTTCGTATCATTTAAACATGTGTATTAAACAATGGTACGTCTAAACAACTAGTGAAAACTGTTGCTGTTAAGATAAACCTAGGATTACTGTGTGCGCTGAAATAGCGTCATGTCATGCTTTAGAATGCATAATATAACAGCGTCCGCCGGCCATCGCACATGTGCCGCTTTACTCTTGATAGCTTCAACTCACATTCCCTTACTGACTACACTTATTGGAAAAGTAATTGCAAAGATAGCTCCAAAAAGATATTGAATATAAAGTAAGAATCAAAATATGTCACAATTTACAAAAAAGACATACCATCTCAATTTTTATTGATTTGGCGGAACTTAAGTAAACAACAAGATATTTCACAAGTGAACGTATAAATGAAAGAATCGTATAATATGAATAAATAGCTTTATTGTATTTACGTTTCGGCTAAAGCCATGACTTTATTTTCTTTTAAGTCTTATTTATAATCTATGAAGGCGTAGAAGGGCCAACATCTTTATTCTTTTTTTAGATACTTTGAATTTTCACTTCGAAGTAACAATTGCCACTTCGAAGTGAGAATTCTAACTTCAAAGTGACGATTGTCACTTCGAAGTGACAATTCTTTCTTCTACGTGACAGTTGCCACGTCGAAGTGACAACTCTGAATTCAAAGTGACAATTGCCACTTCGAAGTGAGAATTCTGACCTCAAAGTGACAATTGTCAATTCATAGGTGCTTCACAAGATGTGGCTGAAGACAGAAGAAGTCAGAAACGAGAAACGAATTTTTACAGTGGACCCGTTAAGTAATGCTCTTGAAGTGAAAATCACAATACTTTTTGTAATACGTTCACATCTGACAAGATGATAGAAAATAAATATGCCAAGATATCATATTTCAGATTTGACGAAACGGCTTTCACTGCGTTTCACCCCATGTAAAGGTGTTACAAATTATACGGGAAAAGTTATATAATGTTTAAATAGATTTCGGGGTGTTTTACCGCCTTAAATTCATATTTTCTTCAAATCTGAAATAAGGTATCTTGGCATATTTTTAACACGCTTTTATTAGCTTCACTTGTATGTTTGTTTGTTTGCTTGTTTGCTTGTTTGTTTGTAACCGACTCTTTGGACTCGATTTTGACCCACTTTAAACGGACAGATTTAATTGAAACTTTGTACACTTACGAAGAACCGGTAACAATACAATAATTTGATAAGTTTATATCATTATCCTGATCAGGATCGCCAGTCCTTTCCTCACGTATTCTCTGAGTGAGAGCAAAGGCTTAATATATAAGTACATTCCGCGGTTGTTAGCTAGGTAGCGGTGGTCGAGCGGGCTAAGGCAGTCGACGCGAAACGACAGATTCCTCCGGCGTGAGTTCGAACCCCACGGCTAAAATAAAAAAAATATTTTTTTTTTTCAGAAATATCTGTTGGATCGTAATATGTTATAATATCAGCATCAATAAGCAATATAAATATAGTTTAAAACTAAAAAACACGCTTTCATAGCACATCAAACTAAAAAGTGAAAAATAAATATAGTTTAAAAAAACTAAAAAACACGCTTTTAAAGCACATCAAACTAAAAAGTGAAAAATAATTATTAATATAAACTGAAAACAATAATGAACGAAAAATACTAGTATTATTGTAAAAAAAGCGTGGGTTGCTCGATATACGAAAAATATGGCACAAAGCGCCCCACGCTTTTTTCACAATAATACTAGTATTTTTCGTTCATTATTGTTTTCAGTTTATATTAATAATTATTTTTCACTTTTTAGTTTGATGTGCTTTAAAATCGTGTTTTTTTAGTTTTTTTAAACTATATTTTTCTCTATCATCTTGTGAAATGTGAACGGATTACAAAAGTATTGCGATTTCCACTTCAAGAGCATTACTCAACTGGTCCACTGTAAAAATTCGTTTCTCGTTCTTATTCTGATTCTGTCTTCAGCCACATCTTGTGAAGCACCTTTGAATTGACAAATGTCACTTTGAAGTCAGAATTGACACTTCGAAGTTGTCACTTCGAAGTAACAATTGTTACTTTGATGTCAGAATTCTTAATTCGAAGTGGCAATTGTCACTTTGAGGTGACAATTCAATGTACCTAAAAAAAATAAATAAATAAAGATGTTGGCCCTTCTAGGCCTTCGTAATATTAACGTCCTGATAGAGTTGTCTAACGTATAAGCACTGAACCACTTTGTCTACACCTTTTTTTTTTTTTTTTTTTTTAAATGGCATTAGGGCGATTGACCCACAGCCAGACACTAATTTATTAAATATTTATATTTATATATTAACTACACATTTTTTTTTTCCTAAATTTAACCTAAACCAAACGAATATAAAAAGTTTTAAATAGAATACAAAAGGATAAGGACAGGGACACACGCTTCTCGCCCAGGGGTCGATCAGGGCATTTATTCAGTACACATACACATTTAGTGACCACGGATAGATTGGGTTGAAACACACTGGGACAGACAAAAATGGATGACAAGGTAAGCCTACTCTAAATTTTGATTTTTGTTTGATTTATAAATAAAATTAAACAATCTACAATTTTTTTTTTATTTAGTGCCAAGAGATGCAAAAGATTGAAAGGGGTTTTTATTTTTAATTTAATTAAGTTGTTATATAGTACATTAGACTGTTGACTATGTTTTTTGCAATTAAAGAAAATGTGATCTAGGTCCCCTATTTCATTACATTCTTCACATAGATCGGATGCTACTATACCTATCTTATGTAGGTGATACGGGTAACAGCCATGCCCAAATTTAAGTCTACTTAGATGTGTTATGTTCTTTCTTGAATAATTACAATTATTATACCAGTGTTCTTGTGGGATTTCTTGCTGTATAAGTGTATATCGTGTTGGATTAGTGAAACAATATTCGCTCCATTGTTGTGACCATTGCTTTTTTAGTAGAGATTTATATTTACCAAAGTAATCTTCTATACATGGTGCATTATCTAAGGCTATTCCTGAAACGATACTTTCTTTGGCTAACTGGTCGACTTTTTCATTATTGACAAGGCCGATATGAGCTTTGTCTACACCTAATTTCTGTAATTCATTGGTTGAGTTTAAATGAAACGTAAAGAGAATAAAGTTATTTATTCATATTGGATGCTTCTTTTCCCATTAATTAAGCGAATATTTAATATTATTTTTAAAATTACGGTATGTCTGATGACTAAGAAAAATAGTATTTTGGTTTAAGGCCGGATCTGTAATCTGTTTTTTAATACTTTTATGACATTAAATTAATACATTTTGGCGTTTCAATAGCTCAAAGATGAATAATCTTGTTAATTTGAGAATAAAAATAGTTTTTTTAAATTTTACCTAATGGAATTTCCTATAAAATTGAATTTGCGTTAAAAAATAAAACTTGTACAGGGTTATTCATTACAAATTACCCACCCCCTATCGTCGTTATTATTGCCTATAGAAAAAAAGTTTTAAATAAAAGTTGTGTGGTTATGACTGATTTTGTTAAAATGCTATCAAAAGTACAGTAGCCTGCAGATTTCAGGGGGGTACAAAAAAAATAATATATTTTTTTAAATTGGATACCCTGTATATTATTAAATTTTTGGAATGATCCTTTGTTCCCGATTTCAAAAATATACCGTATGTTACCCCCTACTATATACCGTTTTTGAGTTATTAAACGTCGAATATCTTAGTTAAACCAGTGTTTATAAAGTATAAACACTGGTTAAACTAGTTACTATATATGGAAAAGTTAACATTTTTAAAGTGACCTATGAAAATGACAACTACTCGTATTATGTTTGATAAGTGACATTTCTTTAATGAAATAATCAAAATGGTTTACAGTGAGAAAGAAAAGGTTCAAATATTTACTTATACAAAATAACAAAAATAAACGTGCAGCAAAAAAAGCATATAAAGTGTTGTATCCAAATCATCCAACACCATCAGAAAATACGTCAGAAATATTTACCGAAAGGTGAATAATACCTCCAGTTTTAGTAGAAAAAAGCGTGTAGTTCAATTAAACCAGGAAGAACAGCTAGATATACTGCTTCATTTCGAAGGTAAACCCATCCATATTTATTTGCGAATAGACTTTTTTGAAACATTGTTTTTTTTTAGAAAATTCTGAATGTAGTATAACTAATGCAGTCGATCAATTAGGTAAAAGTTATTCGAAAATCCAACGTACGTTAAAAAATAACAGCTACAGACCATATAAAATTTTACCCGTACAAGTTTTAACAGAGGCTCATAAAAGGAAAAGGCTGGACTTTTGCCGCCAGATAATTCAAAAGTTGGATGAAGATCCCGATTTTTTACCAAAATATTATGGACTGATGAATCATCCTTTTCTACGGCAGGAGTTTTTAATAGGAAAAATCGAAGGTCGTGGGAAAACAAGCACAACAGAAAAAGATTGGTAAAACAAATAATAAATCAGGAAGAAAAACTGTTAGCGTTTGGTGTGTAATTTTTAGAAATAAAATTGTTGGGCCTATATTTTATAATTATACTTTAACTGGAGTTACCTATCTGGGAATAATTATCCCAGAAACAGAAAATATTCTTTTGCAGAAATTTCCGGAAGCCGAACTTGATATGATTTGGATGCAGGATGGGGTCACTCCGCATAGTGTCCTACCCGTTCGAGATCATTTGATTAATGTATTACCAATATGAATAGGGAATAATGGACCTATTAAATGGCCACCTAGCAGTCCCGATTTGACCCCTATGGATTCATTTTTTGGGGATTTCTAAAAGACGTCAATAATAATAATAATAACAATAATAGTATTCAAGTCATTAAAGACAGGATTCGACTTGAAATAAACAATCTGAATGTAAATAATGAAGCCATTTCCGGTGCAATTATAAACATAAGAAGACATTGACAATAATGGTGGACACATCGAACATCTTTTATGAGTTATCATTTATTTATATTTAAATTTTCTAAATAAATATTTGTTATCTATTTAGTATAAATATTTGGCTTTTTTCTTCCTCACTGTAAACCATTTTGATTATTTCATTGAAGAAATGTCACTCATCAAACATAATAGTTGTCATTTTCATAGCTCACTTTAATAATGTTAACTTTTCCATATTTACAGTAGCTAGTTTAACTAACATATTCGACGTTTAATAACTCAAAAACAGTATATGGTAGGGGTAATATATGGTATATTTTTTAAATCAGGAACATTTCAAAAATTTAATAATATACAGGTACCTATCTCATTTAAAAAAATATATTATATTTTTGTATCCCCTAAAATCTGCAGGCTACTGTACTTTTGATAGCATTTTAACAAAATTCAGTCATAACCACACAACTTCTGTTTAAAATTTTTTTTCTATAGGCAATAATAACGATGATAAGGAGTGGGTAATTTATAATGAATAACCCTGTAGAATTAAATGCGGGAATATAGACAGTATACTATTTAGTTTATTTATTCAGCTATTTTCAAACATCTAAACAGATTTTCAACATTTTGTTATACCTACAGAATGTTGTTTTTTATGAAGCCCAACATGTATTTCCACTTTGATTAATATATTAATCAATTCGATACTGTAAGCAAAACATACCTACTTACTGAATATCAAATTTTTATACAGAGTGGTTCGTATGTTGTGGCTTAAGAAAATTGGTAAAATCGATAAAACACTCTGTATCTTGGTAATGAAGATTGTTAGACCAATTAACCATGGGTTATTTGGAACCACCTAGGTGTCGCACATTCACAGTTAATGAATGTGCATTTCCGTGCGAAACACTCTGTATACACATTGAACCTGTTTGTTCAGAATTGAATAAACTTTAATTTTTATAATAACTTTCATTTCGATATATTCAATAGTTTTCGAGAAATTCGTAAAAAACTGCAAAAAGGGTTATATACTTCAAGATGACGACATTTCCTTTGATTTTTCAAAATCTTTACTTTACCAAGTGAATGTACATATGTAAAAATTTTCATTTCTATCCGTTCGATGAGCTAAGGCCCTGAACTGATATAAGATTACTGGAATAAATCACAAAATTAATTTTATATTCCATTTCATAAACTAAGTTTAGCTACAAAATCAAGTGCAAAACAGATAATCAACACAATTCAACACAAATTTTTAAACAATATTATTACATATGCATAAATTTAAAAATGAAGGGATTAGGTACCCCTTAGATTACAATTACAGACAATAGCGAAATTTAAAACATTTGTTGGATGCTAATAAACTCTATTCACTTTAACTTTGGAGTATTGGGTTGGACTTAAGTGAGTGAAACGTCAAACTACGACCGATGCTTAGGAAATAAAATAAACATGAAAATGAACCGCCATTACGAACCTTGTGTATATCTGCCTGCCGTTTGTACCAAAAGAATCAGCGCGCATTTTGTTCTCTATCCTGGCTAATGCTGCAAAGTTTAAGTGAACAGAGTATAGGCATGTTTGTCCGGAAAATATAAATTTAAGTAGGTAGATATTCAAAAATTAAGTAGTACATTTCTACATCTTGATAGTTTCGGCAAAACAAAAATGGTATTTTTTTTATCAAAAAACAATAATGGTATTTTTTTTTAATCTTTAAAGATATACTTACTTGTTAGTTAGGAATTGGCTATTTTATAAACTTGACACACATGAAAATATCGTGGAAAATACATATTTTTAAATGTTAAATTCATTTTCCTGGTTAAAAACCGAGTTAAAATCGAAATTGAATTCAAACATAATTCTAGAAAATATTATAGTGATCTAATAAATGAAACACCTGAGATTATCACGAATGATAGTGACTAAGCATGGTCTTGAACATCTAAACTTCTACGACGTATTCTAGAGTTACAAACATTTTAATCAGAGAAAAACAAAAGGGGCAATTTAGAAGACGTCGATACCCTCTATTCAGTCTATCGTTCTTCAGTTATTGAACATGTGGTGTTTTTTCTGCATATAACGATTTCTTTAAATATATTTCTTGAATAAAATTTAAATGGCCTCAGGCTGACTATCGAAAATCATAAAAATTACATTATTTGCATGTCGACGTTAGGTATTGCCCCTTAGGGGCGCTTTTCGGCCCTCCCTTGTGCATTGCGCTCAACTTCCCATTAGTGCGGCCCGTTTAACAGGATTGATATGCAATATTTGATACCCTTTGCTTCATCGCCATCGGTAACATCAGACTAGAATACAATACAGTGGCGTACCCAGACATGGCTCTTCGGGGATACAAGAACAATATAAAATCCAAAAACAAATAAAAAATTGTATGATTGATATTAGAATTTATATATTTAAACATAAATAGGTCAAAGGCAACTTTGTGTAAATTGTAGGTATTAAAAATATAAAATATTCCTATAAAATAAAGGTTAGTTAATTAATACATATTTATTAATAATAAATTACTCGAGTCATAATTACTTACACTTTTTTTTTAATAAGTACGTTATATTTAGTTTCGTCTGAGACCATGGCGGATGATTATCCCCATTACTCCCCGTAAATACACCCCTGCGCTACATACCACCGCAAATGGGTACTTTTTAAAATAAGATTTCTCAACTACACGATTTCCCATATTTCTTATTGGATTTCTCAGGATTTATTAAAGTTTTCGAATTTACTTTAAATTTTCTGAAATTCTGAAAAGATTTCATTGATTTCGATAAGATATCATTATATTTCATAGAATGTGTTTAAATTTCAAGGGATTTAATCAACATTTTTCCGAAGATTTCTCAACATTTCGGTATATTTCATCACAATAATTTTGAAATGGATTTCCTGCAATTTTATATTAGAATTTCATGAGATTTCATAGCATTTCTGGATTTTCTTTTGGATGTAAGGATTCACTTAGATTTCATATAATTTATTGGTATTTCAATGGATTGTTCAATTTCTAAAGATTATCCTGAATTTTCTGGAATATCAGTGGATTTCTTTTGGAGTTCCTTTAACTCGTACACCAGATTTCTCACACATTTACTCCTCAATGACTGCGATATTTTTTGAAAACATACATCGAAACTGAGATAAAAGGTCAAAATTTGAATATACCTATCATTAGGTACTTACATACTTACAATATATAATAACAATAATAAATGAGTGCAGTAAACTGTAACAGTAACAGGTTCGCTAAACGAATTATTATTTTTTAAAACCTGAATATAAGTTGACGATAGTAAGCCCTTCCCTTACTATCAGAGGCATTTCATACAGGAATCGATGCGGATTAGTTAGTTGTCACAGCACCGTGATTGGGTGTATATTGCACATTTATGATGGAGAATTATTTTAAGGCTAACAATTTTTACACATTCGCTAGAAGTTAGTTTCGTACCAGGTTGTGTAAGTTTGTCAAATAGCATTACCATTTTTAATACAACATTACCTATATTAAATCAGAAACAGCTCGATAATAAGGTCAAAAGTCAAAATATGTGAAATGAAATGAAACGTGGAATATTAAACCTATAGAAGGCTAGAACCTCGGTCAGAACCTTTAATGTGATGCTAACCATTGACAGACGAAGGTTTCTATAAACATGCACGTTTCGACAACCAACTGGCCATCATCTAGCCACAATTAAAACTTGAGATAAGTGAAGTTTTAATCTTAAGATCACGCACACCAATGGTTAGCGAAAAGCGGGTCGAATAGAAGCGGTATTTGGTTGTCTGGTAAACTAATGATTCTAAAAATTCAAAAGCCTGTCCTGTGGCATATATTTCCTTATAAAGATTATATAACCCGATTACACGCCACTGCCACCAATGGCACACTTGATTCTTCTGAGCTTTAACAAAAAAACTATCATTTTTAATCGACAGATAAAATTGGAATGGAAAAACTACAGCACTGGCACTGTGGAATACCTACTTAGTATAAATTAGAAATTTAAAAACAACTTGCACATTACATAACTTACAACTCAAAAAACCAGCCACCTAAATAATCTTATCAAAACTAAACACGAATCATCCTGTATATAAAACTATATTTAAACTTTTTTTTTGTTTTAATCTCATTTTTACAGTTAGTTAATAACTGTCAAGAGGCAGGCTATGTAGATAGACATGGAACATATTTAAAAAAAAAAATCAAAAATGACCTTAAAAATTTTTTATTCAGTATTTCCAAAACTAACTTATGTATTTTTCAAAACCATACCACACCTAAAATTATGAGCAATCATATAAAGAGATAAGTCCTGCCAAAACTTCTGATACTGTAGGATATCCTACAAAAATCGTGTCTATTTTAAAATGAAAGATAAGAAGGCTCGTAGAAGGTTTCGTATCTATATTTAAAGACCTAAATATTTCAAATTGTTTTCCGTACCATTCTTTAATTGTATTTCAGTTTTTATTGTAGAAAATTAAACCAATAAGAATGGAAACAACTTAGGACATTCAAATAAAAATAAAAAATTAGTTCAATTATTTAACAGTTAATAAATACTTTTGTTTCCCAAACCAAAATAGAATCTATTTCAGACAGTTGCTCTAGATAATCTAAAAAAAATATACAATTAAGATTAAAATGATTTAACCACATCATTCAACAATTAAATAAACAAATATGATGCATCTGCGTGATGTGTGAAAAAAATTAGTAAACAAATTCAATAATTGATTTCAAGAGCAGGTGTTAGTGGGTGTGATATAGTTTGGCCAAGAGCCAAACGAAAACCACCGAATACTCACTTATATTTAATACTGTTCATCTAATATCTTCCTGTTTAATGCACATTATAAAAAACAGTATTTGTTACTAGAAAATTTCCAATGATTCAACAAAATCAATCCTTGGACGACCTTTTGAAAGGTTGAGGGGTGTAACAAAATTCTAATGTTCGCCACAAAGTCACTACAATGACACACAAATTATCACACGGCACTTAGCACTTTCTTAGTTAAAGCAGAAATATAATTTAATTTATCACAGTTTTTTATCAAAACAGTTTCTGTTATATGCGAAAATATCGACATGTGTAATTTCGTGACGACATTTCTTTTTCGGTTCGCGGACAGAACTGCCAATATTGCGAAAAATCCCTAAAAAATACTACTTGTCAAAACAACAGCTTTGCCAACATTCAAACAACAAATATCACTAGATTGTGTACCATTTTATTTTATTTTTTTTATATTTCTTTTTCTGAATAAAACTAAATAAAAGTATATTTTGCTATTTCATGGTATTATTTTATTTTTAGAATTTAAGAAGACTGCTGGTTCGGAAGGAATTAAACGGCTACAAAGATGACATCAAAGGTGGGTGCATTTTAAAATCAGTTTTAAAGGAAATATATAAAGTAATATGTTTTAAATTTTTTATTATACCTACTTTTAGGTAGACAAAATAGTAAAGACTTATAAATCTCTTGCTCAAGTTCCTACTCTAATAGGTGCTAACATTAGGTCTAATGGTATTGTAAGTACTAGTTGGTCGCAAAGAAATCTGGAGAGAGGAAAAACTACAAAATTTACCAAAGATATTTTTATGTCGAGTTTAACAAAGTTGACTGAAGGTATGCCCATGGATATTAGCTCAGAGTAAGTATATCGATAGGAGAGAAATTAAAAGTATTGAATTTTGTGTAGTTCTAATTTTTCAATTTATGAAAACCTATGGGATTTTGTGGTAAATTTTAGAGTCTTATCTCGAAATTCTGCCTCGGAAAAATTTAGAGCTGTTCTTAGAGAAAACGATAGTAAACAGTATTTAGAAATATGGCAAGACAATAATATTCTTCGAACTGTAGATGTTGTTGCATCTGATATTCATGGGCCTGTTTACTCAGATGGTAAGTTTCCACATGTTATTTTATCTTCAATTATATATTTCCTAAATTTAAATAAATAAACAAAATGTGGCAATTTTATGCTACTTAATGGTGAGTTTATAAAACCGTAAGATCATCGCATAAAGCTTAACCCAATCTTACTATTATTATTGCCTATGAAGATGATAATTTGCATATTAATATGAAATGCTAAGTATAAGCCTTAACTAGTACTAACATATTAAAAATAATTATCCATTGTGCTTGATGTACATAAAATAAATAATTAAAATTAGTTAGTGGTTAGTAATATTTTCAAATACTGGTTTAACATTTGTAAAAAATTTTATACACCCCTTTATCAGATATCATTGTAAAGATCATATCTGCATGCTTTATTTATTACTCTTATGCATCTATTTTCTTATTAACTTGTGTCTAACATACTTATATATAAAATTGAATCCTGTTTTACTATTATAAAATAATTTGGGAGTAATTTAAATAAGACAAGTTAAGTTTTCTTAATTTTAAAAACACACAGGCAAGTCTTCTAAACGGATCATAAGTAGAACTGTGTACCTACAATAATTGTAAGTTATAGAAATAAATTAAAAAATCGTAAAACTGGTTTTTATTAAATTTTATTGATATCATAAGTTACACAACCTAAATCTTGAAAAACAAGTACCTACCCAGTAAACACCAAAGTGTGGGTCTTTATTCGGCCAGCATTTCCAGTAAAGGCCCATACTTTGGTATTTAATGGGTAGTTAATGTTAACAGTTAAAATTGACAAAGGAAACTATGGAAATTGATTTACAAAAATCAATTTCCGTAGTTTCCTAATAATGTTGAGAGAGTAACTCAAATTTTAAAATCATCATTATATGATTACATATTCTTCTAATTTTTTATAAAATTTCTATTTCAGTGGAATTTTCGGCATTTGAATGGTCACCTGATGAGAAAAAATATTATATGTAGCAGAAAAGAAATCCCCAAAATCTGAACCATTCTACAAACGTAAGGGGCCATCATCAAATGAGGGTGCTAATGGGGATGAAGAAAAACAAAAGTAATTTTAGACATGCTTTATTTAGAATTATGAAAGGATATTTTGGGCTATGAGTTTTTCACTTTTTATCATGAAGTTTTGTCACTATTGGTAAAACGATTTCAATAGTTAATAAATTTAATCAATAATAGGTTTACACATATAAATTTTCAGCCACTCCATAGTTAATAATAGTTAGTTCTTCTGATTCATATAAAAACATGCATAAATAACCAAATAATGAAAATCAGTGACTGAATAATTAATGGCCATTATTTTTAAACCAGTTCGAAATGGATTTCTACATGTTCATTCATTTTCATTATCATTATTATTTTGTTATTCATTCATATGGAAAGATATAAGTATAAATAACACAGATAGTATTCATTGTAATGTTTAAAAAATGCTAAAAACCACTTTAATACTCAATTTGAGTCTAATGAGCAGCTTCACAAGTTAGCCACATAGACGTTAAGTTCATAAAACCAAATTCCCTATATCGTTTTAGGGCGAGGAGTACCTGTTCATACAAGACTGGGGTGAACAACTTGTGGGTAAAAAAGAAGTCAGTGCTTGTAGAGTACAATATTGAAAGTGACACACTTGAAGTTTTGAAAGGTGTTCCTGATGATATTTCCGTTGCCCAGCCAAAGTATTCCCCAGATGGAACGTATATTGTTGGCGTGGCCTATGAAACGGAGCCTAGGAAATTGGGGGTGATTTACTGTTCAAATCGTTTAAGTACAGTGTTTAAGCTTGACTTTGAGGGCAATTTTTGTACGTATAGAATAGACAAAGTTTTTTTTTTAAAATGCAAATTATGTTATTAATTTTTTGTTTTTAATTAACTACTAAAAAAAGGTATTTTTTTTATCTTCTTTGATTTCGGTTTTACAAATTTGTTCAAATAGTTTTATTCTCAATAACTAAAGATTATACTTTATTATTAGATACATCTCTATTTTATTTCAGTAAAGTTACCTCTTAATGGTCAGGCTGTTAAATCTCCAATTTTTTCACCTGATGGGCAATTTATTCTCTGGCTTCAAAGAAGAGTAGGTGGTCCACATGTTAGTGGAATGTCTCTTGTTAAAACAAGTCTTCCTTTAACGGAAAATGTGAGTTTTATAATTTCTTAGCTTCTATTCACATAACTTGCTACGTTTATTGTATATAATTACTTTTATTTATATATCTATAATTATAAAACGTACGTATTTTACTGTACCGCAAACTACTCGTGCAAAGTAGTAAGAGTATAATCAACCCAAAAAATCGTTACATCACGAAAAGCATTGACAACAATAAAATGTTTACAAACAAATCATAATCATATAGTTCTGTTACAGTGACGATATATATCAGCATCAGATTTTGTTAATAGTTGTTAATTCTACATGTGCTGTAGGTACCATATTAACTAATAATTATAAATAGAGCGTGGCAAATCTAACTATGGTCATAGACATATGTATGTATGTAGGCAACACTATATTATGTATGCACATATGCAGTAGATACAATTTAAATGTCTGCAAATCATATTCCAGTCTGCACTGAGCAAGTATATCGTCGCGACCATATAAACTGATAAAAATAACAATAGCGTGCCAGTTTAAGATTTGCGTCTTACGTTTAAACATATAGACAAATGTTAAGATCTAAAGTGTAACGGCGATCTATTGTCGGGTTTGGGTATGCAAATAACGTTGGTATCAACAGATTCTTCTAACTGGAAACACATAAAATCTGCAACAAAACGAAATAAAAAAACTAGTTTTTGTATGCAATATTTTTACGCGACTTTATATTTTTGTATTGTGTATGTAATATTCCACTACATATATTGGAGAAATAACTGTTTAGAGCATTTTGGAAAAAAATTGTGCAGAACTGGGATTTATCGACAAGTAGAACATCTGAACGTAACCTGGACCAAATAAAAAGCTTAATAAAAAACAAACTTAAAAGTGTATTAAAAAATATAAAAAAAATTGGATAACAGTGGTCAAGACGACCCAAAAGGAAATCATGTGAAAAATATATTAGCACGTGTTTTATTTAGACCCTGATGGGCCTACGTTGCCAGATGTACGTACTTGTAAAAAATTATAAAATTTCATTGCAGAAACTGTACAAGAACTTGTAACACAAACGTTTGACAAAATGGGTGTAGATAGTTCACATTTGTGAATGTTAATTACTGATGTGGCATGATAATTGCCGAAAAATATATACCTACATTTAATACATGTAACTTGCTGTGTTCAAACGCTTCATTTGGTAGCTGAAGATTCAACGAAAGTATCCCGAAGTTGATGCATTAACTGCAAATACCAAACAAGTATTCGTGAAAACCTGTAAATGGATTACAAGTTTTAAGTTAGCTTGTCCTGACATACAACTTCCACAGCAACCTATTTTAACACGTTGGGGGACATAGCTAGCAACAGTTGGATACTACCATGAGTATTTTCAACGAGTAAAGAATTTCATTCAGTTAAATCCTAGTGATTCAAAAGCCATCTATGAAGCCCAAAACTGTTTCACAAATTCTGAAGTAGAAGCAGCCATATATGTGAATCACAACAATTATGCAGTATGGTACTGGACAGTATTCAACTATTAAAAAATTCTTCATTGTCATTAGAAGAGTCCTTACATATAATTCATAATGTACAAAATAAATTACAAACTCTAAAAGATGACCCCGGTATGCGAGTGAGTAAGCAGTATGACATTTTACATAAAAATGTGGGATATGAAACGTTACGTAATATTAATCAGTATCTTAATAAGGAACATCCTACAAGTGATTTAGAAAATTTTAAGTTTGCAAATATTATGTCAGTAGATGTAAAAAATCTTTTTCGCTTTATACACGTATTTATCCGACAAAGATGGTCTTTCTCAACAGAAAACATTGAAACTGTGTTACTTAAGCGAATGTTCTTTGATGTGCAATCTCAGCCGTTGTCATCGGTCATTAACACATAAAAGGTAAGTAATGTTACTTATTTCATCATCTGCCATAATTATCGGTAACGGAGGTATCTACATGGGATGCTACTGAGAGCCGTCTGATTTGCTACACTCTATTATTTAATGCTCTTGTAGATTAAAAGCATCTTTTATAAATATATGGCTTATGTCTACATCGTTGTTTATGGTATGTTATTAATTGAAATAATAAACATGGAAATCCTACCTTTAGGTTATAATAATAATAGATTATTTTATTTTATTAATTTATTGTATGAAATCAAAAAGAAATACGTTATATTATAATCTTATCTATTATATCTCATATTTTATTAAACCTTTTGACACTTTTGAACACAACCTACCCAACTGTCTCTTCATTTCAGCTTTGTTTGGAAACTTCTCAATGTTGCCAAGTATAGTTTGGATATGAATTGCATCCATTAATTTTATTATTTAGTTAAAACAGTTATTAATTTTTTTTATCAAATTTAGATTTATTTATTTATTTATTTCAGTCAGCACCGACAGTTGTGATAGGCTTAGTTGACACGGAAATCAAAATATCTGATCAAAAATCATTTTATGGTTTATATAACAGTGGATTTCCTAAAAGGCCTTGGGCTAGCGGAAACAGATTATTATTAAATACACCTCAGAAATATACCGTGAATTCGTACGTTGTTGATATAGGTAAGACTGTTGCTTAATAAAAATATATCATCAACAAAGAATAGTGGGGAAGTGGACAAAATTAAAACACAATTATTTCAGTTGACCCGTTTCCACGACTAGGTATATTCCTCGTCATGAGAATCTACAAAACATACTACAATGAGATCTTAGGTTTCAAGAAACACACTCAACAATTTATTAAAAGTGAAAAATGCTAAAAAGTACTAAAAGAAACTAACAATCACAAAAGAATTAAAAATAATTTAATTTTAAATCAAACTTTTATCTTAAAAACGAAATAGGTTATAATATCAAATACGTGTTACTCTTCTTCTTCCACTTCCTCACTATCATTGTTGATGATAGATATTTATTTGGACACTAATTTGATAAAATATTAATCAAAATACTTCAGATGTTAACATATTTATTGACAAATTATTCTACATACATCAGCTTTATTTTAAATATGTATAAGAAAGTCATAGAAGTAGAGCACATGACAATAATAACCTAAAATTAATGGTTCATAGAAGTTTTCAGAATAGAATTTTTTTTCGCTTGAGGTTGGTATTTTTTTTTTGTCTCAATACATTCAAATTTAAAATTTATTGATCTATTGGGTTACAAAATACAGCGTAAACTATATTCACTTAAACTTTGCAGTGTTGGGTTGGACTTAAGTGAGTAAAATGTCCAACTACGGCCGATGTTTATGAAATAAAATAAACATGAAAATGAATCTCTATAGGAACTTTGCACTTGTGTACGTCTGTCTGCCATCTGCACCAAGAATCAGCTCGCATTTTGTTTTCTATCCTGGCTAACGCTGCAAAGTAAGTGAACAGAGTATAGTTCGGGTTTTTTTTTTTTAGCAAAAATGTTAAGCTAGTAGAAATTGCATGAAGCAGGAGAGAAAATTTAAATGTGACAATTGAAATATTTTTGTTATTTGTAGAGATGTTTTATGTTTTCAAAACCGGTTATTTTTAATAAAAGTAACCACAGATTCATAAAAACTGCTAAAGGACCAAAAAAATACCTGTGCACAAAAATTACAGATAAAAGTAACCAATTTCTAAATTGGACGCATCTCCAGTTATTTGTGATTTCACATGCCCAATTCTTTTAATAGTTTTTTGGTATTTTCCAAGTAATCAAATTTCTTATTGTAGAAAATGGTGAAATAATTGAGTTATCATTTGAAGATGGTAGTCAGCAGATTGTTGATGTCCATAAAGACATAGTTTTAGCAGTTCAGAGGAATTTTTTCAGCCAGGATAAAGTAGTTATGGGTAAGTTGCCTGAATCTGGTTCTGAGGCATCCATTTCCTGGAATGAAGTTACAACCAGTACAACGATACCGGGCTTGGAAAATTCAACATATGTGTACTTGGATTTGTCATCAAAAGGCGAAGAAGGTGACAGTGTCAGTAAGTATTAAGTTACATAGTGTTCCATGGTATTTTTTAAGAATTCTTGTAATAGGATTTTTGAATTTATTTTTAATTATTGTATGCCATTTCTTATTTAATGATTCAAAAATATCTCGTGCACTTAAATATACTTTTGTAAATTTGCCTAGTCAAAATTGTTCTCGTCAGTTGGCCACAATTTTTGACTGACATGTCTTCGAAATATTTTTTTTGTGATTATAGAAACTCCTTGTTGTAAACCTGTGTGTATTACATATTTTTAGTGATGTATGTTTTCCCGTAAAATGTTCCCAAATCCCAAATGTTAAATTTGACTGAAAATTTCACACCTTTTACAACCAATGGTTTCAGACTAATTCGCTTTAGAATATTTGGCAAAAACCACATTTCACCACCATTAGTGGATTAAATTTAATTAAAAACATTAAAATGGACTATTATTTTTCTATTTTTATTTGTAACTAACATTGGTAAATCATATTTTATTTTACTGGACATTTTGTAGATTTGTGAAAAATCTAACTCGGTAAAACCGATGTAATGGCCACCTGTTTTCACAGCACAAATACAAGTGATGTTATTCCATGTCCGTCTGCGCCTGTTTAAGGTGCTTATTGTTATCTCTACTGAAGGATGGAGTTTAAAACACCATATATTATAATATGTGGTAATAAATAAACCACCACCTTTAGTAGCTCAAATTTAATTTAAAAAAATAATTTAGACTATTCTTAATCTATTTTATTTTATTGTGTCATGTAATTAGTTTTTAATTTTATTTAGGTGTGAAATTTTCTTATCGAATCCCCCTCGGTCTCGAATAAATTATGAAAATTATTTTCACAATATTCAAGTCCTCGAAAAAGAAATTCCGACATAATTTAAGCACTAGGGAGACTACTAGTGAAAATCCTCATATAATGATGATCAGTAGTGTTAATTATTATTATTATTTTTTAGGATCGTTTAATGCAATTTACATCGGACCAAAGAATGGTAATAGCAAATCAGTGCCCTTAATAGTTTGGCCTCATGGTGGTCCACATAGTGCCTTTTCAAATAATTTTATAATGGAAGCATCAGTATTTTTGTCCTTTGGTAACATAAATTTTATATTATTATTCTGTTTTATATTATATTGTTCATCATATAAAAAAATAACGGAAACAATTTTGACGTGAATAAAATTTTGCAGATTGTTCCTAATATTTGTAAAAGAACATGCAAACAATTGTTTGGGTATATGCTTATGTGCTCCTGCAGCTGTTTCACTGGGAATAATTGAAATATTTACAATTCAAACAGGGATTAATAAAGTTTACAGTGTAAAAGGGGAGTAATTCAATTAATTACAAATTTTAATAGAATAGTTTAATTATTTACGGTTTAATGGGAATAATTTAAAAAATCATTCGTTATCCTTCAACATTTTCGTAGTATCTGACTTATGCAGTTTGGAGAATAAGCAGTAAACAAAGAAGCAACATAACTTATAATGAATGTTGCCAACAAGTGTCAGAAATTAAAAAAACTAATATGTTACTAGTCAGTGATTCTAGCTTGGCAGTTGAGTTTGTATGTGCAGAAGTTTAAACCTCCCCCTTTCACTGTAAAAAGGTTTGGTTCATCTCCGTCCCACACTAGTGAAATTTATTCTCTCTGCACCAACAAATGCTAAGCTACAATAGTAGAAGTATGGTGAACTAATTTTATAAAATACGTTGTTCTGTAATGTGGAAATTTTAATTAACCATGGTTTTTGTTTTGAAAATACCATAAGCACATTATTTAGACCTTTGATCATTAAAGTATAAATAAATCTTGCCTATACAAACATTGAAATTGCCTGATGCCTTGATAAACAATAATTTGCTGGTGGAGGGGAAAAGAAACATAGGCGTGTGTGATTCAGATTATAAAAGGGGTAAATTAGGTAAAATTAGTCAAATTATTTTTAAGCTATCATAGAGATTTAAATTGCTTGTAGTAGAAACAAGTATTCTTATTGTAATACCCAGATTACTAGAAAATTGAAATGTCTGTACTGAATAGCCCAAAAATATAAATCACCATATTTATGATAATATTGGAGTTTCAGAAAAAATACTATTTAAATTTAATAAATTTTCTATTTATTTGCCTTCCTTTTTATTTCAAAAGTACTTTATTTCCTCAAAGATTTCCCATTATCAGTTTTTTAACTAAAATTTGTATGAGGGTTACCCAACTAATATATTATCTTGTGTTATTGTTATTAATACTAAATATTTAGCGTTTGGGACAAAATCTTATTTTTCAGAAGTCTGAGACGATTTTCACATATTAGTTTCTATTCAAACTTGCTAATGATGGCCAATATTTTTTCATTAAATCATTTTTCCTTGATTTTGCCAGACTCCCAGGTCACGTCATAATCATAAAAGCAGAGATGTCTCAAGATAAATAAAGTATGCGCTACAATTAAATTGTCAAAAATATTAATAGGAAAATTTAATAAAAGGCATCAGATGAAATGAAACATATTATTTTATTAAAATGATCATACAAGATTGTTTGGAAGGGTACAAACATTAATGACTCTGATTCAAGAATACATTAAAAAGTCCATTTCTAGACTGCAATGTATCTGATATCATTGAACTGTAATATGTGTTTTAATATATTACTTTTAATATGTACTTTATAAGAGGTATTCATTGTGTACATATATAGTTTGTAGTTGTATCACTGTTTTTTATTTTATTCTCGTATATCTGACTTGTGTAAAATATTTTTGTTAAGAAAACCAATAAATTATTATTATTATTATTATTATTATTATCTATTATTATACTCCAAACTGAGAGGGTCATGTGACTGATGCATATTATTATAAAATATTTTCCCAAACTGGCAACAGTTTGGGAAAACAACAAGTTGGGGTTATATTTTTAACTTTTCAGCATAACCTCGATACATAAAACAGTCATCGAGTGCCAGTCATGCCAATAAAATTCAAATGGTCACAGCTTACTCTAATTTGAAAGCATCTCAAATATAACACATCGATATATCAGACAGCATTTTTTTTGGTAATATTTATAAATATAAGATATATTTGCTAAATAACACCTCTGAGTAGCGCCCATCCGTTATTTTTTACATATGATGGACCCTTTCTAACGTATGGGATTGATTTTTATGTGATTTCTGCCAAATATCACCTCCATGCATTTGTATTTTAACAGGTTATGCAGTTATTCTTGTAAACTACAGAGGCTCATCTGGTTCTGGACAAAAAAGTATTGACTTCCTTTTGGGAAAAATAGGAAAAGCAGATGTTGCGGACTGTATTTTAGCAACGGACACAGCTCTAGAAACTTTTCCCTGGCTGAATCCACATTCTGTTGCACTGGTTGGTGGTTCACATGGAGGCTTCCTTGTAACACACCTCAGCGGACAATATCCTGATAAATTTAAGGCTGTTGTGGCACGTAACCCGGTTATTGATGTTGCATCAATGAGTATTATATCGGATATACCTGACTGGTGAGTACTAATTACAGAACAAATGAAATGGCTGGTAGCACAGCTTGGATTTTTTTTTTTTACTTTTGACATGATCTAATACCATTAGTGCAACATTTCTGTCAAATTTCTGCTAATTATTGTAGGTAACATCCACTTATTTACACACTAACATGGTACTCTTAATAGTTGTGGTCAAATGCAATAGAAGGCCGACTGATTTTTGTAGTGAGCCTACGGCTATTTAAATTATAATTTATGGATACGTTATTAATTTACTATTAATAAACATAAATTTTCTAGGTGTTATGTGGAAGCTGGTATGGAATACACTCAAAAGGGCGAAATTAATAATGATATTCTCCTTGCCATGAGAAAAGCCTCTCCCATTGTACATGCCCATAAAGTTAAAGCGCCCAACGCTTTTGCAGATCGGTTCTAAAGATTTAAGAGTGCCCCCACATCAAGGTACAGAGTATCATCTACGACTTAAAGCCAATGGGGTGATTACAAAGTAAGTAAATTTTTAGGGAGATATTTTCACTTATCATGTTTTACTTCCAAGTCTTCGAAAGGCATTGTTCAGTAATGGTTTGTTCAGGTGTCTTGGTGACTTTTAAACTTTTTCTGTATATCATTTAAATAAAATGTGTATTTAGTTGATGAAATTAGTCAAAACTGATGTCTACTTTTTTAATTTGTACAAAAAATAATTTCTGTATTGCTCTTAGATTAGGAAAGAGAGTGGATACCGCACAGTGTAGGTTGCGTTGTTACCAACTGCCACATCGCCGTGAAGCCCAGTGGCGTATCATACATGGCATACATGGTTATAATTATTTTGGATAATCAGTATTTTTTATTGAACCCAATTTAATGAATGCGTTTTTTAGATATTTTATTTGTTGGCTATTATGATATATTTTATTTTATAGATGCAATCTTGAATTTATTTTGAAAACTAAAAAGATCGGTTTCGACTTAAGTTTTCTATACAACATACCTACGTAACATGGAACTCTTTTGTAACAAAGAACAGCCAAGATTGGGATCATTAAAATGTTTTTTTTATAATTAAGAGATTATATTTGAAATAAAAATTACTTGAAGATTACTTAGATTGTAGAACTTTTTATAATTAACAGTTTTTTTGTAGTTAGTACTTCTTTTTCAATATTTCAATATGCAAAAAGTATATTAATTATTACTAAAATATATTTTAAAAGGTTAAAAAAACATGATTTTTAAAGGAGCTTTATTAATAATATATTAAATCAAAACATAGCGCATTATTAAAGGAGGAATTTGCCTGTTAGAAAGAGGCTGCTAAAATAATTATAAAAAAATACATACAAAGATAGGAAGTAAATAAGTTAGGACTATATACTCTGCTTTTAAACATTGAACTCAATGCCTGACATAACTTTTTAGTCTATATAATCACCACCAAACCAAACATAAATTTCTAAACAAATAACACAAAAAATGATACTCAAGAAAAACGGTTTACAATATTATGCATTAAAAAATAATAGTTAACGATACACGTACTTTCTTACGAAATCTAAAAACTGTATTAAACTTACAAATATTTACAATACGGAATATACAAATACAATAGTAATAAAAAGTAATATATCGTAATATATCCATTATTGTCCCTTAAATAAAATAAGTTTTGTCAATTGACTTCTTAAGGGATTTATGTGATTTGATTTTTTTTTAGCTATAAAATGTATCCTAATATTTAAATATTTAGTACAGATAGATTTTATCAGGAAATATTTATGATTGATAGGATTTTCTAGCACATGATCATTTATATTATCAAAAAGTTTGCTCTCAAGGCAATCAGATATTACATCATTTGTTATTGATAGTTTTTTTTTGTGGGGATTTCGGTCAGGTATAACTAATTAAAAATTTTTTTTCTAACGTTTCGGTGTATTACAACCATCAAAGAAACTATTATTTATTAGGAATTTGTTTTAAAAATTTTTATTACATGTTGTTTGGTTGTCTGTTTTAACGCAACTCTTTTTATTTAAATTGCTATGAAAGCGCAAACATATTTTTATGACATCGTCAGAAGGATACATTAATCCACCATGAGTTTTCTGCTCAATTAATGAGTTCAGAAAATTTGCCTTATTTCCTGATAAAGCTTCAACACAAGTCTCACATTTTATAATTTTTTGTAACTTGCATATTACAAAACCTGAAATGTATATTACAACTTGTTCAGAAAACCCAGAGAGGACAAGATCATTGATTAAGTAATCAATGATCGTTCCATAATGTGTCATCATTTGGTTCTGGTAAAATGTCTTCTTGCATTTTATACCCAGGCCCAGGCGAACTTAAATTTATGTGTTCTTCGGGTGTATTTGCTACTCTGCTAGAACTTACTAGCACTGGAATCTGATCCAGTGGTATGCAGTTTCCAATACTGTGATCCCTGACCTCGCCTCGAACAAGGATGCGTTTATATGCACCCATAAATTGGCGAGCTGTCGGATTATTATTCCATCCTCCTTTGGATCGAATAGAGGAAAAAAATAATTCTAAATGATCCTGACTAACCTTGTACAAAGGAAGATACAATAATAATTTTTCCTCATTTACCAAATCCTCGGCGAGTCAAAATCTAGTTGCTGGCTGGATGTTGATGGACCTAAGTTTGGGCTACTAGTAGGTACTCGTGCTCTCTTTCTTGTCTGAAAGCAGATACATAAAATGTATATATCTACCTATATATCTCTATATAATTAAATGAAATAAAGAAAACATTTACTAAACAATACACACAATATTACATATAAAAAAAAATCTAAATTTTACCTTTTTTGGCTGCAGGTACTTTGGTAATTCGGGGAAAATTGTTGGTACAGCTCCATTCAACAAACGAACTCTTGTTTGGGTGTCAGTTTTGTAAAAGTAACATGCCTCAAAATGTTTGGAACAAAGTCTGGAATTTTTCGATGGCTCCCAATCATTAATTTTCGTATTAGAAATCCATATTTTACGTTTTTCTAAATCCTTAGGAAAACTAAAACAAATTTTAATGCATCTTTAAATTTTCGTTGAAAAAAAAACAATTTATAATAAATAAAATGAGCTTTCATTCATGTACTTCATTAGTTATAGTTACAAGTAATACAAAAAATTAAACGAAATTACTTAAAAATCTTAATTTGCAAATATTAAAAAAAAAAGTCTACTCCTCTGGAAATATGCAAATTCTGAACAAAGAACTGACCTTCGAATGACAATTAGTAATAAAAATAATTAAACTATCGTATAAAACTAAACTTAAATCTGTTATTATACAATTGACAATTAACATGCTAAAAGATTTTGATCGAAATATTACTCTTAGTATCAAAAAAATTAATTTAAAGCTAAGGTGTCATTAGGGACCATCACTCTTTTTACCTGTGAAAAGTAACTCCGGGCTCGTCTTTTTTCGCTGCGACTTTTGCAGTTATATGCTGAACAATTCACCATTATAATGTTAACTGTTGTTTATTAATCACTGCAACTTTTTATTGATAAAAACACAAAAAACCACTTATGATCCACTAGCTTGTTGTGCCACAAATAAAATGGCTACCGCTTCAATTTCGTCACAGCCACCGAACATACGGGAGATAGCATACGCTGCATCCACTCTCTTTCCTAATCTAAGGTATTGCTGATGGCTGCAAAAACCTAACCTAACCTAATTTCTGTGACTTACTAAATGAAAAACACTAAATTCGTACTTTGAACGAATAAAAAATAGACTTCAGTTTTGACTGTAACTTTTCCTACTAAATCTGCATATGATTTAAAATGAGATGAGAGTTTTCATTTATGGTTATTATGAATAGAATAAGTTTAAGACTGATTTTCAGATGAAAATACTGAAAATGTCCCTGTCCCACAATTAAATTCAACACTTATTTGAACATTTTTAAAATCCCCCATTTTTAGGTCCTTTCTCATAAAAATATTTGTGATAAGATTTATACTTCTAGATCATACGTCCAACTGTAGTTGGGGAATATGTGTTAACCTCCGTTTACTGAGGTGCCTTTCAACATAACCAAATAAAACCTTATTATTAAATCGACACATCCAGTCTTTTATTCTGAAAAAGAAATGTCATGCTTCACAAATAATTATGTCTCCATTTTATTCTATTGTAATTTTTTTATTACTTTTATTGCCTGCAAGTATTAATTAGTCATATTATAAATGGGTAAATTGCCATCTATATTAAACTACTCGTAATAGATAGTGCCTATTAATTTTAAAATTTAATATTTAGACAATATATAGTATACAGAGTGTCCCACAGTTGAGTACCAAGACTTCGACAATCGAGAGAGGATCCCATTTTAAGAAAAAAGTTTCGTTCAGTTTAGTTTATTATTACTATTTTTTTAGTTTCTTTTTTAATTATCCCTCAAATGTAAATGCTATAAAAATATCGATATAAAACTTAGTACACGTATCGAACAGTTCATAAGCAATGTCAATAGCTATTTAAATACTTCAGATATACTGAGTCTCTTAGGTTTCGAGTCCATCTATCAAATAAACCCCCAAATCTCTTTTATACTACGCCACTGGTTCATTTTTAATTTGTTATTTGGAAACTCCTTTGTCAATTGAGACTCAATTTTGCTCCGTTTAGAAGTTATGTTGCATAATTTATTCAAAAACATGCCTAAAAGTACTTAATCTGAAAATAATTATTTTTTTTTACCAGGCAAATGCCTTGTCACTGGGCTGCATTAGTGTGATGTCACACATTATGTAATTAACCATACATATTGTCGTGACTAATGCTGGAATTTGGTATTAATTCTGGTAGAGTTACTGTAACGGTATTAAATAACTTGGTTAAAAATTCCACTTTTTTTTTTAAATGACAGTTTTTAATTTTAGTCATGACATCATCCAACTAGGTTTAGCATAAAACACTAGCAACCAGTGAAGTTAGGACGGTACCACAGTATTGCCAGTTTTACGCATTTGAAAGTATGGTTGGTGATTACTTATTCAATTATAAATACAACTATAATTCTATTCACATAATTTTTTTTTTTTACCTTAGTACGAAGAGAACATTTTATTTGTACCTGTTTTAAAACCTCGACATTTAAATACTTTTGTTATATGTAGTTGTTTTTCTTTATGTTGTGGGTGCATGCATACATCGTGTATATCAAGTTAAATGTTGCAAAATATCTGAAGGTAATTTGAGTTGTTTTCTTATCTGAAAAAGAAAGAAATTTAGATAAAGTGAAAGATAATGAAATGATTTTGAATTTGTTTAAATAGTAGACGTGTTTAATATAGTAAAGCTACAGGAAGCTTAATCGTTATATTGAACATGTAAATGAAACATTGTAATTAGATTTAAGTTTAGTTATATAGTGAAAAGTAAATGAAAAGTGAAAAGGACGAACAAACTTCACAGCATAACGAAATAGGATGAAGGGTATATGGATGTGTAGGTTAAAGTACAGAGAAGAGGATTAGAAAATGGGAAAAAAAATATTAAGTAAAAAGTGAAATTTGGCATATTGTACAAATTTACCTGCAGATTAGGCAAGTCACAATACGTGGATATATTCATGATCGCAGATACACATATTCATACACTTAATTATTACAAAATTATAAAGTCCTAAAACAAAAGTAAATCGTTTATTCAATAACAATACATAGAAGAAAATATTTCATATGTACCTATACAGTATGTAATATATACATTAAGTTTAAAAATACGTAAATCCTTACCTTTCATTTTGTATCCAAATTAAAATAGTTTTGAAAATGTTTGATATAACACAAAAATTAATGTACAAATTCACGAAATCGTTCAAAATCACAAATATTCTAAAGAGTTTTCAGCTACCAAAACAATACTTGAATTAAGAAAATATGGCAACACAGGTTCGGCCATATCACAGGCCGCATTATTTCATTGGTTGATTAATTGGCGGCCGCTTTAAATTATTCTAAACTTTTATATATATTTTTGTAGTTAATTTTTTTTTTAAATCCAATCACATGGATACCGATTACATATTCATGTTTTATTTCATCCAAAGTAAAAGTTGAAATCATGTATGCTTCTCTGTGAATGTCGTACCGTATTTTGATAATGAACATTCTACATCTAGAGATATAATATTCACATACGCATAAATGCTGGAGATCACTTGTAAAATATCCGTCACTCAAGCACTACCTAATGTGGAGTAGTTGCGCACAATGGCAGCTGGTGAAATTTAGGTTATGTCATATCTTAGTATTGGAGCATGGAATCAAAGAGATACTTAAGGCAAAACTATCAAGACTAAATGAAGTTTTTGCAAAAAAAATTGCGACCGAAATTAGGGACAAAAAGTTGAAAATTTGTGTGCCTCACCAGATTATTATTTAAACAATTTGTAAAATATTTGTTTTTTTTTTTTTTCAGAATTAGTCGGAAAATATATCGACAGATTTCAAATTTCATCAAAAAATATTGCTTTTTTTATAGCTACACCTTTTGAAATGTTCTTTTAGATTCCTTTTTCACCGTGCAAATTTCAAAAAGGTGCAACTGTAAAAATTAACTTTTTTTATAAAATTTATAATTTGTCAATATATTTTCCACTTGATTCTTAAAAAAAAAATTTTGTGCAAATATTTTACAAATTGTTTAAAAATATAATCTGGGGACACAATTTTTTAAATTTTTTTCTGCAAATTTCAATAACAATTTTTTTTTTGCAAAACTTAATTTAGTTTTGATAGTTATGCCTTAATGTAAAGCTTGGATCCCATGGTCCAATACTAAGATATGACTAGCCTAATTCCGGATTTTTGTTTAATAAGACACTAGAGAACTTTCATTACTACCTGTTGATTTGCTATCGTATTGTTTTTTTGTAATTTTTTATTTAGAATTAAATATGGCATCGTTACTTGATTTGATCTTAAAATGCATACTAAAACAGTTCCTACTTTGTTGTTTTTTGTATCCATACTTTCAGCAAAAGTTATCGTTTTTTTAGCATGTAAATCCACTTGTATGTTATTTGTTCTTTTACATGAGGAACATGACTTTGTAGGTAGTGGTCACTTTTTAACCGTTAAGTACATGCGGGGGAATGTTGCACACACACAACATAAAATGAGATCATACAGAAACACCCAGTATAGAACCTGTAACTGGTGATTTAATAAATGACATTTGCTTTAAATATCTTACAATTACTGGAATTCCAGCCCACCAAGTTCGTCTTCGACACAAAGCACTTTATTACTGCTCCATCGTAACATAATTTAGGAAAACATTAAGAAAATTGTGGATTTGATTAAAAAACGACAATGTCCCAGGCAGGTGACATTTTACAATATGTGTATATGCGCCTGTGGACTGTTACGTGACTACGAGGCACTCGTGCAGTATCTCCTAAGCTGATACTGATACATACAGTAGATAAATCAATCCTAACATTCCAGTTTGTCATGACCTTGATACTAGTCCGTCACATTGGACATTGCCCTGTCACACATATTATGGCGACATTATCGAGTATTAAAACATAGTGTAGTGTAACTTCTAAACACAGCAAAATATCAAAAATCTACAATTGACAAGTTTTCAAATTGATTACTCACTTCAAATAATAATCAGAAGTTACGAGTGGCATAGTCTAGAAGAGATTCAAAAGTATAAACAGCAGATAAGTTCGAAAACTGAAATCCCAGCATATCTGAAATATTAAAATAACTACTGATTATTGCTTATGAACTGCTCAATATGTGTACTAGTAAGTTTTACATCAATATCTTAATCAGTTTGAGATAATAAAAAAAGAAACAAAAAATACAATTCAGTAGAAACCAGACCAAATGAGGTCCTTTTTTGGTTGAAGTCCTGGCACATAAAAGTGGGACACCCTGTAGAATTATAGGTATGAATATTTGTAACATAACATCTTTTACAGATTAGCGCAAAGTGGTGTGAATTAATATTCCGTATTATACCTGCATCCACCACTCCATTTATTTTTTTTTTTTTTCAGGATGAATTTGTACGATGACAATCATCCTTTAGCAACAGTTACAAATGAGATTGATAACATTATAAATACACTTCTGTGGATAGAAGAACATTTGGGTATTGTCCATTAAATGATTTTAAATCAAGTAATAAACCTTTATTTTTAACTTCATTGTACCAAAATGTTTATTTTAATGCAGTTGTATTCATTTTTAATATATATTTTAGTACAAAAAAATAAATATTATTTTAAGAGAATTTTATTTCTTATCCTTTGATCCTATTTGTTATTTAAAAACTGAAAACTGCCAAATTGGAGAAAAATGCAATTTTAGAATTTTTTATAAATTTATTCAGAACCTAAAATGTACAATTTATGCATATAAATCTTCTTGCACTTTTTTCCAAGCATTGAGTGGACCATGTTCTGGCCTGTACTGAACGTTACAACCATCAGGGGCCAACCTGCCTTCCGATTTCAAGGTTTCGTATTGGTCACGTTCGTACTTTGTGAATCCCCATTTCTTGGAAACGTAGATCTTTTGGCGGCCAGGAAACTTGAATTTAGCACGACGCAGAGCTTCAATAACGGCAGCCTTGAAGCGGTCGCTGGAACGTACGCTCATGATGGGTTGACCGATACGTACACGGGCTACGGTACCTTGGGGTTTACCAAAAGCACCTCTCATTCCAGTCTGAAGCCTATAAAAAATATGGGTGCTCATTAATTCTGATAGATTTAAGAATTGCTTTTAACTGTTTTAATTTTCTATTATATTTATTAAAATTAAAAACCTATAAATATTTAAAATATTTTCGTATTTTAAACATTCATTATTAGACAAAATTCACAATTAAAATCATTTTTTTGTGTGTGACCGATATCTTAAACAAAAATATTAGCTTCCTGATGAGGCAATAATTTGAAACAATTATTGCACATTTGAAATTTGCCATAGGCTACTAATTCTAGCAAATCTTGTATTAGTCTGAGTCTGTCGAATCATAAAAATATGTTACGGCTGTAATTTCTAGTTAGTCGACAATGTGAAACCTAGCGAAGAGCATCTCATTAGTTTTTAAAGATGTGGGCTGAGACAAATGCATTGGAATAGTCCATAAGACATTAGAGATGCCACGAATAGTAGTTTTCACTATCAGGCTAAACCGGTTATTCAGTCAAATATTAAATGCCAGATCCAGAATCCGGCATCTTAAAACGTCGAGATATGCGGCTGTATCACGATTAGTCTATCTTTATTTATCCCTTGACGCAAGCGTTTTCCATCTTTCTTGGTTCTGTCGGTTCAAGTTTCGTGATACCGCCGATGATTTTTTTTTGTTATTAACATGTAAAATAAAAATATATTAACAAAAAACACATATTTTTTGAAACTGATAAAACAAAATCATGACAAAAAAAATCAGCAGTCAATGTCAATTAACATTTTTCATATCGTAAATATGCAATTTGCGTTATATGACATACAGGGTATCTCGCAAAAAACGCTGCAAGTCATAACTCCGTTATTTCTTGTCCGATTTTAAAAAACAAAATTAATGGTTCTACAAATATTACAAACTGGCACTAATTTTGTATATTTTTTTCAACATCAACCGTGATGTCAGGCTATATATTTTTTTACTTAGTCTGGTGAAGATTTTTTCTGAATTGAACAACTTGATTTTCGTGCAATGTTGGTTGGACAAAAAAAGTAAGTAAATGTTTATCAATATTAATTTGGGCTTCTAATAAAATGACCAAGTGTGCCATGGAAAACAATCAAATCCACAAACCGACGCAAAATGTCATTTGAGCTTCTACATTAATCTTGTATTACCAAGTGTGCCATGGAAAACAATGAAATCAACAAAGTGACAAATGCCATTTAAACCTTCAGTGTTACAAATTATTATTGCTTATATAATTTGTTTTTTATGAAATAACAAATAAAATAACCATGAATAACAGTGAACTGACTGACATGTTGCAAGTATACTTCGAATGCAATAAAAATATGAACCAAGCAGTGTGTCTTTACATGATTTGCTTTCCAAATAGAGAAGTTCCAGAAAATCGTAAATTTGGAAGACTAGAACAGAATTTGAGAAACTATGGTGCTTTTAAGAAACCCAAACGAGTGGAACGTCAATTTAACCAAAATGTAGAATTAAATGTTCTTAGTGTGCTGGAAAATCCAAGAACTTCTACTTGTGAAATTGCCAATAATATAATGCATAAGCTACTGTGCATAGAATATTAAAAAAGGCACAAATTCAAATCCTACATATCGCAAAAAGTGCAAGCACTGGAGGAACATGATCATGGTCAAAGAGAGCAATTTTGTCGTTTATATTTAAACATGATTCAACAAGATCATATTTTTTACATGAAAATAATTTAGTCTGATGAATGCACTTTTAGCAATAATAGCATATTTAATGGAAACATCCACAGATATTGGAGTCAGGAAAATCCCAGAATTATTGTCACCAATAAATTCCAACGAAGTGTTAATGTCTGGTGCGGTATTCTAGGCAATCGATTGATAGGACCATATTTCATAGATAACACACTAACTCAAGAAAAATACCATCAACTTTTGACTGAAGATCTTGAAAATTTTTTTAGATGACGTTTTGCAAAATTTAATAGTTTATTTTCAACAAGATGGAGCAAGCCCACATAACGCAAGAGTAAATGTTAATTGGATAAATGCTTCATTTGGTCCAAGGTGAATAGGCACACATGGACCAGTTTGCTGGCCTGCTCGTTCTCCTGATATCATACCACTCGATTTTTGGTTTTGGGGCTATCTTAAAAATCAAGTGTATCTAACACATCTGAAAAACGAAGACATTTTAAGACAGAGAATAATCAACATTTATCGCGAAATACCTCGCAATTTTATATTGAACGCTACCGACTGAGTGGTTTGAATATATATTTCACATGTATTCGTCGACGTGGCGGATAATTTAAGCAATATTTATAATATTCTTCATTCGCTGTTACAATAAAATTTTCCAACATTATCAAAGTGTATTATTTCACAAAGGAACGATAATTTATATTAAAAGTAGCAAAAATCTGAAGGCTTAAATGACATTTGTTGATTTCATTGTTTTCCATGGCACACTTGGTAATACAAGATTAATGTAGAATAGAATAGAAACATACACATCTTCAGAAAATATTGAAGATTCATCAAGTTTATCTGATCAGGAGTGATATTTAATTGTTTTTAGAGAAATTTATTGATATATTATATAATACATATTTTTTAATTTATCATGCGTATGCCATGCATAAGGTACTTAAATAACCAGCGTTTTTATTTTGCTATTAAAAAATTGCATTTAGAGTTGTATGTGCATTAGAAACCCATTATAAACTAAATTAAAAATTTGAGAATAATCCTACTCTTAATTATATTTATTTTGAGAATTTTCCATCACTAATTTGAGATACCTACAAAAATATAACTGGTGTTAAAATTAAAAACATGATCCTGAAATTGCATATCAAATGCACTGTTTACCGTTTAGAAACATATTCATTATAAAAATAATGTATATTTGAGAGTATTTTTCAATCTTTTTTTTGTGTTCAATTTTCAGAAATTTTAATTAGATTTTCAATATAAAAAAAGTCTTACCATTTTACATTAATGAATAACAATCACAAAGAATGACCTTCATGTAAGGTCATAACAAATTGATCTATTGTAATTTATAATTAACCACATAACATTATTTTAAAGGCATAAAATGCAAATTAATCATTTTCATAAATTCTGTATTTAAAGATAACAAAAAATTCATGATACATAAAACGGTATTATCTTGTAATGACTTGCAATAATTAATATCAAGGCAAATGCTGAGGAAAAATTTAATACACAATTTATGATATTAGGGTCACTAAAGGGTCAAAATGTTGCCAAATTTTGAAGTGCAATGAAATTGGAAATGAATAATACATAAGACTTACCTATCAGCTCCAGCACATGACAACATCTTATTGATACGGATAACATGGAAAGGATGAAGTCTCATACGGATGTGGAACTGATCTTTACCACAGTTCTTTACCAAGTACTTATTACAGCAAATACGTCCAGCTTCCAGAGCCTCAGAACTAAGCTGTTCATATTCGTCAGACACCAAGTGAACACATAGAGGGAAATCCTCTACGTTAGCTTTCTTTTTTTCCTAAATCAAAAATACGGATTTTAGGGTCGGGTACACCACGACAGAAACGGGACTTCGGATAGGGTTTGTTTTTGCAGTAGCGATAACTGAAACAAAACAGACATTAACCTAAAAAAATATTAACAACAAAGTCCATGATTCTGAATTAAGCCCTTTATATAATTTACAAGAATTTATTTAAGCGGTCTACTTTGGAAAGAAAAACAACACTTACCATCTCGCTGGTCGTCTACCCATTTTGGCCTAAAACGGAAAACAAACGATTAATCATTGAAAATAATAACAGAATAAATTTAACTGAATCCGAATGTATATGTTTCGATGTAAAAAAAATTAATAATCACTAAAGATGAAATAAATATTTGGGAAACAAACCTGATGCAATGCACGGGCCACAGAAAGAGAATACAGAGACAGTTCTACCACAACAGAAAACTAAGGTGACGTAGTGAGAATATTTTTTAAAGTCCCTAATAACTCGCGGAGAATTCGAATGAATAAAGGTATTTTTTTGGACACCAAACTAATTCATATGAAGCTATTTTTTGAACACAATAGGTATGTAACTATGGTGTATTGTTAATTATTAACTATATGAAGGCCGTGATTAAACATAAACGAATAAAATTTTTATTTTATTGTCATTACAAAAACATTTGACTATATTTTACTATTGTTATAGTAAAATCTACCTTATTATAATTCTTAAAAAATGTTCTGTGTAGTTTTAACTCTGTCAAGAGTGTCAAGGTCGAGTTTGTAACAAAAAAAAAACTGTTGCTTAAAAAGTAGGGCTTTTCAGGTGCCGAGCAGTCTTAACTAGTGGTGGTATAACCATAAGATGAACCTTGGTGGTCAGTGGACATAACTCACATATCTAGAAGAGAGGTCCTATGTGGTATAACCACAGAACAGAAGATAATATAACCTCTAGATTATCATTGGTTGAAATTAATCAAGAAGAATTTTGATTTTGAACTCAACCAATGATAATCCAGAGGTGATAAGAACTACTGGTTAAAACTTTTTTGCATGCGAAAAGCCCTACCAGGACTATAGGCATAGGCGCCGCTATACAATTTTCCCAGGAGGGGCAAGGATAATGATTATTTTTTATGAAATTTTTATTGAAAAACAAACAATAAAAATGTAATTCTCAAAAAGGAAATTTTTGTTAACAAAACTAAAATAAATATCACAAAAAAATTAGTCAACTCACTTTTTTATGTACACTACATATTGTGGCATAATATAAAAAGGAAAATAAACTGAAAAACTTAAAAAAGTCATCCTCATTACTTACATCAAATCTTTGGTACTAAAATAAAAAATCTAAAAATAAAACAACTTCGCAATATAAAATCTCAAATAATCTTCTAAAAGGCATATATAAATATACACTGAAATCCTGCACACAAAATATAAATAAAAAAAAAAGAAACATGCTGCTTTCCTTAAACGTCTGTTTCAACTGACTTATTTAACAGCGTGGTCTATATATTGGTTTATCTATACATTGGCCTAATTAAAAGCATATCACTTGGTGTATTTCCAATAATTTATCTTGAAACGTGTTACCTTTCGTCATTTTCCAGGAGACAACTGTCCCTCACACCTAATAGCGCCCATTAAAAATTTCCTAGCATTCTATCAAGTGACACCAGAAGCTGCACAGGTCGGGCTGAGGGCCTTACACAGGCAACCTGTGTTACTTATACATGTTCCGGTTTGCCTTCACAAATTGGGTATGTGCAGGTAAACCTATATTATCTGTGAGAATTCCATTTAGCCAAAAATTATTTATTTTACACAATCACAATTTACAGTCAGACTAACGGGTCAACTTTTGATATTAGTGCCTTTATATGCAGTGCTTAGCATTGAAATGCAAATAATGTTTCTGCTAAAACTTAAAATGAATATTTTAAGTTCTTGAGCACAGTCCTCAAAAACCTTACATCTGGCAATCCTGTTAAGAACTGCTTAGTGTTTAACCTGTTATGTTGATGTTGTGCTAACTAACTTACCTGGATGCATTCAAAATTGACCTAGAGTTTTTATATAAGTTTAGGTATAAGTAAAACGTCACGTGACCTTTTAATTATTCTGTTTTATGAATGCAAAAAGTAAAGTTTGGTATAAGTTAGTTAGTTTTTTTACTGTTTCTGTTTTTGATGTGGCTAACATGCATTTTTTGATATTTTTGCATGTAGACGTTTTTTGAAATATTATGTATTATTTAAATATGTATTGTTCTAATTACATGTTTTCAAGGTAAAATCCTGAAAAGGTTTTTTTCTGAGGCAAATATAATTGCTTATTACTATAGCCGTCACTATTTTTATCAATTCAGCTAATGATCTTTAAGTAAAATCACAAACATACTTGCGTTATTCAATACGCTTATTATACAACACTACTTTCCTATTTGAATCTTTTACAACAGAGTGTCTACAGGCTGTAATGTTTTACATATCGACCACAATATATTTTTTTAAATGTATTTGAAATTGAAATATTTAATACCCATCACAAAAAAAATTATATTTGAAATATCTCAGCTGAGAGCTCATCTGAACATGACGAGTAAACATTAACGTGCTTATCAAGGTGGTTAAAGTAGTGTACAATTGGAGTGTTACACCGACAATTTACGAACGACATTAATATTTACCCAGTACAAAATTATACAACTTTTCGAACGGCTAATTTGCACTCTGTATATAGCTTAGGGTAATTTCGAATGGCGTCCTGGAGTTGGAGTATAATAGATAATAGAAAAATAAAATTGTTCCACCTAAAAAAGAAAAGTTGGTACAAGTTTGCAATTTTGTATCGACTCTGACAATATATCTTTTTTTTCGTTTCTTTAATGGGAAAAGTGATATAAAAGCAGTATTTTTTCGCAAACAAAAAGTTGTGTTTATATTTTATTTATATTATTAACGATAACATATATTACATTTTATTTCATTTTGAATTAAAAAGATTACAAAGAAATTACATAAAAATATTAACATATACATATAAAATCCTACTGTACTAAAACTTAATTACTAGACAAATAATTCTAAAATATTATTAAAACATTACCTCGAGAAGTGTGGATAAAAAAAATCAGTTACATATACTTATATTACAATATCAAATAAACGTAAACATTATAATAAATACAACTTATAAAAATTACCCTCAAACCTACAGTTTGCTTGTTTTTATGCAGTACATAAAATTGAAAAGAAAAAGGTCATTTAAAAAAAAAATTATCACAATTGAGTATTTAAACATTAACTTAAAATACTTTTTTTTTCAGAGGGACCAAATCACAAAAAAAAAGAGATCTTTATTTGTTAAACAATTAAAAAAAAAAAAAGAAAGAAATTTTGGTGATTAAAATAATTTCCGTTGTCCTATTTTCTATAACTAACAAATTTTCTTCCTAACAATAGCTAAACATTGTTACTACAATCAGTAAAATTTTATCAAAAAAAATATATATTATATATTTAAAACATGCCATACTAACAACTTTTGATGACTAACATCAACATAGTATAATTTATTGATTGAAATAACATTAAGCAATCCATTTTAAATATTATTATTAGATGTGATTTATCAAATAATTTTGATATTAGCTGGTTTTTATCACTTAATAAAAATAATTTTTAAGAACACTAAAATTAAAAAAAAAACCAAAACCTTCCAATTCTAAAGTTTAATGATTAACCATGTCTTATTTTTGTATTATCTCAAAAACACTGGTTTGGTGCTTTTATATGCCTTTAAATATGGCCATGTTGATATACCTGATTTCATAACAAAATAAGATTGTATTTTTCAAATCTTACGGTCATTTTGAACTACTTCGAGGAAGTGGGACGGCAACACCTCACCTTACTTAAATCACGTTAGTTAGAAAGACATGTATAAAAAAAATTTGTTCTCCTTAATCTAAACGGGTACCGTTATTGGTTACCAAGTGACCCCAATTCTCTATACTAATAATTCATTTTATAAAGAAAATACACCTCCAATAAACATAATAAATTGAAATAATAGAGCAGATATATGTGTTCATTTAAATGCATTTTATTTGAGTTATATTCATTAATTTCTAATTTGGGATTTTGATGGAAAATTACATATTGACCACATTGTACGTAATTGGCAGTAGTCTTGGTACCCATAAGATGTGTTTGTCAATTTGATACTTCCATTCTCGCTTCCATGTCTGTTGGTGTCAAGACCCAAATACAAAAAAAAAAAAAAAAAAATGAAAAATAAATCAACTGGCAGCATTGCTATTTAGTAGAATCACCTTGATTTTGAACTTGAAAAGTCATATAGAACTAAACATAACTACAATTAAATAATAGTTGTTAAAAAAACTATTACTTATCTCCCGATTAGTCACATTAACAGAAGTCAAAAAGTAGATATAATCAATAAATTATTTATATATATTATTATATATTATTTATAATCAATTAATTATTACTGCAGGTGATTAAATTCGAGTCAAAACTACCTACTCTTCCCTACAACTTTTTTATTGCCCTCATTTGGGCCTTTGCTGTGTTAAATCAATCAAAAAACATTCAGACATGTACAGATTTTTCAGAAGATCCACTGTTGTTGCCATTAGTAACTACAGTAAGTAAATGTCGCGTACTAGACCCACTAGTATAGCTATCCCCACTGCTTCTAATACTTGCCAGTGAAAGGGGAGTACCAGGCAAACGTTGTGGGGTGCTTTCTAGAGAACTCGTGGTAGCTGCTTCGTATAAGGGTCCTATACATGGAGCTGGTTCATCTGGTGTATAATAGTCGGACTCATCACCTCTTTCGCCTATTAGACAAAAATAAACATATGGGTGTTAAACATGATTGTTTCCAATACATTGTTTATTAGAAGATTTACTTACTACTTACTGTAATTTTTTGACTTTTCGGGTACCATGGCGCATGCTTGTTCTTCTTGGTCAGTATCTGCATCATCGATAGGGTCGACAACGTCAGCCATGTTGAGTGCAAGGTTGTTAGCTCTGCTAGTGCTGTCACTTCTTTGTAACAATGGTGATAGTTTTTCTGCTTCACTGTCTTCATCTACATTCTGAAATTAAACAATAACGAAACTATTTATAGCCGCACGATTTTTTTTTAATTATGTACAATATACAGGGTAACTGAGAAAGATGTAGCATAATATTTACAAGAGAACAGGAGATCACTCAGTCTAAGTTACCTATAACAAAGTTGTACTCTTAAGGAATTACAAACAACCACCTAAAATGAGGCCACATTTTTCCTAAACACCCTGTATATTGGAAAAACCATAACATATTAATGAAGCACATTTTCTCAATGCTTAGTGCCCAAAATTTACAATCTCTTGATTTTTTCTGCATCCTTCTTACAACATTTTTCTATATGGGAACGGTCATCAACTTCTTCCAATTTTCAGCTATTAAGCACCAACACATGTATCAGAAACTCATAGACTACAAGGTCTTTTCACTACATTTCAAGCATTCATATGTGCTTCATTTATAACATTCAGGGTTGCCATGTTCATTACAATTTTCATGCTATCATTATGTCATTATTACAATTTTCAAATCAATTTGTTCGCATTGGGATTGATTTTTAAGCCAAATAATAAAAAAAAATTAACAATAATTGATCATATTTTTGTCGCTACTAGTAACTTAAAAAATTCAGTGTTGGCCGTTTCAACTAAATTAAAACTACCAACAGAAATAAGTACTATTGTGAACTCTAAGTAATGTCCAAACAAGTTAAGTTTTCTGGCATATAATATAAGCTACTTCTATAAGCTACTTCTAACTAATTCTAATTGAAAATAATTCTAATTTCTTATTATGTTAGTAAATGGAAAATTAATATTTTACGGTACACAAAATTGATTATTTCATAAGAGAAAGCATTTTAAAATTACTATTTGTTTCATTAAAAAATATTTTAGCATTTTCAAATTTGCCACCATTCATTACAAAACATTACAATATTTTTTTCTACTCGTGGCAACCCTGATTACAACATCTATAAGGAATGTTTTATTGCTGCACACTCCTACTACATAGAGTTTAGCTGTTTTTTTGGTTCATAATTTTGGCACTAGTGCTACTAATCCTAGGACCGAAATCCATCGTGGAAATCATGTACAATTGGTTAGAAATCGAAAATAACTAGTTACTATAAGATTTGGGTTATATTTATAAATAAATATATGACAGTTGACTTTGGCTTTGACAAATAAAGATTATAAAATAATTCGTGTTGTCCAAATTTTAAAAAAAATAGATAACACTTTAATATTGACTAATTAAATAATATTTAATATTTAGATGACAGAAATGGTATGTACAGTTTTTAAAAAACTTACATGTATAGCGTAAAAATTTAAATAGGAAAGTAACCTCTCGAGAAAATTTTTCGTAAAATTTAATGTTATGTTGGCAACATGTTTTATTGGTGCTGCTACTTTTTGCCACTAATGGAGATGGCAATACCTACTGTTACTTGCATTTGATGACACTACGGTTTTTTTACATTTTTTCAACAGTTAAATTGTAATACTAATCTATAAAGAAAAAATTAAATTAACAGAAAGAATTTACTTCATCTTTTTCCACTTTTTCATTCACCAGCTTCACAGTATCTCTTGGCCTATGTTTCTTTAAGGAATCCTTCTGTTCAGACAATAAAGGACATTTTGGAGTTTCTTTATTTTCATGCTCCCCTCTCGGAGTCATCAAAACTGATATTCCATAGTCTGGACTTGAAGGTTCACCACCTCTACTCCGTGATGGTGTACTATGATCGCACTGTCTATTTAAAATTTGTGCTGCCTGAATGGCATGCTCGTTTTCTGGAGTTTCAACTAAATCTGGCATTGCAGATGGTGGCTGACGAGGGGTACATGGCCCGTTTAAGGCTTCTATGAGTGACACAGCCTCATAACCAGGCGGAATGTTCTCACAACTGCCCTACAATGAAACATATATATTTTTAATTAAAAACTAAATGATATACTTACATCTGGCGGGTTTATGGGAGCAAGATTTGGATTTGTACTTCTCTGGAGAGCTCTAATTTGAAGCAGTGCCCTGAATGGGGCCCTGCATATTGGGCAGTTATTAGCTTGGTACCTTAAAGAATCGGCACAAGAGTTGCAAAGACAAAGATGACGACAAGGAAGGATTAAAGTATCTCTTACGTCACACATGCAAATAACACACTCAGAACCATTATCATCAGTGTCATCATCCCCTCCAGCCTGTGAAGTTAAAATACATAAAGCAGAGTAAATTATGAATTAAAAAAAAATACATATACATCAACAATTATTATGTCTGCAAGTTAGTTTAGATTTTCATACTATAGGACAAGCCAATAAAAAAAAATTGTGGGACATGCCCATTGGTAGAAATCCATACACCTATAAATTATAAATAAAAAAAACATATACCTTATCATTATTTTTATTTTCTATACCATATATCTCCTGTAACAAGTAACATAATCCATCCACAAATAATTTTTGTTTTAAAGCTTTTAATAAATAAGTGCCGTCACTACTTTTCTCAACAGTAGCGATTGTTGAGTGTGACTGCCTCAATTCTAAAATAAAAATAAGCAAAATGAGTGGGCTGTTTTAACTAATAATTACTAATAGTAAAATATTCCTGTGGAGACATGTATAAGAAGAATTCAGTGATCAAATTCATAGTGTGAATGTATACAAGGCGGCTGACTGCATAGTCTGACAGAAGCTTTAGAAATTTCTTCTGTTTGGTAAATGCTTTATTAAAGTGAGTGTAGGATGTCTCCTATTGTACTATGTATGAGTGATTTTTCACTTTTCTAATAGGCAGGTTATAAGATTATTTATGCCAGAATTATGTTAGTGAAATACTTGCAAAAATTAAAAATAATAACTTCTTTATTTTTAGAATACATTATGTTTGAAATATGTTGATGTAGTCTTTACAGTCTCAGTAATTCTACAAAAAAAAATAGACAAATTTTATAGTTAAAAATGTAGAGCAAAATACTGTAAAACATGAATAAATTTACATAAAGTTCTATACTAATTAATAAATCACGTTCTTCCAGCAAAGCCATGTGGAAAATCATAAACAATCAAGGAAGAAATAAAAATAAAGTAGACTGTAAAATTGAACCAAATGTTGCAGATGATTACTTAAATATTCCTCATGATTTAATAAAGGCAATGTCTCAGATAAATAATAATAACAATGTTTGTTTAAATAATATCAATGTGGGTAACAATTCTTTTACTTTTGAACTGGTGAGATTTATAGAGGTTAGAGACATATGTTTATTGAAAAACACAGACAGAAGAGATATTTATGGCTTTAACACTGATTTAATCAAATATACTAAAGACCTTATAGTTATTACGTTACGTAAACTAATTAATATGACTATTCAAAACGGCGTTTTTTTCAAATGCACAAGAAAAAAACATTGGTTATACCTATTTATAAAAATTGCGATGACAGATAACTTCAGACCAATATCTCTTTTACAAATTATATCTAAAGTCTTTGAGAGGGTTTTGAAAATAAAAATTACTGTTTATTTTGAAAATAATAAATTGTTTGTGCCAACTCAATACAGTTTTAGGAAAAATATGAATACTTTTGATGCTATCCTGAACATTGTGGAAATGACAATTGATTGCTTTGAGAGAGGAGAGTACAGGTTACAACTTTTTGTGATCTAAGCAAAATCTTCGACTGTGACCAACATGATTTATTGATTAAAAAACTTGTAAACTATAATTTCAATAACAGTCTAAGGCTTATAACATCCTATCCGCAAAAGAGAACACAAAAAGTCAAATCTAATAATAAATTTTCAAAAGAAAAAGCCATAAATATTGGAGTTCCCCAGGGATCTGTCCTGGGTCCATTACTTTTTTGATTTATATCAATGACCTCGCTACAAGTGTCGATGTGGCCAATTTCATATTTTTTGCTGATGACACTTCTATGTCCAACTTTTTCCAAAATTTAATTGACGCGATAAATGCAAATCACGAAGCTCAGACAAGTTCTGAACTATGGTTTCAAAATAATTCTCTAAATCTAAATTTATCCAAAACACAAACCATGGTTTTTACATTGAGAGATATCAGAACTTTTAAAAACAATGTTGAGGTCAAATTCTTGGGCACAACTATAGATCCAACCCTAAAATGGGACAAACATTATTTGAATGTTGCAAATAAACTAAGTAGTAATATATATCTCCTACGCTTACTTAGTTGATCTGTTTCTTCAACAGTGTTAAGAACAGCATACTATGCTCTTTGTCAATCTATTATGACATATGCCCTGCTGGCCTGGGGTTATTCAGCGTCTTAGTCCAGAATATTTAGTCTACAGAGGAGAGCAATATGTATCATTGACAATTTTAAGTATAGGGACGAGTGTCGAAATTCTTTTGTTAAGCACAAGATATTGACCTTCCTTTCTCTATTTATTCTAGAATGCTTGCTTTATGTCAAAAATAACATTTCAAAGTTTAGAAAACATAGTGACATACACCCCTATGAGACAAGACAAGACAAGACAAATTATTACCGAGATCATGTAGACTAGTAAAAAGTCAAAAGAGTCCAAATTATGTCGCCATTAAATTTTATAATCTGCTCCCAAGTTGTTATAGGGAGTTACCACCTAAAGAATTTAAAACCGCTGTTAGAGACTTTCTAGTAAAAAAATGCTTTTTACTCATATGATGAATACTGTAACTTCCGTCATAAATAAGACTCTTATCTCAGTTGCTATCATTTATATGTTTCTAGGTTTAAGTTTAAATGTGCTATATTTTTAATTGACTTATGTATGCCTGGCACTATTGTGCCATGTACATATTTTATTTTATGCTTTATTTTCATGTTCTATTTACATGTTCTATTTATATTTTCTTTTTTTATGTTCAATTGACTTGTGTAAATACTTGTAAGTGTACCGACATCAATAAATCTACCTATCTATGGCCAAATCTGAATCTATTCTTACATTGAAAGAATAAGTCAACTTTTTTGCAATATACATATACTACCCCAGTAGCATTTTTAGACACAATTTCGAAACAAATTTAGTAGGGGGAAAGTTTTGTAACTGTTTCGATTTTTATACAAACGTTTAATTACATTTCCAACATTTTTCAAAAATTAGTACCGATTTTTTAACTTTTACACATAGCACAACAATATTATGGAACAATTTTGTAACCGTTTCCACCTTCAATTTTTCTTGAACAAGTATTTGAAGACATCATCTGTTACATCATTTTCAGCTGATACATTATTGAAGTTGTATGATACACATTCTTATGTATCCAAATGTTTCCAAACTGTTTCCATTTTTTTCCCATATGTTAAGAGTTATTATAACTTCATTTCTACAAGCATTGTTATTATTACTTACCATAGAAAATACCTACTGGGGACGAACGTAGATATGACTTAACATTACTCGTATTTGTTACGAAACTTAAGCAACGGTAGTCACAGTCAGTAATTTGATAGTAACTCAAGTGAAACCTCGGCGACTTCATCCCGTCTTCTAGCGGTTTGTATATCAGTTTATACGCAGAAGCTGTGCAATTTTAAGCAAGGGTCTGTAGGTGATATACCATCCTTGGTAAGGGATGTAAATCAGTTAGTACCTTGTCTATTAAATGTCAGGCAAGTAAAAAATCCCTACTCTTCGACAGAGAAGAGGTTCGGCAAAATTTCCAGGTTGTGGATAGGTCGTCTCCTGGCGTCGGTGATTGGCCGTGGTAGCGGAAATAGGCTGACGTTAAATAAATGAATAAAAAAAGACCTCTCAGAGTTTAGAGATACAAAATGGAAAAAACCAAACAATTTAAGCATTTTTCTTGGTATGAGATGTGAAACCAACAACGGCTTTAAAAGAAGTTGGTGTGGAATATAAAAAGACGAATAACAAATTAACAAATCTTGTAACTGATGCATTTACAATGCTGTCTGATATTACAGTGAATTTCCTATTTTGATAGAAAATATTGAGGAAGGTAAAATGTTGTAATGAAAAATAAATATTTGAAGTTGTATAGTGATGATGGGGATACTTTCTTTTCAGATCATGAATTTCTTAATGATTTTATTAAGAAATTCGTGTTTCAGACAGTTCGAAACCTTTCCGAAACACAGACGGTTTCTGTTAGAAACTGGTTATCAATTCTTAAAATAGTTTGAAACAAGTTACTTTCAAATGCGATATGCTGCAGTAATCTGACCTGAATGGTTACATTAGAGAAACAAGTTTTTTTTTCATAAAATATTATTTAAATTTTCGAAACATATGCATATGCTATTTTAGCGGCCATTATGAGAAATTTTCTTTTAAAAGAAAACATTGGTTGGGTAAAGGCTTAATATTAATACAAATTACGAAAAAGAAATGTCATTTGATGGTCGGATTCCGTTACTAATCATTATCAAAAAAAAATTAAAAAAAAAAAATTTTTAATGAAAAGTTTAAATTAAAAACGTTTATAATTGTAAAGCGCATTTAAAATATCAAATTAATTGATAAAATTTTCGTCACATACGTTTTTTCAGGCCAGACATTTGCCAAAAATACATTGTAGTTTTCGCTCTATTCCAAATATTATCTTACTCCATAATAAATTGTTTCCATATTAAAAGGTAATAATGATACTCACAATATTGAAACATTCTTATTAGGCATTAAAGATAATAAAACTTTGTGAAACTGATTTGCACACATTCCCAACAATGTTATTACAAAAACATTTATCAATACAAAATATAGTGAAGTATGGATACATTTGTCAAACTGTGCACAAAGCAGCAAGCTACAAATTTGAAACATGTTTCCCTTTATTTTCGAACCCAGTAAAGAAACGCACAGTGCCACCACAATAGAAACACGTATTGTATAACCATATGAAATTATGTATGTATCGAAGATTTATTGCAACATGACAGAAACAGCTCCCATTTTAGACATGGTAGCAGGCACACTTTGTTTGAAACATTTGCGAAAATGTTCCTTAAAATGCTATTTGTGTATTAACATAAAAAACTGTTTTCCATGATTGAATATAAATTGTGATCGTTTTATTGTAGCTAAAACAATATAAATAATATATATAAACCAAAAACAACACCGTATGCTGTTTAAAATGTCTTTTTATACTTATGCCCTTTTTTCATGTCCACAGATTTATTAGTCTCCCAAAAAGCCGTTGACCTAAGTCTCTCAGCCCTGAATAGATATTTTATAAGTAACCTTCTATTTTAATATTAATAACATGAAAAAACCTTCTGGTCCCTCTTCTGCAACACAATGTATTGCTATTGGAATGACTTCTCTATCGACATCATATAATAAATCATCGTCAGCATATTTCGAAGGGATAAAAACATGTGACGATTGGCAGAATGGCTGGTTGGAGCCTTTATCATAATGGAATGTTTCTGAAGTCAATGATGGGTCCCGAGGAACATACCTAAAAGCAATGTGTAGTTTACTAAGACAAATTATTAGAAAGAAGTGTCATGATCATGGAATTTTTTTACTGATAGGACTTGAATAATTTAATTACATTTTACTAACAATTAGTAGATAGTAAATAAATTAAAAAAAAAGTGTTTAAATAATCCATACTGATAGGATAAAATTTAAGAATAAATTGAAAAATAGCACCCACGAAGATATAAAAATATGAATTTAAGGACACCTTGTATGCTTATATCAAAAATTTTTGCTTCAGGCAAAAATATGTACATACAAAAAAAATTATTTTCAAAAACTTTGATTATTGAAGCTAAAATATATTTATTACTATACTCCATTCATTCATATAAGCACATAATTTTTTTTTTATCTAGGCTCGCTTTGTCGACCTTCTGTCATGCATAGTTCTCTATCATAGGCGCACGGTGCATTATAAATACACAAAATGTATTGATCGCGGCCTATGCTAGAATTTTTTATGTACTTATATGAGATGAATGGACTATAATAATTAAAAAAAAAATTATTATTATGGAAATGTTAAAACTAATAATTTACTACATTTCAAACTAATACACAAGCTCAAAAATTTACTTACGTTACACCATTTGGAGTCATTTCTTCAGTACAAAAATAATAAATAGTTACAGCACATTGAACGTCACAATCAAATGTAAATTCTATGTTAAAAGAAGTGTTTGTTCCTAATTCTACGTCTCTATGCTCAGCTTTGTCTAGACTAGATTTATTATGCTCGATATTCGTTCTTACAAACCTCAAAGATTCTTTCCTAATATTCACTAAACTTTTTAAAGTCTTTGTTGGCTCATTGGGTTGTGGAGGTGGATATGGAAACTGTAATATCACACAGTAATTTATCTTTAAGTTTATTCATTACTAATTGACTTACTGGAGTTGGTCGACTACCCAGAAAATTCAAGTCCGAATTTTCCCCAAAAAGGTAAGATTCAGGTTGTGGTGTATCAAATCGTTCTCCACCCATTATAAAATGACTCCCAAAGTAGTTCCCTTGAACATATACAAACTGAGTATAAAACAACATAAATAAATAAACAATTTACCTGACCTGGGTGGATATTTGTAGGCATGATTAGAAACAACATCCACCTCTTCGACTCCATCATGCTGCCTGTGTGTTAACAGACCACCCATTTTATTAAAAAAAAAAAAAACAAGCAGAAATTAATTTGTACAACTTTTAATTTGGCATATTTTATATATTAGCAGATGTCTCTGATATTAGGCAAAAACCACAAAAACGATAGACAAAATCTGTAATGACATTTATGACTGATGACAGAGATAACCCGGATGATAATTTTTAATGTCAAAAGTCAAAATATAAATATAATCCATCTTCCTCTTCTAATATTGGTTATCAATAAATGTCTACTGTGTGTTCCTTCGTCTCCGCTAGGTAGTTCATTTAAACATTTTCTGAATTTTTTGCAAGGTTTGCCAATCAAAACGAATCGAACCAGAGACAACCCTGTCCTGTCTCTGATCGAACCGAACCTATGTTTCACAGAACAGAAAAAAGACTATGTTTTCTTTTACATCTTATGAGCTTTAATTCGTTATGAACCATGGATCCTGAAGACCAAAATTCTGAGACAAATAATAAACGGTTAAACGTGGAAGATGTAAATATAGAAATTCTTCCAATAATTTACGAAATAATCAGAAGGTTAGTATAGGTTAGGCCAGCTTGATAAAAATAGTTATTTTGACAGTGAGCCAAGAATTTGATAAATTGTTATATAATTTATTACCAAAATTTCAGTGTTGAAAAAGATAACCACCACGATAATACAGCGAAAACACGTGATTCTCAAGACTGCTCCCAAAAAGTTTTAGAACTACAAAAGCGACTGGATCAAGCAAGGGCAGAGGTATAATGTGACAGTGAAAGCATTGACATTTTTAATAACTTTTAATTACTTCTAGATACGGTTACTGCCTGGTATTGAGTATAGTAAAGAGCAACAGCTAAATCACTTGGAGGCTCTCAAAACTCAACTTCGTCTTAAACAAGAATTATTACAGAAATATCGTTACATGTACCCGTTTGACATCCAGAAACCATAATATATGTAAGACAGCATGGTACTTCGTTTTCTTATTCGCATCTTGGCTAATAATGAACAGCTAGTGCAACGACTCAGCGAATCATATCCTATGCGTAGAGCTGCACAATTTGTAGTACGTGTTATGTATTCAAGCAAAGACTTTATAGAAGAAAGAAAGTTGCATGAAAAGTTGTCTCCAGAACAATTTAGAACATTAATGAGTGAAGTTGCAGCTAATTTCCAAAACAAAATTAAGCAGGCACATGAAAATATTAAAGGAAAAATGAAATAATAGATCTTTTTATATTTGTTGTAGTGTCTTAATTTTTGGTAACTTCAAGTAGAAAATGCCTAGTTCTGTTATTTTTATTGGTTCCCCCGAACATAACAAAAAGCCAACTACTTGGATGCAGAATTTTAAACAATTTTTTGTTGTTTCTACCTACGATCTTATGTTCAGAATATTTGGATCTTTTTGTTCCACCTTTTACCAAAAAGTATCAAAAAGTATATGTAGATTTGTTAGGACCTTTATTGGCAATAGTACTTTTAACAGCTTTGGTAACTTATGGAAATTCTTATAGGCAAATAAGACTGAACATAACGCCTACAGAATTTATTCTGGTGCAAACTGTTTTGATGCCATTGTTTTGCTTCTTTATTACAAGGCTGGGACAGTCCACAATCACGTTATTTGAAACAGTTTCCTTGGTTGGTTATTCCTTGTATGGTCACTTATTGGCATTATTAGCCTCTTTTATTTGTTTTCAAGAAAGGAGTAACTTTTTCTTTTTCGTATGTCTGATATTCTTTGGAGGATTAAGCACTTTAAGGTTAGCTCTAGTTTTTTTAGGTACTATACCCGTACCTGCAGCACGACTGTTAATTTGTGCAAGTATTTCGGTTGTAAATATTTTATACTTAATATTCTTACATTTTGCTTTTATGCACAGAACATTTGTATATAAACCAGCACATTAACAAGTTAACCGCGGCATTGTATGGTAAATATATACCTATTTTTAGCCCGATATGTAGCCAGTGCCAGGGTACTCTAATAAACCTTACATGCAATAAATAAGCCCAGACAAGATAAATTTCAGAAATATCATCATCTGACCTATATTTAATGAGGTTTTTGGTTATTTGAGTGTAGGAATGTATATAAGTAGCCTAAACTCCTTTATTTTTAAGCCGTAGATGCTGTGGCAACTAAAATTGTATATTATGAACAAGGACTTTTTTTTTGTGATATTTGTTTTTGGTTTGATATGAAAAGATGTCTGCAGCTACTAATAGAAAAGCTAGACGAATCATAAAATAAAATACAACAAAAAAGTGTCAAAAAAGTTATTTAAAATGTAAAAAATCTGTTAATGTAATAGTTTTATAGTTCCCCTCCATAGTTACAAACCAGATAATTTTAGACTTGGTAAAGGGCCATACATTGCACCAGATATATGTGTGTTGGTGGAATCGTATAAATAAATTGTGGAATAGTGTTAATTAGCATTCTGCTACAAGCAGCTGCAACTGGTGTAATTTAGGCTATGTGATATCTTAGTATTGGAGTGTGGGACCCAAGCGATACTTTAAGGCATAACTATCAAGACTAAATGAAGAAGTTTTGCAGAAAAAAAATTGCGATTGAAATTTGCGAAAAAAAGTTGGAAAAATTGTAAGCCTCCAAGGTTATTTTTTAAACAATTTGTAAAATATTTGTGAAACATTTTTTTTCAGAATCAGGTGGAGAATATTACGACAGATTTCAAATTTCATAAAAAAATGATTGTTTACAAAGTTGCACCTTTTTGAAATTTGCAGTGAAAAACGAATCTAAAATAAAATTTCAAAAGGGTGTAACTTTATAGAACACCAATATTTTTTTATGACATTTCAAATCTGTCGTTATATTTTCCACCTGATTCTAGGAAAAAATGTTTTACAAAGCTTTTAAAAAAATAACCTTGGAGGCTCATAATGTTTCCAACTTTTTTTTGCAAATATTAATTGCATTTTTTTTCTGCAAAACTTCTTCATTTAGTCTTGATAGTTATACCTTAAAGTATCGCTTGGATCCCATGCTCCAATACTAAGATATGACATAGCCTAAATTTAACCGGCCGCCACTGGCTACAAGTACTGTTTTTGTTTTACTCAAGGTATATTTAGACCTCAGTTAATATCCCCTACTAGAGAGTCAGCATCAAAGTTAACAGAAAATGTGAAATAAAAAAAAACATTACTACATATATTTTATTCCTAATAAGATTTCCTAGGATATAAATAATTAGGATTTTTAATTTAATTTTACGGATATTTTAAAATCATAATTCTAGTCGGTAAGAATTTTCATAATTTAAATATTAAAATATAATTTTAATGTGGGCTAGCTCAAATAAAATAATACACAATTGCCCTTGTGATTTTTTCTTTGGGTTATACTATACCAAATTGTAGTTTCCATAATGTATGATATTTATAATAATAGATGTATTAAAAATAAGCTTGTATTCTTTAGATTATAATAAAAAAACTACACGTAGAAAAAGAAAAACCAAAATATAGTTTAATAAAAATACAAATTGTATTATATAAATACCTACAATAATTTTCCTAAAAATGTGTTAATACAGGCTCCCCATTTGCTGCTTGTGATAACATTACTGTAATTTTGTAGCTTTAAGCTTAAAAGTAAAAAAAAAATAAGTATATATTTTATTTTTGACACTATACATACATGTTTAAAATAAAGAATCTGTAGGTTCTCTAGATAAAAAAAAAACCACAAAGAACTGATTCTGTGACAAAACAAAATACACAATAGGTGAAATATTTTATGATTAATAATTGAATGATGTTGCTAAATATTTTTTAGGTTACAAAATAAAATGGCTATACTCTGTTCACTTACTTTGTAGTGTTAGCCAGGATAGAGAAGAAAATACGTGCTAATTCTTGGTGCAGATGGCAGGCAGATGTACACAAGTGCAAAGTTCCTATAGCGGTTCATTTTCATGTTTATTTCATAAGCATCGGTTGTAGTTAGACGTTTCACTTACTTAAGTCCAACCGAACACTGCAAAGTTTAAGTGAATAGAATTTAGGTATAAAAAAAAGGCTTTATTGATGTCTCCAAATTATTAATTTTGTTTGGTAGTTTTAAAATTTCTTGTAATAAATTTAAGAGTATAAAATATTCGTATTTTTTCTTAAAGCACGTTTTTTTGATATTTTAGAAATATTGCCAATACAGCGCACATAACATGGTGCGGAGGCAAAAAAAGATTAAAGAAAAAACATTGGAAAAATATATTTTTTTTCGTATAAAAACAAAATATCGATGCCCTTGATAATAATTAAATCTAGTACATATTTTGTTTTGCATTCTTAATATTCTTGTTAAAATCAACTTGTGCATTTTTTTCCTACCTCAGAAAATGCCTCGGTAAATACATAAATATGATTTGCATAAATTTTTTTTTTTAGTAACCCTGTTAATTTAACAATAATTAAGATTAGTGTTAATGACAAATTTGTATTTTATATTTTGCACAGATAAAGTTACTTATCTTTCAGGATCACGAGGACGAGAAAAAAAATGTTCCAATGCGCCTTTTATATCTGTAGCTATTGTAACAACAAACGTGACCTGCTTTTTTCTTTGCCACGTTCACACCACATTAAAAAAAACAAACAAAAAATAGATAATGTATGTAAATATGCACTATTAAAAGTACAGTAAGACTAATAAAAGTGTCTATGTCCTGGATCGCAGTAACATACTTAGAAGCCACTGATTAACCATGTCTAGCGACGAGATAATCTACCGATCGTTAGGAACCTGTTGAAATGCATAGTTCTCGTCACATGTCGTACATTATCCTTTACTTTCGCATGATAGATTGCGTTACAATAAGCCGGCTTTAGTTATAAAACCCTGATCATTTTTACTCACAAATAGAGATGTTATATACCTACAACTTCTCCACTTCCATGTTGTAAAAATAATTAGTATTGTAGTACAAGCCTAATGAAAGACAAAAGTATCCTTAAAATAGTGTCTAGACTTTTATAGTTCAACTTTTTTACATTTTTATACCTAACAGCTATTTAAACAAGTATAAAAAATGTTGAGGAAAGAATATGGATATTGATATATTTTTTTTATTATTTCATCAGTTTAATTGGGCTGCCTTAAAACTTGTATCATTCTTAAAATAGAAACCTAGGTATACTTACAATACTATTAATTTAATACGCTAGTGCACTCGAGTATATTTAATATTTTCTTCCCTCCTTGCATTAAAAGGTAGAAATATACCGTAGACTATATTCACTTAGAAGAGGAACATTTACATCATTGCGAGATGCTCAACCTTATACTTGAGAGCAATGTCTGTGCCTTTAAATTCAAATATTTAGAAATTGCTTAACTGGAATCATCGACGTTACACTGGCGAATTTTGCGTAAGTATAACGTATGTCCCTTTGCAATGTGTCTACACTTGATGTGCTATTAGATAACAAAAATTAAGTTAGTTGCTTGTTGAGGTTATATTATTTAATGAAAATAAAACACATAATAGTTTATATTCTTTTATTTTTCCACTATGAAATTCTAACAAATCTAGAAATAATTTAATGAAATGTATGGGATGTACTTTACGAATACTCCTATTTTTAGGTTTGTACTAATTTGGAATTTACAAATTCTTAAAACTACATATAGAGGTGACATGTTTCTATCAAACTAGAGAGCAAAATATTGCTCAGATAAATTAGAGGGTTTTTGATCAGTGCCTATACATTAATTAATTAATCCCCCTTTTGTCATGACAGTGATTTTTTATAAGCATACTGCTATTTGGGTCCATCTATGGATTGACATCTCATCAGAATAATAATATATTCTATTTAGATTAACACCATTACAAAATCGCACAAAAATATACGCAAATTCTGGATTGGAAGTCCAGAGACGAATAATTGAGAACAATTACCGCCGAAGTATTTTTCAAGTAACAATTTGCTAAAAAAGTCAGTCGACCTAATTTGCTGATTCATTTTTAGGCACTGTTTTTAATATATTTTGTCTCAAAATGAATACAATTATGAACCGTTTCTCAAGTATATCTCAAGTTTCAAAATATTTGTAAATAAATAAAGTACAGCCACTGGAAATAAACCCCCCATTTATGGATATGTACAAAATTTTACACGCTTTAAAAGTGTGATGTAGTACGAATCGGTTCAGAACCTACAGCAGAAACTTGCCTGCATTCAAACCCTGGGCTCACAGATTTTATTCCTTAAGTTTTGCATTTTTAATAAATAAGAAAAATAAAGTTATATGATTTACACGTTAGTTATAAAAATACAGAAATAGCATTTAAGATAAGATAAAAATTAAAAGAATTTTTATGACTCTTACTCGATGTTTTTTATTTCGTTAAAAAAAAATTAAGTAACATTTATTTAAATAAATTTTCTATCCTTAATAAAGTCAATGTAAAATTTTCTTACACTCATTAATAAAGTAGGTAACAAAAAATAAATAATCAAATACTGATAAAAAAGAAAGAGAATTTTTTTAAATGCTAATAAAGTAATAATTGTTATTCATTAAGTAAATATCAGTACAGTTATCTTCTAGTTTTACAATTTTTCTAAAATTTTCTAACTTGACGAAACTTCAATTTTTTATAATAAATTAAACCCCAAAAACATTCCATACTATGATCGCACAAACTTATCTGGGATGTAGTTTAAGCAGCTAATGTGTTTTTCTCAATTAGTTCATTGTAAATAATAAAAAGTGGTGTATCTTTATCCTCATTCATATTGTATGCGGCGTGTAGTAGCTTTTATACCACATTTTTTTTCCGTTACTATACTACACGCAACTGATGTCTTGTCCCCAGCTATTCTAGATTTGTGCAATCTTACTATATTTAATCAATTTGTTAAAAAAAAATCAAAGTACAAACCCTCGTAATGTTTTCCATATGTCATAAATTTATCAAAGCATTTAAAAAATCTCTAATCTGTAATTTTAAACTATTTAACGTGATCCTGGATTCCCCTAATTTACTTCAAGATGTTATTTAACACCTTAAAATTTTGCGTCAAAAATATTATTTATTGCACTCTCGTTGTATTGTTCCGGTTTGTAAGAGGTGTGATGTTGGTGACATCAGGTAAAGGTTTAGTACCACTTGCATTGGTGTTGTTGTTATTTGCCTTGCCTCGACCACCCCGTCGGCTTCTACCCTTTTTATTTCCTGTTTTTTGCATTGCGGTGTCACGTTTATCCATACTGGCCTCAAAAGTGTTCTCACCTTGGTTGTTACTAACTTCTGAAAACTAGTAAAGCAAATAAAATAGCAAAATTCTACCAGAACTAAATTGGCTTTGGATGTCAGATCAGTTGTTACTACTCTTTTCTGATGATCTAAGTACATAATATTTTCCTAGCCTTGCAAATATTTATGGTGTAATGTTAACTCATGATTGTTTCACATAAAAATTTAGTATCTACTACAGTTAACGTTATGGCAACATATCATTTAAAAAAATATGAAATAAAAGACATGACGAATCATGTCCTCAATACGAATTATGCTCGAAAAATTAATAAAACGCTTAAAACCACAAAGTAGTACAGTAAGAGCAACAAAAAAAAAAAAAAAAAAGAATATTTAAAAATTGTTAAAACAATTTTCAGAGTAAATTTCAAGAAATAAACTGATAACTAGAGTACAACTCAGGTAGTCATTTAACGAATATCAGAGACCAAATCAGCTCGTATGTGAACACATCAATATTCTCGTGTAAAAAAATGATATACAATACAAAATAGACAACATCTTAACTTATACTTTTGACGGGTGATTTTTGTAATGTACAGAATTAGATGAACACTGAACATTTAGAAAAAAACATTATTACACTATAACAATTATTTTGTGACACTGTAATAATAGTATTTTATATAACAAGTGGCTAAAATTACCTCCTGTAAATTATTTTCATTTTTGTTAGTCTGTTGCATACTTCTCTGAGAGTGTTGCCCGGAACCATATCTCTGCTGTTTACTTTGCTTCCCACGATTTCCTTGGTGTGTTGGTGTAGTCTGCGTTATAATTTTTACAACATTTCCCACAGCTTTCGTTCTACCCTGCAAATTTAATAGGCAGACATTTACATTGTTTTTCTTGTTAATATTTGTGTATTTATGTAAAATGTATGTAATAATTTAAAATCACAGTAAGTTCTTTACCTCCCTAAATACCATCCTTTTGGCCTGGAGTCATATACTCTGGGTGTTTAATAAAACGGAAGTGAATCAACGCTTTATCGCCCGTCCTTAGACAATCTTTTGACATACTTATGATACTTGCTGTCTGCCGAATACTGCCACAATGTACTAAAATATAAATGTAAAACTACTATACAAGGTGTTTCAAAAATATTGTAACACGAGCTTAGATGTAGGTTTTGATGTCAAACCAAGTAGATTTAACTCAAAATGTAGGGGTCTAACTTTTTTCGTTTTCAAGATACAGGGTGTTAAAATTTACATTTTTTATTAATTTTTTCTCTAACACATATCGACCTCAAATTTGGTAAGAATATGTTTTTAAAGTTGATGATTACATTAGTGGTATTGCTCACATCACAATGTATAGAGGCGCTATTTACAATACTTTTCTCTAACACTTAAAACCATAACTTTTTTGAGGTTAGGTTTTGGACATTTTCTTTCATTATGTTTGCAGCTCTATTTAATTCTCTACAACAAAAATATGCTTATTGAAAAGTGATACGATACACAGAAATATGCACTTTACAACTACCCTACACACCAGTTTGGCAAAAGTTAATTGTAAATAAAAGCGATTTTTTTTGTCTAGTAGATACACGTAGTCGATTTTTTGAAATATTTGTATTGAGTAACATAAAATAAACAATACTTTTATTCCATTAGTAGTAACAAGTTAATAACAATAACGAAAAACTGTTCCATTATAATTCAAATTCTCAAATTTTCAATGTGATTTTCATTTACTCTGATGCACGTTGGACGCCGATCCATGAAATTCTGGCACAAACGGAATGGTATCCTTCCTGAATTTTAATGGTATTTCGCACTTCCTCAACTTTTTGCAGTTGTAAATCGCACATTTTCGAAAAGAGTGCATCATGTATCATGTTTTTACAAGTATACCCTTTTTTGTGAAGAATTAAATTGCGCTTCAAACGTAAAAGTGAATGTCCAAAGCCTAACTTCAAAATAGTTGAATGATTTAAATTGTCAGAGAAAAGTAGTGTAACTACCGCCCCCTATAAATTGTGATGTGGGCAATATCACAATTGTGATCATGGACTTCAAAAACATACTGTTATCAAATTTGAAATCAATACGTATCAATCAAAAAACAATTAAAAAATTTTGACTTAATACCCTGTATCTTGAAAACGAAAAAAAAAACACTATTTTTTATGTTGAACAACTTGGTTTAACGTCAAAAACCAGGCAGCTCGGCAGGATCCCAGCCTTTTCGAAGCACCCTGTATGTTTATGACAATTACTAACAATATTAATTTACAATATTTACAATTATGAGTTTTACTACCACATAGCCTGCCTACAGGAAGTCATGTATAACAAATATTAAAATACCATTGCCTTTGATTTATTTATTTATTTTGTAAAACTGCACACTCATATGGCATCACCAAAGTAGACATTGTTACTGAAACAAAATATATTACAATGTTCTTACCCATTGCCTGATAACGAGAGCTTATCGTAGTTGGATGATGTAGAACTAGTATTTCTCCTTCAAATTCCCAACATGCTTGAGGATTTAATGCTGGAGAAACCATCACCATACCTTTCCGTATTTGAGATCTTTTGATCTAAAATAAATTGTACATAGAGAACAAGTTTGAAGAATGTCATTATCAATTATTAATAAGAAAGTCCACAGCATTTTTAAAGAATTTTTTTTTTACATATACTTGTAAATTTGTTTCTCGCCTACCTTCTTCAAAGCAAAACTTGCTGTCTGTCCGGCTCTAACCTCTTTCACGGCCATCCTCTTCCTGTGAATGCTTTTAACGGCAATCTGCTGAAAATGTCCTAGAGGATCTGGGCCCAACATTAGAGTATCATTTAGCCTAATAACACCTTTTAAGGTTGTACCGGATACAACCGTACCCACACCCTAAAATAGACATATTAAACAATTTTCAATAAAATTAATAGTGTCCATACTGGGACGGAATATGTATCATCTATTTGGAATTCCGCTGGTTCATTTTCGTGGTACTCCATACGGGTGGTTAGTAGATTAAGAAATGTCTTAAGCAGGTCCAAATTGTCACCTGTGACGTTTGATACTTGGAAGATCGGGCACAGTCTGTGAAATAATGAAATACATGAAACTGCTGTGAAGCTCGGTTATAATTTACTCCTGATATACTCTGAAACCGTTCCCTTATATCTAATCATTCATTATACCAGTCTTTGGTTTAGTTTTCTATATTTGAAATTGAAAAAAAAAATGATGAACCCATAGGCGCCGCCAGAGAGGGTATGAGTGGGAAGTTGCCCCCCTTAAAGAATAATGAAAGGTATCAAGATTCAAAATAAATTACTGGAAATACAATAAGTGATTTTCCTTCAATTAATCCAACATATAATTTATATTTCTTTCCTTGAGTTTGTAGCAAAAAAAAGGAAATTTGGCAACCATGTTCATACTTTCACTATAGATTTGGACAGATAGACTGTGCGCCTAACGGGTCGGTTGCAGCAGGCATTGAAGGACAGAATATATTCAGTTTTCATTTTTAATTTGTTTTTTTTTAACGGATATCAGTGTATTTGAGTTTTAGAATAAGATGATTTGAGATTTTATGTTACCAAAGATGTTGTTTTGTTTTTAGAGGGTTTTTCCAATACAAAATACAGTCGAACTTCTCTAACTCGAACCTCCTAAATCCCCCCCGACTCTGTTCGAGTTAGAGATTTGAATTAAAAAAAATACTTCTAAAACAAAATATATATCAAGGGCACAGAAACGAGTTACAAAAAATTTCAAAATATAGAAGTTCAAGTTATAGAAGTTCGACTGTATATGGTGTAAGTAATGAGGTTGACTTTTTTAAGTTCTTACAGTTTATTTTGGTTTTTATATATTGTGCCATAATAAAAGTAAGTGTAAATAAGATGTGCATTGACTGATTTTTTATTTTCTTTTTGTTTCTGAAGTTAATTTTAGTTTTAATTAAGGATCAATATTCACGTTTCCTTTTTAGAATTCCCTTTTTATTTTTTTGCTTTTCATTAAATAATTTCATAAAAATATGCATATTTTCCCCTCCTTGGAAAATTTCCTAGCGGCGCCCCTGACTGCAACTTTTGTTATGTTATAAACATTTGTATGCAAATGCAAAATAAGTTACACCGGTGGAAAATCTCAGTTAATCACCCTGTACAAATATACAAAAGCAATAAATATTCTTTTTTACCTTTCAGATACAAAGTTGGTAGCGCTTAGCACCACATCATCAGATGTTTTCACCATTACAGGTACTTTTCGGCAGCCAGGTGACTTTAAAATTCGCACTAGCATTTTTAGATTATCTTGGAGCACGTTAGCTGGGCACATGTCAATTTTAGTAACAACCACAAAAACGGGTACAGACAGTGCTAGAGCAAGCCCAAGATGTTCTTTCGTCATTCCTATAATACCAGCATTAGCACCCACCTGTAAACATTGTACAGTAATAACTTTAAGCTCAAAAATTTCTTAATGCATTGCATTTAATATCTTGTTAAATTTACTTAACAAATTCATAAACAGTTTGTGGTTGATATATCACCAAAATCTCTTATTTACTTTAAATGTGAATATTAAGGAGAATTTTACATAAATTTATCTGCATAGTACACATTTGCAATATAAAAGATTTTCAAAAAAGATTTAAAAAAAAAACGTGACTAAAAATCTGACATACCATCAGCATTCCAAAATCTGGGGCGTGACCGGTCATACCAAAAACTGTAGTTTTCAAATAACGTTCATGTCCAGCAAGATCGATGAAAGTTATGACTTTTGAACTTTTTTCGCAAATTTTTACCCAGTCCAAAGATCCATGCTCTGGCTTATTCACGACATTACCTAAAAAAAAATGCAGAATATTAATTACCTTATTTTAAAAATATAAGCAATCAGAGTGATACAAAATTATGTAAAATAGTTAGTTTTCTGTGTAACGTTTTTGTGTTAAAATTTTCTGATAGTATTGTTCCAAAATACATTTCAATGCTTAACCACTAGATCCCTAAGTTCTGTAAATCTACATAAACACCGAAGTGGGGTCACCAGGATCTTCCACCTATTTTTTATCAAATTGAAATTTCTGGATAAGTCAAAACTATTACGCAGACTAAAATATTACTATAACGTATATTGAACACTTTTACTGCATATTTAACACATTAAATCAATTTATTAAAATAATTAAAATAAACTTAAAATTTAAATCATAAAATTAAAATAAAAAATAATTAACAAGAAACCCAAATTTGTACTAAAAAATGAGAAAGAACTTTGTTTGGTAATGGTAATGAGACACATGGGTTGTGTCCTTATTAAACTGTAATAACTGTCATTATTATTAGAATATATCATGACAATGTAGGGACCAACGTGGGATACTTTACCTAATTCGTCAAAATCCTTAAAACCAGCATCTCGAGCGCACTAAAAATGAATGTAATATAACCTCAAATATATTTGACGCATAAAATAGTAAATTAAGAAATCAATTAATATAAACAACAAAGAAATCACACTTTGAAAATGAAAATTAGGTAAATCCTATTATTCAATTCAAATTTTACATGCAAAGTAAAAAGTATCCTGGCCCAGTAGTTAGATCATTAAAAAAATTTGAACTTATTTTATTGCATCTATAGTTTTCCAGATATCTTCTCTTTTATCAGCTTTTATTCCACCGTATCGTAAAATTTTGGTGACAGTGCTCTCCCAGTCTCCACTTCTAGTGCTAGTCTGCGACCGAGCAGTGTGTCTCGTATTACTAGTGGGAAATTTCCACTTTGTGGGGATTTTCTGATGTTATTGGGACATTTTTCGCTATAGCGGGAGTGATCTCTCTTTATAATCAACTAAACGCAATTCTCACTGTAATTTGTCGGAAAATAAACAGCCATTGATATCGATGTAGTGGATGTAAAGTTTTCATACAAAGCTATAAAAGCTATAATTACGTGATTAGTTTCAAGTGTGAAATTTGTTTCTGAACTATTTTAGTGCAAAAAATGTTACTTTTTTTCTTTGAAAATTGACTCTAAAAACGAGAATTTTTAGAATACATTGTGGGATATTTTTCTTTACCAACCTGGCTACACTGGTTGAGCGGAATTGCTGTCGATTACTGTCAATAGTTAAGATTTACATCTGTATATATGAGTATAAGGTAAGTAATATGCATGTCAAGATATATGTTTTAATGCCAAATATGTGCAAATTGTACGGGTCCTGTTGTATAATAATAGGTCTTCCATTAAAACAGTATGGGTATGGTTAATAGCAAAGATTTACATACACATAGGCAGTAAACCGCTGTATAAAAATTTATCTCACTTTATTTTTCATTTTTTCAACTTCGAAAACGGACGGAGAGATACTCGAGTGAGGAGAAATGTTCGAAACATGTCATCAAAGTTCATTTACACATTTCGAATATCTGTTCAAAATTTGAGAGTACATCAAATTTGAAAAAAATTCATTCACCCATTCAAAAATTACAAGTGTCGCTATGGGCAGGATCACCTAGTAATTTTTGTTTCTAAAATTATTGAAATGACTCATTCCTAGATATCAATAATTTTTCCTTAAAGAAGACGCTAGATACGTGTTAAAATTATAAGCAAACGTTGAACAAAGACAATCAGATGCATTTTCCAAAATTTTAAACATTGAGCCGATTTAACTCTCGAAATTTTTCACTAATATGGTTGAATTTTCTTAAATATTGTACATCAACAATACCTTTTGCATATGATATGAATATTCGATTAAACAGTCATTTGAATATTACTCTAAATAATCAATTAATCGATTATTTCCAATTAATCGGAAATAATTGAATCATCAGAAATAATCAATTAATCGATAATTAGAAAAAATTGATTAATTGGAAATTATTGATCAATCAATTAATGGATCAATGATTGATCGATTAATTGATCATCGGTTAAGCGGATCTAACCGATAATTTTTAATAATCGATTAACGATTGTTAAATTTCTTAATCGCCCAGCCCTAGTATCAAGTTTACATACACCAGAAAACTGTCTTATTTTAAGTTTTAGAAAATAATTTTAAAGGAAGAAAAAGTTTTGCTTATTGAAAACATAAGATTCATGTAATGAAAAGTGAAATTTAATGTACGGTATGTTAAAAAAAATTAAGAAATGTTAAACAGACTCATAATCAAATAAAAAAGAATCTTAGAATTTCAGAATATGGCCAAAACAAAATTTCGTAATCAAAATTTAAAAATTTCAATTTTGTTTTAACATAAGATGATGATTATTATTATGATATTGTAATATAATGCACTAAATGTATCTGAATGTATCACTTATTAATAAGATGAGAGGAATAAAGAGCGATATAGTGTATCTACTTTAATAAACCGAAAATGTTATAAAATTTTTTATTTTTTTTTATATCTATAGGTATATTATTTTCATCTTAGTTTTTTATTTGCTTTTTTTTTTTTGAAATAGAACTTAAAAGCGAGATAGATTTTACCTTCCTCATCAAAACCTAAGATATCATTTCCCACAGAACTAGTTCTCCCCGATTCCATTTCATGTTTATGTCTGAACAGTCTCTGCCGAGCATGACCTCTGCCGTTATCTAGTTCACCATGGGTTAATACTCCTAGTAAGGTTGATTTTCCTGCATCTACATTACCAACCACTGCCACACGAATTTCCAAAAAATCTACAAAAAATTAATATAAAAAAAAATTAAATTTTTTCCAGTCCAAAAATATTTAACATCAAATAATTTTTAAGATTCCTATACTTACCACTTTGGTCCAAAACACGACGAATCAAATACTGCACGACAATACCTCGCATCTCTTTACGCTCTCGTAACTTAACACAACTACATTCTAGTGTGTTTGCCAAGGACTGTAGAGTAGCCACTGCTGCCTCGAGTTCATCATCCAATAGACCATTTTCACTTCCATCCTCAGAACCCCCAATCTTTAAAATACATTTAAAAAAAAATACATGAAATGAATTTATTAATATAAAGTGCAATTTTATACTTGTTCGTCTTTCACAATTTTAATTTAAGAACACAGGCCCGGATTAACCACAGGGCACAATGGGCAACTGCCCAAGGGTGAAATCGAATAGGTGGGCAAAAATATTGTGAGTCCAATGGTTCGATAAAGAAATACATATTATTGAAACAAAAAACAAAAAAAATCTTGTCAACATAATCCTGTAAAACATAATGAGCAAAATATATAAATACATATCTAGTCGTTGAACTCATGAATGTATAATACTTAAAAAACAATCATGTCACATTATTTTTTTTATTTAAAACATGTTTTTTTTATATTTTTTTAACAGGGTGTTTACAGTCTTCTGTTTTTATTTTTAATGTGTCCCATGAGTCTGAATATCTTACAAGGCCAAGGTCTTGTTCAGGGAGACTAAGAAAAACCACCTCAAAAAACAAAATAAAACTGAAGTGGACATGACGAATTAGTAAACAAATGGTTCCTTTTTAGGCACGCTTCGATTATGTGTTTCATGATTCATAGTAGACGGTTTATGAATCTCATGATTAACCAGCTCATGAAAAAAATTTAGATAATTATTTTCTTTCTTATCATACAACTTTTACTAAGGTGTTTTAACACTTATCATTAAAGCTGCAAATCGTTTCTGTGTATCATGGTCGTAGAGTACAGATGTACTTACTGTCGCCGGCATTCACCTTGACCGCAAAACTCTTTCTCCAGTCCAGTTTATTATTAGCTTTCAAGTTGTGTACACGTTAAGTCACTTGGGCGTATTGCATATTGTCTTTGTGTTTTTATTTTATTTGTTGTACTGTATTGTTGATATTAATTTAATAATAAAGCATGGCAGACGTACGCAGAGGTAGAAAACGGCCATTTGCTGACAAAGTGAATAAATTCATAGGTGAATTCCCAGAATTATTCTATGATGGTGCTAAAATAATTTGTAAAGTGTGCGAGAAAGATTTGATGTGCTGGGATGAGTGATTGTGGACTCACGTAAATAGTGTACACCATAGAAATAAAAAAAATGGCGTGCCTTCGACAACACAGTTTATGTTTGATTTACTATTAATGCTGATTGCCTGTGATGTTCCACTGCACATACTAGATAAACAACCGTTTCGAGAGTTCTGGAATAAATACCATGCCCAGGTGAAGTTACCAAGTCACACAACGTTATGTAACTATCTACCAACTGTACACGTAGACATGGTAAATAAGATCAAATGTGAATTAAAAAATACATGGCTGTGGTTATCTGTTGATGAGACAACAGATTGTAAAAAAAAATTCTATTTTAAATGTTATAGTACGAGTACTAGACCCTCTTAAACTGACAGTTCCACTGTTACTAACTAGCAAAAGACTAAGTCAGTGTACTAGCGAAACAATTACCAGGGTGGTGCTGGAGACGTTAGAAATATTTGAACTGTCAAAAAGTCAAGTGTTGATGTTTGTGACTGATGACGGTAAGCCATTCTTTGCAAGAACAAGGTTGTACGTTTATACATGTTACGTGTAAAAGTGCATTCTTTACATCTTGTGGCAGAAACTATTCGAAAAGATTTTCCAGAGGTGGATGCATTAATAGCAAGTACAAAAAAAGTGTTTCTTAAATCTCCTAAACGTCTCCGAGTATTTCATAGCAAGTGTCCCGGTAGTCCTGAACAACCACAGCCGATTCTTACACGTTGGGGAACATGGTTGCAGGCAGCTTTTTATTATGCTGAATATTTCCAACAAATAAAAGCTGTGATACTACAATTCAATCCATATGAGGCTGCAGCTATTAAGGAAAGCCAGACGAAATTCGAAGATATTTTCGTTGAAACAGCTTTAAAAAATATTGCGAAGAACTATAAACCATTACATGAAAGCATAAAAAAATTAGTAAACAGGCGTTGTCGTTAGCGGAGTCACTGCAAATAGTGAACGAAGTAAATCTATTGCTACACGCTATAGGTGACGGAACAAATGAGCACGTTAAATAAAAGTTCGCAAGTGTGTTTAATAAAGACACCGGTTTTACCAAATTAAGACAAATATGTGACGGTGCAGCCCCAGATCCGTTAAGTCCGTTCAAAGACTATTTTATGTATGCGTGTATTACATCAGTAGATGTCGAACGGTTGTTTTCAAAATATAAGAATATATTTTCACCAAGGCGAACATCACTCATGGAGACAACCATAGAAACATACTTGATGCTACAAAATGGCTACACATCTTCTCCAGTTTGTGATAAGCAAGTTAGTTCATCAAGCTAGTTAAGAGGATAAGTTTTACATACATTGTTGTAAATTGTAACAGTTTATTGTTCCTCGTATTAGTTAATTTCGCGTACGCCACTGTCCCACGGAACATTTTTGACAGCCCTACTTATCATCTTTTTCTAACATGCAATGTCACTCAAAAAAATTAAAATAAACGACCGTAAACACCCCATATTGTTCATAAAAGAAAAATTCCAAAATAAATTTATTTTTCTCACATTTTCAAATTATTCATTTTCTAATAACTAGGGAATTCTACTAAAAGAAAAAAACGAGAATTTCCCATCACTACCCTTTTTTAATGTTTTATAGCATTATACAAATTTTGGGGTACCTGAAAATTACGACAATGACTTTCGAAAAATTTTCACCCCACATCCCCTACAATAGCGCACTTTATTGCAATAAATTTGGCCTCCTACACATTATATCATGGGCCGTCACTTACATTTAATAGGGGGGGCGAAAAAATAAGTACTGCCCAGAGCACCAAATGGTCCTAATCCGGACCTGAGAAATGCAATCTTTATGAAAAATGTTCTTTACAAAATTATAAACTGCTTCCTCTCGCACCCCAGGAACAATTTTTTTAACCCGAGTAATTGATTTCATGTTCTTTTCAAAAGTCCCATAATTTTAAAATTATGGGAGTTTTGCAATTATGACTTATTTTATATAAGACAGAGGTCACAAATGTAATTAAAAAATTTTAAAAAAATTACCTCCAAAATGACTTCTCCTCTTCCCTCGCCCAGTTGTTGCCTCAATCTTTTCAACAGTAAATCGTACTGTTCCTCAGAGGGCGCAACAAGAACATTCCTCCTTAATATTTTGTCATAGTCCGACTCTCGATCTGTTTTATCAACAAAGGAACTCAGTGATTCCCTCGTATCACTCATCACATCACGTTTCAGTGCACCAGTTTAAAGTTAATTATAATACCTTATACTTTAAAAACAGTTTGTAAATATTTAACAATGCTGCAGACGAACTGTTGTGAAAACTTTAATTATACAAAATGTATTAATATTTTGTAAAAGCATTCCTAGTTCGATGCACCTAAAGGCTGATAGTACCGCGGCTGATAGACTGGTCTGAAAAAAAATGTATATATAAAATATTATCAGTAATATGGAGGGGATACATAAATTCTGAAGTATATAGTCGGAAGTGAAAAATATTAAATTTGATGTATTTATAATAATGCTGAAAAAAGATCTGGTATATTGATTAAAATTACTGCATAAAATATAGTTATCTAATAATTGTTTAGTAATAAGTGAGAAAACGAAATTCAAGTTAGCGAAATTTAGGAAAGCGAAATTTAATATTGTCTTTCCTTACATGCAGAAAAAAGTTAGAAAAATAATAATCAGCATAAGATTTAAACTTAATTAAAAAGTTTCGCCTACCTAAACTTTAATCTTTTTGTCTTTATTTATTTAATAATACTAAATATTGCCACAAAAAAGTGTAATGCTTATTTAACATTTTGAAAATGTATCTTTCTATTATTTCTGATAAAATTGTATTTGTACTTGAGGGACAATATTCTTGGTACACTAATCTGAAGTATTTTAATTGTATTGCATCATCTGCACAATATTTTGTTTTCTTTGCATCATCCCAACTGAATGAGCCAAACTACAAGCTTAATAATCTATGAAGAATCATTTCACAATATGGTATAACCATGACAATGAGTAAATGACTAATTCTTCGCAACTTTAAGAAAAAATAAACATATTTAGATTTTGAAGACCTTTAATATAATACACAGAATTCATAGAAATGCATAAAAAAGACGCATCGTGTATGTTCAGTACAGTTCAATTTTTGGCTACAACTCAGATGAATCTTAAATTTGATTTGACAGGCATGTAGCCCCCCACAACCCATACTGAAATTATAAAGAATATGAACTAGGTAATAAATACAAGCAAATTTTAAATATACCTACTATTTGTTTTATAGAAAATATTTGTTTTTCTTGACCACCACAACAGAATAAGAATAAAGGATAATGATTATGTAGATAAATAGGTAGGTATATTATTATCAGTGTTTTAGTCGGAGAGCTGGCGTCCAAAATGTGCAAGAGTTTTCTCAAAGCTAATTTTTTGAGATTAGGTTACTTTTTAGTGATGGAAAGTAACTGTAGAGTCAGCACTTCCGGTACCGGGACACCTGGCGCTGGGACGCTCGCAAAGGTGTAATATTAATTAACGTCTCTAAACTGTTTTCTCAAAGCTCAAAATTTATAGAGAACGAGCAAATATAATACAAGAATCCAACAGTCAGACAGCAAAATATAGGGACACGTGGCGTCAGCGCTACTTCATACCTGTCAAAAAAATGACGTGTGTCAAAGTGATTTCTCAAAGCTGAAATTCTCCAAAACATTAATTAAAACTATAAAGTTCATAAAGGAGACAGTCAGACTCATTTATGATAGGACCACGTCAGTCAGCAGTCGATAGATGTGAGAACGGTAACTGCGCGCATTACTACGCCTTTTCTCAATACATATGATTTCAGTTGGTACGAAGACGATCAGCTACCTAATTTCATTTCTGACGTTTTGATTCAACCGGATGATACACCTGCAGGTAATTTTTTGCCAGTCGACTCGCAAATGTGATTCAAAACCTTACTTATTAATGTAATGTATTGCTTAACGCTGAATTTTTGATTTGTACACAGATTCGGAATCAACCACCACTGATGACACCGAAGAATATGGTGCAATCGCGTTTTATTCTGATGAAGATAGTGGCGAGGAACACGACGACGGCAATGATTCTGACGATTAGATGTTTTTTTTTTCAATGAATCAATGATTCTTTTTTTTTCTGTTATAAAATAATTAAAATTATTTTGTCTTGTATAAAATAACTGATATCTATATAATAACTGATATATAACAATTACAATTATTAAGAAACAATTAAAATTATTTTTTTATATAACGTAAATGATATTATGTATTGAGAAAAGGCGTACTAATGCGCGCAGTTACCGTTCTCACATCTATAGACTGCTGACTGACGTGGTCCTATCATAAATGAGTCTGACTGTCTCCTTTATTAACTTTGTAGTTTTAATTAATGTTTTGGAGAATTTCAGCTTTGAGAAATCACTTTGACACACGTCATTTTTTTGACAGGTATGAAGTAGCGCTGACGCCACGTGTCCCTATATTTTGCTGTCTGACTGTTGGATTCTTGTTTTATATTATATTTGCTCGTTTTCTATAAATTTTGAGCTTTGAGAAAACAGTATAGAGACGTTAATTAATATTACACCTTTGCGAGCGTCCCAGCGCCAGGTGTCCCGGTACCGGAAGTGCTGACTCTACAGTTATTTTCCATCACTAAAAAGTAACCTAATCTCAAAAAATTAGCTTGGAGAAAACTCTTGCACATTTTGGACGCCAGCTCTTGGACTATTTGCTATCCACCCAAGCAACCGTTGATTGAAAGTCCAGTGCATTATTTTATTCTGATGTGCTAACATTTCGATATGCGAATTAACGACCGCCCCCCTATGGCTTTTTGGCAGATAATGATTATTTTTCAATAATATATGGACAGATAGGTCCTATTATGAAAACCATCACAGTGCTAAAATAATTTAAAAAGGCTAAATTAACATATACAAATAAATTTTATTGCAATTTTTCAGCTCTCAATATACAAAGTACCTACAATAAAATTCTTTATATAAGTAACAATTTGGTGCAGTGGCGGATCCAGAGGGGCCGCACAGGGGCACGTGCCTCCTGCATTTATTTGATAAAAAAATCGCTTTACAACTTTTACACTTCTATTTTTAATTTCAAATTGCGCGTATATGATTTTAGCACCATGAACATTTGGACATAGCGTTGCAATAGTGTCAGTACTTAACATGGAAGAATATACTCCTCGGCTGGACCTCATTCAGAAAGGATTACTCAGTACACAAAGTTTACCATTACTCCTTAAAAATAGTTCAAGAAACGTAACTGTTTTCATAGGTCAATTACTTTCTTGCGTTCTAAAATGATTAGCAATTCGTCAAAGTAAACCATTAATTGCCGCACTCTGCATTATAGTGAGAACAGCCGCGCATGCTTAGTAAATATAAATTGGTTTATTTTGTTACAAATTGTTTACGTTGAGAGTTATGTATATAGATTCCAACTTTGAAAATTAAGATTACTTTAAAGACAGAGAGTTACAGTATTGTTTTTAATGATGGAAAGAAAAACTAAGTACCTCCACTTATTCTAATTGTACATAATTATACGATATATTAACAATAAGTAACAGCGCTTAACTTTTTAAAAAAGTATCAAATATCATCATGTGTTTAGATTATTCTTTTTTCTACTGGTGCCTAATAAACATATTTCATATCGGTACCTCCGTTTTCACAATAGGAAGACATGAGCTCAATTTATGGTTAAAAAGGATTAAGACCTACAAGAGGTCAACTTTAGACTATCAATTATTATTATTAATGTTCTAAGAAGGAGACCATCAAGAGATTAAATGATTTGAGTTTGCTGAATATCAGTACAGATGTTAAAAAATAGTTCCTGAAGAGGTCTTAAGACATGTTTTCAAAGAAATAATCACGTAAACTTCACTTGGAGTTTATATAACTGGTTTGTTTTATTTACTTTTTTTGTTTTTATTTTCAGGATTAACTGGACAAACTTAAAATTTGAATTCAGGACCTCCAAATAAGGGAAAAGTTTCCTATGGAGATATGTCCGGAAACGTTTCGTTAAAGAGTTACGCTTCTCCAAAGATGATACAATTGGATTTTTTTTTTCTTAAATTGGGAAAATTTATTAAATTAAATTAAAAAAATACATTCCTACTAATAGGAACGCTTATAAAGGATATTTTGAATCATTCCTTATCGGTAATTTTTTAAAGTAAAATGGGATAATTTATTCAAATATTGTTTGAGTTTGCCGCTTTAAAGAACCCGCGACGAAATGAATTTAATATCAAATGTGCCGTCTGTTTATATGTATATGTACAACTGTGGACAGGTTTTCAGTGACAAAGTTGGTTATCATATGAATGAAATCGGCAACCCCCATTTTATTTCTTTATTAGAACTTTTTAACGGGTCCGAATTTATCATATAAAAACCGCTGCCAATTATTTGGGGATCAGAACTTCCTCACCATAGTAAAACTCGACGTGTGGTGGAGTTTATAATAAAAGTAATTTTTGACGTTTAAAAAAGTCACATTTTTTGACATTTCAAGAAAGTCATATTTTGACGTTTCAAAAAAACTCGATGTGTGGTGGAGTTTGTAATAAAAGTAATTTTTGACGTTTCAAAGAAGTCACATTGGTGGAATGTCACTAATATTTTTTTTTGAAAAAGTAATTTTTGACGTTTCAAAAAAGTCACATTGGTGGAATGTCACTAATATTTTTTTTTGACATTTCAAATTGACGTTTCAAAAAAGTCACACTGGTGGAATGTCACTCTAATATTTTAAAATTTTAAATGTCAAAAAATTTTTTTGACATTTCAAATTGACGTTTCAAAAATGTCAGTAATATATTTTTTTGACATTTCAAATTTTAAGAACCGATTCTGCTCATCAACGAACTTAATCTCTTCCTTGACCTCTCGAATGTGTGTACCAAATTTGAAAGCTTTATCTCAAAAACTGTAGCTGCTATCGCGAACCCCACAGACAGACAGACAGAAAATTTTTTTTGTCTGAAATTTTGTGTCTCGTCATAAATCGTCCAGAAATGCAATAAAAATTTTCAAAATTTTTTTCACGAAGGTGTGTAACCTTCCTCACTTTGAGGGGTGAGGAAGTAAAATGTGCCTTAGAAATCTTAATTCATTTAAAAACTCTGTATCTTTTATTTTTTTCATCGAATTGACAGTTTTTGAATAATAAATCAAAATAGCCCACACGGTTATTTGGGAATATGCATTAGTTAATAAAATAGAAAATGCCTAGTCGGCTGCTGTTGATTAACTGTGTAGATCGTGACAACACATTTTTTGGAAATCTGTAGTAAAGCATTAGTAGTAATTAATTATCAATCCATAGTAAATAAAAGAGACCAGAGAGTTTCTAAATAAGTCTGAAACCCCCTGTATACATATTGCAACAAAAATCTGGGGGGACCCTCCCACACTTGGTTTATTGGACCTAACATCTGCATTTGCCTCCACAATCTATGAGTTGATTTTAATTCTGTGTCCCCTTGTTAATTTCATCTGGATCCGCTCCTGATTCGGTATTTTTGATTCGCTGTCAGCTATAAAAAAGGTGCCAAAAACAACGGTTTGTATGTTTGGATAAGACCGTATTACCCAGGGACGCTGCTAAGATGCTTGCCGCCCGTGTGCAGATTTACCTAGGTCGCATCTCTAAATATACCTTTCATATACCTACTTTGCCACACTATTTAATGTTATAATTAAAAACTGATAAACACATAAATAATAAAACATTAAATAAAACTAATACGTCATTAAAAACTTAAATAGGTAGGTACTTTACATGATATATGTGTGATAACTGATAAGATGTACTCGTAGAGTCATAGAAGCATTAAATAAATTAAAAGTAATCTTTGTGCATTAGTTTCTTTTTTTAGCGCACTTTTCGCGCTTTAATTTCAGAATTTTTTTTAATAACAATGCTCAGTGCCTTTACACATTTCATGTTCTATGAATAGAGCTAGAGCTGATAGTCTTTCTTAACTAGTGAAGATTGTAGAGTCCTAAGCCGCTCGTTCGTAAAAACAAAATAGACGCAATAAATATATACTATTATTAAGTATTAAAAGCACCGATACCGCCGGGCATCGGTAAAGGAATAAACCGACGACGCAAAGGGTATGCAATAAAACAATTATCTTATAACTATTGTGTATACCGCATGATATTATAAAATACAAGATATGATACGTAACTGTTCAAATTTCGTCCAATTGGCGCATGACGTCAATTTGTGATTTTTTTTTAAAGTATGCCATGTTGTCGAACTTAATATCAGTTTATGTTTGTTAGGAACTCTGTTTTTATGGTTTTTGTTCATATATGTGTTCACTGCTTATATTGTAATACCAATTAAATAACGGCTATTTAAATTATTACATCTTAGATGATAAATTTGAAATTTATTAAAACTGAGTAAGTTTACATTGATTATGAAATTTGATAAATTCCTACAACATTTAATACATAGTAATTTTATACAAATATTTCCATATGTTAAAATGAGTTCAACAATAGGAAATAAAGTCCCAATTTATTTTTACTTAGGTATTTATTTTGATTTGTAATTAATTGCAAAGTGCAAATTAAGAATATCAGGATTCTTATTATTTGAACATAACAACCGTACACAGCACACCTCATTTTTGACAATTTTTTGATATATCGATTAAAAATTGACTTTAAGCAGAAAATTGTACACAATAACCTTGTAAATTCTGCATGGCGTTATAGGTTATAGGAGGTTATATCCATTTAACTCACACCGTGACGTCACACTTACCTTCATGATATCATATCTTGTATATTTGTATCATGGGTACACTGTACAAGTGTCATTCTCCTATATAAACAAAAGTATACTCTTTCTTGGCAATTAAATCAAATGACAACACCGATACACTGCAGCAATCCTATCAAAACAAATATTTTTATATTATATATTTTTCAGATGTTTTTTTATTCTACAAAAAGAAACATATTTTCTTATTCACTGTGATGAAACATTCAGACGTATTTCTAAAAAATTTTGCTCTACCCCTTCTTTGGAAATTTTAGAAGCGACGCCCATGATTCTTTGGTCTAATAGGCTCAAAAAAGATATTCTCGAGGTAGTTCTCAAGTTATTTGATTTTTATTCAGGTATATTCATTCCAAGAATTCACATTCTTTCGCCTCAAAAGAATTAAAAATGACACGATTGTCATTCTAAAATTTGGAAGTAGAAAAATGTTGAAGAAATTTAAAGCACGAAGAATATGTAATTTTTATTGTAGTATTTTAAAAAATATTTCATAGATCTGAAATACGAAATTTCTGGATTCGTTACCACATATCTTGGCTCATGATGGTTAAGACGTCTAATGAGAAAAAATGATGAAATCCGTGAAATGTCAGTGTCAGAAATTTCTAATGTTGAGTGGATGCGTCATAAGATCATGTACTTTATAAAAAAATCTGACTCATTCATAACAAATTTTGAAAAGATGGAATACACCCCAAATCTCTGGTACTAGGTGGCCAAGTTCAAACAAAGTACTTATAAGTTTCTTTCTTTTGGTCTGATAGACAACTGCAGCGAATTTCCAAGATAAAACTCATATATAAAATTAGGCGAAACTAGTTTTGAGATAAATCACATATTTTAATCTCGGTACAGGAATATCTGTCGAGGGACATAATAACAACACAGTAAAAAAAAAAAAAAAAAATACCTGATTTGATAAAATGTTCATTGTGAAGTTGCAGGATACAATATCTCAGCAAAAATGCAAATCATCGTATTTTAACTTGAGAGTAAAAAATATAAAAACCGCAAAAAACAGATTTTTTTCAATGTCCTGTATCTCAAAAACTAAGCCTCAGTATACAGGATGTAACATTTACAATAAATAAAGTTGAGGTAATCTCCGGTTAAACCGGAAGCAAAAAGTATGTATGTGATACCCATTTATAACGCATGTCTATTTCCGTATTAATATGCAGGGTGTCAATTTTTGTATTTTTTCAGTTTTTCAGTCATAACTTTTTTATTTCATGTTCAATTGTTTTTTTTTTTTTTCGGAATTCGGATTCCCCAGAAAAAATACAGAGGTACAGTTTTGTAAAATTTTTCTTAGGTGAAAAATCAATCAATTAAATCGAGTGAGACACTTAAAATGATGACCCTGTACATCTATCTTTATAATTTTAAAAGTATTTATTACTTTATCTGCAGAGATTTGTTACTATAATTTATTTCATATCATTTAAAATACTTTTTTCAGAAAATAATTTAAATAATTCATTATTTAAAATACTTTTTAGTGATATTTTTAAAAAGTAGTAATTTTCGAAAATTACTTTGGACAGCACTATAAGAGCACTATTATCGTTACTTGAAATAGGAAAAAACAGCACAATAATATAGATAAAGGTAAATTTTAAAGGAATTTATACACATTTTAAGGAAATAAGTAATTGATATTAATTAAAAGGTTAATTCATGATTATTTATTTAACCGAGATTGTAACCTCTAACCTCAGCAATATTTAAAAAAAATATGAATTGGAAATTGCAACAATGAAAATAGTAATTATTAAAATCAAAACATATACCGTGTGTAAAACAGCTAATGTGGCCAACCGTTAACAAAGACCGATTGAACAATTGAGATGGACATAACAGTGCGAGTGTATTGTAGTTGGCTGGTGGGGCATAGACCGAGCCTGTCTCTATGTTCACTGGGTATGACTTATTCCATTTCATTTCATCCTAGTTCACAGCCATCGATCGTATTCTTTTTCTAACTGGCCACACTTGGTGCTAGACATATGGTATAGGTAGGTACTCACCTTTCAAATTTTTTTAGTCAAAAAAAAAACCTATATTTGCAATGATAATTAATTATAAAATTTAAAATATTTACACCACATATAGCTGCAAACATTTGATATGGCATAAATTACATATTCTGGATATTTTTATATGTGGTGGTAATGATGTAGTAGTTATAACCAGTAAATAAAACCAGTCAAATTGGATAAAAATAAACTTAATTTTGATTTCATTCAATTATAGATTATAATGTGGTACTACCCAGTACTCAGTGATTACTATTTTTGCACCTTAAAAGCCCTATTGTCTACAATGGAATATTATTTACAGATCAATCGTAAAGCTTTTCATAAAATTTGGTTTATAAATTTAACTCATTTTGAAGGTCTGACCTTAACATTTGTGAAAATACATATAGGATTCTTGCCAAAAACAATAAAGGTGCAATAATTTATAATTTCCTCAACACAAATAGGATTGGTACATTTTTACATATGGTAGGTACGAATCCTTAACACTAATTTGTAATTACTTAACAGTGATACAGGCCTTAATTCTAATATTTATAACAATATTCAACTAGAAGCTGGTGTATATAAAGCAACTTTCGTTTAGAAAAATGTAAATATTTACTTGAATATCAAATTTATCAGCTGGGATCGGGATGGCACTAGCAAACTGACAGATGACACATTTACCACCACTGAACAACGCAAGAAGATTAAACTAACAAGGAGTGTTTAATTCCCATTTAGCGATGTAAGCAAATTAGAAAGAAACAGATAATGTCAAACGACGTCACCGGTAGACACCGTTTATTTTCGTGGTACTCATAGTGACAGCTTGTGTGAATTTTAATTACGATTTTACTGATTTTATGATAATTATATTTATTATTTTATTATTACATTTAATGAAAATACCTAGAAGTTTTAATTGACACAACTATATCATATAAGACAGACTTTAGTGCATGCTTGTTTTACTACATCACCATTATAATAAGCGTAATTTTTTGGAAACTAGGTAAGTAGGCCTCAATAGTTTTTTCATAAATAAAAATAGGTTTAAATATTTTCTATTTCCGCAAAAATAAACATTAAGTAATGGTTTTTTAATAATATGTAATCGTAACCAAAAACAGCAAGCTGAAAATTAGAATGAGTCAATTTAATATTTTCGTTTCAATTTAAAAATAACCTACGTAATCAAAAAGGTAGGAATATTAAATTAAACCTTTTCTACTCTATTTTAGGGTACAATGCCTACCAGATGCTGTGTAAAGTACTGTCTCGATACCATTTTAAAACATTTTAATTGATGAAACGATAAATATTATCTTACCACAAATTTCCAAAGAATAACGAGCTGAAAAAGAAATGGCTTTTATTTTGTAAAGATAATGCCATCTCTACTTTAAGCCAAAAATCTGTTTGGTACATTTTGAGAAGCGTAATTTTTAAAGAGATTTACGAAGGAAACTAGCACGTAATTAGATTTTTTGTCTAACTTTTCCTAATCATTAAAGGTTTGCACCATTTATTTAGTTTTGTCTATTTTTTATAACATTATTTAAATGCAATTATTGATGTTACCTGAAAACTAAAAAAAAAAGTGTGTATTTTTTTTGTAGCAATTGATATTTAAATGAATAATGTCGTCAATGTTCCATGACACTTTAATTTATTTATAGCTGGAGCATTATAAAATATACTGAAAAAAATTTTGTTCCCTGTATTTTATTTGAGAATGATAAAACGAGTGTCAAAGAGAAGATAGAAGCATTATTATCGGCAATATCTTGGAGAAGGTAGAAGAAAAAGCAGGAGCTTTGAAGTAAATAAAATTTTACAAGAACAAAATGAAAATGAACAAAATATTATTGTTGTTACTAATGAAGGAAATATAATAACAGATAATTATAAAAAAATGTACGTGAATCATTTTGTAATATTGTATTATTTGTAATATTTGCAAACTTGTATTTATCTGTAAATATTAAAATGTTTAGGTATTTTGTAAAAATATATATTTTTTAAATAATTATATTGTGGAAACATACAGAAGTTTGTCGTATAACTACACAACCTCGAAAATCACAAAAGTGGATAATAAATTATCTTGTGTCATATTGTTTTATAATTTAAACAATTGTACATACATATATTTGTAGCCCCAATAAATGCCAAGTTATTGTGGGCTAATTCTATTTTACTTGTGCATCTTTCTCGACTTTCTCTTCTTCTTCGCAATTTCTTTTGTAATAGTTTTCTTATTTTTCATGACCCATGTGAGAAAACTTTTGTTTGTATGCTTTTTATTATTTGTAAATAATTAAAGATAATAAAAGACTACTTCCAAATCTACATTGTGCATCACAAGAACCTATTACATATTTTATTTTCTATTCCTAATATTCGCGCAATGACTACAGTATCCTACTACTGCAATGATTTGACAAATATTCACCATCAACCAATTTTATTTTAAATTTAAACCTCACCAAAAGAACGTAATGCATACATTTTGGTTGGGAACTCACCCGATAGCATTTATACATTTATTAGATATCCATGGATATGAATATCTAATGGCTGTCTAACCATAATCAACATTCATTATACGTCCGCGCACGTATCTCAAAATATCTACGGATATATCTAATGGAGAGTGCTGAAAACAGGTAGGAAATCCAAATTCGGAAAAAATGTAAATTTAGCTGTACCACAAACATTAGAAGTAGTAGAAATTATATAAATCTTTTTGTTACCTATACGAATTAATACCTTAATCATATCTAACCATAACAATAAAATAATATTAATAAGGTGTTTGAGATCGCTTACCTGTTTTTGCCCCACCGAGGGACGGATGTACCAAGATTTATTTGTCAATAATCTTGAGGATTAGACTATAAATCTTGGGGGTCTACCTGAACGCAGCAAGCAGGTATTCTATCAATCCAACCTTTATATAAGTATAAAGTTGATTATAATATTTTAGTACCATTATTGTAACGTTTAAGTTAAGACATAACGTTTGGGTGTTGTGTTATATGCGAAACATTAATTTCTCCAAAAGTGAACCCAAAGTCGATCAAACGCACTGTAGTGATTTTGTAGTAGACTAGACACAACTGACGTGAAGGCAGTTAAGTTACTCAGTGTTTCTTCTGTTCTGTGGCTGAGTGTTTGTCTCTGGTTTGTGTAGTTCTTTTATCTGTTCTGTGGTGTAGTTATTTTTTACGATAGGAAACAATTTTTTTCCCTCAAAATGAATGAAGTAGAGAAATTAGAGTACCTCTCGCTAGTTTCTAAAGTATGTACGGAGTTAGAAAATCATCTTGGAATGAACGATAAGGATTTAGGTAACAAAAAACTTACTTTATTTATTTTTTTACATAACCTATTTTATTTATTTTGTAATGTTTCTATTTGCAATATTTTTCAGCTGAATTCATAATACATTTATCAGAAAAAAATAACACACTCGAGACATTCAGAAAAGCGCTTATTGAAAATGGAGCAGAATTTTCAGATTCTTTTATGTCAAATTTGCTGCGTATTATACAGCATATGAGACCAAAAAAGTGCCAAACAAAAGCCGAAGTAATTGAAAAGGATGAATTAGCAATTAAATTTCCTGGATTAGCGATTCCCAATGAGCAGCAAATACCATTGACTGAACCAGAAGCCGAGAATGATAAAGAGGAAAAAGTTGAAAATGATGATACGAATGTTGTTGCTGATCTCATGGCACAATTTGAAGCTCAAGCTCCCTCAAATAAAGTAGAAGAAAAAAGTGGCAGAGAGAGGGAAAAATGTGACACCCTGAATAGTGAGAAAAAGAGGAAGAGAGGAAGGGACCGATCTAGGTCTCCATATAAAAAAAGGAGAGCTAGAAGTAGGTCTGGTCAAAGAGGAGGAAGGAGAGATAGATCAAGATCCAGAGAGAAAGATAGAAGAACTAGGGAATCAGGTAGTAGAAGGCGAAGTAAATCAAAGGAACGTAGGAGATCCAGAGATAGGAATGAAAGAAGTAGGTCAAGAGATAGAAGAGAAAGGAGTAGGTCAAGAGGAAAAAAAATGGATAAGAAAATTAAAAATGAAAGAAATAGTCCTGAGCTGGAAGAGGACCCAGTGCCTGGAAAGGTAATTAAAACAAGTTATTTAAATTTGCTATTGGTATCTTGTGATTTAGTAACTTTTAATATATGTGTTATGCTTGCCATATATGGGACTAATTTATTAAAGCAAATTGGGGTTAGATTTTTTGCAGAAAAAATTTTACAAAACTTTTACTATTATTTGTTTTAGATTTACACTGCGAAAGTTTCAAATATAGTTCCCTTCGGTTGTTTTGCACAACTAGAGGGATTAAGGCGCAGATGGGAAGGACTGGTGCATATATCACAACTTCGTGCTGAAGGCAGAGTGACAAATGTTTCAGAAGTTGTATCAAGAGGGAACAAAGTTAAGGTAAATGAAAATTTAAAATAGAGATAGGTAATGAGATTACTCTCATTTTGAAAAGTTTCCAGGAAGAAAGATTCTAGTTTGGGAAAGGTCCCAGAAATTGTAAAATACATTTACATCGACATTTACACGTGTAATAAACTTTCCTAAAATCAGATTATACAAATTTGAAAATGTCGAACGTTTTTGGTATCAGTGTGTGGCATATTTAATTGTCAGTTAATACTTGATTTAAAGAAATTTATAGTTTTATCAAAAACTCATAAATTTGTTGTTATTTTTCACAGAATTATTTTTCCAGATTACTAGTTTTATAATATAGAAAATAATTTTGAAATAAGATTTGAAAATTTAATCTAAAAGTAAATACTTTGTTTTGTTTAGGTAAAGGTTCTTTCAGTAACGGGACAGAAAGTTTCTCTTTCAATGAAAGATGTATGTCAGATGACGGGGAAGGACCTAAATCCTTTATCTCATGATACAGCTGAAAGAGAAGACAAGGACAGAAATCCTGATAGGCCCATAATAAATAGCACATCTGTGCTAAGATTACCTGTGGGTATCGATGAAGGGGAAGAAGATTCCAGAAAACGAGTTACGAGGATATCGAGTCCAGAAAGATGGGAAATAAAGCAAATGATTTCATCAGGTTGTATTGATAAAAGTGAGTTGCCTGACTTTGATGAAGATACCGGTTTATTACCAAAGGATGAAGATGGTGGCGAGGCTGATATTGAAATAGAATTAGTTGAGGATGAACCTCCTTTCTTACAAGGTAAATATTATATTTATTTATTTATTGATGTGCTATTATCAACCTATATGGCTATTTACAATAGTGTTCTTGAATTTAGTTTTTGTAGCAGACTGTGTTATTTTGTTATTGTTAGTATACAGTAGTGAATAGTAACCTAAAATAATTCTCGTGATTTTAATAGCCAAAATTTGAGTTTTCTACAATCCACACATTATTTCATAAGTTCCTTTCAAGATTAATAACATAAATTTTCTGTTTAGGTCATGGTCGAGCCCTCCATGATTTGAGTCCAGTGCGTATTGTGAAAAATCCAGATGGTTCACTTGCCCAAGCTGCCATGATGCAGTCGGCGTTGGCCAAAGAGAGACGTGAACAGAAAATGCTTCAAAGAGAACAAGAAGTTGATTCACAACCGTCTGGAAAGAACAAGAACTGGATCGACCCTCTGCCCGAAGAAGAATCCAAAACCACTTCAGCCAGAGGAATAGGTTTGCAATCACAAGATTTACCTGAATGGAAAAAACACGTTATTGGTGGAAAAAAATCATCTTTTGGCAAGAAGACGAACCTAAGTATACTGGAGCAAAGACAGTCATTGCCTATTTATAAGTTAAAAGAAGAACTACGTAAAGCGGTGACGGACAATCAAATTTTGATAGTTATTGGTGAAACTGGATCGGGGAAAACTACGCAAATCACACAGTATTTAGCTGAGGCAGGATTTACGTCTAGGGGTAAAATTGGTTGTACACAACCTCGTCGTGTGGCTGCTATGTCAGTTGCAAAAAGAGTTGCTGAGGAATTTGGTTGTAGATTAGGGCAAGAAGTAGGTTATACAATTCGTTTTGAGGATTGTACCAGCCCAGAAACCATTATAAAGTACATGACAGACGGTATGTTGCTCAGAGAGTGTCTCATGGACTTGGACTTGAAGCAGTATTCTGTAATTATGTTGGATGAGGCTCACGAAAGGACTATTCACACTGACGTTCTATTTGGATTGCTAAAGCAAGCTGTAACAAAGAGGCCAGAGTTGAAGCTTATTGTTACATCAGCTACATTAGATGCAGTTAAATTTTCACAGTATTTCTTTGAGGCACCCATTTTCACAATACCTGGACGTACTTTTCCTGTGGAGGTTTTATATACGAAAGAACCTGAGACTGACTATTTGGATGCCAGCCTGATAACTGTCATGCAGATTCACTTGCGAGAACCACCTGGCGATATCCTTTTTATTTTTAACTGGTCAGGAAGAGATTGATACTGCTTGCGAAATCTTATACGAAAGGATGAAGTCTTTGGGTAAGATATTTTTTTTCTCGATAAACGCCATTATATTCGATATAAAAGATGAGACTGATGGTGTAATTTTGTGTGTAACAAATTTCAAACTTAAAACAATGTTTTTTCATGCAGGTCCTGATGTCCCAGAATTAATTATTCTCCCAGTTTATTCAGCTTTACCATCAGAAATGCAAACCAGGATATTTGAACCGGCACCACCAGGAAGCCGAAAAGTCGTGATAGCCACCAATATTGCAGAAACTTCCCTAACCATAGATGGTATTTTTTACGTTGTTGATCCTGGCTTTGTTAAACAAAAAGTTTACAACTCTAAAACAGGAATGGACTCTTTAGTGGTTACACCTATATCACAGGTAGTTTTTTTTTCTCTTAAACGTTTCTATTTTGTTAAATTTTACTGTAATTGTTAGTTACTTATTTATGTCACTTTTAGGCCCAAGCGAAACAGAGAGCAGGTCGTGCAGGACGTACAGGTCCAGGAAAATGTTATAGGCTGTATACGGAAAGAGCATATAGGGATGAAATGTTGCCGACTCCAGTACCTGAAATTCAGCGTACAAATTTGGCAACTACTGTGTTACAGTTGAAAACCATGGGTATCAACGATTTGTTGCATTTTGATTTTATGGATGCTCCTCCAGTAGAATCACTCATAATGGCTCTGGAACAACTTCACTCTTTATCGGCCTTAGATGATGAGGGACTATTAACAAGGCTAGGAAGAAGAGTAAGTAGAATGCCACTAATTAATTTCAAGAATATATATGTATATGTATGTATTGTAGAAGTATATTTTTAATTGTTTTATAAATATTAACCAATTTTTTATTTATAGATGGCAGAATTTCCGTTGGAACCAAATCTTTCCAAGATGCTCATTATGTCTGTAGCACTACAATGCTCTGATGAAATCCTTACGATTGTCAGTATGCTATCCGTTCAAAACGTCTTTTACAGACCGAAAGATAAACAAGCTCTAGCAGACCAGAAAAAAAGCAAAGTTTAACCAGCCAGAAGGTGATCACTTAACTCTGTTGGCAGTTTACAACAGTTGGAAAAACAATAAATTTTCGAATGCATGGTGCTACGAAAATTTTGTGCAAATTAGAACATTGAAAAGAGCACAGGATGTGAGAAAGCAACTTCTGGGTATTATGGATAGGCATAAGCTGGATGTTGTGTCTGCCGAGAGAAATACAGTAAGAGTGCAGAAAGCTATATGTTCTGGTTTCTTCAGAAATGCTGGAAAAAAGGATCCTCAGGAGGGCTACAGGACTTTAGTTGACAGTCAAGTTGTTTATATTCATCCATCCAGTGCACTATTTAATCGACAGCCAGAATGGTAAATAATTCTTTTATAGAAAACTCTCATTCTAGCCAATGAATTTTTATTATTAATAGGAAAATCACTCTGCATGTTTTTGCAGTATAATTTTTAATATTTCTATTTGTTTTACTTGATTAATTTGCCAAGTATTCTGTTAACACGTTTCTTATTTTCTCAGGGTAATATACCACGAATTAGTACAAACAACAAAGGAATACATGAGGGAAGTGACGACCATAGATCCAAAATGGCTGGTAGAATTTGCACCGGCTTTCTTCAAATTTTCTGATCCAACCAAACTCAGCAAATTCAAGAAAAATCAAAGACTTGAACCTTTATATAATAAATATGAAGAACCTAATGCTTGGAGAATTTCTAGAGTAAGGCGGAGAAGAAATTAGATCTAAGTTTTTAATATTTATTTATTAATCAATTTTCATTTGAAAGCTTATCATGTAAATAAAATATAATTTTATGTAAAAAAACTTTATTTAACCTTTGACAAAAATAAAAACGACTAGTCATTCAGAATGGTTTTGATTTTCACCAGCCTCTCTTTTTCCTTATCGTTACGTCTATTATATCTTAAGTTCTCAAAACCCATATTAGATGCAGGGATCCATTTTCTTTGATATTTAGGCCTGTCATATCGTATTTTATCGACTGCTCTGTTAATATTACTGCCTATATTAAAATCTAGTAGTTTTCTCCTAGGAACATGCCGTAGTGCATGCTCCCAGTTCCCTGTAAGCTTGATATCATTTAGTATGGAAGCTACTTGGTTTAACGTCAGACTTTTTCCTGAGCCAGCACCCCATTGAAGATATCTGTCTAATGGGAATTTTGCCATTCTAAGTCCTTCTTTTTTCGCTTTCGCCATTGAAAGGGGTTCGTTATTAATCTAAGCACAAGCAAAAGTTTAGAAGTACACAAAGATCATTAAATATGCATAAGTTATGACTAGAGCCCGTATCGTGGATGACATTTTCAGAGAGGGATTCTTAATTATACGATAGTGATGTAATAATATACTGTGATTTTTGTCATTATCATTACTAGTAAACTACTATTTTATTATCAGTTGTAAATCATAAAAAAGCCATTCTCTAATACTTTCGTAAAGCTGCAGTTGAAAACATCGGCCACTAATTATTATTGCTACACAAGCCCAAACATCATTAATTACAAAAATTTTATTTTATAAACCACCCTAGTGAAAATCAATTTCAACGTTTATTGAGATGTTTACATTCCTCAATAAATAAAAGTACGGTCCCAAACCCTCGAGACAGTTGAACGATAACTAGTCATATGTAATATAATAATAATAATAATACATATGTACCGCTTTATGCACAAATATTGCACATCCTAAATATTATATTTTCCTATCTTCGACCTAAATCTGGTCTCTACTCATATATAACTAACTATTTACCTGCGACTTCGTCTGCGTAGAATTCAAGACGATATATTAAAGTTTATCAGCAACACCCCCGCCCCCCTATCTTCTATAGGAGCAGATATTTAGCATTTTGTATTGAAAATGAGTGATGAAAGTACAAAAAATTAAATATTTCAACCCCTATTGCAGATAGGGGATTCGAACTTCTTTTGTTCGATTTGCCAGGAAAAATCCTAAGGAACGTTAGTGTTCTAGGGAAAAAATCAACACTCTATCTCCCATATGAACTGAGATATTTGGCATTTTATGTTTAATATTAGAGCTAAAAAAAGTTAAAATTGAATATCTTATACCCTATTGCATTGAGGGAGTTGTAACTTGTTTTATTTGATTTGGGTAGTTAGGTTGTAGAGGGAAAAACAACCCTCTATCTCCCATAGACTTAACATTTTATCATTTTGACATGATTATGATATATAGCATTTATGATTTAAGAATCGTCCAATTTCGCTAAATTTTTTCGATGCCTCTTGTCGAATTAACCATACTCTGATTTCGCTCACTTTTTTGTGGTGCCTTATGTTTTTGGACATTTGTATGGATAACCTTTGTGATCAAAAACCAAGTCGATATCATTGGGTCTAAGAGATATTGAGGAATCCGTAAAAACACATTTTACTCCCTTTCACTCCCTTAGGGGTTGTAGCAATATTGACAGTAATGCATCCACCACTACATATAATCTCCACTTGAATCAGCAATAAACCACGAAAAGAGGTAAAAATTTTTACAAATCATACTACCCTCAAATGCCGCTCCTGACTTTTACGTCAATGTCATCCGATATATGGCCTCTAGTTTTGACTTATTTATTACCTTATCAACAATGCCTCCTATAATATAAACAGTATCATGATCAAAATCTTTCATTTCCTCCCGACAATGTGGAGTAAGATATACTAATTGGTCCCTAGGAAAAAGATCTAAATAACTGCATTGGTGTATGTTGAGAGGGAATGCAGGTTCATATATGTTTGGAATAAATTTGTGCAGCTCTTTCATTAGATGTGATTCCTTATTCATATTGCAGTAATGCAGGTCAAAAGGATCTGCAAAAATTATATTTCATTATTATGAATTAATTACAACCAATATTTCAAAAGAAAACTAGTATTAGTTATACCTTGATTACCAGGAGGTAAGATAACTTTACTTGCCCATGGTATGAACATGCACTGCTTACAACAGCATTATCATGCAGAATTTTGCATTTGTTCAATGTTATAACCATGTCCAAACAGAAACGAATCTCATAAATGCAACAAAAGATTAGAAATCATTACAAAATTGAAAATATTCTGTAATATTTTTACCAAATATATCATATCTAATAAATGTCATTTAGTATTATCCACGTATACTCTCCTGGTGATTTTCTCAGATAATCAAAGTTGCACGACTATTAATTAATGTTTACGTGTGAACTGTAAAGTTCACCTTTCATGTCTATAAAAACAAAATTATTTGACTTACCATCGTGTGCCCTATTTTCTGCAAACAACAGCATGAGTTGCTTGGCACAATTTAAATTTTCTCGCTTTGTCATATTTGAATCATAACCACAATCAATCACTAATTTTTGACCAAACATTATGGCTTGAATAAGACGATTGTTATACATTTGATTTATTGTGGTATCATAAAACCTAAGAAAGATATTATTGTGTGATAAATCATACTTTAATGCAAACTCTTCTATGCTTTCGCAGTTTTTTTCTTTAGGTTGTATGGTATCTAGATAGTCATCCCTCTGTAACCTCTTTTCCAATTTTTTAGCCTAAATAAAAAGTATAAAATAAACCAACTTTAAAAATCTTTTTTAACTGATTACTTACCTGTCTGTTTTCCTTCTTTTTGGATACTTTAAACAAGAATTCTAAATATCTTCTCCTACCACTCCGTGAGGGTAAATCTAACAGTTCTTTCAAATGAGCTGTAGTAAAAAAAGAATTTGGAGGTATGGGCTTACCTTCTTGCCTCATAACCTCCGCTTCTAATATTAGTACTCTCAATTTATGTTCCAAATCTTTATCTCCATGCGTAACTGCTTCAAAATCAATATCCTTTTCATTTTCTGTGTCTAGCAAAATAAATGGTTAGTTAAGATATTAAAGAATTAATGCAAAATTACCTGTACTTGATTCAGCAGTAGAGGAAAATTCTTTTCGACAATTATTTGACAAAACATGCTTTTCTTTCAAGTTTAAGTTGCTGTTACCAGAAATCCTTCTCGTAAAACTGTTACACAAAATCTCGCTCCATCTCATTATTTTGGTAACATTGCGACTGACAGCAAACATTTTCCTTGTTTATAAATCTTGTAGTACTTTATTTGTTTTACATAAGTATTTATATTAAAAAATATATATTGTAACAGAGACAACCACTCTTACAGTAATCTAATACGCGCATAACCTATTTATACAAACTTGACAGAAAACTAATCGCCATAAGTGAATTAAACCATAAATTTATAGTAATATGGATCATTGCGAATCTTTAGGCATACTTCCAACGGATATAATTTACATAAATGCATTATATGAAGTGATCATTTTCTCATGAATTACATTACAATTTATTTATGATAATTTAAAATGTTAAGACTGACAAATACATATGAGATTAAACAATTTTATGCGAACCCAGTATCCAAATTTTCAATAATTTTTTGTGTGTAGTAAATCTAGTCAATTTCAATTTTGTTGTATAGGTCGAGTATAGATTATAGTAGAAGAGGGACACTTGAACCACAGCCTACATCATTTCATGCTTAACAACCTTCAGAGGTTGTCTCTGACAACCTTGTAATTTAATGTCATTAGTGCATTTCGGGTGCGATGAAGTTATAACCAGCGGTTTTGACCAATCGGTTTTCATTGGATAAAAATAATCTATATTTAGAATTCATCTAGTCAGAATAAAATGTGGTACTACCCGGTTATTACTATTTTTGCACCCGAAAAGCCCTTTTATCTGTTATGCACTTCAATGATTTGTATATCATGCCATCGATATTAATGTAGGGGAAACGCAGATTTTATAATCTCCGTCAACCTTAAAACAGGTAAAGAATATGCGAATAATCTAACATCAACCGAAGCTAACATGAGATATGTGATAATTTGCATTTTCGCGACAATGCCATTATCTTGAGGGTCGCGGTGTGGGGATGAAACCCGGCATAACATAAATCACAATGTGGGCTACCGCGCTTGAATTCACCACGAGAGGTGCTTGTGTAGGGTAAGGTCCATGTCACTGAACGTTACTGTTTACTATGGCTTTTTAACGCGAGTTTTTAGTAATTCTTATAAAAAATTAGTTGAAAAACATTTAACACAATGATGGCAGAAGGGGAAAGTAGTAATTTACTTGCTCAGTAGGGAAATTATTGTACCTATCAGAGGTGTCTTATGTCATTAAAGTTAGGTTATATCAAGCATGAGCATGATGAAAACAACGAATGTGCATGATTATTACTTACGATTTTCTGTAGTAGACTCCTTTGGTAACGCATAATCGTATGGATTAAAATGTTCCTTATAAACACACGAATGTTTCGAAGGAGTAAACTTATCCCTGCGAATCGCTACCAACCAGTGTTTTAGGCGAGTTTTGTTTCTCTGAAGCATATGTCACCTTTTGTTTCCGAACAAAATGGAACTGCACAACACTGAGGCATAATTAACAAGTTTGTTTATTTACTAGTGTACGAAATAATTATAATAAAACCCTATAAACTTGTTCCGCGCCTAACAATAACTTTTGACAAGACCTACTCACCAGTGGTGCCAACTGGTGAGCCTAAAAACGGTAGCCCTCATTCCCAATTGTTCTTACTGATTACAGAATTAGAAGAACTAGAAATGATAAACATTACACCTAATTTACGAGAGATGGAAGCACAGAATTGAAGAACTAGAATTGAAAAAGCATGTTGGAAGTCTGCGAGGTCCGTAAAGGAGTCGGACCTCGGGAAGTCTGTGCTTTTTGAAGACCGGAAACGACGTAAAAACGTTGCAGTGAGTTTGTGCAGTGCGAATTTATTAAAGAAAAGGGTTTAAATTTCTTTTACAGAAACAATCATGGGCGTCGTCTGCAAAATTTCCAGGAGGGCAAAGTAAAATTTTTTAGAAATTCATTTGAACATTTCTGGTATTAGCAAATATTTTTCTTCCTGTAGAATAAAAAAAACTATCTGAAAAATACGAAATACAAAAATATTTGTTTTGTTAGCATTGCTGCAATTAATGTTTGCATTTGATTTAATTTCCAAGAAAGCGTATACCGTTTTTGTTTATATAGGAGCACGACACTTGTATTGTACCCAATAGATATGATAATTGTTTTATTGCCTACCCTTTGTATGCGTTGGTTTATTCCTTATTTCCAGTATCGGTGCTTTTTGCACTTAATAATATTCTCTTATATCTGTTGCGCTTACTTCGTTTTGATAAATAAGTGGCTTAGGACTGTCTATATTCTTCCATGAGTCAAGAAATACTATCAGCCCTACCCTAATAACACAACGTAGTCCTATGGACATCCGATGGACGTCCTCAGCGGACATTATAGATAATTCAGGACGTCCCATGGACAGCCTTTTTTAGTCCAAAGGACATCTTATGGACGTCCTTGGGATGCCCAAATGTCACAACTTTGAACCATATTCGGACGTCTATACGGAACATCCGAAGGACGTCTATAATGAGACATTACTTGGATATTTTTTTAATACCCTATAATACCCATATTAGTTTATTTTTCTTTCTTGGATCTCACTATCACATAAATCATTTTTCCAAATTTACCGATTATCTAAAAAAAATACACTTACCCAGTTATGACATTGGAAAAATAAGCCTCCGCGCTTGTGACTACATCAAAGAATTATTCAGAGGGTGTTTTATGACAACTAGAACCAGACAAAAGACTTATTTTTGCAGTCACACTGGGTCACTGTATTTTTTAGATAATCAAGCTTAGAATTATTCGTGGGGAGCAAGCTCCAAGAAATATTAAGAGAATGCTACAAATAACATATTAATGCCCCAGAATAAATCACATTTAGATTTGTATTGTTATCTACTTCTATTATGTTGTCGACTCAAAAAGTTAGTAGCTTAGTAGTCTTTTAGATGTCGAATTAACCTAGCGTTAAAGAATGTACTTGCGGTAATATTTTATATTATATTTCACAAAATCAAAATAACTACACAAACTACACCAAAAGCGAAGCAAAATCTAGTATATAAACTGCCAAAATCATGCATCACTTTTTCCAGAAGGACGCTTACTTAGCATTGTTGCCAAATCAAATACCTTCATTTCCCGCCACGGCATCATTTTTGTTCATAAGATGATAATAATTGTAACTGTGACATGTCTTTGTATAAAAAAAATAATAGTAAATGACGATAATACCTGATATACACGATTTTATTTAGTTGTTTAGATATTATCTGTTGATGAATGTTGAAATCAATTGTTAAGAATTTATTATTTTTCCGCTTGGCAACATGGAACATGTACGTTTCCACGCGCGCTAATTTTGAATTGCATTTGTAGCTTTCCCATCATATATTAATATTATTCATTCACGAAGTATGCTTAATACTTTAATACAATACAATACTGTTATTATGTTATTTTTTATAATCCAGATATGATTTATAGATGTTTTTACTTTTTCACTTTTTATGTAATAGATTTAATTTTTGAATTTATTGTTATCATTATGAATACATAGGACACGCCCATATACCAACTCACAAGGAAACATAACAAACCTAAAAATATTTTTTTAGGAACTAGAACCAGAATATCACCTAGTGGAAATAATTTGAAAAGAATTTACTTAGTTAAATCAATCAAATCACGCTATCCCCGCAAAAAATCTATAAAACGTGAGTGTTCATCTATTCGCAAAATGAACATTTTCTACACAATTTCAAATTGTGTTCAAACAGCAACGCCCGTCAGACGTCCATTTTAAGTCTTTTGAAGTTGGTATATTAAATGTCCAAACATGGACGTCCATCGGACATCCATTTTATGTCCTTGGAAGTTTGTACATTTACTGGTCGGATACGGACGTCCTTTGGATGTCCATTTTATGTCCATGGACGTCTGTACATAAAATGGACTTAGAATGGACGTCCCTAGGACGTTGTGTGCTATTAGGGTAGCTATTCTATTACTCTATTATTAATCGATACATTGCTTGTCGATCGTCACTGTCAGTAATACAGTTACATACCTAGAAGGTATGTGAATGGATTTTACTTAGTATCCTTCAGTTATATAACATATTGAACTATCCATTCATATTTTTTGTATTAGTATGTTTCTTTTCTTAAACATAATATTAATAATTTAACTTCAATTAGATTTGTATATATTGTCTAGATCCGACTCTGTTTCTAGTGTGCTGCACACCAACTAAATAGGAATTGTTTATTGCCTGCCAATATTTTATGGTGGGGTAGCGCGCAATCTTTATTTATAGTCTATAAATCTTGAAACAATTACATTTTACAACTTACATTCAGACATAAGTATAAAAAGTATAAACCACAAATAACCTGTGACATCATTTTTACAATCGGAAACGAATACTTTTTTATGCCAGGTTAATAAAACAAAAAACTTTGTGGTCGCCGCGGGAGTTAAATTCAAATCCCCAATTTGTGGTTACATCAAACAGACATGTTATAGATGCTTTGACAGTCTCATTTTTCAAAATTTTTAAAAATATGCCGGTAATATGTACCAAAGACCTAAATAAACGCTATCAACCACTTACTGCTAGGGCTTTGGCTAAAAAGCGAGCAGAAAATGATAGCATACAGGTAAGGAAACCTTTTTTTCTATAATTTTATTATATTATTATGAAACATACAAAATTACTGTTCCAGACATTAAAAAATTTTTCTGTAAAAGACTCGGATACTTCGAGGAATCCATATTTTCTGGTTGGTACCACAATTCCAAATTCGATAGTGAGGGGAACATCTAATAAAAATAATCCTGTTGTAATACAAGTACTAACATTAATAGTTTGAATTTATTAATTTCTGTATTTTTAGGCAGATAATAGTAATGCCACAATTAAAAATATCAATGCAGACAAAGAACTTAAAGAAACAGACAGTAAAGAACTACATACAATATTAGAAAAGAAGGAAATAAAAGAAGAAAAAATAATACATGAAATTAATGTGAGTAAAATGGATGTAAAACGCAATCTATGAAGGACTCGATATCATATAAACATATCAACAGCTCTCTAAATCTCGCTTTGCCGGTTAGATGTGTAATAGTTTAGTATGGTAATAAGGAGTTACACTGTGATAGAGAGATGAGGCGGTGGTGAAATATAGTTGGTAGTAAAATAAAATTTTAATTATTGAAATTATTACTATAGTGCAGCAATTGGCGCGTTTAGCGAACACAAGCGTTGAAAGGAAGTTGGTAGGTTGACCGGTAGCAATTCGCTGAACGAGACGGTTAGCCACGCGCTAACTGGAAATTGCGGCTCAAAGTAGACATCGACCAATTTTACGCTGTTTCTAATCAGCACAGGTAATATCTTGCGTTCAACGAAATTATACCTGTTAACAGTAATAATAACTAAACGGATTGAGCGCTATTTCTCAGCAGTTACATTCGCCAAACGCGCCCAATCTTTCGCATATTTGCTGATAGACGATAGAGTGACAATACATGAAATATATTTTATTAAGTTACTAGTTATTTCCATTCATCACTATTTTTCTCGAGATTGTATGTACATAATTATGTTATCACCTCTGGAAAGCACCATTTCCAACCGTTAATGTAATTTGATTTTCTTTGTCATTACAGGCGACTATTGCACCGGATTTTACTTCAACTAGCATATTATAAACTATACATCGGAATTCCTCGGAATCTGTCGCCTCATTTTCCCATTTCCGTATCTCACCGGCAAAGCCTGATTTGGAGAGGTTTTTTTTACTTTTGTTAGCCTAAGAATATATTATACTAAATATAATTTTCACCAATCAATAATGAATGACCCCTAAAAAACGTGCCTAAATTTGTTCTTCGTTATCTCGATCTAAAGTAAAGAAAAAGGAGAATGTTTACAGAAATTCGTGCTGCTGGTGAGAAATCTGGTGCGTTCGTTGTCATTTTTAAAATTAGGAAATTTGGATGTCATAACAGAAGCAGACTGCAAAACAGGGGCAGACAGTACAGTTAGGATTTACCTTGTAAACTTCTTTGCATAACAGCTCCTCCCTATTTCACCTCCTTTGTTTGTCTCCGCCAATCAACGTTTGGAATTTTTTCAACGACACATGTTTCATCACAGTGAATTTACTAATAATTGGACTGGATTTATGTATGACAGTCTAACCTCCCACACTATACATCATAACAACATACAAAATATTACTTTTTGAAGACGCGGATTGCCTAGCCATTTATTACTTCAACTACACTAAACAGAAAATATCAAATAAATAAAAAATATCTTTATTCTCGCCGTACACACAACAGATCGCTGGATAGAGTGTTTTCGAACTAAACAAATTACTCTTAAAACTACATTACCATCATCTAAGCATAAAAAAACTGTTTTGCTAATGAGCTTTTGCAACCTTAAATCTTTGACTAATTATCCCAATAACAACACTTACTTAAACTAAATATTGTTTTTCTTTTTTGTTTTTATTAAGGACAACTAAGTGTTTTCTTATGGTAAATAAGTGCCTTTAGTGGAGATTGACTTTTTAGTGGTTAAAAAGCACATACCTACGGTTAGTAAGCTATCTGTTAACTGTAATTTTACGCTTGCTAATTCGACATTTTGTTTGTAGGCGACACACGCGTAGACGGGATGACGCCATTAAGAATATTAGAGTTTATCTTTGTTGTTAGGAGGTAGGATTTGTTCTCTATGTAAAGTTTACTGGAATCGTAACTACTTCGTGTATTTTTAAAATAAAGTGTTATATGGTTACTTGCAATCTTATTGTTTTTCCATAGTGAAAGGTTTTTTGTGAAAATGTCTTACAAGTCATGATTAGAAAATTGGGGCCTTAGAGACTACATATGTCCATTCGAGGGTATAATAATGATTATTTTAATTACATTTTATATGATATTTGTCATTTTGTGTACCTAACACTACTTCTGTACACATACTTACGCATAATATATCAATGATTTTAAAAATAAATATTTATCTATTATTTATTAGTCCTTTGTTTCCTTAAATGAATCATTTGGTTGCGTTTTCATCAGACATCCAACTTAAATTTATAAATCGCTGTTCAAATTTTTCTGTTAGTAACATCGAGGAACGAAACATTCGGTTCATTCTAAATACCATATAGGTAGATTTAAGATATAAAATTACAGGCAATACTGATGTGTATTTTTTTAACCTGGAAAATGCGATTATTTAGTTTCATAAAATGACACCAAATAAAATATTAGTATTTTCTTGGTTAAAAAAAACGCATCAGTATTGCCTATAATTTTATATATTAAATTTATGGTATCTAGAATGAACCACATGTTTTCGTTTTTCAATATTACATCTTTGATATTACTAATCGAAAAATTTTAACATCGATTTAAACCTGTCCTGGCGACGCGGGAGTGCTAACGGCGTCATATACTTCATTCAAATTTCTTTGGGTCAAGATAAAACATTGTTAAAGAACGTGTCTTAATATTAAATATTAAGTTGTATATGTTGAGTTTCACTATCTTTTTCTAAAAAATATATTAAATAAAAATATCGAATTTAGAAATTCGCTATTTCAAACTAAAAATATTTTAAATAAATGTAACTATGACAAAATGAAGATTTTATTACAATAATGTTTTCTACATGTAACAATACAGATATACTTAAGTAAGTATTTTGTAATATAATTTTTCCGTAGAGGGCATCGATTTTGAAATAAAAGGTATCAAAAAAGGGTTTTTGAAAATATGATAATTTACTCCAAGATATTTTAGTTACCGTGTATAAAAGACGAATTAGTCAAATAGATGCAGCTTAACATACTGGTATTTATTACTAAATATAAATAACATAACTATTAATTTTTAGTTTCAGAAAAAAGATGCAAATATTTTTCGACATCTTGTATCTCGAAAACAAAAACCCCAATGCAAAATTTATACTCATACTACATACAAAATAACTTTACTTTGTTGACATCTAACAGTTATTAAAGTTATTAGTAATAAAACTGAATCACCCTGTATATACAGGCTAACTGGTAGATCGACGTATTCCTTTGAGAGCCTGTTGGTAGAGCTCTTTTGCAATTGATGTAACCATTTCATCCATTATGCAAAACCCAACAGTTTTTGCGATATTTTAATGCAGATAATTTTTTACAAGTGAAAGTTTTAGCTGTTATATTTTTATCTTATCAAAGGATTTAACATAATTTTTATTACATAATTTCTACTGTGTAAATTAATAATTAAAATATCTCAAAAATTATCGAGTTTTGCATAAAGGATATTATGGTTAAATCAATTGCAAATAAGCTCGCTAGTACTGACACGCCTTAAAAAGGAATACATTGACCTACCAATCACCCTTATATGTGTGCTCGTAGAATACTCTACGACTTGCAAAAATTCTTACTATGGTAGCAATTTTTTTCTCTAATGGCAGGAATAAAATTCTGCTAGATCCAGTATATATTTATACAATGTTTACAAAGTGAGATTATCAGGATAAAATAGAGTATTTGCTGTCATTACTAGGTATTTATTATTTAACACGCTTTAATTAGCTCCACCTGTATGTATCTATCTATGTAACGGAATCTTTCAACGAAATTTTCGCCAACTTCAAGAAGTCTGATTAAATTGAAAATTTGCACACGTATTAAGGACCGATAACAATACAATAAATTGAATGCGCATCGACGCATTTCTCTTAAAAAAAAATTTCTAAGCGGATGTCATAGTTGTGTGATCGGCGCATTCGCCAAAATAACGGAACCTTTCAACGTAATTTTCACCAACTTCAAGACGTCTGATTAAATTGAAAATTTGCAAACGTATTAAGGATCCATGACAATACAATAATTTGAATACGTATCGACGCATTTCTCTTAAAAAAAATTTTTCTAAGCGGATGTCAAAGTTGTGTGATCGGCGCATTCGCCAAAATATCGCATCCATGATAAGTTGGCAAAAAGTTAACCACTAATTGAATGAATACCGTAACTCATACTATACTTGAAATACAAGATGAACTAGTTACCAATTTATGATAAGAATGTTTTTTAAGCATATAATTCTTTCGTTTTGTCAAAATATACAGCAATTCAACAATAGCAGTACAATAAAGCCTTGTTATTTGAAAGCATTTAATTCTTCAAAGTTAACAGGAAGAGTTCCAAGTAATGGTGATGTATTAGATGAAATGGATAGGTTACGAGAACATGAATGAAATAATTTTAGGTCTATTGTCACATATGATATAGTAAAAATCGAGTCTCTTGAAGACTACTACATTATAGTTTAAAAAAACTAAAAAAAACATGCTTTAATAGCAAACCGAACTAAAAAGTAAAAAATAATGTTTAAATATTAAGATTTTGTTCAACAGCGATAGTCCACTAACTCAATAAAATTAAATGATTTTTAATAAGTTTAAAATAAGAATGAAGTGATTGACAAAAAAATTCATTTTATTGTAAAAAGCGTGGGTTGCTTGATATCAATTGTTATAAATATTTTTTTTGGTAGGTATTAAAGCGTGTTTCTTTTTAGTTTTTTTTTAAACTATAATTTATTTATACAGTGTAAGCTGCATAGTGGTTACAAAGTCATCTATTAGCGACAGGAAACGCTTTCTTTCTCGTTATAAGGTAGTAATGCTGTAAAAAATACAAGCTTATTAACTGTAACAAAAAACCTATTAGGTTATAATAGGGCTCTGACTCCTGATAGCAAAGTTATTATCCTACAGCAAGCAATAAATAAATATTTAGAAAAACTTTATTTAACGGTAAATAAGTACGTCTTAGCAAAATCGTTCTTGTTGCGATTAAAAAGTTGTCTATTTAGAGCCTATTTAATGCAGATATTTTTTTGGGGCTAGTCAATTTTTATTTATGGTTAGTAGAAATTTCTTTCAGTGATGTTCTGTGTTTCTACATGATGTAACTTAAGTAGGTTAAAATATTTCACGGTGGTATTACTTAGCTAATCTTAAGAAAAAAAATCATATAAACAGGCACCCAAATATTGTGTTGAAAATTCCAAAAAAATATTGAATTTTTCTTATATTGTCAATATTAGTACAGCTATTTAAACCGAATTCATAACGTAGTACAATCAGATGTCTTAAGATGTGGCAGCATCACGCTCAACAATTAATCGGTGGTGGAGATATGGGTAGTAATCAGTACCATAAATTTGATAAAGTAGTAACGCCACGTGGAAAATTAAAAGCGATCACATCTTAAGATAAGTCATTCAATTACCTACGGACAATAACTGTATCTTAGATTTTTTTGATACATCTTATAGTTTCACCATTTTTTTTTCAATTTGTTCCACCGTTATTGCAAAAATAATCAATGTTTTTTGTTCAGAAAGAACCGTAATAGTTATTTACGTAACAAGACAGGAAAATGATTCTTTCGCGGATGAGCTAGCAGTTCCAGGGCGAGCATCAAGATGCCGGTGTGCCCAGTCAAGACACTTTCCGGGTGTGTTGTATACAATATTTTTTCTGCAATCATTCTTGCTAGTCTCAAAAAAGTTTTTCATTTTAACAAAGTTCATATTCAAATGACAAATGTCAGATACCTACTTTCAAAGAAGGCTGAATTAATCATTTTTAATTGTTATCACATACATATTATTGCAACTAAAAGTGATGAGGGATCGCTAAAGACTTTACCGAACCCTTATGCCACTTTACCTGTCTAGACCAATAAATATGTAGTTTCCACTCAAAAAAATTCAAAGGCACAGCTAGAAAATGCATATGGAGGGAGTGGGGGATAACAGGACCAGGCGCCCCAGCGGTTGAGAAAAAATATTCAGAGAGAAGTTGAAAACTATTAAGCTACTTCATCCATAAATAATAAATAAATACTAAATTCGCTAATTCACGTTATGTTTATTAAGAAAATTAATACAGGACAAAAATGACGTCCGTCAACGGAACAAAACAAACATTAATAAAAAAGGCAACAACAATAACAGTAATAAAATAAAATATGTTCGAAGACATACAAAATATTTATTTCAAGGGATAATTTCCAGTGGCGTCATTTTACCTTCGCCGGCCCCCGCAGTGCGTAGGGGCCCGAGCACATTAGGGGCCCGGCCGAGTCGAGTGCAACGTAAAAACCTAAATGAAAAAAAGTCAAACGCCGGTCGCAGCTTTCTCGATTTTTTTATGTTTATTGTTTATCTCTATGGAATGGTCTAATGAGGGCCGATGGCCGATGCGTTACTAATCATTATTATAAAAAAAATTATCCTCGTCGCTATTATGGTAGGATGAAAGAAACGTCGGGGTCGGCATCTTTGATGTCTTTATCGCTATCAAACAAGCCAACGTTTTTTTATGCCCACTATATCCACGAGGAGAAGTGCATTTCGTTGCGATTTACGGAGTTTAAGAAATATAAAAACAACACAGCCGTAGAGTGGTCCGTGTTTGTGTTTTGTCCTACTCTCACACCACACCTGCGCCGAGCGACATCATTCAGTGACGGTGATTTTTGATTTTATGTTTTTTATATTTCTTAGATCTCTGTACCGACATCAACAAATTTATGCCACAATTACCCGCACGTGTTCTCTGCATATAACATTTTAATTTAATTAAATGAAGGAATTTAATAATATGTAGTTTAACTAGTTTAAGTTCAAAACAAAATAGAGAAAAGAAAAGCCGCTCTATTTAAGTATTTCATTGTAAAATATAATAAATCCTTCCCGACATTCGACTTTAGTTCCATGGCAGAATTATTCGAATAGGTATCCGAGTAATCTGGATCCTCGAATATTCATTATTAATGAATATACTGAATACTAGTGAATAGTGAATACTCTATTTGAGTATTTGGTTGGATAGACCACAATAATAGTCGTGACGTAATCCACTAAGCAGGCAATTTGATTTGCTTTCCATACCCACAATAGGGCATGTCTCCTGTACATGTGCTTTAAGGGTCAGAATTATTTAGTTAGTATTTTGTTTTAGGATTGAGGCGCTATTGTTCACATTTAACTATTGAAACTTCAATAAAACGAAAACAGAGCTAGTTTATTATACTTCTGTGTCATAACTATTTTTCCTTTTCGAAAAAAAATAAAAGTGCTCTAAAATTAGAATGTTTAAAAAAAAACGCAGATTGTGAAGGTAAAACAAATACATGAAAAGTCAATAGTTAAATATTTACAGGTTTTCTAAAATTTCAAATTTAATTTTAACCCTTAGTACAGTAAGAATAAGGTCGAGGTGAGAAAGAGATGGAATAGTTTGACTAGGAGTAAAATGTGCCACTAATGTGATCTATTTATATATTTGGATTTTAGAATAGGTACCTACCTATACCTACTATCTACCTACTTTGGTTGGATGCATACTGCATACCTATTCGTACATAATTTAATAATATAATTTAATATTCAAATTTACTCAAATATAATCGAATATTCCAATACTCGAATATATTCAAGTATTCGAATATTCGAGTATTCCAGTATTCGAATAATCGAGTATTCGAATATTTGAATATATTTGCGTATTCGAATATTCGAATATATTCGAGTATTCTAATATTTCGAATATTCAAATATTCGAATAATTTCCCATTAGAACAATTCGTATTTCAATACTCGAATATTCGAATACTCGAATTATTCGTATTCGATTCCCAGCCTTAGTTGTAACAGCTACTTTTGAATATGACGTAAGGAGTCACAGAGAGCGCGTTCAATATTCAATGAAGGGATTTAGTTGACTCGATAGCCGACCCCAGTCTAGCCATTCCGAGAGACATAGTGGGGAGAGTCGACGAGCACGCATTTATGAGCCTATTATTGCACATACAAAAGCGTTTGTTACAACGTGTACTGTATAATATAGTATTGTAATCATTTTGGGAAAAAACAAAATAACTTGAATAGCATTCTGTTTAGCAAACTGAGAAACAAACAGAAAAAACAAATAACACGTCTTCGATCATCTCTGGAAGCGAGAAAATGAAGGAATTGCAACAACTCCAGAAGCAGCTGCACAAAAGTTACGAACCGAAACCAGTAAGTCAAAGCGGAAGCTGCTGATGATTGCAGTAAATTTTAAACACTTATTTTGGATTTTTGTTTGCAGCTATTTGAGCCACGGCGGCCTACATTAGATTCAATAAAATCGGCAATAGAAAAAGCAAAACAAGAATTTGAAAGAAACAAGAATGTGGGCACGGAGAAAAAAAAATCTGTTGCGTCGATGAGTGATGCTTCTACATCGACAGAGAAAATGAAGAAAAAAACGCGTAAAAAGAAAAAGAAAGAAACTGAAATAGTTCCAATAGTTCCATCAGTTTCTATGAGTAACTCTTCCCCTACAAGTAGCGGAATTAAAAAGTCTAAAGTCAAGAAAAAGAAGAAAATTAGTGTAGCGGTTAAATTAAAAACTAATATTGACAGATCCTCTCAACCATAAATTTTTTGAAGCTGGAGATAAAGAATGTATTATATGATTCATAATAATAGCGATTATATCTCTTTATTGGATTATTTGCGTATTTTGTAATAAACTACAAAAAAATACTTTTTTCTAAGTTTGTCCAGGTAATATGTAGTTAAGAATAAGAAGTTTAGGCCATATGAAAAATTGTATAGTAGACCACAACTTTAAGAGACACCGCACACTATCGATTTTAAGTTGTTCAACGGTTTAGTCGATTTGGGTTTGGTAAACAACTACTTTACAACTGAACTATTTGATTAAGCATTACTGCGCACACTTGCAACTTCGATATCTGTTCGTTCCACTGTAAACAGCGCGAAACTTAAAAAGCAATATGCTCTATAAAAAAAACAGTTATTTTAATTGCTGCTTATATTCGCCGCAAAAAAAAAGAAAATAAAGTATAATAAACGATTCTGGGTTCATCCCATAAGTTCATTCCAGTGTGACACAACTACGACACAAACTTCTTCCCATAATTTGATTTTAAAAATTAACATCTGAATATTCCTTCAATGACTTTAGGTATTATGCAGGGCGCTTTTCAATCTCTTCAATCAAAGTTTCCACCGAATCGTCTATTAATAGTGACATTTTTAATATAATATAGGAATACGATACCCCAAAACAAACAAAAATATTTGAAACTTAAAAACTGTTTAGTCGACAAGTGTGCGCGCATTCATAGCTCACTATACTGATAATGCAGTAGAACGATAGTTGTGCGACTTTTAAATCAAAAGGAAATTGGGATGCTGATTGACTTTTTAATTGAGTCGCTATCGCATCGAGAGGTGTGCGTATTTGCATATATTCTTATACCTACTGTAATATCGATTAAATTGTCGAACGACTAAAAATCGATAGTGTGCGGTGTCTCTAAGAGACACATAAGAAATCTCAAAGCTTTGCCGCGATACTCCTTAGGATAGAGCGGGGCATGCTTTATTTTTCTACAGCATATTAAATAATAAATATAATGTATTACTTAATACATAAAACATCATTATTCTCATGTAAAGTATGTTCTGGCATGATTAAAATAAGAAACTAACGGAAACATGCCTGTATCAATTATAATTTCAAATTATTTTGATATAATTACGCAACTCCCTCCTGATCTAACGGTTACTAAAAGGCCATAAAAACCGGCCATAAAAGTGTCATAGTCGGCGTAATTACATGCGACTCAGTACCGTACTTAAAATTTTTGTGCATTGAAACACACTGTTAGAAATTTAAAAGTATTGTATCTTTGATAAATAAATAGTTATTTGATACCATGATAAATTTAAAAAATTTACTCTGTTCTGATTGTGTCAAGATAGGAATAATATTTTATATATTTGGTTCTTAACAATATCCAAAAGATCTTTCTTTTTATATATTTTTTTGAAATTCCAAATTATGTATTCGAAGAAATTCTTGAATATCTTTTTTCGTTGTTCCAGTATTTGGTATTTTTTTCGATTTGTCGCGAATGATACGAAGCATTGTCTAAAACAATTACGCTGTTTTTTTTCTATATTTGGTAGCAATGATGTCTGAAACCATTCTTCAAAAATATCCACAATCATGTTTCGGTGATAGTCAACGTTTAAATCTTCCAGTTTTTTTCCACTTAATTTGAGACCATTATGCACCCATCTCTTTTTCACTGTATCATGGGCATCATACCAAGTTTAGTCTAGTTTAGTTTTCCATAATACTTGCCCTTTCATTAATAATTTTGAACCTAAATCCTATCTTTAATATCCATTGCCGAAGTGTTTCTTCACTAACTGACACTACACCCTTTGTTCTCAATTCCATATGTATTGATTGTACCGTTGGTATCTCATTTTCTTTATATTTGCTATAAATTAAATCACTTAACAACTTCACCATAGACGAATCTAATGCTCGTGATATTCCTTTGTCCGATCAAACTTTTCGATTATGTACCCCATCCTTAATTAAGCTATAGATAGTTCGTTCTGAAATTTCTGTTAAGTAGGCCGTTTTTTCCACGGCTTCTTTTTCACCTTCACTTTCTTTTATATTTCTATAAACAGTTAAAACCATTTTTTGAGTATGTTCGCATAAATATTCTCTGGAAATTTTCTCTGTAATTTGTGAGCCATTACCATTCCCTATATCTTCGTGAAATTCTCTGCTGATGCTAAGTTGAGGATCTTCCCAAGGCCTAAACATTATCACAACATTATTTTACCACAGCCACTTATAAATGGAAAACACTCGAATAATTCACCACCCGCCGGAATATTTATAAAAACACAACTACATAAAATACGCTTAAACACAAAGGAAAATTTCACTTATCTGTTAAAATATTATACATTCTAGGCTTTCACAATCCAAATAAAATGTAAACACTGAAGCATACACTGTATTTATAAAGCACATAACCTATATAAATTCTAAAAGGCACGAATAGTTCGATGTATCGCGGAAGAATGACTGTCCGTCCCTGCATGCTTTTCGTTATTAGGCTTTTACAGCTGGTTCGGTAGTATCCGTTAAATCGTAAAATATTTTAGGAGGGAGTTGCATAATTATATCAAAATAATTTGAAATTATAATTGATATAGGCGTGTTTCCGTTAATTTCTTAAATACATACTTTACATGAGAATAATGATGTTTTTTGTATTAAGTAATACATTATATTTATTATTTAATATGCTGTAGAAAAATAAAGCATGCCCCGCTCTATCCTAAGGAGCATCGCGGCAAAGTTTTGAGATTTTTTATGTGGCTCTTAAAGTTGTGGTCTATTATATGTACGAATAATAATTTCAGAAAACCAATAGTAATTGACGTGAAGTGTTGAGAGGTATTTCAACAGTAATAGTAATAGAAATTCAGCTCTTACAATGATCGAAAAGCTCGAGATCGTGATCTCGAACTAAAGCAACCAAAGGTTAAAAAAAAACAGCCAATAGTGTTATTCGAAAAGAAAAATATGCAAAAATAAGTGGCAAATGTCTTCATTTTCACAATACGAAAGAGTTATTGTAGTGGGATGTTCTTTAAGTAGTGGAAATAATGCGATGACTGTTTTCAAGCCACTACTCCTCGGGCAATTTCAGATTTCTGATTATTATATTGGGCCAAATTCCGAGTAATTCAGCGGCGTCGCAGAAAATAAACCCATATTACGTATTAAGTACACGTGAAACATATACGAAGGGCTATTCCACTGCATCATGTAGGTAAAGGACCACCACACGTAGAAAATTAACCCCCATCGGAAAGCGATACTAAAATAATTGGACAGATTGAAACAAAGAAAAGATATGGATAGCGGTAGACGAAATAACAGATGCAACGGGTAATCATGTGGCAAACGTGATAGCACGAATTTTAGATCCTTGCGTAGCGTGCGTGCGTCGCCTGTATTTTTTACTTGTTGTAACATCGTAGAGGGCAATGAGTATTATTAGTTCACAAGTGTTAATGTTAGTGACTGATCCAGAACTATAGATATATACTTGCTGGTCAGTTGCTAAAAGCTATCTTTCCGCATTTAATACATGTAACATGTATGGTCCACGTCCTACATTTGGTAGCGGGAGGGTTTTTTTTTTAAATTATACAGGAGTAGACGCGCTATTATAATTGCAAATACAAAACAGATTTTTGTGAAAGCCACTAAATGTGTTAAAAACTTTGGTGTGGCCTGTCCCAACATCCCACCACAACCTATTTTAATACGTTGGAGGTAGTTCTCTTTTATCAATAATTTTGATGACGTAAAAAACTGTTGAGTTTCAGTTAAATTCTGGTGATTCACAAGCCATCTCTGATATTTAGGAATTATTTAACAGTTAACATATTGAGTATGATATACATATTATTTATAACTATAGTTAAAGCGTTGTATTCGCGGGGTACATTCCAGAGACGAACTGAATTTGAGCACGAAATTGTTCGCTTAATGGCAGGCAATTTGACTTTTTGAAACTAATAGGTAACTCCTAGAATAAATAATCCTAATTAATAGTAATATTATTTAATTAATGTTAATTAAAGTAATCCTAATAATACTCAATTTTTAAAATAAAATATTTCATACAAAGACAATGAATGCAAAGGAATAAACAAGACAATAAACATATGTAAGTCAGATAATAGTCAGTAGGTACGTCGAAGTAAATATCAGAGGTCCCAGAGACACCCTCACTCCTGCCCATTCCACCACGCAGTCAGCTGTTTCAATCTCCGTAATTCAGTTGGAGTGTAACTATCGAGCGCGCATCACATTACATCGATAAACTAGATCATTGCTCGGAAGTATTGTATGGGACGTAGCGGAAGCTTCCATCTCGAGCTATTGTAAAGCGTTGTATAAACAGCTTTCCGGAACTAGAATTCAATGGTACTGAACTAAGTTACACAATTTGTGATCAGATGCTGTCGTGGAATGTTAAAACGCGCGTTGTACGGCATGTGAACAGAGAAAAACAGAAAAACGCTTGTACGTGGTGATATTAGTGCTTGTGACTGAGAAAAATGTTTTAATTTTCTATTTTGCTTGGTGGGATGAATGAATTTGTCCCAATGCGAGCACATTTAATATCATCCAGAGTATTGGAACGCATAAATGCAGCAACAATATGTCAATGTGGCGACAGCAGTCTTAAAACAGTTTGGGGCGAGACTTTTAAAAGCAACAAAGGACGTGTTTTGCTATTTGTCACGGACACAACGACGTATATGAAAGTGGCTAGATAACGCCTAAAAAACATGTATTAATTTAGTTCATGTGACATGTTTGGCACATGGCACATTGCTGAAACTGTTAGGGATTGCTATCCTAACGTAGATAAATAGCCAGCGACAACAAAAGTATTTTTAAAAGCACCAACCCGGATAAAATTATTTTCCGGACATCTGCCAAATACACCACTACCCCTTCAGCTCATTGTGATGCGTTGGGGCACATGGCTGCAGGCAGCAAGTTATTATCACGTTCACTTTGATGATGTGAAAATACTGATAGAACAATTAAATTTGAAGGACGCATTTTCTATTTTACATGCTTAGCAAGAATTTTTGGGCCCAACTGTTCAGGAAGATTTGCGTACATACACTCATTTTTCCAAAATTCCTCTAGCCATACGCAATCTTGAGATTTCACCGACTTCATCAGGTTATTCCATAATGAATGCACTGAATATTGTATTTGATCTGCGTCAACACATTTTCCAGGTACCAGAAACAACTGCTGAACGTGCAAGAAAAAAATTTTACACAACAAAACAATCCTGGGATACGCACTATAGTCGAAATGTGAACCTTTTTACAGGAAAAGAGGTAGATCTTTCGGAACCTAATATAAATGTGCCCTCTGTGAAGAACTTCATATATTTCAAATATGCCCCTATTACGTCTATAGACGTTGAAAGATCGTTTTCTGCATATAAGTGGATATTAAGTAGTAAACGTCATAATTTAACTCCAAACCACATGGAACAGTTGTTAATAATTTATTTTAACTCCAGTGGTACAAGTGAATAATTGTAGAGAATTCTTTGCATCGCGATATCGGCCGTTGTGCAGTGTGTCATATGAAACATTTAACTCCTGCGGTATTTTGGATATCATAAATATTAGTAACTAGTCACATTATAAGGTAAGAAACTGTTTATCATTTTTGTATGAGCGTTTACATAAGTGTGGTATTACTCTCTCCTGGATCCGCCTCTGATATTGATATCATGTACCCCACGGATCCCAACTATATTTATAACTATAATGAAATATTGGACACAGTATCCACAAATTGAGAATTTTTTCATTGGCCCTACTATCCATAGTCACTGCACAGTGCACAGAGAAAAATCGTTTTATAAAATTTTGTACAATGTTGTGGAACAGGTTTTGTTGCATTTTTTAAACGATTGTAAAATTTCAAAGTACAACGTACAAACACAGTATAAGTACAGATGTGTTCAATAAAGTAATGTACAACGATGTATGGACCTTCATAAATAACTTGGTGAAATAAACGTTTATATTTGAAATATATATATGTCATTTCACTCTAGGAACGTAGTACTTGTTTATTAAAATCTTGTATAACACTTTTTTGAACTTTGTAAAGTGGTTAGTACGTTTACAGTTTATTTCAAATTTATTTACATTACAACATAAAAAACGTCAGCTTCTTTGATCTCTTTAACGCTGTCAAAGAAGCAGACGTTTTTTATGTTGCAAATAAGTTTGAAATAAACTATACAAAGCGCATAATCACTGTACATTACTATATTGAACACGACTGAACAGAATAATTAATTACCTACTCCAAAAAATATACTAATTTGCACCTATAATTGATGCAAAAGTAACAGGAACAATAATAATTATTATTGCTCCTGTGACTTTTTTGAGACCAATTTGGAGTGTAATATTTTACAGGTGGGATAAAATGTCACACAGATTTTTTTTCTGTATAGTCAGCATTAAGTTCTTCTTCCTTTTGGTGAATTTGGTATTTCCAATTCGGCTGAGTCTCCTTTATAACTAAATATATCAGAATTTAACAGTTTTAGTATCATTTTCAAATTTTAATTAGGTACGACCTGTTTTCCAATTTGAGCTACATATATTCAAATGTTAAGTTTATTTGTTGTACAGAGTTATTCATTATAAATTACGCACCCCTTATCATCGTTATTATTGCCTATAGAAAAAAAAGTTTTAAATAAAAGTTGTGTAGTTATGACTGATTTTGTTAAAAATGCTATCAAAAGTACAGTAGCGTGCAGATTTCAGGGGATAAAAAAAATATATCTTTTTTTAAATGGGATACCCTGTATATTATTAAATTTGGGATTGATCCTTTGTTTCTGATTTCAAAAATATACCATATGTTACCCCTACCGTATACCGCTTTTGAGTTATTATACGTCGAATATCTTATTTAAACTAGTTACTGTAAATATGGAAAAGTTAACATTATTAAAGTGAGCTATAAAAATGACAACTATTATGTTTGATAAGTGACATTTTTTTAATAAAATAATCAAAATGGTTTACAGTGAGGAAGAAAAACAAAAAATATAAATAAATGATAACTCATAAAATATCTTCGATGTGTCCACCATTATTGTCAATGCATAATTGATAACGTCTTCTTATATTTATAATGGCACCGGAAATGGCTTCATTATTTACATTCAGATTGTTTATTTCAAGTTGAATCCTATCTTTAATGACTTAAATACTATTATTTTTATTAATATTGACAATGTCTTTTGGAAATCCCCAAAAAAATTATTCCATAGGGGTCAAATCTAGACTCTTAGGTGGCCATTTAATAGGTCCATTATTCCCTATCCATATTGGGAATACATTATTAAATGATCTCGAACGGGCAGGACACTATGCGGAGTTGCCCCATCCTGCATCCAAATCATATCATCAAGTTCGGCTTCCGGAAAATTCTACAAAAGAATATTTTCTGCTTCTGGGATAATTATTTCTACATAGGTAACTCCAGTTAAAGTATAATCATAAAATATAGGCCCAACAATTATGTTTCTGAAAATTCCATACCAAACGTTAACAGTTTTTCTTCCTGATTTTTTAATTTGTTTTACCAATCTTTTTCTGTTGTTTTTGTTTCCTCACGACCTTCGATTTTTCCTATTAAAAACTCTTGCCGTAGAAAAGGATGTTTTCTCAGTCCATAATATTTTAGAAAAAAAATCGGGATCTTCATCATACTTTTGAATCATCTGGCGGCAAAAGCCCAGCCTTTTTCTTTTATGAGCATCTATTAAAACTTGTACGGGTAAAATTTTATATGGTCTGTAGTTGTGATTTTTTTAACCTACGTTGGATTTTGGAAAAACTTTTCCATCGACTGCATTATTTAAACTACATTCAGAATTTTCTAAAAAATAATACAATGTTTCAAAAAAGTCTATCCGCGAATAAATATGGACGGGCTTACCTTCGAAATGAAGCAGTATATTTCTCGCTGTTCTTCCTAGTTTGCTTGAACTACACGCTTTTTTCTACTAAAACTGGAGGTATTATTCACTTTTCGGTACATATTTTTGAACGTGTTTTCTGATGGTGTTGCACAATTTGGATACAACACCCTATATGCTCTTTTTGCTGCACGTTTATTTTTGTTATTTTGTATATAATAAGTAAATATTTGGACTTTTCTTCCTTACTGTAAACCATTTTGATTATTTCATTAAAGAAATGTCACTTGTCAAACATAATAGTTGTCATTTTCATAGCTCACTTTAATAATGTTAACTTTTTCATATTTACAGTAACTAGTTTAACCAAGATATTCGACGTTAAATAATAACTCAAAAACGGTATAGGGTAGGGAAATCAGGAACAAAGGATCATTTCAAAAATTTAATGATATATAGGGTACACCATTTAAAAAAATATTATTTGTTTGTATCTCCTGAAATCTGCACGCTACTGTACTTTTGATAGCATTTTAACAAAATTCAGTCATAACTACACAACTTTTATTTAAAACTTTTTTTCTATATGCAATAAGGCGTGGGTAATTTATAATGAATAACCCTGTAACACCATACTTGAAAACTTGGTCAAATTAAATTTAGAAAGATCTAAATCTTGGTTTAGTTGACTATACTGCTTTAAATTGTATTTTTAAAAGAGAATTAAAAAAAAACTGTAAAAACAGAACAATCCTATTTTATACTACTGCTCTCTGTGTATTTAAGACTATCTAACAAAAAAAATTTATACAACATGCCAATAATTATATTGTTTTACAACTTATTTTATTTGTTAATATATAGATAGGTATAGGTACCTAATCGCTAGTATTTTTTATTACTGCAAAGAATGAGTACGAGCCTTTAATAATCTAAAAAAAAAACAGAATTAATAAAATATACAGCAAACGTAATCCTTGAACATACCGATACAAAAGTAGGTAAAGTCAGTGGAGCGAAATTGCCAGCAGTCATATAAAGAGGCCTCTTCGCTCGAGCCATAGTCAGGATCATACTTTTTTTAAAATCATTGTCAGCCGTTAGCCAATCGCATTGCCATATATAAAAAGAGAGTTTGTCAGCCTAAAATAATAAATTGTTTACAATCAAAATAAAATAGAAATTCTATGAGGGTAGCTGGGTAAAAATGATTCCAAATGGCGTATTATGAGATTCCATAGAAATAATACTTATATAAAAAGAAAGTAGCATTAAATAATAATCAACCGGGAACCAGAATATATTTCCAATATGATGAATTTCAGCAAATTGCATGGAGTTGATTGGTCGATGGAATTACCACCATAAGGATATATCGTTGTTTCCATTAATCAAAATACAACAAAATAGAGCCTCAAAGAGATGATTTTGGTTATGCTTATTTTTGTTCATGTTATTTGGATTCAATGCTACTTCCTTTATACAGGGTGGGGCAATAGTGCGTCGGACTTCGAGTTCTACGATAGCTAGAAATAAAAAAAATACAAGTACACTGGATAAAAAAGTCATAACCGGAAATTATTTTCGAATATACAGGGCGAGCCAAGACGAAATTACAGAATCAAGTGCCTTTTTTAAATGGAATCCTCTGTATATCAGTACATTTTTTGAAGCCTCTTTGTAGACTCTATTCACTCCTATATTATTATTGACTATCTTTCAACCACTTGGATATAATGAATTTTTTTGTTGAAATAATGCTATCTGCAGATGCATATTGAAAAAATCACAAATTATGGGTTTTAGGAAAAACTTATGTGAATACTAGTTACAAGGCAATGTTTTTAAATCATTTTTACTTCCTAAAAATGTACAGGGTGGCCAAAAATTATTGTTCAATTAAGAACTTTTTAAATTGAATTTTCTCAATTTGGAACACGAAAATTTTTTGTAAGTACTTCCCTATGGCTAATTGCAACCATTTTCGTTTTATTGAGCAATGAGCACAAAATTCAAGAATGAACTTAAAATGTAGAAGTTTCTTCAAATAATTCATTAGAAAAAATTATAATAAGTGATCCACATGTTGCCCATTTTGATTGACACACGTCTCTATGCACTTTTAAAGTGAGGTTTCTACTGTTCCTACAATTGCTAATGTGATAGATCTAAAAGCAGTTATTATCATTTCCTTCATATTTTGTACTGTTGTTGGTGTGTCTTTATAAATAATTTCCTTCACGTATCCCCATAAAAGGAAATCCATTTTTGTAAGATCTGGGGATCTAGCAGACCATTTAGAGGGTCCATTTCTTCCAATTCATTGAAGTGAGTAGGTATTATTAAGTGGTCTCTAACTGCATTTAAATAATGTGGTGGAGCACCATCTTGCTGAAACCACATCCTATTTCAAATCCTTTCAGGAATATTCACCAATAATTGTGGCAGAAAGTTTTCCAGAATACGAAGATAAATAGCTTCAGTCAATGTACCATCAAAGAAATGTGACCTTATTATATATTCTCCAATAATTCATCCCCAAACGTTTATAGACCATCTGTGCTGGTTATCAACTTGCCTTAAAAAGTGAGGATTTTCCGAAGCATAATAATGGAAATTATGCCTATTAACAAATTCATTTTCTTTTACTTTTTTTATATTCGACATTTCCTGTTTCCACAAATCTATCGAGAAAGTTTTGGAAGCTGCTAATATCAGGAATCCTTCTTTCAGGATACCTTTGTTTATAAATTCTATTGGCAAGCAAACAATTTCTGTCTGACTCGCCCAAAACAAGTAATGTTTACAAGTTCCGCTTTATTAAAATTCATTTTGTAAAACTCGAAATATTTTAAATTTCCAAAAAAATTATTACAGTTAAATACTATTTACCCACTTCAATGGACTGGAAGAAATGGTCCCACTAAATGGCCTCGTTTCAAAAGCGCATAGAGACTTGTGTCAATCAAAATGGGCAACATGTGGAGCACTTATAATTTTTTCTAATGAATTATTTGAAGAAACCTCTGTTTTTTAAGTTTATTTTTGAATTTGGTACTTATTGCTCAATAAAACGAAAATGGTTGCAATTAGCCATAGGGAAATACTTACAAAAAATGTTCGTTTTTCATTTCTACATCACATTGTTGAAAAATATTGAAAAAATTGAGTAAATTATATTTAAAAAGTTCTTAATTGAAAAATAATGTTTGGCCACCCCGTACACTTTTATGAAGTAAAAATGGTTCAAAAACATTAATTAGATGTCTGGTAACTAGTATTCACATAAGTTTTTCTTAAAACCCGTAATTGTGACTGTGGTGATTTTTTTCAATATGCATCTGCAGATGACATTATTTCAACAAAAAAATTCGTTACATCCAAGTGGTTGGGAGATAGTCAATAATAATACAGGAATGAATAGTCTAGAAAGAGGCTTCAAAAATTTACTGATATACATAGCATTCCATTTAAAAAAAGGCACTTGATCCTGTAATTTCGTCTTGGCTCGCCCTGTATATTCGAAAATAATTTCCGGTTATAGATTTTTTTTATCTAGTTTACTTGTATTTTTTTTTTTAAATTTCTAACTATCGTAGAACCTGAGATATCGAAGTCCGACGCACTATTGCCCCACCCTATATATTAATGTTCCATCTTAAACTGGTTAATTATACCTTTAGCGTGACTTCATTCCCAAACCAGCAATACAGAACCAGTTGAAACCCCATAGCCATCATATAAACGATTTCAGCGTAAAATTGTTTACTATTAACAGGTGTCTGAAAATAATTAATTATATAGTAGTAACTCAAATGAATAAAAAAAAATCATTTTATTACCGTTGATACCAAATATAAACATGAGCAGAGAATAAAAAGCGTTGCGGTAACCTGAGCCAGTGTTAAATATTTGTGGATATTTTCCAAATCCTCGCAAGCTCTGTAAAGGAAGAAAATATTAGAATTCTAGATCCCGCAAATTGAGAAAAACCTCTGAAGCCATGTTTGATGAAAAGTTGCTTTCACATCGGTCTAACGCATTAGATAAAGGGTAACTACACTCATACTCGTACGAAAATATACGAAAGATACTGGGAAAGACAAATCTTGGAGAGGAAAATAGTTCTCTAGTCAGATTCATACTATGGTTTACTCACAATATGCGGAAACTAGAAATTCTGTGCCTCAACAAATTATTTTGAAAAATTCCTTGGTCAAATTTTATTTCCACCAAATCACAGGATCAGATATGATCGTATACATATATGCAACAGAGAACCAAACACCCTCTTGAAATGTGAGGCAAAACCGTCGCGGTCGGTTGTCGTCATTTTAATTGTTTTATTAATTAGAGACCGCAACTGAGGCAGTCATTTCGCGAATATCAGGGGCGAAATTAGTGTGGTTAGTCCGTTGCTGCATGTTTCTGTCAAATTCTGTCCATTTAGCAAATTATGATAACGCATCCACAGTTATTTACGTAACAAGGCTGGAAAGTGATTCTTTACTGGGCGAGCTGGCAGTTTCCGGGGCGAGTGCCAGCAAGCCCTGAAAGCCGGCGAGGCCAGTAAAACACTCTTTCCAGGTGTGTTGTGTACAATATTTTTTTCTGCAATCATTTTTGCTAGTCTGAAAAAATCGTTTTAACTTGAAATCTTTTACAGACAAAATTCATAAAATTCAACTGATAGATATCAGACGCCTATCAGATTACTATTGTCTAGATTCTAGAGTGCGTAATTAGGTATAGCTGCCGCAACATAAAGGTTTCCAGGTTATTTGTGATTTGACAGAGAACATGTAAAGTAGACCACAACTTTAAGAGATACATAAAAATGGCCATAAAAGTGTTAAAGCCGGCGTAATTACATGCGACTCAGTACCGTACTTAAAATTTTTTTGCGTTGAGACACAATGTTAGAAATTTAAAAGTATTGTATCTTTGATAAATAAATAGTTATTTGATACCATGATAAATTAGAAAAAATTACTCTGTTTTGCTTGTGTCAAGATAGGAATAATATTTCATATATTGGTGGAGCATTGATGAATTTTGCTAGTCTAAATTAAAATTATATCCAATATTCTCTTGTTGCTCAGTTTAGCCAATAATAATTTAATATATCGAATTATTATTGTTGACCAGCGAGGAAGTACGAGCAATTCCTTGCCAAAAAAATGTGGGTTCAGAGTTAAGGTTATCGATATTATTAAAATAGGTAAAAGAAATAAAGCAAATCTTTAAATTCTTTAAATAAATCAAATATTATATTTATATCAATAACCCTAACTTGCTCTAATTGATTCAGATTAAATAAATAAATTAAATTCTGGAAAACAAATAAATAATTATCAAATAAAATATGTATTGTATACATATTTTATTCAAAACACTAATCACAATACTCACTCAACACTTCACAACCACTTTCTAAATCGGTATCTGAATCAAGATATATTATTAAACGGTTTTGATTAGAGCTGATGCTTTTCCTAACTTAATGTATTCTTCTTCAATTTTAATGACATGCTGAATACAAATTTGCCAATAACTTGGTGTTATTTCTCTCACTTCAGCTTTAATAAGGTCGATTACTTTAGCATCAAATTTGGGAAAGGTGTTATTTTTTCGAATGCTTCTTTTCAGCTGACTCCATATTAGTTCGATCGGATTGAAAATACAAAAATATGGGGGCAACCGTAAAAATGTATGTCCTTGAGCTTCAGCCATTTTATCAATTACGTATTGTTTTGAGAAATTTTGTTTCTTAACAATATCCAAAAGATCTTTCTTTTTAAAATTTTTTTTGGAATTCCAAATTATGTTTTCGGAGAAATTCTTGAATATCTTTTTTCTTTGTTCCAGTATTTGGTATTTTTTCGATTTGTCGCGAATGATACGAAGCATTGTCTAAAACAATTACGCTGTTTTTTTCTATATTTGGTAGCAATGATGTCTGAAATTTTCTCTGTAATTTGTGAGCCATTACCATTCCCCATATCTTCGTGAAATTCTCTGCTAGCATTAGGTTAAGGATCTTCCGAAGGCCTGAACATTATAACAATATTATTTTACCACAGCCACTTATAAATGGAAAACACTCGAATAATTCACCACCAGCCGGATAATTATAAAAACACAACTACATAAAATACTCTTAACCACAAAGGAAAATTTCACTTATCTGTTAAAGTATTATACATTCTAGGCTCTCACAATCCAAATAAAATGTAAACACTGAAGAGCACACTGTATTTATAAAGCACATAACCTATATAAATTCTAAAAGGCACGAATTGTTCGATGTTTCGCGGAATAATGACCGTCCGTCCCTGCATTCTTTCCCGTTATTGGGCTTTTACAGCTGGGTCGGAAGTGACCGTTAAATCGTAAAATATTTTAGGAGGGAGTTGCGTAATTATATCAAAATAATTTGAAATTATAATTGATACAGGCATGTTTCCGTTAATTTCTTATTTTAATCATGCCAGAACATACTTTACATGAGAATAATGATGTTTTATGTATTAAGTAATACATTATATTTATTATTTAACATACTGTAGAAAACTAAACCATACCCCGCTCTATCCTCAGGAGCATCGCGGCAAAGCTTTGAGATTTTTTTATGTGTTCCTTAAAGTTGTGGTTTCCTATATATCCTTTCTTTCTTCTGTATATAGTCCAGCAACCATGCAGGGGAAAAAAATTATTTAATATTTTAGATTGGAAACCTTTATGTTGCGGTAGCTGTACCTACCATACTATTATTGACCAAAAGTAACATAAGGGATCGGTAAAGACTTTACAGATTCCTTATGTCATTTTACCCGTTTAGACCAGTAAATATGTATTTTCCACTCAAAAAATTGACCAAAAATAGTTAACTTTCTAGACAGTTGCAGAAAAAGGTAAGTGTAGGTATTTACTTGTAAATCGTTTGCAAATGTTTGCATATTTTCTTCATTTCCTGTTTTAATTCTCTACATAGATGTTCTGAATTATACAGTTTATCAGCGGTCAACAAATGGCCATTAACTCGCTTTACGGTCCTGTCCCTAATTGTTAAGAAAGCTTCTTGAATTATTGACAAATGAAACCCAATACAGTTCATTATATTCATAAACAATGTGTCCATGCCCACAATACTGTAAAATATAATAAACAAATTATTACTACACTACAGATGTAATAAAACCTTCTTATGCCTAAAGGTATAGTCTGCGAAACCTATATTGTGACGGGACGTGCGGAGCAAAATGCGACATGTGGGCGGGAAATGTATAACACATGACATCTTCCGTCTTTTACACCGCTTACATTAAAGCGAGAACGATGATTGTTGTTTTTGCTGGCACGCGACTGAGGCGAAGTTTAGCTTACATGCTGGGATACTTCAGAGCAGCACTTAATTTTGTTACCGAATCATTCTAGCAGTGCTGATATATTGTAAGTATAATATTACATATATAAGATAAATAATAATTATTTAATATCTGTTTATTTGCGGGCGTGTTGTTGAAAATATTTTAAGGAGGTTATCGAGTTGAAGTGAGTTGTGTAATAGTGTAATATGAGTAATAATTATTTTATATCTGTTTATTTGCTGGTGTGTTTTTGAAAATAATTTCTACCAAACTGGTTTCAAATTTTTTTAATGAAACATGATCTCTTTTATGAGGAAAATTATAATAAAACACAACTGTTGGAAGTCCTGCAAATGAAAAATTATTAAAAGTATATTATAGATAATGTAGCGGAGAGATATGGCCACAAAGTGTTAAGATTTTCGCCATATTTCTGCATTTTCAACCCGATTGAATTAGTTTGGTGTAAATTGAAGAAAAATGTCAGAAAAGGAAATATTTTTCCGAAATTTGATAAAAAAGTCGTATAGTTAATTAGTTAACCATCGAAGTATGCGAACAACAATCAATCAGAACAACAACATCCGAGTAGATTAATTTCTGCTTAATCCTAGCTCCTGGGGCTCTGGAGTGAGAGGCAACTATACTATATAAATATACTATACTATATACTATATAAATATACTATAATATTTATATAATTATTTACACGGAAGTTGCTATATTTATCCCATATTATGCAGAAGTTTGAATAGAAGTTTTAAACAATGTAAAAAAATTACAGCTGTGTCAATTCTGTTCATGAATGGAATATTAAATTACATTGTTTTACTCTTGGGCTCAATTACAATTAAACATTGTTTAATTCCCTTTGACAATCAAAAAGTTGTTGACTGATCAAAAAATTAACTTCAAATTCGTTTGCTAAATTAATTGTACAAAAAAGTTGATAGTTGGTGATGGTGAAAAAATTCTTAAGTTTGTTATAGCTGAAAATTAAACTCTATTAAATTTCAAATGCTTGATGAGCTTAATTTACAAAATATTTGACTTCCTAATTAGATTAACATAATGAGTTGTGGTAATTTAAAGTTTATATTAGTGAGAATACCGTAAATTAAAAATGTCTCGAATCTATTAAGCGGCCATCCACATGGAAAACTGAAACATGGGAAGCGTTTAGCGAACACAACAGTTGGGACATTGACCGACAACAGTTCGCTGAACGAGACAGTTGACTAGGCTCTAACTGGAAGATGCTGCTCAAAGTAGTCAGCGACAATAATAAATCTAAAAAGTCACTTTTACACTATGCAAGAAGAGCTGTCCGCAATTCTACATCTGTATATGTTAATTATGCTAATATAAAGTAAGTATATTGTGAACAGGCCAAAATATGAATTTAATTTATTGTTCTTTCATGCAAGTAAACCATGCTTTAAAATTAAAAAAAAAGTGATAACAAAAGAATCGAATAATTTATTCCAAACGAGGCAAAAAATTGATTTTGTGAATCTGACATTTTGGTTTTGATCAGTGATTCCTTAGAAAGCTGTAAGGCAAATACTACTTAAGGGGTATTAATGGAAAGTTGAAAATCTCTATTTTCCTTTGCTCTAGGTCTAAAAGTGATACTGTGTGCCAACAAAAAAATTGAACGGAGGAATCCCTTTTAAGAACTAGGTCTTCAGTTTTTTGAAAATTTAGCGAAACCCTTACAGTTCAAAAAAAATTTGTAACGATTAAATAATTTTGTCTTTAAAAGAACAATAAAACAAAACGAAAGAAAATAAAATTCGATCATCCATTCAAAATTTACAGGCTGGCAGCCATTTTTCAATCGGCTGGTTCAAAGTGCAATCCGCCAATGCCTACAACGCTTAAAATTACCAATTAGCTATAAATAACAAGCTTGCAAAGTTATATGTTTTATCTACAAACTGGACAATTTTGTTCAAATGTTTGTAATCCTCCAAACTAAAAGGTTTGATTTTGACATAAAAAATTTAACTTCAAGTTCATTTGTTATAAATACTTTGTTCAAATTAAATGTTAACGGTGCTGGCGATAATTAGGCTCTCCTGAGGGCCTTAGGATACCATTTGTAAAGCACCTTTCCAAAAAATAAAATTTTTAAATAGAAGAAGAAAAATATCTTACATACCTATAAGCGTAAGAAAACATAGGGATAGCCTGGTAGCCAAGGGCTATAAGATAAGATCCAGGTGTGTCATAATTAAAAGGCATCCAACTGTAGTAGGGCAATTTTGGCGGCAGTTGTTTTTTAGAATTTCCATCATCAAACATAACCAAAAGTGTGGTTACTGTTGGTGGCAAATACGAAGAAGTCAAAGTAGCGTGAGCCAGTAAAAAGAATAAAATACTGTATCTGATCCCAAGTTTCTTATATTCCTTAGATGTTAGTCCAGGATTAAAATTTTTCTCTTGGCAGGAGTCGTATTGTAGTTCTTTATTTTCCAAAATGTTCATAATATTTACGAGTTTTTGTCCTCGACAGTAAAAAAATATAACTTTCACTGCTCCCATTAAATGAGTTAAACCGAAACTAATATTTTTTATTAAATCATATTCATTTCCGTACGTAAAGTACAAGCTTACGAATTCTGTAGCAGTAAAAAATAAATTCACGAATAAAAATATACCAAGAGCGTAAATTTTGTACAAAATTAGAAGAATCTTGTTCTGAGTTTCGGGTAACCAGAGACCTGCACATCGAAGTATCCAACAATTTACAACAAAAAAATCTACAACGTAGGGTTCAGGCATAATCAAATTTTAACTTGGTAATTTTCCTAATGAATTGTTTCTTTGCATGTGTCTTGTACAATTGACAATTGACTTGAAGCATATCCTTACTTTTACTTTATTTCTTATCCATTAAAAGATTTTTTACGCATTAACTCTAAATTCCTTAGATCTTTTAAATAGATACAGAGGTGTAGCGGGACAACTTTTTACCAGGATAATTTTACAGACTTATAAGCTACATTTTTGACCATCATTTTTTTACTTGGTCTAAGTGCGATCAGTTCCCGTTTCCCGTCACAAATTCATCATTCATCCCGCACATTTTTGCTGCAGCTTCCGACCAATTGTCTTCATTGTCCCGTGTTGGTTTGAGTTAGTTTCCACTGTTCGCTAGTCGAACAAATTTTTATACGAGTATTATGTGCAAGATTTGTATACACTTAGAACGAGAGGAATACATGGTGTAGGAAAGAGCTGGATTTTTAGTACTGAATGACAATTTAAAGGATTTTTTTAAACAAATTTTAAAATATTCGTAGATATCGAGGCAAATATGTTACACTTATATACAGAGCTGCTCCTAGCACTGACGAAAAGTGCTTCGAGTACTAAAACCTGATTTTTCAATGCATAGTTAGCAAAATTATCCGTCGGTTAGTGTGAAATGGGTGGCCGAGAAGTCACTAACTAACGGATAATTTAGATAACCAAGCATTGATAAACCGGCCCTAAGTCCTAAGCACTCAAAAAAGTGCTGTTATATTTCACTAAGCAATATTAATAATAAAGTGCTCGCGATTACTGAAAAAGTAACTTAAAATCATGAGCACTAAGCACTAGGACTTTCCGAAAATAAATTAAATATAGACAGTAGCGTATCCAAGGAGGGGCTTGGTGTCTGAAGTCTTTTAATAATTATTAGGCATTAAATTCAAATTGCAAATTCAATGTTGCACCTCGCAGTAACACCGATATTGCCAGTGCCGATGGCAAGATTCGAATCCGCAACTACGACAAATAGACTACTTGTCTCGCTTGTCATCGCGCGCTCTAGCAAACTACGCCACCGAGTCGTTATGGTATTATACATTTAATAAATCAATTGATTTTGGACCAAAATTTGAAAGTTAGCAGTGATTTCTAAATATGTGTAGCAATAATCTACAGAATATCCCTGTTCTCGAAATTTTTATGTATAAGCGTGATTTATGGCCATGTTTTAGAATCTATAATCTTCTGTTATGGATAATTCGTCAGAGAATGCAATTGCATAATTTGGATGAAACAAACGTTTCTATTTTTCATGAATTTTTGTATACTTTTCGCATATTTGTAATGTCTGATATTCGATGCAGTTTCAGTCAAATTCAGAATTTAGCTCCCCTTGTCATCCTGCCGTTACAACCCTGATACTTGATAACTTTCCGTTATTATTTTTACTCTAATTTCGTACCTGTTATTTATTCAGTAAAAGCGTCAAATGGAAATTTTAGACTGACTTTATTAGAGGCTAAGTTACACTTTAATTTATAATTTATTAGAAAAAGAGTTTTCGTGCAAGTTATCATATGAAATATATTTCTACCATTAATTTTAAGTCAATTCATATATTTATGAGTGTGAGAACTTATTAAGTAAAAATAAAGCACTTTAGCGAATAAATTAATCAGAAAAGCTTGAGGAAATTATAATTTCAACAGAAAATAGTAGATACCGACTAATAAAATCATATCATTATAGTTTAAAACAAATTAAATATCCTCTTCTTGGTAAAAGTTTAAAATATAGAATGAAATGAAATATAATAACGCTAAAAATTTTTTGCTAATTATTATCATCTAACTTTTACAAAACTTATCACAGTTATATCTTTTTAAACAATTATTTTCCCCGTTATAAAAAAACGTAATATGCACATTATGTTCAGTATGACTAACTCAATAATGTTGTTTGTAATTCTAACTATTCTGTTCAGTATAACCAAAAATAAATAGAACAAAAGTACTCACCCGTTGAACAATCGCCTCAAAACTTCAAAACATCCACCGACACGTATTTTTGCGTTGTCAAGATGTCCCTTAGAAAGCCTCGAAAGTAACTTGCTGCCACGAAAAATAATCTTAGTTTTATTGCCCTGGTATTTGATCGTAGGAATGGAATTTTCTCAAGGTCGATTTTTATTATACGGAGGTAAGGTGCCCAGTTCTTATCCTCGTTGAATATTTCTGTGTGCCTTTGGCTACGATAGCAGAGCTGAGCAGGACTTCAGCAATTCCTCTTCGGCGGTCCTAGCTTGAGAGACCTGTTTCTACCTCGGAATTTGTTGCTGAAGGATTTAATCAAGCGGCGTATGCTTTTTATTTATTTATTAGTGCTTAAAAAAAATTTGCACTGGTAGTCCCTGGCAATTTGGCTTTTCTCTAGCCTGGAAATAACTTTATGAAATACTGAAAACATCTGTCAGCCTTGATGCAAAAATAAAATTGAACAGTGGGTCTCTACAAAAATGTCTTTTTGGATCCCTGTGAGTGCTTTTTGAATTATGAAATTTATTTTTTTCAAAGTCGCTGAAGGCCAAAAATAATTTTGAACAGAAGGTTCTTTACAAAATTTACTCATGAGATAAGGCGATTTGTGAAAGTGTAAAATTTTTTGACTATCGTTAAGACCAAAAATAAAATTGGACAGGGGATCCTTTAGGTGGGCGTAAAACTCACAATCACAAAACACTTTCAAAAAATTCTTGAAAAAATTGTTGAAATTCAGCAGACTGGACAGCAAGTCGACTTACAACTCGGATACTACTAGCCTGCCCAAAAGGTCGAGCAAAACTTAATAACTTTTCTTAATAATGATCGATTTGTAAAACCAAAAAAAAAAATTTTTATTAAAAATTTTCTGTCGGATTCGAAAACAAATTTGTTTGAGCAGTGTATCTTTTTATTCTTAATGTGATTTTATTAAAATGAAGATAAATTTGGAAATTTATTTTCAAACGACTAAGTCGAAAGTTATTAAAAATTTAAAAATGAATACTTCTATGTCCAAGTGGACTAACAAACTTATGATGAAATTTATTTTTTTGTAAAAATGTTGGCTGTCGATTCTTAAAACAAAAAATTTCAATAAATTCTGAAACCTTTATGGCAGCCTAGTAAACACCCGGGAAACTTAGAACTAACCAAATTTTGTCAAAGAAATGAATTTTAAGTCGAGTGCAGCTTTGATTTTTTAAAACAAATTAAATTTTTTATATAAAATGAGGTTCGAGAATTTTCTCAAAAGCCTAGCCTCGCGAAAAAATAATTTTTGAAAAATAATTCCAAGTCTCGAAGTACGCAAGTCACTTACTTACCTGTCCTCGGAGATCTCAGTCGATGATGTTCTTTTGCAATAACGTTTAATTTTTGTTAGTTAGACCACCTACGTCCGTAGGAGCCTGCTTGTGGTTTTCCAAGTTTAATAAATAAAAAACAACGTAGAGTTTTACAATAAAACCTGACGACGGAAGACTCCTCAAGCCAAAATCCATGAATGATAAAAGCTGTTGAAGAGTGCTTCTGGTTTTCTGCGGTGGATGTTGTAAAAATATTTTATAGGTGGCGGACGCCGTCTTCGTGTCTTGAGTACCAAAAAAAATAACCCATCCTGGCGCGTAGAGAAATTTCTTAGTGCCTATCTTAAGACTTCTAGGGCCCATGGAGATATATTTACCTATGAACGGCCAACGAAAGACTGTTTTGAGGGCTGTAGATCAGTTGGTAGTAATTAATAGGGTTCACAACCGATTTTAAATTAATTATTTATCGTTCCCGAAGGGACATCAAGTCTGTGTTAATGCACAAATGAAAATTTATACTTTTAAAATGAATTTAATATTACAACATTCTCGCGTGGCTGCTGGTGGTTGAGTTCTAAACGTTTAAAATGAATATATTACTTGAAAACTAAATTTAACACTACCACGTTCTCTCGTCCGGTATCTAGTGGTTGGATTGTCTCAACTTGTTTTAAATTTTATATTTATAAGGGCTGTGTCGTCATCCATTGCGATGTTAGCATGATGTAATATTTTTAAAACTGCGTATAAGACCAAAAGCTTCCCCACTTTGAAAGCTTCTGGCTTTTCTAAAGTTCTCCAATACGCTCGTCTGTCTATTTGCTACACGGCGTACCAAACTCCAATTATAAGTTTAAGTCACATATAAATAAATCTGGAGGTAAATTAGTTGCTGTGGAAGATTAATTTTACTATTTTGGCTTTAGAAAATCAGAGAATTGAGATAAAAAAATTGCGGTTTGAAGTTTTGAATATGATTTTTATTCTTTATCTAATTTGCTGAAAAAAAGTGATGTAACATTTGATACTTTGAACCCGTGTAGTTTCGGTCTCGAGCATTTTTTTAAATGTTTCTAATGGCTGAGGGCCTTCTATGTGATCTGGGTGGTTTTTTGGCAATATCATTTTTTCGATTTTTTTTACATTTTTTGTAGAATTTTGGTTCTACAACAGTATCGAAAACAAGCTATTAAAAAACGTACCACGGAAGGGTGTACTGCAGCTTGTTTATATCGTGAACGCAATCCTGCGCTTGCAACACTTTCCCAGCGAAAGGAAAAGTGCTGTTATGGCTCCGACACCCAAGCCGGGGAAAAATCTCCTGCTTGCGGTAAACTATCGTCCTATTAGTCTTCTATCGACAATTTCCAAATTAGTTGAAAAAGTTATTTTAAATCAACTTGACAGAGCACAAGACGCTCCGGGTGTCCACGTCGATTATCAGTTTGGATTCAAACTGGGTTACAACATTACATAGCAAGTCGTCAGGATCGTCAATGATATAATTCTGCAGTACAATCATGGTAAAAACAGGACTATGGTCTTGTTGGACATCGAAAAAGCTTTCGATACTGTCTGGATCCCGGCCCTTATACACAAGCTGCACACATACAATTTCCCAATATACCTTATAAAGTTACTACACTCATACTTGAACAATAGAACAGAGCAAGTCAAAATCAGCAATACACTCTCCACCAAAGAGCATTCACGCAGGAGTCCCACAGGGGTCAATCTTAGGACCAAAATTATTTAATCTGTACGTCTCTGACTTCCTCCAATTTCCTCATACTAAAATGGCCATGTACGCCGACGACACGGCTTTATATAGCCACAGCCATGGCGCACAAACGGCAAATATGTTGCTGAAGGCTCATATGGCACGAGCGACGGCGTACTATGACCAGTAGAAGATAAAACTGAATGAAGGCAAGTCGGAGGCTATAGTATTTACATAAAAATTCAAAGATAACAAAATTCTGACGCGTATAAAAATTAACAGTCGTTCAATTGAAATTAAGACTAACGTCAAATACCTAGGAGTACATTTAGATAAAGGACTAACTTTTAAAAAATACATAAACATGACAATACGTGAAGTCCATTCATTGATCAAGAATTTATACCCTCTCTTGGAAAAGAATAGCAGACTAAACAAGATGAACAAACGACTCATATACACCACTATAAAAAAGGCTAGCTCTTGTGTACGCGGCCACAGTCTACATGCATTATACTGTGACGCGAGGTGTTCAGCAGCCGCGACAAAGATACAAAAATTACAAATTCACCAAAATAAAATTTTACGCCTTATCACCGATTTAGACAGATACACACCTATACGGCATCTACCCAAAATCACCGACATGGAACCACTAGCGCAATAAATACATTGAAAACGCATCGCAAAAATTTTATACAACACAATTATCCAACAACCCACTCACACGCAACATTACACAAGTAAGGGAACATAATGCTCAATTTACTATACAAAACATAAACTTCCATACCAGGCGTTGCCTACCTTTCGGCAATCACTTTAGGTTCAACCCAACGTACAAAATTCCAAATTTATTCTTTTCTTTTCTTTTTGTTACCTTTTCTCACAAAATTTCTTATTTTTGTTTTTATGTAATTATTTTTTTTTTATATTTTACTTCCTCACCCCTCAGTGAGGGTTATGTATTCGTGAAAAAAATGTTGAAATTTTTTATTGCATTTCTGGAGGAATCTCGACGAATTATGACGATACACAAAATTTCAGACAGAAAAAATTTTCTGTCTGTGTATCTGTGTTCGCGATAACAGCTACAGTTTTTGAGATAAAGCTTTCAAATTTGGTACACACATTTTTAGAGGTCAAGGAAGAGATTGAGTTCGTTGATCAGCAAAATCGGTCCCAATGTCTAAAAAAAAATATTAGTGACATTCCACCAATGTGACTCTGGGAGCGCCTAACTTCAGAAGGATTTTATGCGCAGGCATATACGGACGACGGGCTGCTCCTAGTGACCAGGCACTTCCGAAACGTCGTTTGCAACAGAACACATGTAGCTTGTAAAATAATAGAGAGATGGTGCGGCGAAACAGATCTCTCAGTCAATCCATCTAAGACTGAGATGATCCTTTTCACTAAGAGAAGAAAAATAGAGGATTTTAGGGCACCAACCATGAGCGGTAAACCTCTCGCGCTTGCGCTTGGGGTTAGATACCTGGGAGTGACTCTAGATAGCAAATTGTTATGAGGACCGCAGATCGACAATGTCATAAAAAATCGTCTGCAACCTTCTGGCAATTGCGACGAGCGGTAGGCTTCGATCATAGTGTTTATGATCGAAGGCGGTAGGTAGAAACTGGAGCCTCAACCCACGGATCCTACACTGGCTGTACACGACGGTCATCAGGCCGAGGCTCCAGTATGGATCTGTGGTCTGATGGCCGAGCGTGGACAGAGCGATTACGTCACGAAAGCTGGCAAAAGTCCAGAGACCAGCCTGCCTAGGGATCACCGGCGCAATGAGGACGACACCGACAGCTGCTCTGGAGATTCTGCTTGGCCTGCTAACGCTTCCCTCGTAGAGAAAGAGGGAGGCTATGGCGGCCTATCTGAGAATGCGGGATTCTGGGAGCTGGCAGTGTCAGGCAGAGCTGAAGGTCACGCAGCAATTGCTGGACAGGGTCTGCAGGCAAACCCAAGATTTTGTGACGGGGCCGAACAAATAGATATCGGCCTGGTTGCTGGGACGGAGTCGGAAAACTCTGAATCTTTTAATCAGCGTTCTGACAGGCCATTGCAGACTTAGGAGGTATCGATCATTGATAGGTATTGAGGAAGACCCTACATGTCCAAGATGCAGGAATGATGAAGAAACATCTTACCACTTCCTGGGACAATGTGAAGCGTTTGGGCGCCTGATACATAGTATCTTCGGTTCTGAGGCGCTTCTAAGGGAGGAGATAAGCTCCCTCGCAATGAGTGATATCCTGACCGTTATCAGAAGGTCGGAAAGATTCAATGAGGGAGCAAGAGAAACACGTGGCTGAGAGGACAGCTGAGGGTTGGTAAAAAGGGCCCGTCTGCGGCCAACTTGCCAGGCGTCAGCCTCCCCCACCATTACCATTACATTCTAAAAATGAATAAGCAAAAAAAACGCAATAGAGAAAAAAGGAAGGTTTCCTAGGTGCTATTGCCACTGGTAAAAATAAAGAGTCTGAATTTTTCTATCCTTTATAAAATTGAGGCAGCGTGCTGCAGCGTTGTTAGGAGGAATCAGCTGCGGGATTCCGTTTTACTTCGACCGAGTCGATGTCGAGGTGAGGATAAAGTCGATCGAATATCTTTTAGAAATTCTATTTCTCGATCGAATAAATCATCGGAAATCGTCGGCTTTTTGAATAAACGAAAACATTTTTTTGATGTAATGAGAACGAAATATAACCCAATTTGTTAGATTCGCGTTTAAAATAATAGACGTTCTGATATTTTATTGTAAGTAAAACATGATAGCAGTAGTTGGCGAAAGAATTTTAGCGTTTAATTGCATTGTTAAATCGCTCCATAATTTTTTCTGTCTTTCACGGCTGTTTGGGCCATTAAATCTACCGAGGGCCATTTCTGGATGCGCTTCAAAAAATGTCAATATTATTTCTCAGTGGTCATCTTTTATTTTAAAGGCCATTATAAATGAGAACAAAACTTTATATCTTTAAACAAAACCAGAAACAAAAGATTTAGGTTATCCACAGGCACAACGATTGACAGAGACGCTCCAAATATACCAAAGAACAAAGACGGGTACATAGACGACAAAGACACAAGTATAACCCGACTCCTTAGATGCAATCGAGGACTTTCATCGAGTCTCTAGTCGTATTTCGATAAACGGAATTCAAAATATCGACATAAGATGGCCGACTCGATTCGAATCATGAAACGGAATCCCCCTGCAGAAATCGAAAAAATAACATAGCTTAGTGGGGAACCGAGCTGTCTGAGAAACGCTTGCAATAAGAGGCCTATACCACCCGCGGACCTAAAAAAAACTGAAAATGGTTTCTAATAGAAAATCATCTACTGCATCCGATTTTTGGGGTCACCATGAGATTCAGAATTACGAATACCCGCTAAAAATCAATTTTACCCCTAAATCAAGAAATCGCAAATACAAGTTTTTTTAATACTTCCCACGTCACATCTTCGCCATTAAAAAAAGTTATTGAGCTTTCTTTGCTAAAGATTGCATGTATCTCGTCACTCTGCTGTGATTTGGTCATGACGCTGACGTTGCTAGATTGCTTTCTGTGGAGCGGTCTTGTAGAAAAATACAAATTAATAAAACCTTGTGGATTTTGTACAATGAAATTTTGATTCATTGAATAACGATTGTCGTTTCTTGAGATTTAAAAAGAAGTCTGTGGTTATTTTTTGTGAATTTTTATAAAACAAAAGGCATTTGTTTTCCAACAAATACCTACAAAAAAAATTCACTCACCATCAAAGTTATATTTTAGAATATATAATTATTATAATTAAATGTAAAGAGTGGCTAAAATAATTTTTGGTCAGAGCGGCCGAAGAGCTAGATTGGCCCTGTAGCTTTAAACTTTCCAACATATTCAATTTAATAACATTTGCCTGCTAAATTCGTTGAAAAATGCACCAAAATATAACACAATATGCCAAACTGTTTTGTAGGTTATCGGCTGAACCTAGGGAATTTTGCGCCTCAATATTTTGAAAAGTATAGCCGACCGAGAATTCTTTTACTCGAAATTCGTGTTCAGCAGGCAAAAATCGGTATGTTAGGAAAATAAAATCAAAAATCGGAAGTTTTGTAATTTGCGAAATTACATTACCAAACATATTTTTATTTTCGAAACAAGATCGACGTGAAGAAAAGTACTTAATGTGTAATGTCATTACCATGTTCAATATTTTTTTTTTGACGGCCAATTCCACCCATCGCCCCTCCACTGGATCCGCCCTTGTCTCTATCTAATAATAAAATAACTATACTTTAACACTGCTTTTGAAAGTTTGGATAAATTGTGATATGTTTAGTATGCATGTTTATATATTTTATGTATTTGTTTTATTAGCAAATTATTTAAAAAATACCAAATCCGCTCCGCCTGTATCAACCCTAACTTAAAGAAAGCAAAATACAGAACACTTTAAAAATAAAAGACCTATTGAAGTATTCAACAGCTATTTAGAACGAGTTATTTTTGTACTCTTAACAAATAATTATTATAAGCACTTAAAACACCTAAAAGCAATTGGTGTTATGATGCAATTGTTATTTTTGATGAGTAGTCTGTGGTTTTATTAAACACTCGTCACTCAGTATGGTGTAAGATAAATAGGTATTTTTAATGCGGTTCTTATCTGAGTAGTTTTAATCAGCAACAGCTACCGAAATGTTAAATTTTTGTAGATGAATAAAAAATAATAATTTATATAATATACAAAACATAAGGGAGTAGAGTAATAATTGAAATGTCAGAAGAATTTGCAAAAAGCGCGTGACGCTTGACAGATAACTAATGCGCACGCGCAGTACGCGCTAGTCAGTGTAGCTCACTTCGCAAGTATGTAGTTAGAAGTTTTGATAGTTTATTAAAAATGTCCACTTTAATGTGGTCCTGCCCGTGTTGTTTGCGATTTAAATTTAGCCCGGAGGAACTAGAACAACGTTACAAAAGTCAGGAAATAGACAAAATGATAGAAAAGGACAAGCAAGCGATGAAAAGACAAGTGAAGCTGCTACTACTTGGAGCAGGGGAGAGTGGTAAATCAACATTTCTAAAACAAATGAGAATAATACATGGAATTAAGTTCGAAAACCACCTAGTTAAGGAATACCAACAAGTGATTTACCAAAATTTAGTTAAGGGGATGAAAGTGCTCGCGGACGCTAGGGAAAAACTCGGAATCCCGTGGGGTGATAATAACAATGATGACTTAAGTAGGAAGTTGTTCAAGTTTGACAACAGTTTGGTGCTAGATCCCAAACTTTTTAGAGAATACACCCCATTGCTCTCAAGACTTTGGCAGGACTCAGGCATTCGCAGGGCTTTCGACAGACGAAGGGAATTCCAGTTGGTTAGTAAACAAAAAAATACTTGTTATTAATGTTATGTGATGTGCTTCCATACGAAAATTTACCTAATTGAATTATTCATTCAATTAAAAAAAGTTTCTTGACAAATTTAATACTATAAAATAGGTCATCAAAGAAATATGCATGGCATTTACTTTGAATTAATCCCAGTTGTTTGTAAAATTCCTTTTGTACTAATTAAGGATTAATTCAGTTCTCAAAAGCAAATGACACAGGGCACATGAAGTTTAAGGTTATTAGGTACAAGTAGCTATTAGTTATTTATATATTTTTTAGCAGAAAGTTGCTCCAAAAGATACTTAAGCCATTTTGAGGGCATCATATCATAAGGGTGTATAATCATAGCACTTTTATTGGCATTTACGCTCCTATGATATGATGTCCCCAATTTGTATAGGCCTGCTACTCAAAAAGAATGTGTATATAAAGAATGCGGGAAGGCGCATTCAGTAAATCAAAATCCGCAAAAATTATATCGAGAAAATACCTCACCAGCTGTCATTATTCTGACATTTCACCTTTTAACATAATGCTTAGTGTTGGCTTAAATAATTTTGCCTGTTGGTCAGTATTTTAATTTAACTTTAACGAATCACAAACCAAGTTTTTAAGCAGAAGTGGAAATTTGATCGTATATTAACTCAAAATTTTACTTGTTTTTTTTTCTCTATATTTTATGTATATCACAAGTTTACAGTAATGTGATTAACCAACAAACAAGCAATATCTCAAACAATTGAGAAGAGATAAAATAAATTTGTCTTTAATTGGTACCGTTTTGTAGATGTAGATCTAGGAGCATAGTCAGTTAAATTCAGTTAAATTCAGTGTACTAGATGATATCGAGAAAATGGTTACAGAATTCTGCAGTATCTACTTGTTTGTCATGGTGAGCCCTAGAAAGGCGCCTCTGTTATTAATTTCAGAACTACAAACTTGAACTTGTAACGATCAGTAAGTAGTTATGGGCAGTATCGAATAAGTATTCGATAAAAAGTAATCATTATTTTTTGTATTATTATAGTCTAGAATATCGATTGATCGACTGATACCGATACTTTTTTTAACTACTTTCTGGCATTATATGAAATTATGTTTATAAATACTGAATAGGAATATCTATTTAAAATAATTGCTTGGTCTAAGTGAGTGAGTCATTAATTTATTTTAAATTAGTTAATACAGTTTCAGGTATGTTCATATATTTAAAATATGTATTTTTTTATTTATCATAAGCATACGTGTATTTATTTATTTGGATTCTACCCCACAACTCTATTTATATATTGAACACAGAACGCAGTAAGCTGTGTTGCAATTGCAAATGTGTGTGTAAACTAAGTAATTTCATAAATCAAATAATACACATATATCTATACACTAACAAATCTTAAGTATAAATAATAACCGCGATATCATTTATTCATTACCTTCAAACCCAACAAGACGAAAAAAACGAAAATGAAAATAATCAAGCACATAAGCAAAGCCTGGTTTGAACCTGGTCTGCATTAAGTCGATGTGCGTGACGGATTGGTAACGTATAATTGTATTCATATCACATTTCATTCATTTGACTTTTATTCGATTTAAATAAAATTTTGATAACAAAATAATTTGTTATGATCCACAGATTTAGAATTCAACTGACACATTATTTCGATACATTTTTTAGTATCAAATAAACCGATATATTTATTCGATACCGCCCAACACTATCAGTAAGTTGGCAGACTGACAAGAAACATCTGAAATATTCCTCTTAAATTGTGGCAGCTAGATGGACAATTAGACAAATGCAATAAGAGAAACTCAAATGACATAGAATGTTGGTGAAATTTAGGTTATGTCATATCCTAGGATTGGAGCATAAAACTCCAAGCGATAGGGTTACCAACCGTACTCTTGTACTCATTTGGAGCTAAAAATATTAAGTACTCTTACTTTTCTGTTTTAGGTGTAAATGTACTTTTTTTTTTTTTTTTTTTGTTAACATCAAAATCATGAAATAAACACCCAAAAAATTGTTCACACGAAACGAAGGGGTTAACACTATCTGTGAGCTAATTAATGAGTTACATCATAAGTTTATTAAGACAGATCCTGATGGTTAACATTCGGTACTTCACAAATAAGATCTAGATAATGTAACTTCTAGTAATAGTGTAAAATATTCTAATATTTAGTAACTCTACCTAAATATCACACTCTTACAGGTAAGATTACAACTAGTTTTGCAGATTTTCATTTCGCTATTCACACAGTTTATTGGTTAGGTGCTTGGAGCTTATACAGAAACAGAGTACGGAGTATGCAGAGTAGGGTGAAGAGTAGCATTAGTTTTAATTAAGCAAGTCTCGTCACAAGTGCAGTTTTACGTTGAATTGGATAGAGGATACTTTATGTTCAAAAAAAAAAACAAAATAGAGTATGAATCTCGTGAATCTTGTAATGTAGGTAGTAGTTTCTTCCCATTTGGCCCATTATTTTTTTTTTCATTCAGTTAGTGGAATTTTTATATTAAATTATTTACACCTAGTGTAGGTATTTTTCCCCGATATTTTGTTGTTATAATATAAAAAAATATGTTTTTATCATAATATAATAATATACAGTGTGTTCCGATTTTACTGTTTTAAATTAAAGGAGGTGATAGAACATGTAATGTTAAGATAAAGGTTTTCTGTAAACATGTTTCAAAAAATATTTCGTAAGGGAGCTGATCAAAGAGGTGCTTCTGTTAATGGTTTTTCTCTATATTTCAAAAACCGTTAGAGATAAAATTACGAAATTATGTACACTTTATAACCTTTATAAGTCTAAACAAATTAAGATCAAAATTTAAATAAAGAAACATATTCCTTTATGTTGAATTATTATTCTGTAGTTTTTTGTAGTAGATCTAAAAAACCGCTGCCAATTACTTGGCGATCAGAACTTCCTCACCGAAGTAAAACTTGTTTATAATAAAAGTAATTTTTGACGTTTCAAAAAAGTCACATTTTTTGACGTTTCAAATGTCAGACAGAAAAATTTTTTTCTCTGAAATTTTGTGTATCGTCATAATTCGTCGAGATTCTTCCAGAAATGCAATAAAAATTTTCAAAATTTTTTTCACGAATATATAACTACCTCTCTTTGAGGGGTGAGGAAGATTGATTTTAATGCTATTTTATGGTAAACAACTATGAAATTTTAGATGTTGATAAAAGTGGCAAGCGATTACAGCCAAAAGCGTTGGGTTAATTTTTACCCTGCAGTTAGCTTAGGATGCCACTGATTAAGATTTTTAAATTTTGATCTTAGAGTTCATTTAGACGCATATAGGGTTATAAAGTGTACCAAATTTCGTAATTTTATCTTTAATGGTTTCTGAAATATTGGGAAACCCAATAACAAAGGCACCTCTTTGAGGGGCTCCAACTCTCTTATGAAGTATTTTTCGATACATGTTTATAGAAAACTTTTCTCTTAAAATTGCATGTTCCGTCAATTTGTAACACTACAACTTTTTTTCGCAAATTTAATTTTTTTTTCTGCAAAATTTCTTTATTTACCTAGTTTTAGTAGTTACCTTGCTTTAAAGTGTTGCTTGGGTCCCATGCTCCGTTACTAAGATATATGACATAACTCAAATTTCACCAGCCGCTAATAGCTCACTGGAATTAGCTATTTGTGGTAGGAGCATTTTGATATGATCAAAGTAGATTAAATATATAACATTTCTGGCTAAAACACTTTGTTTGTAAGGCCAAAAAGCAGAGAAAAAAAATATATAACATTTGTAAATTTAAATTTCATGGGTATATCCTTCAGGGTGTACTCTTGCAGTCTTGAAGAATAAATAATCTTTTCCTCCTTCTTTATGAGCTATAAGTTATATAAAAAATAATTTATGAAACATTAAAATTATATCTTACAATCGTATAAAATTACTGTACGATAAAAAAATCCAAAATTGGTAATCATTTAAAAATATAAAGAATCTAGGTATCTTCGATAGTACGAATATACCTATATGTTGACTTCAGTTTAGATAATCGAAAATTTAAAATTAATATTTGACGAGATTAATTAGGGAGAATTTACCAAAATGGTGTGTTGTCAATGTCGCTCCTTCTCTGCATTAAATTTTAATTCTACATCACATGATCGAAAAATATACAGGGTGTTCCATTTGAAAAAATTGAGCAAATTCAATTAAAATCGTTCTACATTGAAAATTCATTTTTGGCCACCTGTATACTTTTAGGACGTGAAAATAATTCAGAAACATCACACATATGTCTCGTAACTGGTATTAATATTATTTTTTCTTAAAGTTCATAGTTTTCACTGTAGTGATTTTTTCAGTATACCTACATCTGCGGATTGCATTTTTTGAACAAAAAAAAAATCATTACATCCAAGTGATCGGAAGATAGTAATAATATAGGGGTGGAAGTAGACTAAAAAAAAGCTTCAAAAAATGTACTGATATATATAGTATTCCATTTAAAAATTGGCACTTGACCTTGTAGAATCATCGTGGCTCTGTATAATTGAAAATAATTTCCAGTTAAAGATTTTTTTTATCTAGTGTACTAATGTTTTTAATCAAATTTCTAACTGTCATAGAATGTGTGTTATCGAAGTCGGGCGCACAATTCCCCACCCTGTATATATATTCCTGGTATACCTTTAAATGTTTTCCTTGTGCTCATTATTTATTTTGGTCTAACTCTGAGCGCAAGGGTGGGTGTAACATTAAAAGATCTGGTTTGTTCTCTGCTGGGATATTAATATTATTATGTGTGTCTATGTATGTACAGGGTGGGCAAATTTCGATGTTTGTATAGGGTAATTCGGTAACTAAGAGATACAAAAAATGGAAGACACATTCTCGATCTTTTTTTTTTTTTAGACAAATTCACTGGCGAAAACAAAAATTTGCTATCGTCTTTTGTTTTCAAGTTATAAACAAAAGTTCGATTTTTCGACTTTTAGACACGTCAATATTTTGGTTGTAAAGTTATGAAAAAAACAATTTTACATTCTTCAGCACTTTTTTCTGTATAATACAGTGGCGACGAAAAAATTTAAAAAAAGGTTCAATTTCGAGTTATGGCATAAAAGTTGTATTTTTTTTAAATGGTAATCATAATTGGCTATGGTTTAGTTAAAAAAGAAATTTTTTTTCTTTCAAACTATATATCATATGTGGGGTCGCTTTTGATGTGTAAGTATTTAATAGCGAAAATGATCTTTTAGTAGATTACTTTTTTCGTTTTTTTTATATTTATTCCAAGTAGGCGTGTGTCATCTATGACAGTGTTTATCCGTTTGTCAGTAAATTGCATACTAATAGTTTTGTTTCATAGTTACACCCCATTTAATCGTAAAAGTGAAGATGTCTTAGGAAAATTACGAGAAATATGATGTACTAGGATGCTATATTCAAAATAATAATAATTGTAGAAAGAAAACAACCTAATAAAGCTATTTTTAAAAGGTTAAAAGAAAATCTCATTAATTGTGGGTTCTTTAACAAGCCAAGACCAAAAAATTACAACATTGATGATGCCGAAGAAACTTCTATAACTGTCATTGGAATGACGGTTGCAAATAATTCAATTTCAAGTGGTCACATTAAAGCTGCTTCTGGGATTTCAAGACGTCGAGCTTTGGGTATTTTGAAGACACACAAATTCAGGCCTTATACAATAAGGAAACAATATCACCTGCAACCAACTGATCTTCAGTGACGATTGGAGTTTTGCATATGGTATCGTCAACAAAGTCAACAAGATCCATTCTTCTCTAGAAATGTAGTTTGGACAGATGAAGCCTACATTAACAGTGCAGAAATTTTCAACGGGCATAACGAGCACTAGTGGTCTGATATGAACCCTCACCGTATCGTTGACGTGCGATCTTAGGGACGCTTTGGTTTAACATATCACATATATCAAGAAAATCTTAATGGCCAACGCTGCCGTCCTTATGCTAAAGGGCGTATCTGCAAAAACATAGTTTTGAGATAATTAAGGTTTTGTATTTTTCTATATGCCAACTGTTTGTGATTCACCTAGTCGTATCTGCTAATATTAATGCATATAAGACTAATTGGCTTAGTGAATATTAGCCCAAAAATTACTGATATGACCTATATCTGTCTGTAATACACTGCATATTCGATTTTTTTGGCTAAGAAAATGTTAGACACGACCATTTGGCTTTGCAATATTACTATGCGGTGGAGATATCCAATATTTTAAAAAGATTTTTAGATAATTTAGAATACAGATACGCGTTTTTACTTTAGTAATAAAGTCAAATACATGCTTGCCTATGTAAAAATCCCATAAACCGAATTTCGATACAATGTCAGATACGCCCATTAGCCTTAGCACGGCAGAACGGTACTACGAAATCTTAAACCAGAAAATCATTGAGGAATTTATGGACAATCTACCCTTAATTGAGGCAATAAATCAGTTCTTCCAACAAGATGGTGTACCACCTCATAATATCAGGACCGTTTCAGAATTATAAAATACCAATTTTGGAAATAACTGGATGGAAAGTAACGGACCAGTGAGGTAGCCACCACGATCACCTGACAACGCGACTTGGTTTTTTCTTTTGGGGCCACATTAAAGACAAATTATACAAAAAAACCAGTACCGACATAAATGAATTCAGATAAAATTTTATAGACTGTGAATACAATTTCAAATCTTCATATTTATAATGCAGTTCAGAGTGTTATGAAGAGGTGTAATTTATGTATCGAACATAACGGAGATCAGTTTGAATATTTACTTTAATTTGAATTTTTGTTTTGTAATTGTAATGTATTATAAAATTAGATATAAATATCTAATTTTTTGGTCTTGGCTTGTTAAAGAACCCACAATTAATGAGATTTTCTTTTAACCTCTTAAAAATAACTTTGTTATGTTGTCTTCTTTTTGGATAGCGATTGAAATATATTTCGGATGCAATATGACAATTGTTATTATTTTGAATAAAGCATTCTAGCATATCATATTTTTCGTAATTTTTGTAAGACATCTTCACGTTTACTATTAAATGGGGTGTAATTATGACGAAAACAAAATGATTAATATGCAATTTACTGACAAACGGATAAACACTGTCATAGATGACACACGCCTACTTGGAATAAATATAAAAAAAAACGCAAAAAGTAATCTACTAAAAGATTATTTTCGCTATTAAATACTTCTACAAAAAAAGCGACTCCACATATGATAATAGTTTGGAAGAGAAAAAAAAATCCTTTTTAACTAAACCATAGCCAACTAGAATTCTAATTTAAAAAAAATACAACTTTATGCCATATCTCGAAATTGCACCTTTTTTTAAATATTTTCAACACCACTATATTATACAGAAAAAAGTGCCTGAAGAATATAAAAGTTGTTTTTTCATAACTTTACAAACATCCAAGATATTGACATGTGTCTTAAAGTCGAAAAATCGAACTTTATAACTCGAAAACAAAAGACGATAGCAAATTTTTGTTTTCACCAGGGAATTTGTCTCAAAAAAAGAGATAGAGAAAGTTTGTTTCATTTTTTTGTATCTCTTACAGTTACCGAGTTACCCTATACAAACATCGAAATTTGCCCACTCTGTACAGTTTATTTCAAACTTATTTGCAACAGCATCATTGATCTCTTTACCATCGACAAAGAAGCCGACATTTTTTAGGTTGCAAATAAGTTTGAAAAACTATATGTAGGTATGTGTGTATTGCGTATTTGTATATCTCTTATGTATATAATATATATTTTATTTATTTGTATAAGTTAATGCTTTGCCTGAAATGATTAAAAAACATAGTTATTGACATTGTTTATGATAGTATCAGAAAGTCAAGAGACTTTACTTAAATAAAAATTAACTTATTAAAAATAGTTGAAGACTCATTCATTGTATCTAAACATAATATATATAAAAATACTTTTCCGAGACTGCTTCCTACTTCTTATACTTGGTATTTGAAATCAAAATATACCCAAATAATTATTTTTATAATATATGTTTTTGATGATTCACTTTAGTGCTATCATCAATGAATTACTCATCATACTCTCTCTTCATATAATTAAAGTTGTTTGAGGTACTTAATAATTTAGGACATATAAGAATTTTATCTAGATGAGATTAAGTGTCAGTGTTGTTATCACAGATTACTAATTCTAATTAGTGTTTATTTCCAACATAAAATTTATTAGTTAATTAAAATGTATAAACTTCAATTAAGGATTACTAAGTGTGGGAAGATAAATTAGTCGTTTCAAATGTATCTACATAATTTTTACAATTTGGCTGAATATTTAGTTATCTGAAAAACATATAATTTTAAAAATTATACCAATATTATCTATTTGCATAACAGAAGAAATAGGTACATTTTAGATATCAGAAAAACATTGAAATAAAAAATTAAATTATTTATATTGTAGTCCGAGTTTCGCGGGAAGTAATTTTTTTATTGATTTTAAATATTAAGAGCGAGATTAGAATTATGTTATGGATATTTTGTTATACATTGTTAATATGTAATATTTTGCAGTACATTATTGTTCAAGGAGGATCATGGAATAAAAAGAACCCATTACCTTGCCTAATAACTCAATAAAATAACACGTTTCTTTTCTTAAAGAACTGTATATGCTAATAGAATTCATTAACTTATTCAGAACTTACGTTACAGTAATTGTCACATACATTGTTCGAGCAGTATACGAATACGACCCATAAATATACAAAAAATCAAAACATCACTTTTGAAAGTCGCTGATCTCTGTACAATTGGCCCCTTGCACTTGCCGGATTTTTAAAATTACTTCATATATTCTAATATAGTCGTATTAAACATTAGCAATGACCAAATCTGTTTTAATAATTTCTACCTGGAAAATGTTTTAATTAGTAATAATTGAACGAATATCAGATGCTAGAGGCGCAAAAGTGATAATTGACAACTCTGTGTCTGGCGTTTTTCAGTAACACCCAGTAGGCTCACACAAAATTCACAATGGAAATATCTTCGTTAATGCCCCAAAATAACAAAAAAAAAAAATTAGAAAAATTTCGAAACGCAGGATCTCTGTTGTTACCGTGCCATATAATTTACACATTATTTTTTATTGCCTTTGCACATTTATTTTTAATACTATTATTTTGGTGGTACCGTTTATTAGTACTATTAATAAGGAATTTATTCATATGTCGTATTAAAATGTGCGATAAATACAAACAAAATTACAGCTAAAAGAAAATAAGAAAATACAATTTTGTTCTAATTACCTTGTTATACATAAAGTGGCTTTGGAATACAAAAAATGAACACAAAACATTACAACAATTGTTCAAAATGCTGTCCATTAACGTCAATGCACTTCTGAACTCGCATAACTGTTTCTCGAAGAACGTTCGCCAATTTCTGGGCCGTTATGGTATTAATTGCGCGTCTTACTAGTAGTTCCAGGTCTTCACGGGTTGTAACGGCGGTTGCGTAGACAATATGTTTTAAATGACCACAAACAAAGAAATCAAAGAGTGTTAAATCAGGTGACCTTGGAGGCCACCTCACAGGACCGTTCGTCGAAATTACGTTTTCTCCGAATCTCCGTTGAAGGTAATCAATTGTGAGGAGGAGCGCTATCTTGTTGGAAATACATTCCCTGTCGTAAATGGAAAGGTAATTCAGCTAAACTGTCCTTAATTTCATTTTGCAGAAATCCCAAGTATCTGGCACTAGTCAGGGGTCCTTCAAATATTATTGTACCAATGATTCTACTACTGATCATTCCAAGCCAATCATTGAAACTGAACCGCACTTAAAAGTTACCTTCCCGTAATAAATTTTGATTTTCTTGTGACCAATATTTTGTATTTTGTCGGTTAAATAATCCCAAATTTGTAAACCTAGACTCGTCTGAAAATAAAATCATTCCCAAAAAATCATTGTTTGGCTGCACGTTATTCTGCAAAATCCAATTGCAATATTCCATCCTACGTTCGTAATCATTTTCGTACAAGTGCTGGTGCAATTGGTATTTAAAAGATTTATAGTGGTATTTGTGCAAAATTCGGCTTACTGTTTGGTGACTGATTTCCAGTTCAAATCCAATTTGCCTTAAAGAAACAATCTTATCAACTTATACTCGAGCCAAAACATTAATTTCCGTTCCTTCGTCAAGAATGAAATTTTCCTCGAGATCATTTACTTCGGATTGATTTTCAAGACGATTAAAATAATTTTTCGCTGGACATTGTTTATCAGGATATCGTTGGGCATAAAGGTGTCTAGCCGCAACGGCATTTATTCTACATTCCCCATAAGTAATTAACATGTTCACTATTTCATCTCTTGTATACATTTTCGACATTTTGAACACAATTAACAAGAATTTTAAAAAATTTTTAATGACACAATAAAAACAGCGGTAAACCAACAAATGTTTGACAAGCTAAATATTTCATTGTTTTCAAAGCCACCTTAGTTAGTTACTTCTTAACATTTAATTAGAACAAAATTGTATTTTCTTATTTTCTTTTAGCCGTAATTTTGTTTGTATTTATCGCATATTTTAATACGGCATATTAATAAATTCCTTATTAATAGTACTAATAAATGGTACCATGGTACCAATATCGTTCCTTTTGAGAAAATTGAGTTTGGCCCCAAAAACCATTTTGATGAACTTTATTTGCTCATAAATCACGTAATTTAGTATTTTTGACGGGATTTAGACATTTCTTGCATTGCACGGGTCATTTAGAATAAATCGAAACCGTCATGGGACACTTAAATGGAAAACTAAAAATTATATTATAAAAAATATTGACGTTTGAAATGTCACTTATTTGGTTCGTTGGATTCAGAGAATTATGCAGAATTCAAAAATGCAATAATATACATGGTGTTCCATTTAAAAATCGAAAGTTAGTGTCACTTCCGGCGAAACCGGAAGTGAAAAAAAATCACGTATGTCAAAAAGTGCCGCTTATTAAGTATGTATATAGGATATCCCAAATTTCAATCAATTATCTTCAAAATTAAAGGAGGATGTACCCTGATCCTATTACACCCTGTATATTCTTTTCCAGCTGGGCACAGGTACATTTTTTCATGCAATTGCAGTTTCATTATAAAGAGTGATTCAGTTCTTGTCTTGAATACTTTGAGATAATATTCTCTTGGTTACTATCATTCGGAAAAATACGACATTCGCCTCCTAAGAAAGATACAGGATGTCAAAGTTGACAAAATATAATTAATTACTGAAAGAAAAAAATTTCTTCCAAGTGAATTCACACCCTCTCAAGTGTCTTCTCTCAGAATAAATATAACTATTAATTGAAAAATTTGAATTTTCAAAAATGTTTAATATTTAAACAAAAAAACTGCAAGATTCCCCACTTTTGGTCAGAAAATTGCCCTACTTTTGGTCAGAAAATTGCCCTACTTATAGCCAGTAGGGTTATAGATTAGTCAGAGAAAGTTTGAGTTAAAGAAAACACCTCTAAGACGAAGTATACAGGGTGTCTCAAAATTGACGCCCGTGCATTTGGGATTTGACTCAGGGGGGTAACACAAATCGAACATTAAGAGTTGTCCTTCCATATCGTTATTAATAAAAAAAAAATTAATCTTTACTAAAAACGAATAATATTAGAAAATAAGATATTGTCCACATGGGCGTCAATTTTAAGACACTCTGTATATCAAGGGCACAGAAACACATACGAGTTACAGAGAATTTCGTGATATAGAAGTTCGAATTATAGAAGGTCGACTGTATTTATAATGAAGGTCAAAAAATAATAATTGTAAGTATATTATAACTAATATTTTTCATATACATCAACGTAACCTGACAATTCTTGTTCCAAAATCGGCTTGAAACGCTGGCCTATTATATCTCTCTTACTGATGATTGAAACGTCATTTTCTATTTAATGAAAGCTTGTCTTCTGTTTGTCCAAACTCTTTAGGTGTTTAATATGGTATTCTTCATTGGATAAAACTTTTAAAACAATTTCCACGTATTTATAAGTGTTGTTGCCATTCTTTTCCCGGTTCCCTTGATTATTATCAAAATAACTTCCTGGTTTAATCCTCTGCTTTTAAAATTTCGATTTCTGATGTGGTGCCCTCCAGAAAATCAGTGTCATCACCACTACTTCCCGAGTCTTCCCACTCTCCTTCAGAACTTGTGTCTTCACTGTCTTCAACTGTAGTTTCAGCATTTTATCTTCCAGTTCTTTTATGAGCTTTTCCTCTATCTATAGGAAAATCCATTTTCGCGGAGCCGAGTATCCAGTCAATCAGTGTTTTTCAGTTTCTTTTCCAAGGCATGAATTAAAACAGCAGTTTCTTGGAGATTTTCCACTAATTTTATTCCTCAAAGTTGTTCTTGACATACTAAATGCAGTGCTAGCCCTCGAAATGGTCATTCTTTCTGATACAGCGTTTAATGCTAAATTAATTTATGCTGGAGAATACTGAAATTTATGATGTTTCTCTATTCTTCTTTTTGAAGTTTTCGAGATTTTTGACTGAAATTTAGAAAATAATAATTGAGATTAAATACATTGAAAAGATGGTCAAAATGGTTTTGGGAGTTTGACTAATGGCCACCCCATGTGGCCTGTGTGAAATCTCATTGAAAAATGAAAATGAACTAACTATATGTTATTTCAACCAATAAATGAAAGTGGCCATGAGTGCCTCTGTCCTATTTGAAAAAAAAAAAAAAAAAAATGCTTATAGATCATTCTAAAATTAAGGAAAATTGGAATGTGGAATGTGGCTATTATTCTTACAGTTATAATGATATATTTTCAAATTATATCCTATTATGGGTAATAGAGTGCCCTCTTTCTGGCGCAGTTATTATTTTTTTTTGTTTAAGCGAGTTTTTTTCATAAGTAAACATGCAAAATATAATGAAAAACGACATTACCATGGCTTAATTCTTTTTACATTTCTGATTATAAAAATTTTAAGAAAAAACTTTTTAAATAACTGTCTATTAGAAACATCTTTTAGAGCCTTAATACAATACATTTAAGGTTTGTTCCAACAGCAAACTCGGACTAGTTTGAAACCGTCAGAAATATTCGCCCAGTTAAGTATTAATGTAAATACAGTGAGCTTAGCGTACATGAGGCAGCTGTACCTATAGTATCATTTATTCAGTTAAAAAAATAAACAGAGCAATAACAAAAAAAGGTGATGAACAGTTACAGTGGTATCTTTTTTTTGTACACCTGTAACTTGATGACTCGATTTATTTAGGTCACTGTAACCTTGATAATGATAATAATAATATTCATATTCATTGTTAACAAAACAATTAATTATTGTAGAGGTTATTATATAGTATACTGTAAACAGTGTGCCAGGTACGCAAAGAATGTAAATAAAATAAAATTTGCCTGTAAAATTGGTGGGTCCTTAAAACCAGAGCTGTAGTACAAAAAAAGTACTTAAGTACAATTACAATTACTCTAAATTTTAAAAAGTACTTAAATACAAGGACAAGTCCCGAAAAATGTATTTAAATACAATTACAATTAGTAATTACATTTCAATCTAATATAGGTAATTTCTTAAACGTTTCTCTAAATATGAGGGATATTATATAACTTAACTAATGAATTTAATAATTTTTTAATTTGAAAAACCAAAAAGTCACTGTACCAATATTCTCATACGTTGTATATGTTAAATATTTATAGTCACAAATGTAACAATAATGTTCTCCTTTTGTCCTAATGTTTTGTTTAATGGCAGGATTATTTCAATACACCTACTGATGTTATGATATAAAGAATAGAAAAATCTTTACAATAAATAATTTATTTTTCAAGTTTTATACAAAGCAGAAATAACAATCCATTATTAACATATTTATTTCATTTCTGTAAAAAGTGGTTATACTTATACATGAGTATAATTATAATTACTTGGAAAGCTGATGTGTACTTAAGTACAATAATTACAATTACAACAAAAAGTATTTAAATACTTTTTGTACGTATATTTCATAAGTACAGGCACAGCTCTGCTTAAAATTGCATTTTATTGATTTGAATAACGTTAATGTCTCTTTATTCAACACTACACGTTAATTAATATGTTATATATTTATTAAATTAAACGATTCTAATCGGTCTTAAAATACCAGGTAACCATGAAACCAGTACACTAACATTTTTATTGTATTTTTGAAGATAAAATTTTGAATATTTGACATAAGTGTGCACACAAAAGATCATTTCTTACGCATTCTTAGTATCGCTTCCGAATTAAAATTTTCATATTTTTGTCTTAAAAATAAACACAAAAATTGGACTTTTTTTAAAATGTTCAGCTTCTTTTACACCTAAATGATGTGTAAATTGGTTTATTTATATCAACATCGACTTTAAAACATAATTAAATAATTAGAAACAAATATGATTGATTAATTTCAATATTTGTTTATTAACATGATTGCACATTTTACTCTATGATTTATAGCAGCAATAAAATTATAATAGCGGCATTTATTAAAAGAATTTGCCAGATTTGTTTATTCAAACTTATGTATAATTGTTTACATCAGACAAATTGATTATTTATTACGTGAAACAGCATGTGTAATATTTTTATCTGTATTAAATTTTTTTGATGTCCATAACAATATTGCTGCTGCAAAGATAAAAAGGACTGGTTATGTAATGCCGAATTAAAGAATTTAAACTGTAAATTGTGCTAAATTGGTACATCCTGTATGGTTTTACATATTTGGATAGATATACTGGTGTGAAAGGAACTTTGGAGTAGACATTTTACAGTGATGTCTTTTTTTAAAGTAACGTTTTATTAATACACGTATTAGAACCAAGCAAAAACGTTTATTTTATGTTGAATGAAATAATCGATAATATAACACTAAAAATTTGATAGTAGGCTATGAAAACAATAATTAAACTTCAGTCAATTTCTATAACTGTCAAAGTTGTTGAATTTATAATTATTAGTGTGGCTGTTTTATCCATTAAAAGTAATATCTATGTTGTGGTGGAAAAACGTACATAAGGCATTATTACAATTTAGAAAAAAATCGTAAGATTTTAGAAACATATTTATATTGTAATAAAAACATGTTTCAAAAGTAAAGTTTATAAGAAGATACTCAAATCAGATTATGCCTGCCAAAATGACATTTAAGCAAATTTATAATTAATTTAGTGACAATAATTCATTAAAAAATAAAGCTATAAGAAAAACAAAAACTGGAAATGTGACAATTGTTTTACTATTTTTATCTGTTATGTTACTGAAGTATGATGTTACTGTTGTTCGTTTGATAATTTGATTTTGTTATAGCTACCGTTTATTGTTTTGTTATAAAAATCTCAAAAACTGCTGGACCAATCATACTACAACTGTATATAAATTTGTAATCAGAAAAAATCTCCAACTACAAATATACAAAAATATACAGGGTTTTCCATTTAAAAAAATCATACTTTTAGTTCCACCCTGTATATTTTACACGTTTAGAAAAACGTTGACTGATATAAAATCAACGTTAAATATCGTTCAAGTTCATTTTTTGGACGAGCTATTTCGGTTAAAAATTATAAAAATAACGGGATTAACATATATGTGCCTTACCTTCTACAGTGTAAATCACCATCGACCATCATACCACTAAGTATTCAACAAGCAATTACTAAAATTCATTTTTATCGATAATGAATAATGATTAAATGGTTATTGTTTTAAAAGTTATTAATAAAATTAAATGCCCACTGTTACCGTAGCCAAAAAGTCTGATAAATGTGCCTGATGATTCAGTTTTGGCAGTGATGCCTTTTGCTATGTTGTAATTTGGTTATAGTAAGTAGGTAAATAAATAAGGTCATATAGTGTTATATTTAGCATGAACTTAAATAAAAGTCATATGTTCTTTACAGAACGGTCTATTTGAATCACTTAAATTCACTGATAAAGGATATAATTAATTTATTTTTATTTCCAACTTAATTTTTATTTAACTGAAATACATATACCAAATAACAAATGTTCCTTCAAAATTAAGTAGGATAGGAGCAGTTAACAGCATCTATGACCGGCAAAAAACATGTCTGTTTTTCATTTATTTTTCAAATATACGTATTTTCGCCGTTATAAAGATAAAACCGTAGAAATACATAACATTTTTAAACAAAAGATATAATTCACAAACATGTTTGTACAGTATTTTTGTCATGTAATTGATAAGGAAGTTTGAGGAAAGAATCTAATTTAGGTACATATTAATGATAATTATATTTTAAGTGTGGGAAGACTTTAAAAAAATGTTTTTTATACAGGATGTTTTTAGAAGGTAGGTATTTCAATGTACCTACTCAAATGGAACTGAAATAAAGTTGAGGTTTCATTTATTGTAGTTCAAAATACACCCCAAAAAGAGAAAAACTCGAAAACAGGTATTTCTTTCATTTTCTTTATCTGTTTTGAATTTGGCATACTAAAGAAACATAATCTAAATGGGTAATAAGTTTGTGTAATTTGCTGATTTAGAGAAATTTTTTAAAGTAGTTTTTTTTTTGTATTCTGTGCGTCCATTTTGGAGGAAATTGAATTTCAAAATTTTTTATTTTTACCATTTAGTTGGGTAACTTGGTGGCAATCATTCTTTGATAATTCTTGTCAAAAATAATATATTGTAGTATTTAGTTTTCTCGAATTGATCGTTAAAATTGCCCGATTTGACCTTCAATTTGCAAAAGCGCGGCAAAAACAAATAGTTTTCATAAATCGTAGCATGTTTAGTTTTATCTATTTAGTCACAAACACGTCTTAAAGAATTAGAAGTAGAAAGGGGTTTTTTAGCTAATCCTCTAACTTATCCACCTTTAAATCAAACAAATTAGTGGGGTTTGTGGGGACTGATTTGTTTCATTAGCATTACCATTTTATAATTTAATTTAAAAAAAATGGGTATACTTTACACTAAATTCTATATTTTGTTCCAGAGTGATTCTGTGGAGTATTTTCTGAACAACCTAGATAGAATTGCACGACCAGACTACTACCCAACGAATAGGGATATTCTTCTCTGTCGTAAAGCAACCAAGGGTATCACTGAGTTTGTGATTCCTATAAACAATATTCCATTTTTATTTGTTGACGTCGGGGGCCAAAGATCGCAACGGCAAAAGTGGTTTCAGTGCTTCGACTCTGTCACGTCTATACTATTCCTTGTCTCTTCCTCAGAATTTGACCAAGTGTTGCTTGAAGACAGAAGAACAAATAGATTAGAAGAGTCGAGGGATATTTTCGACACAATTGTTAATAACGTTATTTTTGGTAACGTATCGATTATATTGTTTTTAAATAAGTATGATTTGCTAGAGCGCAAAGTTGCCAATCCTGAAACGGATATACGCTGGTATTTTCCCCAGTTTGCGGGAAATTCGCATTCCATGCAAGACGTACAAAAATTTATCTTAGCGATGTTCACAGGTGTAAAGAGAGACCCAAAGAAACCATTATATCATCATTTTACTACCGCAGTAGATACAGAAAATATTAAAGTGGTGTTTAACTCAGTAAAGGACACGATATTACATCGAAACTTGGAGATATTGATGTTGCAGTGAGTGAGTTTTATTTCAAGAAATGCGTCTCAAAGTGTTCTTTTTATTTGATAGGCTGTGTTAAACACAAGATAATTTTAACTTAAGACTGACTAAGTTTAAATTAGTCTTAATTTTTTAGCTTTAGGCTATTTAAATTCTGTTAAACCTCTAAGAGTTTATATATATTAAAGTACAATTTGAATTTTAACAAAATTACAAAAATGTGATATCGACTAATCCTTCTGACCCACCTCGAATACAATACATATTGTTATGTTTTTGAACATATCGAATGAGACCAAAAATAAGAGATTTTAAGTGCGTTTTTATGCATTTATTATAGGGATGAAAATTATTTTTTGTTATCCACATTAAAAAGAAAAACATGTAGTTGAAGAAAATTAACCCTTTTTCATCTGATATACCAGTATGAGAGAATATGCTCATTACTTACTGGATTTTATCAAAACTGTCGTTAATAATTTATAATATGTAATTGAAATTTAAAAACTCTTCAGTTAAACATTGTATTACGATTTTTTTTTTGTAGTAAGAATAAATGGAAAATTTAGGACAATATAATAACACTTAATTACAGTTAAGTCTTGAAAATTAGCAAACAAAAAGGAAAACATTCATTCATATAAATCAAAAATTGTGGGTGGAAAATGATGGATAAATCTAAGGGGAAACTGCAGGGAATTCTAGAATATGCAGATAGAATTCTCTGGGATTTCATATATATTTCTATAATTTCATATTTCATAGGAATTCCTTTAAAGTTTACACTAAATTTCTCATGCAGTTTTCACTTTGAGGTAATTTAGGTAAAGAAAAAAACTGCCAGAATATGAATTTTTATCCAATTCAAATTATATAATGGGGAAAAAATTAAATTCTTATGTGTGCAAAATATATCATGATTCCACATGCATCTTGTTGTTATAAAAAATTGTTTTAACAAAACAAATGAATGTCGACTTTAGCCGGCGACCGGAGGAGACGCCGCAATAAAAACATTCATTCTCGTTGTTCTGTGCCATGTGGCAGTAGCGTAGAGTAACCGTCTTTGTCGTCTACCAATTTTCTATTATTCCATCGCTGCTTGCTACATTATACACAGGTTTTGCATGAAATTGAGTCCAATAGTGTATATCATATATAAAGGGTGTCACAGTTTTTATTAGCAGGACTTTTTTCAGTTAAATAACTGAAACGGTTTTGATTGCATTTTTGCACCATTCAATTATTTATAGGTATCAAAATCATGATTTGACTTCTAATCATTTTTTTTTATTATTTTTAAACACAGTGTCCTATCGAGTTCTGACAGTATGGCCTTTTCTGGAAAAAATGAATATCAATTTGGTGATACTTTTGATAAAAAATTCATAGTTACCCCTCTATCTTCGCCACTGGAGATTATGATGAGAATTTTCAGTATCGAATTTTTTCTCTCAAATACCAAGTCTTTCACCGCAGTATCATGAATTTATTGTGACTGGTTATTTTGTAATTAAATTTAAAAAATATTTTTTACTCATAAATTCTCAGAAACAAAACATTCTGCGACCCATATTTATAAGAACTTTAATCTTAAAATGAGTCCTTCTAACTACTGTTGAGGTCCTGCTAATAAAAAGTGAGACACCCCCCCCCACCCCATATATATAAAATTTGTTAAAATAATTAAAAAATGAATCAAGTGGTAGTAGTAGTATATTATCTCACAATTAACAAGTTCAAAATTATTTTTAGAACTCAATTTGTAACTGGTTATTAACCAGATAAATTTTGTTTATGGAACTTATATTTGTACAGTAATTTTACTGTAACTTTAAAAGAACCCTTAAAAATGTTTATTGAAAGTGAAAGTATATTTTAATTATTTGAAAGATCGTAACTTTTTTTATTGAACTTTTGAAACGTGTTTTTAACTGGGATTCTTATTATTTGTTTATTTGTTTAAAACATCTAAAGACGAAATTTACAGTATTTTCCTAATAAATTGTAATTTATGTGTTAAATTATCTTGCTCCAGATAAAAAATTCTGTCCTATATTATGTTTATATTGTAAATGTGGATAACTCGAAACAAAAATCCTATATTAATTAAGAAAAGCTAATATAAATAAGTATTTAACTCAAAATATAACTCATAGTTTTCTAACCAAAGATAAAAAAAAAGATTTAATCCCCACACATATTTGTAGTGGTGGAGAAACATTCTCATAAATAAAACGTGTTAGTATGTCTTCTACATAATTCGACCGTAATTTCACATTTCTGTAGTTTTTTATACTCATATAAATAAAGTAATATATTGTGTATTTATATAATCAATAGTGTTTTATACCAATAGATGTTTTTAACTATAATGATCATTGCCAAATGTGCCTCGACAATATTAAGAAAATTTATAACGTGGCTCTTGAGAATTATTGTGTATATATTTAAAGGAAGAAGTATGTGATAAATTGGCAAACACATAAGTCCAGTTAGGCGAGATATTGTATAATTAGGTCAGTAGAGGTTTTGTATTGGGAATTATTGGAAAAATGTCAAGATTCGTGAGTTTAATATCTAATTTCTATAGGCCATTCAGAAGTTGCTGTCTATTATTTCACCCAGTACTTCTAAATCCAAGAATAAAAAATAAGCTTAATGAAGATATGACAGAAAATGCTTTAAGAGCTGGCGTGTTTTTTTTTATCACTTATTTCCACTATACATTGTTCCAAAACAACTTTGTAGTGGCCAGTGAGTTTATATAATTATACGAAATACAAAATCTCAGCTATAAAATTTAAAAATGTAACTTTTTTGTAAAGTAGAACTGTTTACAATATAACCAAACATTACTTTACATAACCTCATAACATAGCATCGACTTTACATTGTGTCGGACTTGATATGAAGAATAATGTAATGGATACTGAGGCTAGTAGTTAGATGGGTAAAAGCAATCCAGTTAAACACCGCAGTCTCGCCCATCTTCTGGCGGCCTGTAAATCAGCTTAAAACGCAGAAGCTATGAAATCTCAGGCAAGGATTGTATAGTGGATATACTACCCTTTGTAGGGGATGTAAAGCAAATGATCCCTTGTCTATAAAATGTTACACAAGTAAAAGATCCCTACTCTTTGACAAAGAAGAAATTTGGAAAAATGTTCAAGTTGCGGGTAGCTCGTCTCCTGGCGCCATGCGCCAGTGGTTGGCTTTGGTAGCGGAAATAAGCCGACGTTAAATAAATGATTAAAAAAAATAATAAATTGTGTACGTTTTGTTTTTATCTTTGAGGTCTTAGGCAGAAAATTCAGACCCATGTTTTTTTAAGAATTTTTTTCTTATTATTGTATCATAGAACTACTGGGTTGAAAAATTGGGTAGCAATTTTTTGATTCCACATATATTTTGCAATATTACTTTATAAATTAAAATTTTGCGAAATTTTCAAATGTTGACTTCTTAAATTTCCAGTTAGTTGCATATTCTGCTCAATATTTGACATTTATAAAAATATAGAAAAACACTTGTTTAAACATGGCATATTAATAAATTGTCTAATTTACCTTTTTTTTTCAGTTTTATGAGTAGACTACAAATTACTTTTATTTTCAAGTCAACTTAATACACAGTGTGTCAAATAAAAATCGAACAGTATAAGAACTGGTAAAAATTGAAATTTCGTTTGATAAATTTATCATAGTGGTATTTTCCATGAATAAAAACAAAATCTGTTATGGGAATATTAAAAGATAGCAAACAGAGCGACAAAAATATTCACTTATCTAAAAATTAGGTTGATCATTGTGGGAACACACCACATCAGCAACTTGTAGATCAGTGTGAAATAAGATGTAAAAAACCAATAAAACACACCATATTAGATTAACAACTCCCAAATCCAAAACCGGAACTGCACGGGCGGGGGGTTACACTTTTTGACAGAACACTTTTGACTTTGTCAGGGTCTAAGCTGAAATTTGAACCCCGGAGTTGGCAGAGAGTAAAACAAGCTATGGTCATCAGTGATCACTCAACACTAGCCCACCGAGCTCAGTAGTGCAGTCCTCTAATAAAAGTTAATAAAAATTCGTTTTATAAAAAAAATGGTTTTCATCATTTTCATAATCATAAGTTGGCTTTTCCCTAAAATATAGTTATGGGATCCGCGATTTTTGGAAACCCATTAAAGGGTTCTGTGACAAAATAAGTTTGGAAACCACTGTTCTAGATGATAAAAAGCAATGAGAAAGTGCTTTTAGTTTTTCAGTATTCTGAATAATACTATTAAAAAATTGATATATTTTCAAAAAATTTATTGCTGTTTTTATATTTTGACAATACTAAAAGTATTATAATTTTTTGGTACATTCTTTGTTTATTTCGATCGTAACTTTATTTCAAAAATATATTTTTTTGATTCAATCATTTTGAAACTATTTGGAAAAAAAAATGTTTAAAAATAAATAATTTGTTAGGGCAATTCCCCAAAACTGAAGGACACTGTATATTTCAATAGAAGATCTGGTGTTTTGGTTGCTACAGCTGGAACAGTAGCTAATTACTTGTGCTTACTTAAAACTGAAAAATTCTAGATGTGGGAATGCGACTCCCACTTCTGCAAAATGATTTTTATTAACATTTTTCTTAAGAAGTGGGTTGGACCAGTATATATTCCACTTTTCACACAAATTTAAATCTAAGTAAGGTTTACTTCAGTGACCTGAAGCATATTGAAAATAACTGAAAATAAAAGTAATTTGTATGAGATGAAATTACTGCATGGTAAGTTCGAAGTTTATGTTGAGGTTAGTTCTAGAAAACAGAATATGTAAAAATCTGTAATTTGTCTGTATTGTATTGTTTTTTTATCATTTTTATAAATGGCCCGACATTTTGTAACGTTAGTAATTTTGTTTTTGCTTTATAAATATTTATAGTCTACGATTAAATTAAATCAAAAAATATATTACAATTAGCTAAATTTCCAATGATTTTTAACCAAAAACCTGAAAGTAATACATTTGTGGCCTAACTTTTTTTTAACTTAGATAAACTGAATAAGGAACAAAATGTAAGTCACTACATTTATGTACATAATTTTTGTAAATAATATAAAGAATTTTATTATTTTTGTAAAATTTTATAGTATTCAATCATATTTATTTGAAATTGCCTAACAAGTTGTGAAATGAAATGTGTAAAACAAGTAGGCAGCTTTTTGATATTATTTTTACAAAAGTATGTAGTGTTAAAACATATTTGAAAAATGCCTTCCTAGTTGTGAAATATGTAAAAAGGTAGATAGGCAACCTTTTGATATTAATTATACAAGATACGTATTTAATTATAAAATATATATTAAAAATAAATGTCAGCAGGTCAGTGAAACTTCTGCCCTTTAAAAATATATTACTCACTAAATTAATATAAACAGATAATGGATTAACCCACCAATATTCTAGTTACAGGAAACACTGCAGTGCCTTAGACATATGGATTCTAAAAATATATTATTTGTAAACTCAAGTCTATATAGCTTTGTAATAAATTTGTACATACATTTTATTTCTTTAAAATATTTTTGTATTTGTTAATAAAAATTATCCTAAATGTGTAATTTCCTGGTCTTTTTCACAATTGTTAAATATTTACATAGAACATATAATTGACAATAAAATCAGAAACAGTTGCCTCAGGCCCGACTCAAATGCGGCTAATTTTTAATCGTAAATTAATAAATATTTTTGTATTATTCAGTCGTTTTGTGCAATTCGTACCTGTGCTTGATATCGCATGATAAAGATATTTAACAATTTCACGTTAAAAAGTGAAAAATAATTTCGGTCCTAAAAAAATATGATGAAAAACCATTGTTGTGATAAGAAAAATTGGAAGCTTTGAAATTTTTTTCAGCCCAAAAATCCATAAAAAAATTGTTTGAGGAAAATGTATTTATCTCGACTTTCATCGAATAATCTTTATTTTAATTTTTTAAAAAGCTGTATAAGAAAGTTAATGTATTCACCCCGAAAAAAATCTGAGTGATAAATGTTGGCGCTTTGAAACTTCACGCTAAGCTTTTGCAACTATTGATGTCTCAGATGCAAGAACAGATGAATTTGATAGCAAAGTGTATTAACAGAGTTCTGAAATTTTGACTATAGAGGACTGTTCAAAATTTAAACTTGCGCTTCAAAACTGCATAATACGGTGTGTCCCTGGATGGAGTTCACTAATACTAGCAAATTTTTTAATTTTCATTTTTCGAAAAAAAGTCATGAAAAGTTTTGCTTATTTTGGAAATTCAAAATTCGTTATCAAATATTCGACAAATTATGCAGGATGATCAAAAACTTCAAAAATGGGAAATTTGTTCGGGAGTAAACTACCAATATTTTTCTTTTTAGAGAAAAATGTCATGAACAATTGTTCATAATCATAAAACCGACTTAAATTTTACATCTTATGGTTATGAACAACAATTGTTCTTTACATTTTTCTCTAAAAAGAAAACATTGGTATTTAACTCTATACAAATTTCAGACCTTTTTAAGTTTTTTATCACCTTGTATATTTTTATATTTTTTCGAACATTTTATTGCAGCTTTTAAATTTTCAAAATAAGCAGACTTTTTCGAAAAATTTATAATTAAAAAATTTACAAGTATTGTAAACTGCATCCAGGGACATACTGTATACTACCCTATGCGGGTTTAACCAATCAAGTTGGCATTATCTAGAAATGGTTAAAATAAAAGAAAGTTACTTATTTGTTCTTTATTGTCAGTTAAGTCATGGTAGTTCGTCATTCAGCTGATGTGGCGTAATTTGTCGAAAGTTTCCAAACAAAATCATGTGACGTTACGATGACATGTGTTATGCATGTTGATTACATTGATGCGACTAAATATATACCATAGACTTTCGTATCCGCGATTTATCACAAATTCATTAACAAAAAAAATATGTAAAATTCTAATAATTTTTAAGAATTTGTAAATTATAAACATAAACAGAATCGACAGAGAAGCTTAGCTCTTTTTGCAAACATTTCAATGTCTATTTGTGTTTGATTATAGTGTAATTTGTGTTTGTGTAACCAGTGTTAGTGTTTCATCAAAAGTTCTAGTACTCAGTACTGAGAGTATTCAGAATGAGATGTAAATCGCAAAATATAAAATAATATACACAATGGCGAGAAACCTAGGGTCTTCATCCGAAACTGAAATTATCTGTCCCTGGTCCCTGTTCCTTTCAATTTTTAAAACAGGATGGAAGAATTCAGGTTAGGATCGAGTTACAACGTGCGGAAGTCCACTGTTTGTTTGGAAACTTCAGTGTTCCCAACAATCCCAACGAGGAATTGACTGTCACAACGTCACCCTCTCGAATCCATTAGGTTTGCATTTCTAAATTTTACACCAAAAGTGCAATTAAAAAAAATTCTGTCAAAATAATTGATATACAAGTAGTGAGTTGTGGTTACGAGCACAGAACAGAAAAAGAGTTACGAGCTTTACCATAGAACTTATAATAATAAGTTTTATGGTCGAAGGCATTTATTCAAAGGTTACGAGTATGGAGTGTAGAGAAGGAGGAACGTCTCCGTGTTAAAAAATGTGATCGGATTTTCGATGGAAGAATAGGTGGCGCTGATTTAGAGGAGGTATTCTACGTGATTTTGTTTTTACTATTTTTATTATTTTTTTTACGCTGTATAATTCTTTTCAACACCTACATAATATTATGTTTTCGTTAGTTTATAGAATCTGAAGCTAGTTTCAGAGATATATATAGTAAGTGTTTAACTTCAGACTTAATCCTATAATACGATCAGCGCCACATCTCATACCTTACAGAATTCAGACCACATTTTGAACGTACCGTCCATAAGAGACGTTCCTCCTTCTCTACACTCTATAGTTACGAGCAAGAAGACGAAGCCATTTGGCATTTCCTAAAGATACGCCATCTATTGGAGTAGATTAGAAATGTAACACAATTACTTAAAGAAGATTACTATACACCGACTAGCGGGTTCATATTTTTATGTGCACGAGTTCATATTATAAAAGCTATCAGAAGATAGATGTCACGATTACCAAATTAAGACAACTTGCAATACAATGTTGATATGATTGTTGCATACTTCGACCATATAAATTATGCACTGTATACCTTTCAAATACAGTTTTATAGTACCTAGTAGATCTTTTTAACTATGGTTGATGCCATGTCAATACATCATTTTTTCAATAAAAACATAAAATGTTAAAATGACAGTTTCTTTACACGTATTAAATTATAAATGAGAAAAAAATGTTTAATGAAATATCGATTATAATAAGTGAAACATATGGAAACCTCAAGAACTTTGAATTTTTTGACGTGCAGACTCCCGACGATTTATACAAATTATTTTTCTTTTGCCATATATTTTCCTGGGCAGTGGTTCTATGGAAGTTAAGGGGCTAAAAAAGAGATTAGCGAATTTTATGTGAAATTATATGCCTTCCCTGAATTTGATTTGTACATTATGAAAAAGCTTTAATTTTAAATATATATTTTGAACTACGTACCTATTTTTTTGATTTGACGCATGCGCATCAACTTTGATAAATTGTTTACATTTTTGATTGTCAGGTTTACAATTTTATATTTATTACTATATTTCCATATTTATAAAGAAAACTATTATTTATTATGACAGACAAATTTATTTCATCCATCCATATTCAAAAACTTGGTAAAAGATATTGTTTATTTTTTTTTATTACACCTAACCTCACACAACATTCTTTTAGGACATAAAATATTGGAAATACGTGAAAGAGCACTTTTTAACATCATTTCCAAACTCGATAATGGTGTTTTGTTCGACAACGACTTAGCCAGAAGCAGAGAGATTCTTACGAAATTATTTCAGTGGTTTCTTTTCGAACCGTGCACACAAGAAGAAGCTGTGTTTACTTTACTTAAACGAATTTTAAAGGTAACAAACAGAATTTCTTTGTCAAAACGTTTTAGGAAAACTTATCATTTTAGTCGGAAAGTGGAAGAATTTTAATTAACCACTGTGGCAAAAGCACTTTAAGACAAGAATTATGTCAAATTCGTTCTTATTTAGAACCGACATATTATTCTCACTTAGATGAGTTGTGTACCATTTTAAATCAAGTGCAGGAAGAACAACCCTTAGTACCCCCTTTAGAATGTGAAGTGCCTTTAAGTTATAGGACAGATGCATCCAGTGCAAATCAGTATGACATGCCAACGGTTGGTACAACGGCTAGTACCGTAGAAGGTTACATTCAAAATGATCCTTCTGTTGAACAACAAATGGGGTAAATATATTATTATTAAGGTCCATGAGTAAATAGTAGATGACATAGAAACCAGGGGCTGATCCAGGACACTGCGCTGATATACACATATAAAAATGTGATAAATGATATATTACTGTTTATTAGCAATTTTGTAGTATCCAAAATAACAGGAGCAATAAATATTTCACTGAACATACAACACTGCACACGGTGATTTCTAGAGTTCCAGTAAATTAGCAGCATCTGTTCTAGATGTTCAGGAGTTAACTTTTAAACGCCTGATACTCAAAATCCATTTATACAAGGAAAACGACCATTCAACATCTACAGAGGCAACAGAAGCATATTTAAAATATGTGAAATTTTTCAAGAAGTTCACATTTATATTGGGGAAAAGTCTACCTCTTTACCTACAAGGAGGTCCACAATACCACACAATGTATAAAACCCAAGATTGTTTTGTAAGACTCTTTCAAATTTATTTTTCACACATTTAGCAGTCTCCTGATAACCGAAAAATGAACTGGAGCAGATCGAATACAATGTTTACTGCGTTAACTATTGCACATCCAGGTGAAGTAGTTGTACACCCAAGGTTCCTTATCGATAAATGAATTTTTGGAAAATGACTGTGGAGGTCTTTCCGAAACGCCTGCTTAGTGTGTGAAATAGAGAGTTCGTCTTCAAATAACTTTCTTCGAGACGACGCTTTTGAAAGCAGCGGCAGCTGATGAATTATAGGTTATGCCATATCTAAAAATTGGAGCATGGAACCCATGCCATATTTTAAGATAAAAAAGTTTTGCAAGAAAAATTTACGATTGAAGTTTGTGAAAAGTACTTTTCGGACGGTGAACTAATATGAACAAAATAATGGATACCACAACAAATGAAACAAACTGTCATAATATTTTTATTATTTTTTTCTTACAATCGAATAAAAAATAGTGTACAACACACAGACAAAAATGTTTTTCATACTCATACGGTTCCTTGGCTTCGTCCAGCAATTTTCCGTAATCGTACGAAAAACTGCATTTTTCGTCCTTGTGTCATAAATAACTATTTTTTTGTAAAGTTATGACATTTTGAAATTTTGTTTTAGATGAATTATTAATTTTGCGAATTTCAAAGTTTCATTACTTTACAAAAAAACAGTTTAAATTGAATCTATCAAAAAATTGGTCTCCTGATCATATTTTGGTAATATTTTACAAACTGTCTCCAAAATGACCTGGGTCATTTTTGCAATTTTGTTTTCTTGAATCGTAATATTTTTTTTACAAAACTTCCTCATTTACTCTTGGTATTTATATTTTAAAATATGGCATGAGTCCCATGCTCCAATTATTAACCTATAATTCACTAGCCGCTGCTGTTTGAGAGTGTTTTTCTTCTCCACGCTGGCTATTGATCAGTGTATTGTGGGATAGTAATTTCAAACAGTTTCTACAATGCGATGAAGTCCGTGTGTTAAACATGATAATAAATTTACATACTTGTATGTATTCTTTAAGTGCACTGCAGATGCCATCGTGTTGGTTACATAGAGTAGCACACGTCCTTCATTGTTCTCCAAGTCGGTTTTCCATATTTTTCTTAGAATGAAAAATAACAAGCACCATTTTGGTGGTTAACTGCGGGAAGCGGTTGCCGCAGCCGTTTTAACGTCTGTAGAGCGAAATCGAGCGCCGCAGTGAAAAGGTTAAAATTGTGCTTCTGCGGAAACCATGTTATATACCTATATACGATACGATATGTACAGACCTGAAATATACTATTTAGTCATGGTCTTTAATTACTAGGCCGCCACACACCAGCGGATGGCCCGACCGATTTGATGCGGCATGGACTAAGTCAGCGGATAAAACTTTGCGTTAGTGTGACAAGCTGAGGTACATCGGTCCAATTCCCATATCGCGACTAAGTCTGCAAGTCTTAACTTGACAGTTCCAATGTGGTAGTTAGTGGCGACGCACGAGTTAAACCTTCAAATTTGTACCCTAAATAATAATGGCTTCAGATACGCGCTATATGGGAAAAGAATTTTTAACGAGCCGAATAAAAACTGTTATGAGGTGATGAGTTTTGTACCACTAACGAGCGAACTTTAACTGACAGATCCAATCGGGAGGTCAAATCTTCGAACCGTATAAGTAAGGACGGATTTGGTATGTGCCGAGCCTGATTCGCCGATAAAATCCGTGCGGATCAAGTCGGTCCAATTTATCCGCTGGTGTGTGGGGACTATTATCTAGCACCTACATGTTTACAAGGTAAACCATACTAGATTGATTTAAATTAAGGCCTTGTAATTTATATTTCTCACTTATCTGTGGGTAATTATATCTTGCAATTTGCATTTCTTAAATTTTAGGGTTGAAAATTTGTCAACACCTTCAGACTATTGCCCTCTAAATGATAACATAACTCTACATATATCTAGGAGTATAAATGAAACAAATAACAAAAACATATTGCCCAACTATTTGCTAAAATGGCAACCCCTTATAGAACCTGATAGACATGTTTTGCAATCTGTAGAAAATTCTCTAAGAGATCCTCCTCAGCCTTCAGTGCTTTTACATTCTTGTGAATTTTTCACCAACGTTCTTTTACATGACTTTCCTGCAGAGATATTTTTACAAAGGCCTACAATAATCTTGGTAAGAATTTTGATGTTTTTAGGAAGTAGGTATCAATTTTTTTTTTGTAGGAGTTTTATTCGCTAATGATGTATGGTTCAACTCGTATAACCAATGCAGTTTTAAATTGCTTATGTGACTTAACGAGGGCTTTACATGTGAGAATTAATCACTGTAATGATGTGGCTATGCAAAACCTTAGGATAGATGTAAGTGTTATTTCTCTCTTTTTTTTTAATTATATCTAAATCCCTACTCTTTATTTTTAGACATTATATCGATCAAATTCTGTATGTGATACAGCCTTGTTAGGTACAAATAAAAATCCTGAAACTGACGAGATTTCTTCTGATAACAGAGAAAAACTAGAGAGATTCGAAGATGTTAAGGAACTTCAGAGAAATCAGTTTTCAATTCCAAAATATTGTTTTGTGACTGTGGCTGCGATTTTTAAATACTTATGTGTAAAGCAAGACACTTTTAGAGAAAATAAAGTAAAAACAAATCAGGTAAAGGGTTTATATTAAACAAGGCTCTAAGCAACTACAAGAGTAAATATTTTTTATTGTTTTAGGTTGGGATCAACTTATCTCTTTTATTATTAGAGGAAATTTTAGACTTATTGTCTCTTACCATAAAAAGTGATATTTGGGATCAAAAACAGAATGAAGCAACTCTGAAAGTTCTAAAAAGAATTTAATGAAATGTTGGTTCAGTATGGAGAAGCCTTGGAATACTTCAGGTAAAAAATGATTGAGATTGATTACGCTAAAAGAACTAAGGAGCCTCCAAATGACGTTCTGAACCTCTACCTACGGAAAATTTCACTGTCATATATAATCTTTTAATGTTTGATTTATATCATTACTACCTAATAACAAGGTCTCAATGCTATGGTCCAGCCCAGCCACTATAATTTGCCGTAGGTACTGTAAAAACGAATAATAAACAGCAACAAATAATTTTTAGCATTTAGTAAGGGCATTCTGTGAAAACGGGGTTGCCAGATGTAAATTGAGCCGGATCGCACTGCAATCCATTTTGCTCGTGCTAAACTATATTGAAAGTGAATATAAGAATTAGGGCTTAAATTTAAATTTCAAAGAAATAAATTAGAAAATCAATACGATGCTAATAAAATACATTTTAATGGGAAGTTTTAAACACAGTTAATGAGGTAATAAGTAATAAGTCAATAAATAAGGTTTTTTTTGTACTAAGATTAACAAACAAGTGCAGTTTAAAAACATCAGAGATCGAAGATTGATGTAAGTCTAGCTGGTTATGAAGTAAATAATTGCCGACTATTGTTAAGATTTAAAAAAACTCTGTTGATTAAAATAAATTTAATTTAAAGCTTTCTTGTTCATGTACTATTTGATGATTGTTTAAATTTGGAATATTGTGACCTGACTAAATAAAATATGGTTTGAAAAAGTTAAAACTGTAAAGTAAAATGTGTTTGATTAAGGTACCTGCAGACACACTTACATGTCTTAAGACATGAACACACTTTCATTCACATACAGATACGTTTATGTCAGTCATCTCTAGTGTTCAACATATCAATGAGTGCAGTGGCGTCTAGTGGATATAGGTTCTACCATAACTCAGTATTGAAGCATAGAAACCAAGCAATATTTTAAAGCACGACTATCAGTACCTTTTTGTAGAAAAAAAACTTGAGAAAAAAGTTACAAAATGCTCTGGCATGCCAGATTACTTCTAAGCCATTACGAGTAGTAGAATGTTTGCAAACTATTCTTTTTTCGTAATCAGAAGGAACATTTATCACCCTGTTTTTTTGGTTTTCGAAAATTTTGATTTTTTTGTAAAGTTATAACATTTTGAAAATTTACACAATGAATAACTTAAATTTCAAAATAGCAAAATTTTCGAAAATAAAAAAAAAAACGAGGTGATAAATGTTCCTCTAATTAGGAAAAAAATAGTTTGCAAATATTTTACTAGTGGTTTAGAAGTAATCTGGCATGCCCGCAAATTTTTGTAATTTTTTTTCAGTTTTTTTTTCACAAAACTTCTCAATCAATACTGATAGTCGTGCCTTAAAATATTGCTTACGTTACATGCTCTAATACTGAGATATGGTATAACCTATATCTACCAGCCGCCACTGGCTGAGTGAAGATGAAATAAATTTATTAGCAGTGGTGCGTGTGAGTGTAATAAAAAAGAAACGCTAATATTTTCAACACAAACGAAACTTTAACAGCAGAGCCCTAACAATGTCTCTGGTGTATGAACATATAATTTTTGTTTCCACACATGCTTACATGTATGTGCATTGATGTCTGTGACAATGAGTGATAAAATCTCTCTTATGAATATTAAAAAATTCTGCCTCATAGCCTTGCATTAATATATTAAATATAGTGTAAATATATGAGACCATTTCTACTACTTTCCATGAGGAAATAACAAAACTCCTCGACTTAAATTTATAATGAGACTATAAATATGATAATTTATGACAATGGCATAAGTTATAGCTGGTCCTGGAGTATATGTTAATTTAAATATTGTGGCTTTATCCTTATGAACAGTGTGGCTATATCTGTATTATGAATATTATACCTAACTTCTGAAATTGGCAATGTATTTAGAATATTGAGAAATTCTTTGTAATTTTTATAGCTGGTAGAAATTGAGACATAAATATCCTTTCTTACTTTCCTGAAGGGCTTGGAACAAATTCAGATTTTTCAATAACTCGAAGTTTAGCATCCCTACTTTGACGAATGGATAAAGGTTCTGCAAAATATTCTAGACAACTCGAAAATTTATTAGGTATTACATCTGACTTTAAGCGAGGGTACTCTAATTTTACAGTTATAAGTAACCTGACCTGTCCGGGAATCTTCTTTAAAGATTTCTGTAACGAATTGCTTTTTGATAAAATAAAGGTCACACACTTTCCTGCACTTTGAAGGTGTAAATCCTTTTCTTGGAACAGCTGAAATCCATTTTTTACACAAGATTTCTCATCCTTCGGAAAAGAAAATACACACATTTTCAGCCCATTCACATAATTTTTTTACAACCCGGCACACTGCATATATACAGCATGTTTACGAACTTCTACACTGACAAATTAATTAAAAAACATTAATTATAGCGTTAAAACTCTCGGAAAAAACAAATAATAAGCTAGGATATACCTAATTCAAATATAACACGTGTAAATAACTGCACTCTTATACTAAAAACATGCAACATTCTCAAAAAATCAACATAACAGGTGTGAAATAGGCAGGTCCGCTGAGATCAGCCCTAAGGCCTTGTTATTAGGTGGTAATGTTTATACCCAGAATTTAATTGTGTTTTAAATCCCGGTATAAAAAAAAATACACCATTCCATTATAAACAAAACAAGTTGATCTTCAAATGACCTTGGAACTCCACCCATCGAAAACTTGTTACTATTATCTGGTAGATTTCTAAAAACTATTAAACTTTTATAGGAAATATTTTTTTCTAAAACATCTATTTTTCGGAAAAATCTGTCGTTTCCATACTTTTCAAGCCCGTAAAAGTATTTAATACTTAGGGTATTTTTTGTTATTCCAGTTTTAATAAATAAGTTTAATTAAATAGAAAAATAAGTTTAATTAATTTAAAAAACTATCAAGACATTGTTTTAATTATCGTCTTTTTTAGACTGGAGTCAATTACATCTGAAATTAATTTAATTTACCGCGTTGTATATTTATATTTATTGCACAATACAGCCAATCTGTTAAGAAAGCAAGTACCTTTGTCAAGAACAGGTTTAATTTTGCCTAGAAATTTAAAACATGCCTTATCAAACAGTTTGTTGGATGTTACTTTAGGAAGGCTTTACCCAGAAGTTCACAATATAATTTTTGAATATGTTCAGGTAATACTCAATTATACATATTACTTATAATGAAAATATTGTTTATTATTTTTCTTTTTGTAGAGTTTCTGCGTTAATGGTGAAGTAGACCCTTTGAAAAAATACAAAGACGTTAAAAAAATATGTAATGGTATGACTGCAACTGTTAAATTTTTAAAACAGCACAAATCTTTAAGTACCTCAGAAAATTTTAGGCTAGCAAAAGTGGCCTTGCCAAGCATAGAATTTCATAAAGAATTTGATTTTTTAAAGGTTTTAGTTGAGATTTGTTCTGAAAAATGTTCAGTCATCTCAGATGATTCAACTAAGAATGTGATGGAAGGTAAACATTATTATAGTGACCTAAACATTTGTTTATGTGCACAAGTTGCATTGAATTTAAAAAGTTATAAATAATAATTAACAACTCTGTCAAACTAACAAAAATGGAAAATATTTTAAAATTATGCTAATCCAGCACATATTCATTTATATAATAATAAAAATGTTGTGTTGTAAATTTGGCCAGTCGAAAATGTTTTGGTCAATTGATCACTATTTTTGATTTATGACTGACTAGGTCAAACATATTTTTTTAACATCTGCCGAATCTGAAGACCTCTTTCGGATGAGCATGATCATGGATTTAGATTACCTATGTAATTGCTCAATATTTGGTTGAACGGAAAACAAATAACCGTTATGTTCAAAAATATTACCTGAAAAATAAGTTGCGGATTTTAATATTCTGTGTGTATGGTTTATCCAATGTCAATTTAAAAACGATATAAAAAACAAGAGCGCATCATTCCTTTGTAAACCGACCTCAAACGCATGCCATCCATAACTTACTTTTCAAGGCTTTTCAATACATGCCCAACAATATTTTAAAAATCGTTAATTATACACGTAACACATAAACTGACATTGGATAAACTATACTGTGCTTAATTTCCGTTTAGATGTTCTGCGGTGTGCTGAATAAAAATATATAATATCCAGATTTGTAAAAGCCATTCAACTCTAAAAGCTGTTGGCCCGTACTGGTGTAACTTTAGAGCGATATGGAACTGTCAGAAAGCTCAAAGTCATTTGAGCAAAAACAATAAAGTGACTGGTCGTTATACCTGGCCACTCTGGTCTGGAAGGTAACAAAATAACTGATACCTTAGTGATACTAGGCATATCCTCAAGTACTGCCAAAATGGCTATCTTTACTTGGGCTGAAAGGAAAACTCTCCAGCATTGACAAGAGTTACCAGGATTAGTAAAATATGATTTATATCTTGTCCTTTTGTAGTTACAATCAATAAATATCGTAATAATAATTAGTTGATTTAAAGGTGTTTATAAAATACCCTTTGAAATCAAGAATTAAGAAACTTTTAGGGTTTAAAAGAGTAAACCTGAAAACCCTAACAGGCCTATATACTCGGCAGTGCCGATTAAACTATCATCTGCATAAATTCGGCCTGGCGGAAAACACCGAATGCCGCCTATGCCTGGAGGATGATGAGAAGGCAAACCACATGTACGCCTATCCTGCTGTGGATAGAATCCGATTCTTAATATCTGGCAAAGGGCAATTGCTGCCAGAGGATCTGGATACTCACTCAATAAAGTTACCAGTTTCATTAAGAGATTGAAGTTATTGGGTGAAACATTGTAACGATAGAATTTAGTTAAACAGTTTTATATAAATAAATATTCAACATTTAATTTATTAGTAGAAGCTAGACATGTATAATATAGAATTTGTTTCTTTGAAAAGGTAGGTCACCTTAACTACCCCAAATAAATAATTGGGTATCTATAAACATTTTGCTATTTTGTTTATATTTACATGCCTTAGTTACTTTGTTTGTATTCATGGGCACAAACTTAGCAACCATTTAGTAAAAAATGGGATGCAGACGCTGGAAAAGGCAGATCAATTCCTGAGCCCGTCCGTGAATAATCTCAAATATAACTTAGGTTATAATTAAATATCAGTTGAAAATTTGATGGACACTTCTACATCTCAATATAGAGTTGGTCCTAAATTGAGAGCCGTAATTAACTAAGTATTTAAGCCTGTCCAAATACTAGTTTCTTAACAGATAGAGTTTGTCCGGATCTGTGTAATCGTAAATTAAAAGACAATCATTATTTTATACTGGAAGTTATTGTCAGTCATTAATACAAGCACGTTGCGTCACTTTGACACACGTCAAGTATAAGTTGAACTCAGCAAAATTTTGCCTAACTGTCGCTTTGACAGTGACAGATGTCAGGTGTCATTTGAAGCCAGCCTTAATAATTTTTATTAACTGTCATTTTGACAGTGACAGACCTCAAATATAGTTTGTTTTTTGTCAATCAAAATTAATTTTGCTAATCTGCGACTACATGCCCAATTTATTAATTCATTACCGTTACTCCAAAATTATCTCCTCCTATTACGTCGATATTGGTTAAATGAATTTAGTGTTCTTTTGTATTTATTGTTGATAGAAGTGGAATGTTTGTGTTATTACATCGTTGAATAAACCATGTTCAGTTGAAGTTTACGATCTTTAATTTCTTATTGAACCCTGGAGTAATTATTTCTCCACTGTAGTTACACCGAGTACAATAGGGCCGTTGGTTTTCCAACGACAGAAAAACTATTGTCCATTTTGTAAACCATACACAGGGCGTTACAGTATAAGTAGGAGTGAGCCATAATAGGCCTGCTGATGGACGCAGTGGATGTCCCATTCACAATAATCTAACCTTACCTAAAAGCTGTTCAACTCAACTTATATGCTTTTGCTTTCTTTCAAATAGCATGGTAATTATAGCGATCAGGAATTTTAAACCATAATAATTTTGTGATTCATTTTGCTGGTTTCAATTCAAATCAGGTTGTTTCCATTGAACAGAAATTTATGTATTTTCTAGCTATAAATCGAAGTAAAATAAATCCTGATGAATGATAATTTATGTTTAAAAAATTAATTTTGTTCAACATTTTCATTTTCTAAATATTAGAAACAAAAATAATGGTTGTGTCTGTTTTATAAATTTTTTTTTGATACATTTAACATGTGTGGAATAAGTGATTATTTTATACAGTAATAACCTATTCAATTCTCAGAATGTTTGTTGATTTTTTATTAGGTACTTATTTTTTAAATTGTTATGTTTTTTTTATTGTTAATATGCAAAATAATTTTACTACCAATCTTTTACCAAATTTTCTCTCGCGTAAAACTTTAAATATCTTGATCTAAAGCCCCCCATACACCTGCGAACAAATTGCGCAAACTAACGTTGCACAACAGATTGTTGTGCGAACAAGGTCACCCATACACTGCGCAATTTTATACAAACTTCAGTTGCTTTTGTCGTATACCTACGGAAACATACCGTCTGACGATGCAGCCTGTTTAGCTATAATAATTGCTGTTGCGTCGGATGTTGGTGTTAAAAAAAGAAAAAAGAAGCAGAGAGTGTGGATGAAAGAGTGGTTGAAGAAAAAATCTCGTTTTAACCACGCAAATCTCCTCAAAGAACTTCAGTTGAGATGCAATAGTTGCGCAACGCCACTCGTTGTGCAATTAATTACAACCAAGTTTGAATTTCTGCAACTAGTTGCGCAGCACGTCAAACAACACCATACATTATACAATTGTTTGCACAATAGCCTCTGTTGCGCAATTTGTTCGCAGGTGTATGGGGGGCTTAAAACTCCTGGTATAATTTTTTTATGCTATGTAAAAATGTGAACATTTTTTTAAAACTTTTTATTATTACATATTTTAGAAGTTATTTTAAATTTGCTGTCACATAATTTAATGGAGGTTAGTGAGGAAATGTACAGGTTGTGTCAAAAAAAGTTGTCACAAACATTGGACCAAAATTAAATATGTCCCATACTGGCCAGGCTGGTTCCCAGGTTCTGTTTTTAATGACGTCTAAAATATTAGTGGAAATATCTGCGTTTGGGATAACAAATAAGAATTTTGAGGTAAGTTTTATAATACATTTTCTAGAGAATATTTAATTATGTTTTAAGCGATTATACATAATTTACAGCAAAATGATATAAAAAATTTAATTTTATGTAAGAAAATCATTTTAAAATAATTGATTATATTTCTAACAACTTATCCCTCAGCGAGCATCCACCGTAGTAATAATTTTCTTGTATGGCAGTTTTGGTTCAAATGCTGTTTGATCTGTGAAAGTTAATCCCAGCTTCAACTTTCAAAAACACTATATTACCAAATCAAATATAATTTACGTTATTTTTATAAAGAAATTATTAAAATGTTTCCTAAACAAATACGTTTTAGATTCAACGGTATGCAGAAGACATTCTCATCTACATATTAAAATGCAAAGTCTTAGTATGCGAGTCTGTCTGGAATAAAATTATAGAAGCATTAATACCATCCTTACCAATAATAGCTTGCCACACTAACAAAAGTTCGCCTTTAGGCAAATCCATCATGACCCTCATGGATCCTGATATGGCAGTGAATGTTTGCATGCCTCCGATTGCCATGCTAAAGTGTAATATACAATTCCTTTTTGCAAATGATGCCTATTTGCGGGACGAGGCATTCTCTCGAATATATTGGTTGATGGCATCTCAAGAAAACTCTAGGGAAATGTTACCCAAATTTAATACGTTGTATGATAAGGCTTTAGCTAATGTTTGTCACTTAAAAAGAGTGGTAGATGTTAATAAAGTTAGATACACGGAGCATTTTTATCAGGTAATACAGTCAACTTTTTTTGTCCAAGCTTTTGCTATATTTTCTGTAAGTACTGCTGTTATGAATTTTTTTCATCTATAGCCTAGCAGCCTTCACCAAGTCATGGAAGTATTAAACTCCCAAAATGTTGAACCAGTCTTGAGAAGGTCAGCTCTTAATCAGGTCAGCGTAATGATGGAAGACCCTTTACTGCACCAAATTTTCCTAGATGCGAATGGCATTGAATTAGTAACTGACGTAATGAAAACTGCTCTAACTGAGCAAGATTATAGGGACTATCCAGATTCAATTATTCCCATTGCGTCTATTTTGAAAAATATCTGTTTATACCATTCCAGCATTAGGGGAGAACCTCAGTTCAAGTATGGAGGTTTTTTATTGCTTATTACGAGGTAAGAAAACACACTTATGAAAATAATATGAGAGCTAATGCGGTCCGCCGAAATTATACAGGGTGGTCCGAATTGTACCTTTGATAATTTGAAAATAAATAATAATAATAATTTATTCAAAAAATAATTTGTTACACTACACAGGGGCGGTTCTAGACCTCAAAAAATAGAGGCCCAAAAAATTTAAACAATTTTTTTTTTCAAATAAATAACATTTTTATTTTTAAATATTTTTTTTTAAAATCTTATTTTTAATGAATATTTATGAAAATGGTTTCAAAAATTCGGCAAATCTGCCCTAAAAAGTAATAATAAAGTGGAACGATACGTAGAATAATAAAAATAATATAAAACAGGATCTAATTAAATAACATTTTTCTATTTCCATCAGCATAAAGGTATTCAAAAACGTCTTTAGTTCCTGTTCTATGGTCATTAGAGCCATCCCAACTAGGTGCTCTTGCCCCATAGTACTCTTTAAGAATGGTTTAAGAGTTTTAATACTGAAAAAAATCATTCTGTAGATGCAGAATATATTATGTTTTTAATTGAATTGAACTGGGCAACTAAGTAATCAATTAGTCCCAGACCGAGAATAATATACATTTAAGCAGTTTAGGAACACCTTTTAAAAAAATGAACCAGCTACGTGGATCGTAATTCACTGAAAGGGAGTCCCGATGTTATATTGTTTCATTTGGCCCTTACTTCTTGTCCTTGACCCCTTACTTGCTGCACAGACTTCACATTTGCGGCACCAAGCCTCCACATCTTGGCGGTTGTTCATCCAGTAGAATCTTTCACATACTTTTGTCAGAGTTTTATTGATGCCAAAATGCCATTGTGCCCATAAAGCCTTCAGTCCCACTGCTTTGTCTGAAATATCCTTCCAATTAGGTCGGGTTCCCATTTCCTTCCATTCCAGAATAGGACCAATTTCTTTATCATTTAACTACTCTTCCCTTAATGTCTCTTTTGTCCAATCATCGGGAAAAATTTTAATGGTGTTCACGATTAGCATCCTTTACTGTTTTTCCACTGTGTGACAGTGCTTGCAGTAATCCTGGCATGGTCTTCTGGAAAGGGCATCTGCATTTCTATGGGACTTCCCAAGACGATGTTCTATTTTAAAATTGTACTGTTGCAGTTTTTCTATCCAGCGAGCTAATTGGCCTCCTGGGATCTTTAACTGCAATAACCACTTCAATGCAGCATGGTCCGTTCGAACTTTATGTTGTCCATATAGGTACTTGTGAAAATGATCTATGGATTTGGCAATGGCCAACAGATCCTTCCGCCTCACACAATAGTTACATTCTGGTTTGCTTGCTGAAGTTTATCAATTACTTTTTCCTGTCCGTTTTGAATTTGGGAAAGAACACATCTAAGTCCAGAATTACTGGCATCCATGTCTAATACATAGAGACCTTTCTATTGAGATTTTAAAGACCTGGACTTGATCATAGTGCTGATTTTAGCGTTCTGAATGATGTTTCGCACTCTTGTCTCCATTGGTACTGAACCTTTTCTTCTGTAAGCCGGTGTAGTGGCTTTGCAATATTAGCAAATCGTTCCACAAATCGTCTGTAGTAAGTGCATAGGCCAAGGAAGCTTCGTACTTCGTAAACATCTGTTGGCCTCGGCCAATCTTGTTCGGCAGAAATCTTGTTTGGGTCCGTTCTTATCCCTTCCGAAGACACAACATGTCCAAGGAACTTGACTTGTTTCTGGAACATTAGGCACTTTTTGGGATTCAATTTCAGGTGTGAATTTCTGATTCTTCCAAACACTTCTTGAAGATTCTTCAAATGCTCTTTAAAACCCCGTCCCATAACCATCACATCATCAAGATAAACTAGGCATGTCTTCCAGGTTATTCCTGGTAGTACCAGTTCCATTAGTCTTTCAAAAGTCGCTGGCGCATTGCATAGGCCAAAAGGCATCACAGTGAATTGATAAAGGCCACTTCCTGTCGAATAAGCTGTCTTGTGTTTGCCATATGAATGAAGTCCCACTTACCAGTATTCGCTTCAAAAATCTAGAGTGGAAAACCACTGCGAACCTGCTAGCGTACTACAGTTAGTGTGTCATCAATTCGGGGCAATGGGTAGCTGTCTTTTCTTGTGACGTCATTTAGCTTCCTGTAGTTGACACAAAATCTTAAAGTTCCGTCCTTATTAGCAACCAAAACTACTGACGACGACCAAGGACTGGTTGATTTCTCAATAACTCCATCTTTAAGCATATTTTGTATCATGGCAGAAGCCTCTTCTTGTTTTGCTATTGGAAGACTCCTAGGTGGTTGACGAATGGGAACTTATACATCTATTCACGCGGTCTAGAACATTCCAGAACATTTCCTGCCATTCTTGTACAATTCCAGTCTTATCTATTCAGTCTACATAATCCAGTGGCGTAACAATACATTGTGTCTAAAAATATTTATAAATAAATAGAACCTTTCATGTAGCACCAAATATTAAAAATTAGCAATACTTTTTCTCATGAGTAAAAATCTTTGTAAATTATTTTTGCAAGTGTAACGCCCTGTATTTCATATAATGCATAATGCTGAATCAGGAATAAATTATCAGTCACTGGCTGTGGCTCTAAAGACAGTCAAGAAAATTGAAGGAATTCGAGGTTTAGAGAGTGTGGAAAATTGTTAGAAGGATTTGATCCACAGGGGAAGGCCAGAGGCATGTAACTAAGACCAGAATAGGGCAGATTTTGTTGAATAATGATTATACTTAGGGAGTTTGGATGTCATCCCAGAGACGGATTTGTAAACCTAATACTATAGTACGAAAATCGCGTGATATAATAGTAATAAATTAAATTGTAATTTTTTGACAGTGTACTTACACATTAATTAATCTTTTGCACGTAAAACCGGGACCGATGAGCGGTCGTCGACCGCCGAAAATTATATTCCCTAAACAAAACACATACCTTGTCGATTACCTTCTGTTTGGTAGAAGGGAGTTATTTTGTTTACATCATTTAGCAATTTTGTTCAGTTTGAGAACTTTCAAGCTAGAGACCTCTTGTGTGTATGACGAGTATAAAAACATTTTTTATTTATTCGGTATTTTCTGTTTAGTGTAGTATAGTCTGCGAAAACCGATATTGTGACGAGACGTACTGGCTAAGACGTGACATGAGGGCGGGAAATGTCTAATACATGACATCTTCCTTCTTTTACACTGCTTACATTAAAGCGAGAACGATGATTGTTGTTTTGTTGACACGCGACCAAGGCGGAGGTTAGCTTACATGCTGGGCTACTTAAGGGCCGCACTTAATTTTGTTACCGATTATTCGTTCTAGCAGTGCGTTATATGATATATTGTAAGTATAATATTATAAAATAAATAATAATTATTTAATGTCAGTTTATTTGCTGGCGTGTTTTTGAAAATAATTTAAGAAGGTTATCGTGTTGAAGTGGGTTGTGTAATATAAGTAATAATTATTTTATATCTGTTTATTTGCTGGTGTGTTTTTGAAAATAATTTACTCTATTCACTTTAACTTTGCAGTGTTAGCCAAAATAGAAAACAAAATGCGCGCTGATTCTTGGTGCAGACAGCAGGCAGATGTACACAAGTGCAAAGTTCCTATAGCGGTTCATTTTCATGTTTATTTTATTTCATAATCATCGGTCGTAGTTGGACGTTTCACTCACTTATGTCCAACCCATCACTGCAAAGTTAAAGTGAATAGAGTATTAGTATTTGATGTAAAAATGTTTCGACCGTGGGAGACCTCTACGTCTACATCTTATTGTGTTTGTGGAAATGAAAGTGATAGTGATTACAGTGATGAAGGAAATCAAATGACCCGTACAAAAAAGGATGGACTGATGGATCTAGGAAATGTCAACCAATCTCATTGCCCCCTAATAAAGGGACTGGGTTGCTTATAGTGCTTGAGAAATGTTCTTTTTCAGGATGTTATTATTTATTAATGTTATTATTATTTTTTTCATTTTAACAAAAATATGTCTTTCTGTTTTTATTATAGTAATAACTTTACTATTAGAATTTATTTTTAGTTTATTTATTGAGAAAAATATTTATTTTTGTTCCAACTTTGAGGGTATATTTTTTGTTTTTATTTTATTTTTTCTTCCATACCCATCCTTTCCTGGCAAGAAATGCTCATACCCCCTCACGGTTCTTGCTGGATAATAACAATTTATATTAAGCGAACTTGAATACTGTAACTGCTGTTGTCTAGTCAATACTTTAAATTCAGTATTTTTATTTCAAGTTAATACTTTTTTTGTACAATTGTTAAATTGTTGCTAGCTAAATTGAGCACAAAAACCTACACTGAAAAAGTAAACGAGCAAACAATACAGTTAAATCCGGCTCTGCGTTCCGTAGCGTCTTCCCCGTACGTCCCGTCACAATTTCGTTTTCGCAGACTATACGTTAGTGGACGTAAAGGATGGTGAGGCAGTCCGCGTGACCTGTTGTATGTTATATAAAGTATGGGTCTGTCAGTCGGCCGTGACAAAACACGTGTCGTCGAAAAAACACCAAACGTTGATTGGCGGAGATAAGTAAAGGTAGTGAAACAGGGAGCTGTTACATAAAGAAGTTTACAAGGTAAATACTGTTTACTGTTCTGTCTGCCCCTGTTTTCTTCAGTCACTTATTTACGTCATCACATCCAAATTCCCTAAGTCTAATAATGTTAGTTAATTTTTCTGTAAATTTGTTCTTTTTTTCCATATTTTAAAATATATAAAATCTTTCAACCATTTTTTTTATACAAAAATATATTTCTACTTTAATCTAAATTTAGCCATCCCATTAAAATTCAGTAATAATACTAATAAATTCTGTCTTTATTTGAATACAATTTTAGGCCTGTTCTTGTATTTTACTGAAGAACGAATGAGGCAAGATGCCACTACTCTGTTGTTTCTGTTGATTTTTAAGGATTTTATTATGGGAAGTCCTTCTAAAGCAACATTGTCGCTACCTGACGTTGTTTGTGATAGAATGCATATGCCTTTTGTATGTCATTCACACTGGAAAGTAAGCATTTATACAAAAGAAGACTTGAAAGGTAGTTAACATAAAATACTGATGCCAGGCATTTAACAAAAAACAATTTTCTTTCAGCGTCGATCATTTCTGACCGTTGGTGTTTAAGTTCTATACAAATTCAGTGGAATTTGGAAAATTTTGGTGGTTTTCAGGAGCTAATAAAATGGGAGGATATAAAATATGATGACGACTCAATGATCAACTTTGTAGATGAATTGAAACTGAGTAGCTATGATTTAAACGCTATAAAGTCATCATGTATTAGTTTTTGCATAAGAAAATATCTAAACACCATACAGAATGGGACCTCTCATAAAATAGTTATAGAGTCTGTAGATTATTTGACTTTGTAAGTAAATGTACTTTTTAAATGACTCATTTTTGTGTCCATATATTCATTAGAATCATTTAAATATATAAAATTATTTCTCCATAATTTTATTATTTTTTTTTAATATGTTTGTATCTACTAGTGCTGTTTAAAGCCCGATGATATTTTGTTTAAAACATAACAGTTTTGTACTTTACACAATTCCGTCAGTGATGCAAGTCGGTACACTCAAAAAAGAAACATCTATTTATGATCTTGTGGGATAAAGTTGCAAGCTGTTAGTATTGCAGTATTGTACTTATGTTAAGTCTGTTTTAAATTACTGAAATCTGAAATAAGTATATCTATTTTTTAATAACAAAGGGATAGGCGCCTGGCTGTATGAATTTTATCCTAATGCTTAAAAAAATAAATACATTTCATTGAATGATCAAGGACTCATTTATCATCGTCCAAGTTTCGAAAAGGTGTAACTTTATAAAAAAAGCAATATTTTTTATGGATTTTGAAACCTGTTGATATAATTTCCACCAGGTCCTAAAATAAAAAATGTTTTGCAAATATTTTACAAATTGTCCAAAAAATAACTTGGAACACAGAATTTTTGTAACCTTTTTTGCAAATTTCATTCGTAGTTTTTTCTCTGCAAAACTTCTTCATTTAATTTTGATACGTATGCGTTAGCCCAAAACAACATTAAAAGTGTAAATTATAGGTTATGTTATATCTTTATGTCAAATATTGGCATTTGGTGGGGTTATTGGCCAACAATAATTTTTAACCAGCTAAATAAATTTTTTTCATAGCCATACTTTCAGCACAAAGTGGATTTTTTTACGTTGGAAAAATCCGACTCGTTAGATTTTTTTTATATTTTGTTTATAATTGCGAGCCAACTAGTTTTAACACATCGACTGTCCCAGTGCGTTTATTCCCTCCAAGGAATGGTTTAAGGCATTAGCCATTATTTTAATGACAGTAATTATATAAATTTTTAGTTGCTAATTTTTGTTATAATTAAAATCTGTGGTCTAACAATGAAAGTAAATTAAAAATTCCTGTATTTTTATTTTAGAGGATAAATTTTATTTGTTACAAAAATAACAACTAAAAATTTATGTAATTATAGTCATTAGAATAAATAGCTAATGCCCAAAACTATTTTAAGTATTATATCACATCCCATTTAATTTTTAAAAATTTGTAATAAACCAAAATAATGTTTACGTCTGATTTTTTTTTTACAGTCAATGCAATAATTAATGATAATTTATTATCTAAAATGTCTCAATGTTGTTTTTAGGTATATTAATTTATATAAAATTTCGAGAAATATTACGCACAATGATGATGATTTCCTGTCGCATCCATGGGAACAAACTTTTGCAAGATTTACTGAGATCTCTACCCTCATGCGAGGAAGATGGGTTACTATTAAAGAGTGTTATAAAACTTTTCACTTTATTAATCCCATTTTATAAGTCCTCAGGTAACAAATGTTAACAGTGTTCAAAATTCAAAGCTCATCATTGGTATCTTGCTTATTTACAGATAGAGGGCATAGGTATTTAAATTTGACACTGGTGTATTTTTATAAATAAGAATTCTAAAAAAAAAAAAAAATATGATTTATTTTATTTCATCTGAATTTTTATTGTGATATCAACCATATGTCAAAGATACATGTTTAAAATTTTCCATAGAAATAAAGTATACAAAATGATATATTAACTACAATATAAATATAAATATAAACTGATTGTGTTACATGTGCTGCACATGGCGATCCTCTTTTTTGCTTTTGCGAAGGTTAGTTATATGCGAAGACCCAACTTCAGATACCTGTTTATTTCCTGTGCTATTGCTAAAGCTTGATAGTTGTAGTTTTAAATCCGCGTGCGGTGGGTGTTAACATTGAAACACTTATTTTTGTGTGTATTTATACCTTTTTTTTTTAATTTTCAACTAGTGCCACATGAAGGACGCATTCTCGGTAGTAACGATTTGTATAGTTTTTTCTTTTAAATTATTGGCGCATATAGGATACATTCTCTGTAGTGATAATTTGTACAGTTTTTTCTTTTGTCAGTGTTTTATGCAGGGTGTAACTTAAGTAAGTCAAAATATTTCAGGGTGGTATTCTTTAGGTAATTTTAAGAAACAAAAAATCATATAAACAAGTGCCCAAAAATTCTTCTTTTAGGGATACAGGATGCTGAAATTTGCAAAAAAAATATCGAATTTTTCTTATCATTATTAGTGTAGCTATTTAAACCAAATTTCAGGCGCAGTAGACTTAGATAGGATGCCTTAACCAATGGTGGAAATGTGGGTAATTGGTACTATATGAATTTGATAAAAAAAAGTAATAACGCCCTGTAGAAAATTATAAACAATCAGATCTTAGATAAGTCATGCAATTATAGACAATAACTGTATCTTCAATTTTTTTTGCTATCCCTCATAGTTCCAGCAATTTTTCCACCGTTATTGCAAAAATAATAATTTTAAGACTGAAGGACCTTGGTCGATGGCCTTTTTGGTGAAACCAATAAAATAATTTTATTATTATTATTAATAATAATAATTTTATTAAACTAAACAAGCTTTGGTTGTTTTATTTTTGTCATCTTGATTACATGTTTAATTGGCTTGGTTTGATTTATCTTAAGATGTGATCACTTCTAATTTTCTGCAGGGATTACTATTTTTTTTTACCAAACTTATGTTACTGATTAACCATATCTCCGCCACTGGTTAATTGTACTTAGCACGTGACGCTACTACATCTTAAGGCAACCTACATAAACGTATTTTTAGCCACCTATTCTGATGAACTTTTGTCCTCAAAATTAGCTAAGGAATATCACCCTGAAATATTTTAACATATTTAACTTACACCCTGTATAGAACTCACTTTCGGTAGTGACAATTTGTACAGTTTTTTTCCTTTAAATTAATGGCCCACACGAGGCATTGCTTTTATGTACTAACGATTTGTGTATTGGTGAGAAGCCATTCAGTAAATTACAAAAACAAATGGGGAAATTTACTGAAGTGAGATATATTAGGCATACGCATGTCGATATAAACATTTACAAAATATAGATCCCTATGCCTACCCTACCTATCTTTTTATCGAAAACACCAAATCTTGACATGTCTTTTCGTTGGGAGTGCCAAATCATTCGAGATTTAATAATAATAATGGATGTAATCAAGAAAATAAATAATACAAATTATAACATTGCATATACCTAATTGAGCAATAAAATACCTGTATATAAAACGTTTAATTGGTAATTAATATATATAATACATGTACAGAGTGTGCAAAAGAAAATTAAATTGTATAACTTATTTTTTTATTTCCGTTGGGAGATATAGATAATATTTCTTTTCTTGTTACAAATATACCCAAGTGCCAAACCAAAACATTCTATTTCTTCATATAAGTAAGAGATAAATGTTGAGTTTCAAATTTCTAATACTCTTTATTATTACAATTATATCTCTAATTTTCAATAAAGAACTATTGTGTCTTAATATTTTACTAAACAAATATCACATAATATAGAAACTTCTTATAGATGAACGTAAAGAATATCTACTGTTATTATTTGCCTTGGCCCTTAGACAATGATTAATTTTATTTCATTTTCAGAGAAAGAATGTTGGATAATAAGGATTTTAAAGGACAGCAGTCAATGTGTCTTAGATTTATTATGTATTGACAACACAACGGACGAAGAGAATAAAATTATCGGACAAGAGCTTCTGAAACTTATAACTACTTGTGTTTCTCAGGAACAGCATTATTTGGATTATTATACACCTTGTTTTGTAAGCACCTCGAAACCTTGGACCCACATTATAAAACTTATTGCCGATAATTTGAAATTTAGTGATGCCCAGCATTTTTATAATCTAGGTAAAGGTTAGAGCAAAAGTTTGATATGTAAATAATTTGGTTTTAATCTTCCTTCTTAGTTTAAAAATTCTGACATTTTATTTGCTTCTATTATGCATTTCTAGAAAAAATAATTAATTATTTGGGTATTATATAAGTATCTTTTCTTAGTATTAGCTGGAAGGAATAGTTGTTTCTGTATAAAAATGCATTTAAATCACATTTGAATTTTCTCAGCCTACTTAGACTCCCTGCTATCATGTTTGGTGCATTTGACAGCTTCGTTAGGTTGGAGCAACAGTAAAGCCAATACCATTGCCAAAGAACCGATACCACAAATGATATCAGGTCTCTGTGAACTGGTGGGAGCTTTTCATTGTGGCAAAGGACCATCAGCAGCTGTATCCGTTATGGGATTGAGCATTACCCGACATGTGCTTTTAATTCTGAATCATTTGTTAGCCGAGTTGCAAAATTCAAAAGTTAAGGTAAATGACTATTTAATTTAAAGGAATATGTATGTCAAGATAACATAACATTCTGAATCATCTAAGTGCTAGAATCAATAGAAAAATTTCTTTTGGCACAAAAAAAACTGAGCAAAAAGTCATCCTTATTATGTTCTTGCTTTATGCAATTTTTTAGTTGTCAGAATAATCTGTTCTCTTAAAAATATTCGGTGGTTTCTTTCTTGAAACAATGGCAAAACCTCTAAGAGGCAATTTCCCAAATAATCGTGTGTATCGAGACTATTATTTTTTTATTCTAAAACTATCAGTTCGATGAAAAAATTACATTTATGAAAAGTAAAAATTAAGTAAATACACCATGAACTAGCGCAATCACTAAAATTTATCGTTAATGAAAACCAGCCCGAATTACCTAACCGACGCACGTTGCTGTATTCAAATAGTTCCAAGAAATGACAACAGGTAGAATTGTGCAACAGAGTACATATCGTTATTTTGAACAAGTTAAACAAAGACAAACAACCAGAATAGGCCTGATAGTTGCCACATATATTAAAAATAACAACATGAGACGGGTGTTATTATTTATTGCTATTTAAGTCACGAGCAATTAGGACAAAAAAATTATTATCAACAATAAATTTTAATTATTGACCAACGTTGGCCAATAATTAAAATTTATTGTTGATAATAATTTTTTTGTCCAAATTGCTTGTGACTTATTTCTCCATTCTACGAAGTGGACGTGAATTGGTAACTATTGCTATTTATTTCATGTCATTTTCCATCTGTGGAATGGCATGTGTGCGTTACGTATTTGAGAGTACGTGCTTTCATGTACTGTTTATTTTTTCATTTAACTAGTAAACAGTTAACTTAACCATTTTTTTCTTATGATTACAAAGCAGGTACCAAGAGGTATGACCTCTAACCCTGCGTTGAATTAATTCAACGCAGGTCGGGCTTTTGTCCGTTGAGTAGTTGTTAGCTGTAAATCTTATTAAAAAATTGTCTAACTTTTGAAGGGTTGGGAGGTATATTTCTTTGATGATGTTGACAAAGGAAATATATTAAGGAGTTTCCTAGCTTTGTGGGCTAGTAGAGACACTGTATTGAGAGCTGCGGCTTTGCAATTATTTAGTGGATTAGCGACCTCTCCAAGAGCAGCCACAGAAATAGTTAATGGTAAGCAATTCTTTTTGTTTCTCTTAAATTGTCCGTATTTTGTCGCTATAATAAAAATTGCTTGCACTATTATAACTCCATTGTGCAATGTGATGTGACTATATATTTCACAAAAGTTGTTTTAGAGGTTACAGTTGACAATGGTATTTGGGAGCTGGCCTTTACTGTAGTTCTTGATCACACCGAAGCTAGTATAGTAAGAGAAAATGCTGTACAACTACTTGCTAATTTAGCAGGTCATATAGCACCTTTATGTAGTGATAAATTGTCTACTTCTAACGTTTTACCAGCATTAAAGAAGGTAAAATTAAATATAGGACACATGTATAAATAATAGTATTATAGTACAAGTGAAGAAACTAAGAATTTTGCTCATGTATGTGTCAGTTTTGCAGAGGCACTTAAGTGAGCAAATTCGTTTCATCACGAGTGCTGTACAGCGTTTTGGTTAATCCTGCTATTGAAATGTTAAAAAAAATATTAAAATTTGTAATACCTGCCAGTACTTGGTTTCTGGTCATGCATGGAGTGTAAATCAATATAAACGGCAAGTCGCATTCTATGGTTCATGTAAATATAGACATTTGCAATTGTCAAGAAAATTATGCATCTGTCACGTCATGAAATTTTTAAAAAAAATTGTGAAAATATGGAACAAGATGACGATGCTACTGTGCCAAAAGATATTTTAATAGAAGCTAACCCGCTACGTTTCATCTATTCGAAAGGAAAATATTTGAACGAGATGGAAAAATATCGTCAATGGATGCAATCACAATGGTGTGATGGAGGTAGTTATGGTAGATTATTTTAATGGAATGATAAAGAAGTATGTGCCCCCTTTATTATAGTCTACATACTCGATATTGAGGTCAATGTTATTTGTTTTTGAGAATTGGCAAGTAAATTTCATAGTTTTTAAAATTAAAGGATGTAACCGCGTGATTAATTTGTAGGTAGACTTTGTTTGCAGTTTTGAAAAGTAAGTCTAAAGGGTACGAACCTAGGAAGAGCGAAAACGTTTGATCAGAAAGATGTGGAGAAGTTGATAAATGAAGCCCTCGATGAAGTTTTCTTGCTTATGAAGGTGGTTACTGTAGTAGGAGTTATGGACACTTGTAGGTGCGATGAGCTATTGAATCTCAAAACAACTGCCATTGAAGATAATGGCTCCGTATCAGTTATTAATGTCTTGAATCTTTAATAAATGTTATGAATTATATTGTAGTTTATTTCTACTTTCGGCAATGAAACAGTAAGTAGGCGAACATATTTTCACTCACTGCTTTTGCCTAACTGTTGCCATAGAAATAATGACTAGACAAAACAAAATGTTTCAAGTTGTGTATCCAAGTAAGAAACAGCATGTTTCAATAGCAGGATTAATCAAATATAATTTTTTATAATTGAAACCGTTAATAATTAATATAAGCAAACTGTTTTTAAGATTTTTATTTTAGAATTGTGCCAGAGAAATATTAAAGCTAATAGAGGAATATGATTTTTACCATCATTTGGACATTATTTTGAGTAATTTATTTACGATACGCATCTCAGACAGTATCCGAAGTTGTCATTTAAAAGGTAATAATTTTTGTCTTAGTTTCAGTTTTTACCAATCACCTTCAGTTAATATTTATATTTAATATAGCAAAGTAGAAACCAACATATTTTTATTCACATCTGATTCACCTGATTGTTATATTTTTTAATTGTATGTGCATCCATATCCCATCTGGTGTCTCCTCCAGTTATTGTCGATCATATCTTGCATTTTTCTGCATCTCCATGGGGAACTTTCATATTTTGACATTCCTAATTTCAACCCTTTTACGTGCATTTATAAATTTCTTAATGCTGTTTTACATGATGCAAGAAATTGGATAATTAATTGCTGCAAAAAAATTGTCAACAAGAAAATTTAGCTAGGGATTTTACACCATGCAATTTATTGCACATTATTTTTGTATTGCCAACTTGATTGTGTGACTTATCCTATGTCAAAATTTGATTTACTGGATTAATAATAATAATAATTATTATTATTGGTTTTAATGAACCCGTCCAACACAATGACATGTAAACAAAGCTTCATTTATACCCCAGCGTCGTCTTGGTTTAGGACAGGTCTAATAAGAGACATGGATTCTCTCGACTATACATCAGGTGAGTTTTTAGGTTATATCTTATATTGTCCACAATAAATATGTGAAAAAAATTTTTATTTGTTAAATAAATAAATTTTAATGGTTTAAATTCATTTATTTTTAAATTGAGAATCTAATAATGGATAGAATTATGAGAAGATGTGCATAAATTGTGTCGTACAAAAGCCCACACTTATTGACATTTAGTAATTAATTATTGCATTGTTTACTACGGCATTTACACAATGCAATAATAATTTGCACAATTTATTGTCCAGTTTCTTGCGTCGTATAAAACGGCATTTATACCGAAATTACATTTTGTTGTAGCAAATGACTCTCTGCATCAAATCTCCACTAATTACTTACTGATAGTATGTATTTTATAGTCCCATCAGCAATAGATGAAGAACTTTTACACAAATGTTATCAAATCCACTTAAGTTAATTCTGTACAAAACGAGATTTTTTTTGTGTGGCTCTACCATGGAATAGAACTCCTTTAAAAAAAATGGAAAAATTAATTACTCCACCAAATTTTAAAATTTTTACCAAAGCATTACATGAGTTATTTGCACATCTGTTATGGATTTGGTTGCGTTTGCCGGAATTGCAAGGCTTTGTGCTGTTTTCTTACCTAGGCTTATAGATTTGTTCTCTTTTGACTGATGAATTACCCGAATTTCAAACACCGAACAGCAGTTGATGCAATAATAAAACCTACAACACGTATTTTCATTGTCTAGAGATATCCACAAAAATCGCGTAACAGTTTGCTGCAATGGAACTGCATAAAGAAACATATCAACAACATTATTTACACTACCATGAGATGGTGCAATGTCTAAAAGATACAAAATTTATTTGGTGGCCCTGCAAGTAACTCAGGATTTATTGCTTTTTGCATAATTAATATTGTCGCGTTCAAGAATTTGTTGTTTTTTGCTACACTTGACAAGCCCAATGAATCAGAAATAACATGTTGTTAGAACTTCAAACGGATTTGTTCACTTTTGTGTGAAAGCTCCTCAGATGACGAAGGAAGAGAAGTAAGATGTACTCTGTTACAAGCATAAAGGGGTTTACAGAATCATTCATAGTAAACTACTGACTTAGAAATTTTTTCAGTATCGGTTAATCAAAAGATAAATTTCCAATGGTCTTTTTTAACACTATTCTTCATTATGTATTTTTTTATATATATTTTTTGATTGATGCAACATTTTTGTGGGTCTTATGAGGAGTGCCCTTCCTCGTACACTGATTTAACTAATATTCAATAGGATTTTATGTTGGATCTTCCAAACTGTATATGGTTTCAGATTGCCACGTTGACTCGTGTTCGAGTAAAATGTATTTCACAGAACTGCCGATAGATAGACACCTACGGCATTCCTATTTTTTTTTTTTTTAGCATACCTATAAATATTACGGCATTTACTCTAACCTATCTTGGTTCTTTTCTGTTTGCTTTGTCATATGGTTTCCTAAAATCTTTAAATGGACATATTTCAATAGACGTGTGTAAATTGTTGATCTGGAGGGAAATAATGTATTTTCATGTTACAAATAGTTCCTTTGTGTTGTGTGGTAAATTATTAGTTTCTGTTTATATCCAGAGGAGCAATATTTATCGTGTCATGGAAATAAAATCATTTTAAATGTAGGTGTGAATTATTGCAATTTTTTTTCAGAAAACGGCAAAATTGGTTTGAAAAGCATATTTAATTATGAGAAATCATCTAGTACATCGAGTGAAAACTCTGAAAATAACGTTATGGTTACAACTCCAGGCTTTGTAAAAGGCATAGTAATATTTTTATATAATCTTATAAATTTATCTTCAGAAGATGTGCCTAGCAAATTACAAGAAAGAGGCCTTGTGAAACTGTTATTTCGGTAATCAATAATTAATAAATTTTGCTTGTGATTAATTGAAATTCTTCTAGGATGTTGTGTAATCCTTCAATAAGTGTTTGCAACACAAAAGAATTGTCTTTGTACTGTGATATATTAGAAATGGACACTGTCATCTGCTCAGTACTAAATAGATTGTCGAGATGTAATTCAGTATGTCTTGGAACAATATTACACACTAAGGACTGTTTAAATGTAATGCTGTCTTTACTCAACCACAGGATTTATCGTAAGTACTTACAATAATAATCACTGGTATTTTTTATGACATTAATTATCATCATTAATATTGTTCAAATCATGATAATTAGAGCATGACAAATCTAATGCTGGTCATAGATGTATAAAGGCAGCGAATGCAGCAGATCTAATTGAAATCTCTGCGAGCCGTATTCCAAACTGCAACAGATACAATGTATAAATAGTGTTTGTCTAATCTGCAATAAGCAAGTATTTCGTCGCAACCGTATAAACTGAAAAATAATGCTACAGTGTGCCAGTTTAAGATTTGCATCTTATATTTTTAAGCATCTCTTGTCGGGTATGCAATGTAACGCTGGTATTGACATACCCTTCTGACTGGAGAAGATAATAAAATTTGCAACACACGAAATAAAAGAAAAGTTTTTTTATGCAACATCTTTATGCGACTATATTTATGTGTTGTGTATGTAATATTCCACTACATATATTGTAGAAAGAACAGTTTAGAGCATTCTGGAAAAATATGTGCCGAATTAGGATTTACCGTCAAGAAGAACAACTGGTCGTAAATTGAACCATATAAAAAGCTTGGTAAAACACAAACTTAAAAGTATTAAAAAATAAAACAAATTAGATAACACTGTATGAAACGACAAAACCAAAAGGAAATCATCTGACAAATGTTTTAACACGCGTTTTAGACCCTGGTAGGCCCCTGTTACCATATTTACTTGCTTGTAAAAGATTACAAAGTATCAATGCAGCGGTATTGGACAGTATTCAACTAAACAAAATTCCTCAGTCATTAGAAGATATCTTACATATAATTCATAATGTATAAAATAAATTACAAACTAAAAGATGACCCTGATATGCGAGTTAATAAGCGGTATAATGACATTTTACATAAAAATGTGGGATATGAAACGTTATGTAATATTAATCAGTACCTTAATGAGGAACATCCTACAAGTCATTTAGAAAGTTCTAAGTTGTCGTATATTTGTCGATAGGTGTTGAAAGATCTTTTTCGCTTTACACACATTGTTTACCTCACAAAGGATATTTTTTTCAGCAGAAAACATAAAAACTGTGTTACTCATACAAATATGTTCATTGATGCGCAATCTCGGCCATTGTCCTCGGTCTTAACACAGAAAAGGTAAGTAATGTTACTTATTTCAACATCTGCCATAATTAACGGAAACGTAGGTATCCACATGGGACACTACTGAGAGTTGTCTGATTTGCTACACTCTAATGATAATGGTATTTATTGACATGTTGCTTTAAAAAGGAAACATGTTTGTACCCTTCCAGTAGACTTATACTGCCCTGCTATGACAGAAGGTTGTATCTGAAAAATGAAATTTTAGAGATATTAACTGTTATACCATCCACATTTCAAAATTAGCAATAATCAGCTATATAAAATAGAGATAAACAAACTCAATAATGCACACTTAATAATTAAATTCTTGACAAAATGTTCCATAGGTTTGTGGTAAATGTATATTGACATTATTATTTGTAATATTTAACTTTTTGTTAAACGTTCATTTTGAAGTACTCTGTGATTGTGCTACAATTGAAAGTGGAGAAGATTACGCTGAACGCCTTTTTATAAATATCCACCAATGTTGACAATGATAGAATACTTGGTACAGTTACCACAACATAAAGGTTTCGGATCCAAAATTTTAATTTTTTTTTCACAGCTTGGTTGCTGGACTACATATGTTTACTTGAATGAATGCACGGTTTATGCGGAGGGAAGTAATTTATTGCCTGTCTTTAGATTTTATTCATTACAGAAGAGAGGAAGAATACATGTTTTCTTTCAAATCACAAATGGCCTGAAAACCTTTATGTTGCGGCAGCTGTACCCATATTAAGAAACTTACCTCAGTTATTGGGCATGTTCTAGGGGTCATTCGTGCTGCTCTTTGGATATCCATTGCCCTCTGTATCTTTTAAGTGCTAAGCATAATTTTTCGTTTATTGTATTAATTTTGATATATTTTTTCTTCCGTTCATTGAAACATAATTCCGTGTAGACTTATTATAAAAATTACAATAAAAAAAGTATTTGTTCGATCGTACATTTCCTTTGTAAATGAAATAATAGAATGCTTTACAGTAAATGACGAATTTAAGTGATGAGTGGCATATTTGAAAATATAGTTTTTAATACATTAAACGATTTTGTAAAAAAAATTTATAATAAAATTTATTGGTATATTTGTCATGACGTCATCTATTTTCTTGTTAATTTTGTTCATCTATTGTTTATTTTAATATTTGACTTATGGCTTAGAAATTTAAAAATATACAGGGTATCCCGAAAGGAAGCAGTGTCCATCATTTCAGGAGACACAGTATATGAACAAGAAAATTCAACAAACACAAATTCTCTGTATTACTAATTAAAAATACAATTTCTTTTTAATTCTGTTTTAGATGTCCATCTACCTCAATTAGTTTATCTAAGAAACAAATTATGGACAGAAATTTTAAACTTAATTGCAACTCTAATAGAATGTGCTGACGATAATGAAGATAACTTTAACAATAGGTCCGTTGAAGTGCTCTCTATATTTTCGGGAACGCTCCTTGAATTAGGAAATGAACCTTTTTTCGAAACTCTTTGTGAATCAATAAGTTGCCTGAGATCTAATGGTAAGATAATTTTAATTAAGAGTTTTATATTTGACATAAATATGAAGGAAATGTTTGCGTGAGTGTATATATCTATACATATACATTCAACTTCCTTTCAAGCCGTTGATTTCGGCCTGACTGGTTTATAACGCGCGTAGGATATTTTTCTCCAATACAAGTGATGGGAGTAGACTGTGGCGCTCATACGCCGAAACTATTTAATTTACAAAAAATATGTTGACATAAATTATAGGAAATGTCCTGTAGTTTAATTTATTAAATAACTATTTTCGAAATACTCTTTTTTGGTTTCATTTTTACAACATGTCGGTGTGTGCGGCAACGATACGAAGTGGCAAAATAAAATTCAAGAAAAGCACCTTAAAATCTATAAAAAAGCCAAATATCGAACTCCCGGAAAGATTTCCGGCTAACCCCGTTTTTGAATACTTATCCTGGATTATTATTATTACGACTTTGTTAAGTGCACGTATATTATCACCAACAATCAGAAGAGGATTTCATGTTGCGTCGCGTTGAATCATTTAGCTCCAAAATTAGCTATCTTCTTGGAATAGAAGTCAGGGGCGTTTTATTTTCCAATGTGGTCAGATGTGTTCTTTGGTATTTGTAATCATACAATTTTATGAAATTACTTTTTAATTTTTAAACTGTATCAAAGTAAATGTGTTATTTTTGTCACCTTATATGAAACCTACAATAATTAAATCTAGAAATAGAGATTTATGAGAAAAATTGATGCCTCACTAAAAAATCATGGACCATAGAATCAGAATATTAGCAGGCTCTTAGAACAACAAGAAAATATTGTAGTATGATAAAAAAAATGGGCATGGAATGTATTTTATATTCTCTAGAGTAGTGAATAATATACATAATATGTCACATATAACTATTTGTTATAAATAAGTCTATATATGTACTTACATATAATTTTAAATTGTACCAGTTTTATATATCAGTAATTTTTCAATGTTTTCAACTTTCAAATATATATATATATATATATATATATATATATATATATATATATATATATATATATATATATATATATATATATATATATGCCATTCGGTAATGAAAGGAAAGAAACTTGATCTATTAGAACAATTAGAAATAAGTAAGGCTGTTAAAAATAATAAAAATTTAAAAAATTTTTACCGTTCACCATATTTTAGATAAAATAATTTAGATTTAAAAAATAAAGTAATGTCCAACTTATAAAAACATATTTTACAATAGTTTTATAGTAGGTACCAGATGTGGTTATATAAGCAATGAACACAAATTTTACTGTTCAGTATTCCCTGTACTCTTGACAAAGGCATAAAAAGCCGAAACACGTAGAGTTTCTAATAAAATATTTTTGAAACATTAAAAAGCAAATTTCCGTCATATATTTAAAAAAGAAAAATTGTTACAAGATCAGTCAGTTCGAAACAGGTAACCTTTACAACTCACCCTGAATTAAGGGGGGAGATAGGTGTAGAGGCTTTAAAAAATTCATTTTTTTTTTTCATAAATCGCTTGTAAAACTATTCAAAAATATGCTCCCAAAATTTCAAATCAAAATTCCAATTCGTTCTAAAGTTATAAGCGATTAAGTGAGCATCCTTCGTTAGAGTGTCTGAGCGCTCGGCATGTAATACAGCGGTCACGCACGTAGTCATTCATATACTTACCTGGAATGTATTAAATTAGTTTAGAACCGACCTTCGTAGTGTGCGTTTCAAGTTTACAGATCAAGTCTACTTCATTACCATAGAAAATATATTTATATTTTATCTATGTTTATTACTGCCTTAAATTTACTTTTTCTGTCACTTTTTTTTTTTCAAACGCGTTTTTCTCGAAACGACTTCGAATTTGTGTACACTCTAGCTTAAAAAGTTTTCAACCGATCATTTTGAAATTTGGTATATAGTTTCTTTATATAAATACGCTGTGTGAACCTAAATTCTAAACAATATCTTTGTTTAAAGTATTTTTTTTTATTGTAAAAAAGGTACGAAAAAAATGGTAAAAAATCATGCTTTCTGTTCACACCCCTCTAAAAAATACTAATTTTCAATTTTTTGAGGGAAGTGAGGTTCACATAGAAGAGACACATAAAAAAGTAAATTGATTTCAGATGAAAGTTGCGGCCTCCAGGATGTACACAAACTGCTAAGTCGGATGGCGACCTACAATGCGCGGCAGCTGATATCTCCGTTACTTTTCGAGGAAAATCTTTGAAAATTTCAGAATATATTCTCAAATATATGTGTAAAATGACCTCACGATATCAATAAATTACATACATTCCTTATGTGTTAAAAAAATTAATTAAAATCACTGTAAAAACGCCGTCCTACACCTATCTCCCCCCTTAAGTGCCAATCAATGCCAACTGACTGAAATTTAAAATAAAAATGGGTTTACTAAAAACATTGCTATTTACTTGAAGGATATAAAAAATGACAATTGTTTCTTATGTTCCTTCTGGTGACGAAATTAAGATGTTTTTGTTTTGATACTTCTTAGTGTTTTCACTGGTCAATGGTAATTGTCACACCCTATACTGTAAATATAAAAATTTTAGAAAAAACCTTTGTTTTTACAGATCTGCAAAATTCAGCAATAACCTCACTCACCTCGTTACTGAGAATTGAAACCTACAGAGCTTTTGAAAAACCGAAATCCATAGATGACGGTGTCTTTGAAAGTCCATCATTTCAAAGCCTACTGGATTCTGTTAGGACACCGAGAACTGTAGTAATGTCCGAACCAAAAGAAAACATAATGTCTTTGAAAGATGATGGAAAGAACAGAGACAAACAAACTTATAGAAGCTCGGAAAAGTATAAGATGAATCTTTTGGAAGAAGCATATTTTGACACGGTTTTTCCAAATAAGCTTGATCGAGTAGCTTCCGAAGACATTGAAATTAGCTTTGTTGAGAACAGTAGCAAAGCTTTGATGGCTGGTGCTGAAATATGTAAGATATTATTATACCTGTATGATCTTTGTGACCTAAAAACGTACAAAGATGTTGTTTTTACCAAAAAGAAGAGCATTGTTGTAGCAGCTCTAACCAGCCTACTTTGTATATCGATGGAGGCCAAGAGATATGCCTTACAAAAAGGATTAGTGCAGGTTATAGTAAAACAACTAAAAGAATTTCACATCCGGCTCAGTTTGGAATCCGTGGAATGTCTAAGGAGAGTGGCAGATAAAAAAAGAGTGTGCCCTATCCTAAAGGAAGTTAATGATTTAATAGGGTTGCTGACAAATTTTATGGTTAATGATGAGGTTGTGAAAACGGAAGCGGCGACCTTGAATTTGGCCGATATCGTACATAAATTATGGGTCTGGTTTTTAATACAAAATATCTATCTTGTTGACGTACTCCGGATGCTATGTATATATACCACTGGATGCAATTTAGGTGAGTAAACTGTACTTTTACAAACTGTAGTCCTATATCATCGTGTTTGTGTTAAGAGGAAGAATAGTATTATAACCTCAAAATACTTGTTCTCAACTTTTAAAATTTTTTTATTTTAAAATATTGTTCTACTTTCATAATAATAATTTTACGACTTTGCTGTATGCACGGCTTCGTCGCTTTTAAATGACTGGAGGGCGCCGATATCTAGGTGTTACTTGTTGCAGTGTGGGACTAAACTTATCTTATTATTGAAATAGGATAGCTCAGTAGTATTAAAATGATAAATCACTTTAATACTCTTTGACCTAACCTGTTTTAATAATAAGTCCACTCTGATCATTTAAACACGACGGAGTTGTACTTGTTCACAATAATAAATAATTTCTAAAGTAAATAGGAACATGTTTATAAATTGTTTTGCAATTTGCAGATACACTGTATTCAAAGGGACATTTACATCATCGCGTGATAGGCGACCTTAAACTTTCGATCATAGAAAATCTAAGATCTCTGTGAAATAGGCAAAAACAACTGTTTAATTAGATGCGTTAGACATTACTATTCCCTGGCTGTTCGAATGTATATAAGTTTTTACACCCTATGTAGTATGTCCCATTTCTAAGTGAATAAGTCTTCATGCAATCTAATTATTGTACTTATGTATGAAAATTAGCACATTGAATTCAGTAACCAAAAACGTGTTCAACAAATATATCACTCTGATATGAAAATTATACCTTAATATAATCTTGTAACTTTGTTTTTGTCTAGTTGCGTTTCGAAGTACGGTGTCGAGCGCTAGTTGCTGTTTTAAAGTGTAGGAACACCGCTTTATTATATCAGTGGTATGATAGAAGCTGGGCAGCTGCAGTGAAAAAACGGTACGTCCAGGGGGGGTCTGTTTTTATAGTTGTAGGTTTCGTAGAAATGGACAACTTATCAACTGAAAATGATCCTCCAAATTTGTTACTTATACTTATGTATATGCTTTACTTACTGTGTTTTATTTAATAAGATATTTCTCACATTTGACAGAAATAAAATAAAAAAAATAATATATTACTTTACAGTAAGTATAAATATTAACCCATATATCAAGAATGTAGGCCAATGAATCAAGCAAGAGTTTATGATAACGCAAGCACGGTGATCAGGTATATTTGAGTAAAGCTAAGTTATGAAAACTATTAGGGGAGTTTTTATAAGCAGGCAAGATTCAAACGGTTGTTACTTGTATTTACAAAAGCAAGTGGTTCTACGGAATAGGTGACTGGCATTTGTATCAAGTAATGAATGATTCTATAGTGACTAGTGTTACTATGGCAGGCAGGTCGGTGCAACAATATCTAAGAGCAATTGGTTACAGCATACAAGTGTGACGCTACGGCAGAATATATCAATCCAGAGAACAGGTTGTTGATTAGACTTACCAATCATCGTTTGTGCTATATCTCTAGGTTGGTCCGTGCATAGGGTTTTATTGAGTTCGTGTTTCGGTTGGATGGAGACGTCATCAGATTCTATTCAAAGACGAATGCTAGAATCTCACTCATCTCCACGATGCTTCAGTGAAGTCCTAGTTGTAAACTCACAGGCTAGAGCTTCACTGGAGCCGATCTAACTTTGACACTTTGACTACCTCCTTTCAAACTTATTCAATTGAGTTTGTGTGTTGGACAGATCGTGATCAGATAATACATTAATTCCCGGGATGCTTCGTCAGATTCTATTCAAACATAAATGCTAGAATCTTATTCGTGCCGCTCCGTGATACTTTAGTAAAGTCATATTTATACTCAGGCTACGGCATCACTATGGCTGATCTACTTACGGACTGGTCTTTCCAACTTATTTTAATTGAGTTCGTGTGTCGGGTGGATCGCGATCGGATAATACATTAATTCCTGGAATACCTCTTCAGATTCTATTGAAACATGAATGCTGGTATTCCATCGGTGTCCAGTATATTAAATCAAATTGTGACCATCGAGTGTTCTCGATGCTCGTTTCCGAATAGGTAACCTTATTTTATTTACCAAATCGCGAATTTCCCGAATATCCGAGTGATTGGTCGATCTAGCTAGAAACTCGAAGAACTGACAGAACAACTAGATTACTGACTATTCTGGTCGGCGCGCACGGTTTTAGACCTTCAGGTCGTGACGTATCGTCATGTTGCTGAGTGGGGGCTGGTTAGTGCGCGTCACAGAACAACTAAGTGCGCACTTTAGCTTATTTTAAGCAAGGCTGGGCGCAACGCCTTTCCAAATGTTTACTCAATATTCTGAGGCTGGGAATCGTTTTTTCATAATTTTCAAACTGTTAAAAAAAATTTTCACTAATTTCAAATTGTACTAGAAACTTAGATTCTACCAACTTGAATTTGTTCAAATATACCGGGTGAATCCTAAAATGAAAGACAACGGTTGTATATAGGTAATTAAGATAAATTATATTAGGTAAATTTTTGAAATTAAAATTCATTACACCCTCTCCTTTTACTTGGTTTAGGCGGCGGTATTTAATATAAACAGATTAATTGATTTATCAGTGGAAAGTAATGTAATAAAATAACTATTTTCCTGGAAAAAGAATGTGTTTTAAATTAAACAATTATCTCCAGAAATAATTGTTATTCCAACTGATTAACGCATGGAATAAAATTGTGCTCCCGTTCAAATTAGTTTTTACAATAAAAATAAATATAAATCGTATCAACTTTTAGCATACAGGATGTACCAAAGTGAAGGTAGAACCAGATTAGGTATTGCGGTAAAAGAAAGTCAGCAACGGAAAAAATACTTTGTTACAACTGTCATAATCCTAATAACATGGGAATGACCTTTTGACATTACTTAAGGTAACACATTTTTATTTTCAGCATGTCAGTCTATGCCGTTGACAAGTTCAGTGGCTGGTTCAGGTCCCCGGAAATCTCCTAGTAATGTCTCTCTTTTACACGCCATTATCACGTTAATAGTGAAAGAAATGGATCAAGTCAGTAAAACACACAATTTAAACGTCTTGGAATTGTCTTTTAATATTTTGCATAACTGTTGCATGGCTCTGGAATGTCGAGTTCTAATAGCAAAGGTATTAAACAGCAAAATATATTTTATTTGAAATTTCAAAACTTAGTTTATTCTGTTTCAACTAAGTGTAGAAATACTTTCATTATTGATGTTCCCTTTTCATTTTAGAGTAATTTATTTCAAAGCATATCACGCTTGCATCCGGCTCTAACTAAAAGACAAAAGCCGTGGGAAAGTATAGAGCTGATTTGGTTGGAGTTCCTGCAGACGTTTACCACTTACCCAGAAGGCCAGACATCAATTGCAAAAATCGGAGATGTTCTAGATCTCACCATGTCTTTGACCTCGAGTACTAAGGAAAATAACCGATTAATGGCAATGCTTGTGTTAAGAAATCTTAGTTTTTATCAACCCAATAGACCTAGGCTGCTGAGTTCAGGTAATAAATTACTAAGTGAATTTTTTAGAATAAATGTATATTGTTTTTCCCCTGCTAGATGATTGTAACTTCCTAGTAAATATTCCACAAAGGAACTCTATAACAATTTGCGATAATTAATAGTTTTCCATTTACACAAAAAAATGCTGAAATTTATAAAATCCCACTTCTGATTGGATTTTTTAATAATATTATTTAATAATAGATTCTGTCATTTCAGGATAAAGAGAGGGTTCTGGATTTTCTTGAATTTTTTCATGGTTTGTCACTGACAACTTAAATTATTTATGTGTGAGCATATAAACTTACTAAAAATAATTAATTATGACAAAGCACACATTATTTCATTAATTCACAGGAAAACCAAACTTGCTTGGGATATGGTCTGTGCAGTGAATGTGTCACATCTTGTTTTGCCCATTTACTTAAAAAACGTTTGTTGAAACTTTTTCTTAACCGCCTCTCAAGTCACCAAAGTAACCTTCGGAAAATCATAGGATTTTGTGTTGGGTAAAGAGAAACGAGGCCTCACAGTTTATTGTAGGGTCCGAATCACACTATTTTTTAATATAAAAAAAAATAATAATAAAGAAAGAAATAGCAGACTAACTTCTCTGTGGAAATAGTATGATAGATATGTCATGGAACTGTTTTTCAGTTATTATTGCTTCTAATAAACTTGCGACTAAATGTATAATATTTGAATAATGAAAGTGCTTGTCAGTATGATAACGATAATTATCCACATCATCATAACAATATAAATTAAAATGCCGGGTTATGTTTTATATCTGTTAGGAAGGTTCCTCCAAATTTCGCTATTCTCGTCCTCTATAATTAACTATATCAGTATTATTTTTAGGTGATTTTCTCAATATTCTCCAAACAAAGCTAATGAATGGGTCAAATGTTGAGAAAAATATTGTTGTAGTAATAATGTGGGCGTTGGCTGCGAATAATCAAAGAGCTAAAATAATCTTGAAATCTGCCCATCATGACTCTACTTTACAAAATACCATAAAACACTGTCAACTGTTAAGTGGCCTGGAATCGAAACTAAGCAATGAAGATTTAGATAGGATGTACTATGTATTAAATTTGTTAAGAGATAATGACAAGATTAGGTGATGATGATATTTACGTAGGCAAGTTTTAATTAAATGTTTTCTTATTATTTATTATATTTTAGATTTATTAAGTTTTGATACAAATAAAACATATTTTTAGTATTTCTTTCAATTTTTCATTTCAGATATATGGCGAATTTAGTACTGGTGGTAACGACTTTGCAATATTTCCTCATGACAAATTAAGTCAAAATGGTGTGTTGCAAGAGCGGTTTTTCTTTTTTATTAATGTGTGTTACATTATAGGTGCATTTATGTTCATTAATCCTAATTTTTAACAGTTGTTTTGTTTGTCCTATTATTTTTTTCAAAAAAAATTACGAAAAAAAATCATTGAAAGAACTAAAATTTATGCCTGGCAGATATTAAATATGACCTAAATATAAACATTTAAACAAATAGTAATACTTTACAGTATTTATGGAACATCTTTCCTTGTAATAATAAAACTAGCCTTGTATTTTTCACACTTCTAAATTCGACGCTAAAACAGGCAATATTTTTAGCAAAGAACTCTTGAATCATAACAATTCACTTCTAGCAAATTGTCCCTACTAGTTAGGCTCCATCACAAACAGAAAACAATGAAACCTATTAATTAATGATAAAAAAAAATCCGTCAATAGCATCAATGACTGCTAAACACTGCTATCATTTTTACACCCGCTTTCTTTTTAATACCTATTTCAGAAGGATAAAATGTAAAATATCTCTACTTTTAGCCTTCTTTTAGTTATAAATTGTGACGTCAGTATTTTAAAAGTTATAAATTTCTAATGATTTATAATATGCTTAACATGGTATATTTTTGAAATAATTGTTTATTTTCATCTGATTTATCTATCGTAAGCGGCCTTATTAGAGAATAAAAATTGATATCCTTTCTTGTCACCCAGTTACAATAAATAAATACTAAAGTACATCTGAAAATATTTATTTAACAATCAACATTATAAAACTAATACAAAAATATAGAACATTTTGGTCAAAATGTTCATACATTAAAATTTAAAGTAAAGAACACATAACTGCCGTATAAAAAAAAAAAAAAAACGAAAAGAAATAGCGACTCCAAGTTTTTTTCAACATATTCCATGGTTAGTGCTTATAACTAATGGCATGCGCCTATAAAAAAAAATTAAATTTGAAACTAATAATTAACTCTAACAATAAATAATGGTATTTAATAGTAATATTATTTAATTAATTATAACAAATACTGTTCAATTTTTTTTAAATAAAACAGTTTCATACAAAGACAAAGGATAAAGCAATAAACAAGGCAACAAACATATGTAAGTTTCGTCCATTCCACCCCGCAGTCACCTGATTAAATCTCCATAATTCAGATGGATTGCATTTAAAAACTGGTGAATAATTTATTACTTGGGTGATTAACGTCATGCAAATATATGGTTGTTTCTGAATGGTTACGGATGACAAATTTCAAATTGTAACTAAAACGCAGAAATAATACAAAGGTTTTGTATTTTATTTTTTTTTAAATAAAATACAAGTTTTGAATTTTATTTTATTAAAATAAAATAAATGAGGTGGAAGCTTTTTTGTGAGATAAAAATTACGTTGTATATTGCAAGCTCAGAAAATAATATGTTCTAAAACAGTGAAACGTGTAATACAGAATAAAAATTTAATTTATAATAATTTTGGTCTTTGTTGTGTAGGTACATAGGTATTAAATTAAAATAATCTAAAAGATGTGGTATTACATCATAAAAGTACTAACTCTACACTCTTGACGAGTATAAAACCATCTGTCTCAATACGGTTTCCACTTTCATCTAATACAATTTTATAATTGTTATCCATTGTAATAATTATTTAGACTTGACACTTGACAGATAATTATGACCATTGACCATTTAAAACGTATATGATTTATTTGGTGGACCTCACGTGTTTATCAAAATACAACTCTGCGCATGTCAGGTAATTCTTGACCATGTCCTATACATAGGTAGATTTGGGTGCACACTGGATAAGAGCATTTGTTTATCTGAACGCGGTTGAAGGTAACCCATTCTAAATATATGAATGGTAAAGTGTCACTCTTCTCATTTAAGGCGTCTTTCTGTACGCAATCTTGGAGTGTAACTATCGAGCGCACATCACATTACATCAATAAACTAGATCATTCCTCGGGAGTATTGTATGTGCAGTATGTGCATGTAAAGCGCTGGATAAACAACTTTCCAAAACTAGAATTCAATGGTACTGAACTAAGATGCACAATTTATGACCAGATACTGCCATGGAAAGTTAAAATGCGCTTTGTACGACATGTGACAGCGAAAAACATAAAACACTTGTACGTGGTGATATTAGTGTCAGTAATAACGAAAAACATTTTAATCTAGATTTAGTGCAAATGATGGTAAGGTGTAACATTTCATGGACCAAACTAGACCATCCCAAGTTTAGACAATTTCTACAAAACTGTGTTAGTCAAAAATACAATGATGTTAATGTGAGAATGGATTCAACAGTACAAAAGAATTATTTGCCGACAGTGTGCGACAAAATTAAACAGAAATCTATTCTGGATTGCATGAGAAACATATCTGGGTTAGTGTCGACGAAACCACTGATGTTAGAGGCCAGAAGATCACAAATGTTTTGCTTGGAAAAGAGGTAGACTTTTCGGAACCTAGTATAAGTATGCCCCTATCAAGTCTATAAATGCTGAAAGATCGTTTTTCGCATAAATGGATATTAAGTAGTAAACATCACAATATAACTTCAGACCACATGAAACGGTTGTTAATAATTTATTTTAACTCTAGTGACACAAGTGAAGAGTTGTAGAGAATTCTTGTAGCATCGGTCGTTGTGCAGTGTGTCTTGTGAAATATTTAACTCCTCCGGTATTTTGGATACCATAAATATTAGTAACCAGTCACATTTATTAGTAGAGTTGGCAAATTGGTCCACAAGTCACGAGCGGTACCAGGTAGAGAAATGCCCAAATACGTAAAGCCAGACTTGTTTACTATTTTAGCAAAGCCTAACATTTGATTTTAGTCTATTGTTATGCCTCGTGGTGTATACAACGTAATTTATTCCTCTCCGTTGTATTCTTGATAATTTTATTTGTTGTATTTTATTCTTGATATTAATTTAATAATAAAGTATGTGAGACCTGCCCAAGGGTAAAAAACAACCATACGCTGACAAATTGAATACATTTATCAGTGAATTCCCCCGATTTATTCTATAATGGTGCTATAATAATTTGTAAGGTGTGCGGGACAGACCTAGTATGCTGGGACGTGATTGTACACGTCACGTAAATTCTGTGCAACATAAACTAAAAAAAATGGCGTGCCTTCGACAACACAGTTTATGTTCGATTTACTCTTAATGCTGATTACCTGTGATGTTCCGCTGCACATACTCGATAAACAACCATTTCAGGAGTTCTGGAATAAATACAATCCCAAGGTGACGTTACCAAGTCGCACAACGTTGAGTAACTATGTACCAACTGTAAGCGAAAACATTGTAAACAAGATCAAATGTGTACTAAAAAATACACGGCTGTGGTTATGCGTTGACGAGACGAGAGATTGTAAAAAAAAATCAATTTTAAATGTTATAGTATGTGTACTGGACCCTCTTAAACCAACATTTCCACTGTTACTAGCTGGCAAAAGACTAACTGAGTGTACTGGCCAAACAATTACGCGGTGAAGTCGGAGACGTTAGAAAAATTTGACCTATCAAAAAGTCAAGTGTTGATGTTTGTGACCGATGGAACCGCGACAATGCGTTTGGTAGGCCGTTCTCCTCAAGAACACGGTTGTAGGTTGGTACAAGTTATGTGTAAAGTGCGTGCTTTACTCCTTGTGGCAGAAACTATTCGACAAGGTTTTCCACAGGTAGATGCATTAATAGCAAGTACAAAAAAAGTGTTTCTTAAATCTCCTAAACGTAATCGCGCGTTTCATAGCAAGCGTCCCGTTATTCCCGAACCAGCACAGCCGATTTTTACACGTTGGGGAACATGATTGAAGGCAGGTTTTTATTATGCTGAATATTTACAACGAATAAAAGCTGTGATACTACAATTCAATCCAGACGAGGCTGCAATTATTATGGAAAGCCAGACAAAATTCGAAGATGTTTCTGTTAAACCAGCTTTAAAAATTATTCACAAGAACTACAAAGGATTGCATGACGCCATACAAAACTTACAAAACAGTGCGTTGTGGTTAGCGGAGTCACTGCAAATAGTGGACGAAATAAATCGACTGCTATACTCTATAGGTGACACAAAAAATGAGCCCGTTGGAGAAGAGTTCGCACGTGTGTTAAAGCAAGACACTGGTTTTACCAGATTATGACAAATTTGTGATGGTACTTATGGTGCATCTGCAGATCCGTTAAGTGCGTTCAAAGACTATTTTACGTATGCGTGTATTACATCAGTAGATGTTGAACGGTCGTTCTCAGAATATAAACATATTTTTTTTTCCACATCGTTTTTTGTTGTTTACTATTTTGAGTAGAGACACTTACATTCTTAAATGTATGTGTATATGCGTAGGAATATTTTACTTTACACTATTATATTTTTTATATTTGACGCTCTCTATAATTACTTGTATTTAATGTGAAATTAATTGAGAAATAAATATATATATATATATATATATATATATATATATATATATATATATATATATATATATATATATATATATATATATATATATATATATATATATATATATATATTGTATAACCGATGCCGGACAGTAGCCTCCGTCGTCTCACGGGAGTCGCGCAGGCGAATTAACTACAGCCAGTATATTACTTTTTTAACCGTCAGCAAATTACCGATAGCCACTCCCCACATCCCGCAGGGCTAGTGGCTGTAGGTCCCAGAATCATGTGTCCTAAGCAGACATAGAGAACCCAGAATGACTGCCTTTTGCATTATTATTATTATTGTTTATCATTTTTGTATGGGCGTTTACATGAGTGTATTATTACTCTCTCCTGGATCCGCCTCTGATATTGACGTTATGTACCCCACGAATCCGGACTGTAAACATTACATTCAGAGACCTGTGACTTATCATTTATTCTCACAGACTACCTACCTCTGTATTTATTCTTCTTTACATGCAGATAGAGGAGATTCTATCACAATGTAATTCATTTTGCCTATATTCCTAATAAGTCCAAAAGTTCTTAAATCGGAAGTTATGTAACAGTTATCCTATCTTGCAGTATGTTCAATATTAATTTCTAATTATCAGTAAAAAAAGTTTAAGGTTGTCTTACAAATCAAACAATTTAATTGGCTCTTGTTTCATTTCGTTATCATCGTTCTTATTGTATGATAAATTAATTGTAGTTGTATGCTGCATCTGTATATAAAAGAACAGTATAAAAATCAATTACCAAATTACTTACTTAAATTATTCATATTTTCCTTGCAAAATGTCTGAAAGAAATTTTTTTTTAAAATTTGTCCATTTTTTCATTTCTATATCATTTTTACCTTTCCAATTAGATGGACGGTCGGGATATCCCCGACTTTTCCAATATAAACGATCACAGGGGGTTTAGTTGTCTAGACCTTAGCAAGGTTCTCTTATCTGGTTTTCTAGCTAAAAATGTTATAATCAGTAGAAATGGTTCGTTTTGTACAACAGAAATTAGGATTATATCCGTTTAATTTGGTAAACTTAAGTGTGATACCGACAGAAAAAATATAAGAATTTTTGTTCATGAAAAAAAAATGGTAGTCGCATTTGACAACAAAATATAAACAAAATTATTTTTTTTTTCAGATAACTGCAAAACCTAGCAAGATAATCAAGTTCTGTTTAGATTCCAGATGTTTAATTTTAGGTTTTTTTTAAAATTTATTCAGTTCTAAAATAAAATAAATTTTGCTTAAATGTTGACCCAACACTTTCGTTTGGTGGCCTTTAAATAAACTTATTTTCTCTGAACATAGTTTTAATTTTTGAACTTTGTAAACTGAAGAATCCAAATAATTTAAGTAATATTAATATTGTAAAGATACGGAACTCATAGAGAGGATGTTAAATATATCTCCAATTATAAGGGCATTTAGTAGATTTTTAGAGTTCTTTAGCTACAGGATATTCTAATAAGGTATAAGATTTAATTATAACGTAATTTATGAACACTACTATTTGTAGTTTTAAAATAAACAAATGTGGTTATTAAATGACATTTATCCTAATGGTTTAGTAGGTAACCCCTACAAACTACATCGTAGAATATACTGTATATATTAGAAAAACATTTAAATGACTAAATTTCTTACCATACTTTTTTAATTCTTCTGGATTGTTAAGAATTTCTGAAAAAAAAATAGTTTAAAGTTTATCTATTTTTCATTTTTAAGACGTTTACCTTTCCAATTAGTTGGCTTCTCGGGATATCCCCGACTTTTCCAAAATAAATGATCAGAAGGATTTAATTGTCGTGATCGTAGTAATAATACGATATTGTGGTCTCGTTTGACTAAAAATATTATAATCAGAAACTGTTCGTTTTGTTACAGAGAATTAAAACACAATATACACTGTGTGTCATGGAAAAACCACCCAATAAAATATGTTAATAAAGACGTAGGGATTTTTGTTGTATTATGAGAGACTGCAAACTGGTCAATTTTTTAAAAAATTTCCTTCCAAAATACTTTTACTTTTGGTAGAAGGTTATGCTGTAAGTTTTTACACTTGTAATATCTTGTGTTTATATTGGTAAAAAATTAATTTCTTTTAATACATTTGTATACTAATGTGTTTTTCAGTCTGTTAAGAGTCTTATATACCCTATTAAATCATAATTCTCGAATATCTCGTTTAAAACTTATCCGATTTGAGTGCGATTTTTACAAGATTTTTCAAAAATATGTATAAAATGTCGGAATGTAATTTTTTTTTTTAGAGTCGTCAAAAAATTATCGCATGCATTTTAAATATTTTGTATCCAAATTTTTTTAACATTTCGACATTAGTCACTGTTTGTAACGTTTATATTCATGTGACCCAACTCTTGGATTAGTTGAAAATAAATTTATTAGAAAACTAAAAACTGCATATCTGTATTCCGATAATAGCTGCCATCTCGCATGATATTTCGGAAACACGGATGCACTTGCATACACTGGACTCGTTTGCGGGAGGGGGAATCGGGCACTTAGAAGCCACGTTGCGATTTGCGTAAACAACAGTGGCGTGTGTATTCTAGAGATATCTCAAATTTACTTATTTGTTATAAAGTGGGTACACTTGATTTTAATAAAAACTGGTACACTTTCTTTCAGCTATGTAAATCATTCGTTCTTTGATTGATATTAATAATCTTACAAATGTCACTTTGACGTTAATCAGTGGCGTCATTATTAAAAATGGTTCGACATCTAACAGATATTCAAACATTTCGAATTGTTTCTAAAATTGAAGATGGTTGGTCCATAAGAAGACTTGCTGCTGAATACAATGTGAGTAAAACCACAATAATGAGTGTTAAAAAACAATGGGAAACTAACCAAACGGTATCCCGTAAAGTTGGTTCCGGTAGGCCCAGAAAGAGCAATAATCAAGAAGATGAAAATCTTATAAATTACCTAATAGAAAACCCTTTTCAGACTGCAGTAAATGCAATTTCAGAGACAAATTTCCCTGCTTCGGTATCTACTGCTTGCAGAAGAATAAAACTACAAAGCGACTTGAAGAGTTGTTCAGCGGCTAAAATATACAAACTTTCAGAAGAAAAGAAGCAGGATAGGATTATTTTTGCACTCAACTATATAATCAATGATGAAAACTTCTGAGGACAAGTTGTCTTTTCTGACGAAAAGGTTTTTAAATCCTGTAACGATGGACATGTTCGCGTATATAGGCCTCCTTCCACTAGATACGACGAAAAATATACTTTCGATCCACAAATATTAGGAAGGTTTTCAGTCAATGTCTGGGAGAACTTGTCGCAAGAAGTTGACCTTGCAAGAAATCTGATTTTGTCCATGCCTGCAAGACTTCAGGCAGTTTTAGACGCTAATGGAGCAATGACAAAATATTAGTTAATTCTGTATTACGTAATTGAAGTTCATTTATTTTATTTTTTTATTGTATTTTTATGTTCAGTTTGCATTGTTAACATTTTTTTTTAATCTCAAGTGGTATTTTTGTGTTCTTATTTTAAAAATAGAATTATCATTATTCAGTTAGTATTTTAATTACAACCATTAGTAGAATTATCCGTAACAAATATTATTTTTTTAAACAATAATATCGCAGGCTTGAAAATGTTTTGAAAAAGTTATTTTCTAATTATTTTTTAAAATTCCATTTGAATAAAATAAAAGAGAAAGGTTTAATAAGTTTAAAAACACAAAGAAAACCGATCTCCTCCAAAAAACCCAGGTCCGGGGTAAATCACTTCTTCACCCCCCTCTCGACATGCCTGGCCAGCCCTATTTACAGACATATGCACACAACTAAACTATTAAGATTTTCGATTACAAGTGTTGTACCAGTTTTTTTTTAAATCAAGTGTACACCTAAGTAGACGTGTTATTGAAAGTGATTATTAGTGCAGTGAAAGAACAATGGGAAAAATAAAAACATATCATAAGCGTAAATACCCTACCAGAAAACCGAAAAATCGAACATTAGCTCAAAAGAGAAAATATAAAAAGTAAGTACTAGTGAAACTTGAATTTTTTCGTAAATTAATAAAAGTAGTAATTTTCTTTTTATTTCCGGTAATTTCTGTAGAGAGACTAATATAAATGAAAGTTTTCCCATTTTGCCGTCTCTAAATATTGATATGGAGAATGAAAGGCTCAATGAAAGGTGAATATGATAATTTTTATTTTTGATTTATTTTAAGCGCAGTAACCTCATGTACAGAGTGATCATTTTAAGTGCACCTTACTCGATTTTTCTGCTGTATTTTTAACCTAGGAAAAAACTTCAAAAATTATACTTATGTGCTTTTTTCTAAGGAATCCGAAAATTAAAAACAATTGAATGTCAAATAAAAAAGAAAACGCCAAAAAACTGAAAAATAAAAAAATTACACCCCGCATTAATATGCGGAAATGGACATATGCCATTCCGAATACTGATTAAATATGCGCGTCACATACATATCTTTTACTTCCGGTTTGACCGGAAATTGCCTTAATTTTTTTTATTTTAAATGATATATCCTGTATATTCGGCTCAATTTAAAAAATTTCTTTCTGAATTCAGCAATATATGTAACATCATCATAATCTTTCATATTTGATAAAAATATTGGAGTTTAAATTTAAAATAACACAAATATATTTTTCATATTATTTCATTGCCTTTTCCATTCTGAGTTGAATGATATGACACACATTTTATAGGAAAAATTTTAAAATAATACTATGCATTAATAAGAAACGGTAAAATGGAAATTTTTTTGTAGATTAACGATTTAATTGTTTTGTTGTTTAGTTCTTTAGCTATTTTTAAACAAAGTGAATAAAATAATTTCGGGTTTTTTTTTATTGTTTTTACATATTAATTGCAGGACAAGGACGCATGAAGGGTAAGGTTAGCTACTGCTTAGCTTATAAGCTTGACGCAATACAACTCTTTCGTCGGTTTATGTTGTACGAAACCTCTAGTACTCCGCCACTGATAATTCAACATCTCCCGATCTGAAATGTTCCATTATGCCGTTCTGTAACTAGAACATCGGCCACCTTCGACATTCGCCGTGATAATTTTGGTTTGGCTGTATATATGCACCGTGGCCTGCGCGGGGTGTGGTAAAATCGAGACTATATTTCACTTGCATCTGATATAGACTCTTAAGTCAGCTTCTGTTCGTTTCATTAGTCAAATATAAATCTAAATAAATAATTATTATTATTCAGGTATATAAAGATACTACACTGGCGACGAGTATAAAAGAGACGTTTTAATACCTCGTAATATAGTTAAATTTACTTAAATAAATTCAACGTGCAACGAAGTTCTAGTAAGTGAAGTAAAGATGTCGATCGAGCAAATAACCGACGCAGATTAGGTTATTACAATAATTGGTTTTTGATTTTCTGTATAAAATTTTTCTTTCAGACGAATCAATTTGGGACAAAATTGGATAGGTACAAATGGTCCTGTTGGATGGCGAGTAATATCGTCAGACCTATCATCACTGATTTTTATGTGTGGGGTGATATTAAAAAACAAGTATACTCACTATTATGTATGTAGATTCATGTTATTTAATTAAAAACAAATAATTAGTTATGTCAATTATTTATTATTCTGTTTTGAATTAAAATGACGATTTTTTTTATTTTTCAAACATATTCAAATAAAAATTGATTATGAAAATATATTTTTTTACTGTTCACAAATTTATTTCAGACAAAGGAGACGTTATAATTTTTTTTTTTTTGTAAATGGAGCAATTAAATATCAAAATGGCGCATCTCAGTTTCATTTAAAAAAGTTGATATTTCATTAAAAAAACAGTTATAAATCGTGTATAATCTGAATAGGTATTTGGAATACCGATAGACCGAAATCAAACAGCTTCGACTAAGTCGTAAGCCTTCTATGACAAAAAAAAGGCAACTGAAATGATGTTTAATGTTTGGGATGATCCGTAGAATCCAAATATGCAAACATTTATATAATATGGAATTTGATTTTCATAAAAATTCCCGTGAAACCGGAAGTCGGCCATATTAGATTTTTATGTCATATAATCGGAAATTATTTCTAATATAATCACATTAAGTTTGAAAAAAATCCTTTGCTCGGTCAAAAGATATAATTATTATAAACATGGTCCCTATATGCTGAGCCACCCGGTATATTAATGTCAAGTGCATTGTGCATTTTTTATCTAACACCTCCGGCGCGGAGGAAGACGACCGCTGCCGTTGTGGCTAGAATAATAGAAATGGAGAGAGCAGCGAGTTATAATTTGATTTAGATTTATTATAAATTATTACAAAATCATGTATATCCTTAGTTTTAAATAACGGGAAAGTTTATGAAAAATAGTAACTGATATTTGGGTATTGTATTCTCAAAGGATTTAATTAGAAATCCTTTTAACAAGATTTTAAATATCTACTTCAGAAATGACGCTACAGGTTGCTACAAGTAGGTAGACTGCATAGAAATGCGATCCATACCTACTTCAAATCCTAGTTAAAATTAAAATGTTTTATAAAAATCTAATTAAAAGGAATCGTAGTATAATCTCTCCTCTACACATTAAAAAAAACTACGTGGAGAAATACCAAGAAATAAAGGCTGCAGAACAAACGCCGTAACTTGGGAAACTACGAAATTCTGCGCTCCGAATTTAGTCTTTCGACTTCACCCCAGTAACCAGGCCGATCTCAATTTGTTCGACACCGTTACAAAATCCCGAGTTTGCTTACAGGTCCTTCTGATCCTCCGATGCGTCCTCAGTGTCTCGTGGGTCCACTCATTGAGGGCCGTCGTGATCCGTGTCTTTGTGATGCCCAATATAAGCCCAAGCCAGAAGCAGGGCTCCTCGGCTCTAAGTCTAGCCAATTCATCAGCCTTCTCGTTGCCTGGAACCCCGGTATGTCCCGGAACCCACATTAGTTTTACTTTATGCCTGACAAGCTCTTCTAGACCCTCACTTCTGAACAAGTGCTGATCTTATCCTGGGGGAACATACCGCTTTTAGAGCAGCCTGTCTATCCTTACCTGCCACCGCTAGGATGGTGTAAACCTCTGCCTGGAAGATCGTGATGTACATTGTACAATCTTAGAGCGAAGCTTTCCTGCGCTCCTCTGCATTCCAGATATATTCCCGCTTCATAGGACGGTCTGGCGGCTACACGAGAACCGTATGTGTAGCACACCAGAGAGTCCGGAGGGAAGTCAATTTTCCCATCACTCCACTCTTCTCTACTGGCAAGATTGAGAGTATATTTCCTTTCCAACCTTAGCTGGTCTTTTGCTTCTCTCACCTTTAGGGCAGAGATGTAAATTTCCCTCTCCACCAGTCCAGCCATTGCTTCGTGACCCCCAGTTCTACCTTATCATCGCCAGCTCCCAGAATCTCGAATTCTTAGATAGGTCACCATAGCCTCTCTCTATATCCATGAGGGAACCGTTGGCAGGCCTAGCAGAACTCCAGAGCAGCTGTTGGTGTCATTCTCATTGCGCCAGTGATCCCTCAACTTTTGCCACCTTTTGGGATGTGGTTTTTCTGTTCACGCTTGGCTACCATACCGTACTGGACCCTCGGTCTGATGACAGCCGTGTACAGCCAATGTAAGATCCGTAGGTTGAGGCCGCAGTTCCTACCTACCGCCCGGTGCAGTTGCCAGAAGGTTGCAATAGACTTTTTGATGACGTTGTCGATCTGCGGCCCTCATGACAAATTATTGTCTAGAATGACCTACTGGGTGAGCGCAAGAGGTTTACCATACATTATTAGTGCCCTAAAATCCTCCATTTTTCTTCTCTTATTGAAGAGGATCATCTCATCTTGATAGAATTGAGTGAGAGACCTGTTTCGCCGCACCACCTTTCTATTATTGTACAGGCTATTTGCATTCTATTGCAAGCGACGTTTAAAATGCGGCCGGTCACTGGAACCAGCCCGTCGTCCGCAATATGCCTGTGCGTAAAATCCTTCCGAGGTAGGGATTCTAAGAGACCATCCATTATTAGACACTATAGATGGGGTGATAGGCAGCTTTCTTGTGGACAGAAGAGTGATGAACATAGATTGTTGTCTTTGTCTATATAAGCTTTAATGGTACATATAACAAATTTAAAAAACAATTTCATAATGTGTACGTTTCGTAAAGCATAATAATTTATTAAAACTTTTGAATGCAGAAAATAACTAAAATACTGTTACGCCACCACTGGACGTGTAGACTGGTTAGATGAGACTGGAATTGTACGCAAACGGCCGGGAATATTCTGGAATGCCCTAGACCGTGTGAACGGATGTATAAATAAGACACATGGTGGGCCGAACATCAATCTTAAGTTGAACGTGAACGAGTAAAGAAGAAATAAGAAAGAGACTTATAAGTGTTCAAGTGTGATTATAGTTAAGACAGTAGGTAATTAATCTATTGTTGTTAATTGTTAATTAGTAAATAAAGTAGTGAGTAAGTGTTACCTGGACTTTCAATCAAGAAATCTACGAGTATAGGTGTTTGTGTGGATAGCAAACAAGTGACAATTTGGTGTTGAAAGTGGATTGGAAGAAAAATTTCTGGAATATTCGAAAAGATTCTACAGTGTTCTTCTCAGGAATTAGGGATGACACGAAGAATTAAACTACTGGACAGTGTTTAGAGGACTATTTCTGGACTGAATAGTGACTTTAAAGTGGATTTTCGAGAAGTTTCTAGAACATTCGATTTAGAAATAGTTGCAAATACGCGAGTGCCGCTAGTAATAACGTGTTGTAGACTGAGAAAAAGGACTACTAGTGCAATTTCGGGAAAATTCTAGAACATTCTATTTGGAAAGTACAGGAGATACGTGAATTGTGTCGATAGAAACGTGTTGTAGACTTAAAAACAAGACTATAAGTGACTTTTAGTGACAATTCTAGAACGTTCGATTTGGAAACTACAGGAGATACATAAACTGTGTTAACGGAAACGTGTTATAGACTCTAAATAAGACTTTCTAGTGCTGTTTCGAGATTTTTCTGGAGCATTCCATTATTAAAATAGACGTGATATCAACATTTTACGGACTTAATAGTATAATAAACTTTATTTTGAACTGATTTACGTGTCGTGAGTTAATGCCAATGACAAGAAGTATGGCAGAGAAACAAATACAGGACTTGCTAGCAGCGTTGTTGGCACGAAGGAACGATCAAGAAAGAAAAAGACAGGAAGAAAAGGAAGAACAAGAGAGGACGAAAAGAAGAAAAAGAAAAACAATAGAGAAGACGACAAGAAGAAAAAGAAGAACAAGAGAGAAGACGGCAAGAAGAAAAATAAGAACAAGAGAGAAGACGACATGAAGAAAAAGAAGACTTGATAATAATGATCGAAGGCCTGGAAATAAGACGACAGGAAGAAAAGGAAGGGCAAAGAAAGGAACGCCAGGAAGAATTAAGACAAATTATGGAGGGACAGCATCAAGTCATGCTCACGGTCACTGAACAATTGAAGGAAGATGTACAGGCTGAAGTCATGGAAGTCAAAGAAGAAGTCAGTGAATTTAGAGGAAAGTTTGAAGGAGAAATAACTGAAGTTAAGGAAGAAGTAGCCCGACTTAAACAACAATTAAGAGAGAAGGGTGGCCAGTTAGTACTGTCGTCTGGTACTAGGTTACAACAACCTTCCTTCGACGGTCAAAGATCATGGTCAACATATAAGAGACAATTTGAGGCAGCTGCACGTTCAAATAACTGGAACGATGAGGAAAAGCAACAGCATTGGTATTAGCACTAAGGGGCCAAGCATTAGACCTGCTCCAAACAATTCCTGCCGCATAGCAACAAAACTTTAGCATTTTGGAGGTAGCGTTAGAACTAAGATATGGCGACCAACATCTCGCCCAAGTATATCAGGCTCAGCTCAAATCACGCAGACAACGAGGTGGAGAAAGCCTCCAGGAGTTCGAAGCTATGCGGTAGAAAGATTAGCCCATCTAGCCTATCCTGATGTACCAATGGAATTTCAACAACAGTTAGCAATTGGTACATTTATTGATGGAGTAAGGCACCAGGAAGTTAAGCGAATTCTTAAGTTAGCCAGGCATAAGCTTAGTAGTGAGGCTTTAGTACATGCACTGGAGATTGAGGCTGCCTATAAGGATACCACACAATCAAATCAGAGAGTACAAACTGTGAGTGTGGAGGAAGACAAGCCAGACAACACAACACAACACAAAACCTGATATCTGATCTACATAAGATGATGACCCAACTACTGACAAAATCGAACTCCCAGCAGAGACAAGACCAACAACAAAGTAGTGGGAAGCCGAATGGAGGCATCCGTTGTTATAAGTGTGGCAAATTAGGCCATATTAAGAGGAACTGTCATAAGCTCAACATTCAAGATCTGAGACAAAACCAACAACAAAGTAGTGGGAGGCCGAATGGAGGCATCCATTGTTATAAGTGTGGCAAATTAGGCCATATTAAGAGGAACTGTCATGAGCTCAACATTCAGGATCCGAGACAAAACCTACAGCAAAGTAGTAGGAGACAAAGTGGAGGAGGCATGCGCTGTTATAAGTGTGGTAGAATGGGCCATATTCAAACTAATTGTCGTCAGCGCAGATCTGAGAGGGTCGCAGTAATGGAGAAGCCGCAGGAAAACTAGCGAGCTGGTACTTTGCGGAATATAGCAGATGGTCTTTCCAAAACACCGTGTCTGAAAGACTGCAAGACTTGCTACCGTAAGGAAGAACAGCAAAATGTACAAATAATGAAGACTGTTAAGATTGATGTTCCGGATTATTGGACAAAAGAGTCGTTAAGGGAAGCGCAGTTAAACGATAAGGAAACTGGCCCTATTCTGAAATGGAAAGAAAGAGGACATTTCAAATAAATCAGTGGGGCTGAAAGCTTTATGGGCACAATGGGACTCCCTTATAGTAGAGGATCGACTGCTGAAGAGAGCGTGGGAAAGGCCAGATGGGAGGAAAGTTACTTTGCAATTGTTAATCCCGAGGTGTCATGTAGCAAATGTACTTCAGCAAGTGCATAATGGAACGTCTGGCGGACATTTTAGCATCAACAAAACCTTGACTAAAGTAAGAGAACGTTTCTACTGGGTAAACAGTCGTCAAGATGTGGAGGCTTGGTGCCGCCAATGTGAAGTTTGCGCGGCAAGCATGGGGCCACAGATAAGAAATAAGCAATATAACGCCAGGGCTCCTTTTGAGCGAATTGCTATAGTGAGTGGCCGTATGAAGGTTCGTTATGATCTTAAGGCTAATTCAGGAGGGTACCAGATGGGAGAGTTGGTTTGGCTATATAACCCACAACGAAAGAAAGACAGGTCCCCGAAGCTTCGCCCGCCCTGGGAAGGTCCTTACACTATCGTCACCAGACTAAACGACGTTGTATATAGAATTCAGCAAAGTCCAAAATCCAAGATGAAGGTGGTGCATATAGAGAGACTAGCCAAGTATGCAGGGAACAATGAATTGCCTGATCGGGACGTTCAGGCTTAAGGAGGGGGCAGTGTTACGCCACTGGACTGTGTAGACTGGTTAGATGAGACTGGAATTGTATGAGAACGGCCTGGAATATTCTGGAGTGCTCTAGACCGGGTGAATGGATGTATAAATAAGACGCACGGTGGACCGAGACTTAATCTTAAGTGAAGTGAATGAGTAAAGAAGAAATAAGAAAGAGACTTATAAGTGTTCAAGTGTAATTATAGTTAAGACAGTAATTAATCTACTGTTGTTAATTGTTAATTAGTAAATAAAGTGGTGAATAAGTGTTACCTGGACTTTCAATCAACGAATCTACGAGCAGAGGTGTTTGTGTGGATAGCAAACACGTAACAATAGAAACTTTTGTTGCAAAAAAAATTATATTTATACATTCTAAGATTGAATATTTTTCTTGGTTTTAATATGCATACATTGTGAATTCGGGGCTTTGCTTCGCCGAGACGTGGCCATACATGCGCGTCGGCATACCGTTTAAGTGTATCATAGTCGAATCGTATTGGAGATATTCAGTAACGAATGTTTCAGCAATGCTTCTATTCCCCAAGTCATTGAATTGACTTCTGTGCTCAAGTGCCTAAAAAGGGTTAATTACGCATGTTCAATTTTATTTATTAAAATTTTGAGCACGCTTCCTTTGATGTTTTGCCCCGCGCTGACTCTCCGGGAAAGGTATCCCCGCCATTACTACCAGTACAAAGAAAATAAAAGACAAACTCCCAACCAAGTATGTCGTACTGCCGAACTTAGATTTTCTCGTTCTTTTCAAAAGTGGCAAAATGTACAATGATCGATGTCCAGATTACAATTTGGATGTTTATTATTTTTATTTTGAGTGAAATGGTTTTTTATGTCAAAAAAATTGTGTACTGACCATAGGTAATATTATTTCTCGCAGTAAAAAAAGGAGATCCAACCTACTTGTCAGTGTCGTTCAATAATCAGATATTAATATTCGATTTTATCTTAATTTTTGCATAAGTAAATGTGGTTATAAAATGACACTATTTATCTTATTAATGGTTAATGGTTTAGCAGGTAACCCACAGAAACTACATCGTGGAGTATGTTCCACGATGTAGTTTCTGTGGGTTACCTGCTAAACCATTAACCATTAATAAGATAAATAGTGTCATTTTATAACCACATTTACTTATTATTATATTAGAAAAATATATAAATGATAAAATTACATACCATATTTTTTTAGTTCCTCAGGATCTTTAAGAATATCTGAAATATAAAAACAGTTTTATAATTGTCTATTTTATTTTAGATTTTTACCTTGCCAATTACATGGTCTTTCTTTAAATCCTCTACTTTTCCAGAAGAGTTGATCGCAAGGATTCAGTTGCCTAGATCTCAGCGTTAATTGTGCTTGACCTAAAAACACAAATAGTGAAATTTTCTGTTCTTACGCAACATAAATTGGAGCCTTATTTCAGTTGCTGTGAAAAACACACATAAATAATATCGCAAAAACAGAAGAGTAAAAAATTTAAAAAAAAATTTATGAATAATTTTCGAGTTTTCTAAAATTGTTCTTTGACAATATTTTCTGTACAGCATAACATAATTTATCATTTAATTACTAAATATACTTGGTATGAAACTGTATTTTTTCTTCAATATTCAGAAGTTATTTAAAAAATGTGTAACTACATTCACATTTGGACATGGATTTCAAAACATTTCCAAGTATCATGTACGAGTAATTATTGTGAAAATAAAATTCAAAAATGTATAATTAATAATATACTTTTTAAATATGTATAATAGAAACATAATCTTTTGGATGCCATAAAAAATGGATGAACTTTTCATTCTATAAATACACCCTGTATAATTAAAGCACTGGTTTAAGTACACCTTTAGAGGGAGTTTTAAGGCTTCATTCATCACTCAGTCAACAAAATCTTCTTTTGTGGAAAAACTTTATATATTGTAGGAAAATACCTAGCTTTCCTTAGATTATAGGGCGTCTAGAGCTAGATTATGAAGTGCATTTTCTAGATCATCACAAAATACGGCCATTTGCTGACAAAGTGAATACATTCATAGGTGAATTCCCGGATTTATTCTATGATGGTGCTTAAATAATTTGTAAAGCGTGCGAGAGAAATTTGATGTGCTGGGATAAGCGTAATTGTGGACTTCACGTAAATAGTGTACACCATAAAAATAAAGAAAATGGTGTGCCTTCGACAACACAGTTTATGTTTGATTTACTATTAATGCTGATTGCCTGTGATGTTCCGCTACACATACTCGATAAACAACTATTTCGAGAGTTCTGGAATAAATACAATGCCCAGGCGAAGTTACCAAGTCGCACAACGTTATGTAACTATCTACCAACTGTACACGTAGACATGGTAAATAAGATGAAATGTGAATTAAAAAATACACGGCTGTGGTTATCAGTTGATGAGACAACAGATTGTAAAAAAAATTCTATTTTAAATGTTATACCTAGTACGAGTACTGGACCCTCTTAAACCGACAGTTCCACTGTTACTAGCTAGCAAGTGACTAAGTCAGTGTACTAGCGAAACAATTACCAGGGTGGTGCTGGAGACGTTAGAAAAATTTGAGCTGTCAAAAAGTCAAGTGTTGATGTTTGTGACTGATGGCACCGTGACAATGCGTTCGGTAGGCCGTTCTTTGCAGGAACAAGGTTGTACGTTTATACATGTTACGTATAAAGTGCATGCTTTACATCTTGTGGCAGAAACTATTCGAAAAGGTTTTCCAGTGGTGGATGCATTAATAGCAAGTACAAAAAAAGTGTTTCTTAAATCTCCTAAACGTCTCCGGCATTTCATAACAAGTGTCCTGGTATTCCTGAACCACTACAGCAGATTCTTACACGTTGGGTAACATGGTTGCAGGCAGCTTTTTATTATGCTGAATATTTCCAACAAATAAAAGCTTTGATACTACAATTCAATCCAGATGAGGCTGCAGCTATTAAGGAAAGCCAGACAAAATTCGAAGATTTTCCGTTAAAACAGCTTAAAAAAATATTGCGAAGAAATATAAACCATTACATGAAAGCATACAAAAATTAGAGAATAGTGCGTTGTCGTTAGCGGAGTCACTGCAAATAGTGGACGAAATAAATCTACTGCTACACGATATAGGTGACGCAACAAATGAGCGCGTTAAAGAAAAGTTCGCAAGTGTGTTAAATAAAGACACCGATTTTACCAAATTAAGACAAAAATGTGATGGTGCAGCCCCAGATCCGTTAAGTGCGTTGAAAGACTATTTTACGTATGCGTGTATTACATCAGTAGATGTCGAACGGTCGTTTTCAAAATATAAAAATACATTTTCATCAAAGCGAACATCACTCATGGAGACAACCATATAGAAACGTACCTGATGCTGCAAAATGGCTACATATCTTCTCCAGTTTGTGATAAGCAAGCTAGTTCATCAAGCTAGTTAAGAGGGTAAGTTTTACATACATTGTTATAAATTGTAACAGTTTATTGTTTCTCGTATTAGTTAATTTCGTGTACGCCACTGTCCCACGGAACATTTTTGACAGCCCTACTAACACCTACTAACACCTACTAATAACTTATTAGTAGAGTAGGGCTAGGATCCTTATTAGTAATAAGGATCTCAATGGCTCCGAGAGTTAAGCGTCATGCTACAAATGCAGAGATCCCCGGACACACAGAATACAGGGACTATCGTTTGGAAAATGATGAAACTGCTACGGTCACCCCAAAATACGATGCCTACATTAATTCATAGACATAAAGCAGAAATAATAGCAAAGCCAACCACCTGGAACAAGTACATACTGTGCCCAGCCAGACACGACAGAATGACAGAACAACATACAATAATAAATAATGACGTAGACGAAATACATGATCACTATACAATACCACCACGGAAACTAGCTAACCTAATGACGTCACCAACCGGACTAAAAGAAATAATCAAACATCTACCTAACAATAAAGCCTCCGGACCTGACAACATCACCTACATAATCCTAAACACCTCCCAAATAAAGCCTTAGTAATCCTTACCCACATCATTAATAATATATTAAAATTGCAACATTTTCCTCCGTGGTGGTTCCGTTCCTAAAACCAAAGATTATATGCACTTTGCTAAAACCAAATAAAAACGCGCAGGATAAAAATAGCTATAGACCTATCTCCCTATTGAACTCAATGAGTAAAGTTGCAGAGAAAATTATACTCCCCAGACTTAATAAAATAATAAGCAAAAAGCGATTAATACCTTACAACCAATTTGGTTTTAGGAGCGGATACAGCACGGCTCTTGTACTATGCAGAGTCGTGCAGGACATGTCATAGAAGGTTTCAATAGGAAACAATCAACCTGCATGGTTCTGTTGGACGTCAAAAAAAGCCTTTGATACTGTTTGGCACTCAGGCCTCCTATATAAACTTAAAAATATACTAAACATGCCACCTTATTTTGTAAGATTAATTAAAAATTATATATGTATGTAAAAGACAGAAAATTCCAAATAAGGGTCAACGATGCGGTGTCATTGCACAGAGAAAAATGGTCCAAATAAACTTTTTTATTTGATACTTTGTTATTAGTAGCAAATGTTTTTTTTTTTGAGTAATAATATAGTCCACTAATAATGCCAACTAAAAACTTTCATTTAACACAAGTTTTCTAGTACAAATAACAGTCATATTATGATTAAAAAACTGCATTAATGGTTAAGATATGATTATTAATGACAAATATACATTTCTATTTATTCCATTTTATTAATTACTGATAACGGAGGTTGTGGTATTAATACAGGGTGGGGCAATAGTGCGTCGGACCTCGATATCTCGAGTTCTACGATAGCTACAAATTTTTTAAAAAATTGCAAGTAAACTAGATAAAAAAGTCTATAACTGGCAATTATTTTCGAATATACAGGGCGAGCCAAGACGAAATTACAGGACCAAGTGCCTTTTTTTAAAATGGAATGCTATGCATATCAGTACATTTTTTGAAGCCTCTTTCTAGGCTCTATTCATTCCTATATTATTATTGGCTATCTCCCAACCACTTTGATGTAATGAATTTTTTTGTTGAAATAATGCCATCTGCAGATGGATATTAACGGAATCACCACAGTCACAATTATGGGTTTTAAGAAAAACTTATGTGAATACCAGTTACGAGACATCTAATTAATGTTTTTGAATCATCTTCATTTCCTAAAAATGTACAGGGTGGCCAAAAATTAGTATTCAATTAAGAACTTTTTAAATTGAATTTTCTCATTTTTTTTCAAATGGAACACCCTGTATATTTTTCGACGTGATGTAGAAATGAAGAACGACAATTTTTTGTAAGTACTTTCCTATGGCTAATTGCAACCATTTTCGTTTTATAAATAAATAAGTGTCAAATTCAAGAATAAACTTAAAAAAGTTCCCTCACATAATTCATTAGAAAAATTTATAATAGGTGTTCGACGTATTACCCATTTTGATTGACACACGTCTTTATGCAATTTTGAAATGAGGCTATTTAGTGGGACCATTTCCATTGAAATGAATAAATAGTATTTAACCAGTTCTTTACTGTAATGTTTTTTTGTACATTTTTTTGCTGTTTTCGTTATTCAACAAGCAATAAAACCTCAGTTTGGTATAAACTCTCGTGTACAAAGGAGCATTTATCACACTTATCGGTCGTTAGTTACAATTTGTATTGAATTTAAAATATTTGGAATTTTACAATATGAATTTTAATAAAGCGGAACTTGTAGACATGACTTTTGTCTTGGGCAAGTCAGACAGAAATTGTTTACTTGCCAATAGAATTTATCACCAACGTTATCCTGAAAGAAGGCTTCCTGATGTTAGAAGCTTCCAAAACCTTCTCGATAGATTTTTGGAAACTGGAAATGTCGAATATAAAAAAACTGAAAGAATAAAACGTGTTGTGAACGAAGAAAATGAGTTTTCTGTGGTTCTGGCAACGGTTGAAAATCCCCATGTTAGTCAAAGAGAAGTGACCTCATTAGTAGGAATAAGTAGACGGTCTGTGGGTTGAATCTTAAAAACAAATAAGTTGCATGCATATCATATTCAAATGCACCAGGAACTATCTGATGACGATTTTCAAAAGCGCCTACAATTTTGTAATTGGGCCAGAGGTAAAATTCAAGTTGATGTCAACTTCTTCAATAATGTTTTATTCACTGTTGAGACAACTTTTCATAAAAATGGATTTGTTAATAGGCACAATTTCCATTATTATGCTTCGGAAAATCTTCACTTTTTTATGCAAGTTGATAACCAACACAGATGGTCTATAAACGTTTGGGGAGGAACTATTGGAGAACATGTAATAGGGCCACATTTCTTTGATGGTACATTGACTGGAGCTATTTATCTTCATTTTTTGGAAAACTGTCTGCCACAATTATTCGTAAATCTCCCTGAAAGAATTCGAAATAGGATGTGGTTTCAGCAAGATGGTGCTCCACCACATTATTTAAATGTAGTTAGAGACCACTTCAATAATACCTACCTTCATCAATGGATTAGAAGAAATGGACCCACTAAATGGCCTGCTAGATCCCCAGATCTTACAAAAATGGATTTCTTTTTATGGGGATACGTGAAGGAAATTGTTTATAGAGACACACCAACAACAGTACAAAATATGAAGGAAAGAATAATAACTGCTTTTAGATCTATCACACCGGCAGTTTTAGGAACAGTGAGAACCTCATTTCAAAAGCGCATAGAGATGTGTGTCAATCAAGATGGCCAACATGTGGAACATTTATTATATTTTTTTCTACTGAGTTATTTGAAGGAACCTCTTTTTTTAAGTTTATTTTTGAATGTTGTGATTATTGCTCAATAAAACGAAAATGGTTGCAATTAGCCATAGGAAAGTACTTACAAAAAATGTTCGTTTTTCATTTTTACATCACATCGTTGAAAAACATACAGGGCCATTTGAAAAAAATTGAGAAAATTCAATTTAAAAAGTTCCTAATTGAATACTAATTTTTGGCCACCCTGTACATTTTTTGGAAATGAAAATGATTTAAAAATTTTAATTAGATGTCTCGTAACTGGTATTCACATCAGTTTTTCTTAAAACCCATAATTGTGACTGGTGATTTTTTTAATATCCATCTGCAGATGGCATTATTTCAACAAAAAAATTCATTACATCAAAGTGGTTGGGAGATAGCCAATAATAATATAGGAATGAATAGAGCTTAGAAAGAGGCTTCAAAAAAATGTACTGATATACATAACATTTCATTTAAAAAAATGGCACTAGGTCCTGTAATTTCGTCTTGGCTCGCCCTGTATGTTCGAAAATAATTTCCAGTTATAGACTTTTTTATCTAGTTTACTAGCAATTTTTTAAAAAATTTCTAGCTATCGTAGAACTCGAGATATCGAGGTCCGACGCACTATTGCCCCACCCTGTATATTGATTTTTTAAAGCAAATAGTTAGTATCTAAGCGCAAATTTCTAGTTTATTAGAATTCAAAACTCGTTGATATTCGTGTGGTTACGTCGCGACCGAAAAGCGTTCCCCGCTATACTTGGTGGGGTAGTAGGGAGTGCGCGTCAGTCCTCGACTCCTCATTTCACTTCACTCCGATGTTCGGGGCAGCGCACTGTTGTATGGCGTAGTCAGAATAAAAAATTTAGTTTATAGTTGTATCTTCTTGTGCAGTGCGCGATTAAATTATAAATACAGTGTAAGCAGGGACGTGCGGTGAGTTTTGATACAGGGGAAGCAGTTTGTGATATAGGGCGATGGGTAGTGCGAAGCCCCGAGCGAAGCGAGGCAAAAATTTTTTTAAGAAAAGGGGCGTGGCTTCCGTATACTCATTTTAAAGCAAATGTCAAAAGCCGCAAAGTTACGATATTTAGAAAAAAAGTGTAGGACCGCCACTCCTCAATAAACATAAAACATAAAAAACACCACAAAAATTAGACAACCCCCGATTCCAAAGCCGAAGCTGCACGGGCGAGGGTTACACTTATGAAAAAAAAGGCACACAACCATATCCACCGACATTGCCAGTGCCGGTGGCGGGGATCGAACCCGCAGCGAAATAGAGAGTTTGTTCAGTCACACTTGCCTTCGTGCACTCTCTAGCCAACTATAAATCGAGCCGGCTAGTTAAGTAGTTAACATACCTACTTATTTATAATGTAGTTTAATCCGCTTCTCCTTTTTTGCGAAGTCGGAAATAACTTCGTCGTAAAAGTTTGATTTTGGGACATCTCTTTCATAAAGTCACTTTCTATTGTCAACAGGGACAATTTTGAAAGCCGCTCTTCACTGAATTTCTTGAAAAAGTTTTTATTCTTTTTAAGGTCGAAAAACTGCGTTTAACCGAAGCACTAGTTGCAGGTATAGTCAACACTAACTCACACAATTTCAACACTTCAGAGTAGGCCTGATCCAAACTATTTTCTTTTATAAAGATAATCAGTTCGTTGGCGTTATGTTTCTGACAAATATCTTCTGTAGCATAAATAACTGAAAATTCCGATCGTAACCCAACTATATCAAAAAAATGTCCGTAGTTATCACTCAATGACTGAAGTGCGTTTTGTGGAAACTGTTTATTTTTAAATTCATTAAAATTACACAATTCTAAAAATTGTATATCTCTAAAATTTTTAAATCTATTATTTAGTTGCCCAGTGATATTGTCCAAAATTTCAATAAAAAGTCTTCGATATGAAGTTCTACGATACACTATAAATTCAGTTCGTATTCTCTTTCTTTGCAGTTCTAAATTGTCATTACTAGTTTTCTCCTAGAACTTTTCAAATTCATTTCTTTTGTTACAAATCAAATTTTTGAATTCTTCAATTTTCTTTACACAAAATCCAACGTCATTTGATTTAGTTTGCAAAATATTGAATAAATTGTTAGTAAATGGGAATATTTCGGAGAAAATATTTAACAAAAAATTAAAATCAAAGTCTCTTTTCAATGAATCTAAGTAACCTTTGGATCCATTCAAAGTCTCAGTGTCCCAATCAACTTTGCTTTGTAAAATATTTTCAAATAAATCAATTAAAGGCTGTCGATATTCAGATACAGTTTGTACTAGCCTCCCATTGTAATTCCATCATGTTGGAGCAACTCTGGGTAGTCTCTTCTGTACTTCCAAATCTAAAGCTCGTGTCCGTTTTGATGATTTTGAAAAAAAGGCAGCTATTTCACTTATACTTGAAAAAAATACTTTGCACTCTTTAAGACATGCTGCAGATTGAGCAAGAACTAAATTTAATCGATGCACAAAACAATGTACAAATATTGCATTCTGAAAAGTCTCTTTTACTTTGGCCTGCAGGCCCCCCAATTCACCAGCCATTACAGCAGCTCCATCATAACTTTGGGCGATAAGTTTAGCACCACACTGTAGATCATCGACTATCTGACAAACTATAGCATATAAAGCTGCGGCCGTTCTCTGCGTTGTTACGTCTAAAAATCCTAAAATGCGCTCTTGGATTTTCCCATTTGGATTTATGTAGCGTACTACGATTGATAATTGACTAATATTCGTAATATTGGTCGTTTCATCTAACATAATTGCAACAAAAGGAGCTTTTTTTATTTCTTGCTTGATCTTTTCTAAAACAATATTGCTTATCGACTGAATCAAATCATTTTGAATATGATTTGATGTACCGCGAAATACCGTGGAGTGTTCCAGATGGTTACTTAAAATTGTATCGTATTTTGCTAATAAATCAACTAAATTGATGAAATTGCCCGTATTAGCAACTCTCCGAGATTCAGTATGACCTCTAAAACTAAGTTCATTTTCGCCGAGAAAACAAACAATGTCAATAAGTCTTTTTAACACTTCTCGATTTTTTTTACAAGTTCATTATGCTTACGGTCACTTTCTTTCAACTGCTGATCTAATGAATGCTCAATCGTGATTTTCCAAATGTTTTTCTTTTAGCACCGCTCGCAAATGAGTTTCACACTTACCATGCCTCTTTGTCACTTTGTGAATGTTGTTTAAATCTGAAAAGCCATTTTTATTCCAAACACCTTTATCATTTGTGAAAAGTACACATGGCCAACAAAACAATTTACACAAATTATCACAACCACTGATTAGCACTGTACATTTCAATATTAAAGTACCTATAGCATGATTTAACTTTCGTTTTTAAAAGTTTTAAATCAGGTGTTGGTCTCCCGCTTCTAATAATACCTATCCAGTTTATCTTGAAACGAATATGTTGAAAATCCCTTTCTCAACAAATTGTACACCACACAAACGCAAATAATATTTTCCACAGTGCTAGGACCAGCTTCCATATTGAATAAGCAATTCTAAAATTGATTATACGCGCACTAATGTTCAATGTTTTAAAAATCACTTGTCGCCGCACCACATGTTTAGAAACACCAAAAAAAGTTTTTACAAATATAGCACAAAAGCTGAGAATAATACTAGGAAGATTAATATTAAGTATAATAATAAAATCGATATTAAAATCGAGATTAAAATCTATAAAACAAAACGCATACCATACTATATGGCTCAGATATCAACATTATGAAGTGGGGATGGGATGCACTTCAAGAAGTTGCTTATATCGAAGTCGCGCGAGTTCGTGTTGGATCGATTAATCGAGTGCGTCATCGTTACGGTTTTAGCGTGCAACATTATCTCAGCTGTTGAAATGCAGGGCCGTGTCTATTGAAATTGGATAAAAGTAAATTTTAATGATTAATATTCTATGTGTTTTTTTTAATAATCCCAAGGGAAGCAGTGCTTCCCTTGCTTCCATGGACCGACCGCCCCTGAGTGTAAGCCTGTTTAGAATTTAGATTAGATGTCATTAAATATTTTCTATTGAAATAGTATCGCACTATTAATTTTTTAAAGTATAGAAATTATAAAATGGCGTTTACATGAAAGCATGCCCGCTGACCTAAAATTGTGTCTCATATACTACGTGACGTTACGGCACTTCAGTGCTATCCTGACTTGATTGTTATGGCATTATATAGTGTTATTAGTACTTGCATTTTTTTAAATATAATACCCTGCATTTATTTACATTTTGAAATCTGTGTTTTTTTTGTGATTTCAAATATATATATATATATATATATATATATATATATATATATATATATATATATATATATATATATATATATATATATATATATATATATATATATATGTTGTATCTTATCTTTTACTGTTTTTTATTTATTGCAAATTTTATACCAATAATATCTGCATGCTTATCAAGTAAACCATGAATGAAAAACAATTATTAATTTGACACGTAAGCCTCACAGAATAATTTAATAAAGTCAAAAAAGCAAACTATGCAATAATTGTAATCTGCTATTATACTTGCTATACCGAATAGAGTTACCTGTTGAGGCGTTCTTATTATTTTTTATAAATTGTGACATTATATCGCTTTGCAAAGTAAACATTGTCACAAATATGACACACAAAACCACACAGATTGCTTTTTAAATTTATTAAATAATTATTCTGTAAGGCATAAGTGTCAAATTAATTGTTTTTCATCCATGGCTAATCTGATAAGCATGCAGATGCTGGTAGTATAAAATTTGCAATAAATAAAAAACAGTAAATGATAAGATGCAACATACATATATTTAATATCACAAAAAACACAGATTTCAAAAATTTAAAAAAATATGGATATCCATTTAAAAAAATGCAAGTTTGGTTTGTCCCGCATTTATGAGAAAAGCTGTATATTCTTTATAGAGGTTCCAAAAGAGATCATTTGATTCACTATTACTTTTATTTGAAACTTTTTTTCTAACTTGAAAAATAAACAAAATATAGGGGTGGGCCTTTTCGTTGGATAACCCTGTACACAGATTCGCACTGATGTATCAAGATTATAGGTTATAGTGGTGTATGCATTTATCATTTTAAAAGAGAATTTTTTGTTGTGTTGTGATGTTTTTTTGTACTTACCTAGAATATTTTTTGGATTTTAAAATTTTTTTGTTTTTCTAATGTACAGAATGATTTTTATTTTTAAAAATAAATGTATTTTATTAAATGCAGTTTTTATTTGCTATAAATATTTCCTGTTTTACTAAAAAAAAATGTTTGAGAAAAATAACATTTTTCTTCTAAATAAACAATATGTTTATAATAAACAATAAATCTACTTGTCATAACTAACGAATATAATAAATAGTAAACATTAAAAAATAGTACCAATATTTCTATATAACTGTTGCTAATAAATTGGGCATTAGGAATCACAAGTATATACAATTATATCACTAATAACTTGACTATTTGAGACAAATGTTTAGTTCATTATTCGTTAATACTTTGTTGATTAAACAGTTTATTTGCCAGTAATATCTAATTTTGATCACGATTTGTATATTTGTCATAAATATACATTATCAGAAACCTGTTTTTATTAACCGCTAATAGATTTGATTCTTGTCCCATATTTAGCTAAATTTTTTATTAAGGAGCCATAAATATATATTTACCAGCAATAAACATTTTTCTCTGTGCGCTTAAAAACGTACAGGCAGGCGTGCCACAAGGCATTGCCCTTTCACTCATCCTATTGAACCTCTTCATTTCCGATATACCCACGTAAAACTAATACTAAAACTGTATTATACGCAGTCGACACGACAATTTACGGACAGTCATTTTATGCACAAACAGCGACACAAAAAGTACGATACCCCATGGACATACTAACGGACTATTACAAACATGGAAAATAAAACTGACCGAGGACAAGACAGAGACAAATACGCTGACAAAAAAATTGCAAATATAAATACTTTTAACAAATTAAAAATAAATGATAAAGTAATAACAGAAAAATACCGTAAAATATTTAAGAGTCATACTGGACAAACGACTTTTTTTCAAACAACACATAATTAATACAATTAACAAGACATACGGTACATCGACCGGACTATATCCTTTGATTAACAGACGAAGTATTTTAACTACAGACAACAAACTTCTACTCTATAAAACAATACTCAGACCGACACTGACAGACGCATGCGCAGCCTGGTCCCACATTTCGGACACACAATACAAGAGATTACAGACTACACAAAACAAATTACTTAGACTGCTAATAAATTCAAATAGATACATAAACATGCGATCACTACACAGACAAACTAATACCGAACCCATACAACCATACACATACGAAACATCTAACTTAACAGGAGACATTACACGCATAAGAAGACACGATGACATTACAATATACACACAAGTACATCCACGAAAGACTTCCACTTTACGACAAACAACGGTAACGGCATTAACACACGGATAACATACAGAGACATAATATCCCTCATAACCCGCATTTTTAATATTACGGCACTTTGTTGCCCCACGGAATGAAATTGCCGGGTGAGTGACTTGTGGGCAGCTGTTAGTCGATGTCTCCGATAGTTACAGGCCCAATGTAAATATGGTCATTCAATGTGTCATATAAGTGGTAAAGTGCCAATGAAGGCCCATACTTAAATGTTTGCTGGGATGTAAGACTGAATGAAGAAAATGGAATATATTAGGCATTTTTTCGTGAAAAAAACTATTCAGAATCATCCTGAAGGGCCAAGTTCAAAATTTGATTAGAAACAAATTAATAAAAAATTTCGCAGTTAAAAAAAAATAAAAAAAAAATGTTTTTTTTTCCACCAGCTTTAGATATTAATCTACTAGGACGATTCTCAATATCTTTTCTTAATAAAATCTTTTAATTTTATCAAAAACAAAAATATATTTTATTTGTTCAACTGTTTTGGAGAATTTTTTTTTAACCAAACTTTAGATTTGGTGATTTAGGATGTTTCAGAAGAACTTTTCTTAATACATTTTTCACAAAAAACGCCTACATTTTGTTATTTTTTTTCTATCAATCTTGCCTCGTAGGTGGCTTTGCATTTGAAGAGGGTAAATGATTTTGTGGTCATAAGTATATCTCAATCTTTTGAGGCCATTTTGGTTTAAATCGGATAAAAACTAAAAAATTATAGGGGTGTTACTGTCTTAAGTGAGACACACTGTATTCCGTAATAATGTTTATAACAATATTTTATTAACCGTTTCCATATATCAAAAAAAAACAACGTTAATATCTAGACTTTTTATTGGTTATTTTCATACGATTTAGGTCTACAACCATGATTTTTTGTTTTTAAAAATATTTTTCTTGACAGTACCTACGACTTTCATAAAAACGTAATAAACGAATTAAATGGAAAAAATCCACTTTTTCTTGATATAAAAAATATATATCTCGCGCTCCGTCGGCTCTCACGCTGAAACCATTCTTATCTTTTTTTTTATAATAACTATATTTGCGCTAAGACGCACCAAAACTGAGATATTTGCAATAAACCTAATTTTGTCGCCATTTTGCAAATATGGCAACGCTGGCGGAAAAATGATAAGAGAAGGTTGCAAATATACTCTTAGTGTTATTTCTGGCATTTCCCAAAATTACAAAAATTCTAGACTTGTCTTTTAAAAAAACTACCCTTTAATTGCCTAGGGGTTAATCGACGTGCTGCCGAAACAGATTTTTCTGTTGAGCAGCTCTGATTCGGGCTTTCAGACGATTTGGCTGAACGTCACAATCTACATACTCTACGGCATATGTTCCACCAGAGAGAAAAATGATGTTATATGGGAATAATCAAAAATATTATTTTTGATAAAACTTGGACCATTTGCCTCTGATGTACAGATATTCGTACCAAAACATATTTTTTTAATTTTGTTAAAAAAAATCTCTGTACCTATTTCAGTATTTTTTAAACACAAATTTTGCTACTTTTAACTTATCAATTGAAATTGAAATGGTTTTTTTACTGGTATAATCTGATTAATCTAACCTAGTTGACTTATCAAAAATGAGATGAAGTGAATGTTTGTTTTATTTTTAGATCTGAACACTATGAGTAGGTCTGGACTTAATTTTATGTGATTCCCACATTTCTCAAATCTGTGCTTGAGAGCCATAACCGGTTAAGTCCACATTTCTTAAAATGAGATTATTAATTTAAGTCGCTTGTTATGGTTCCATCGTCCATTATAGTTTGAAAGGAGCAGAGATAGCTAAATGCTTAATTTACTATGGTTGTTATGAAATTTTGGTTAAAGTTCAAACGAAATCTTCTACCTGCATTTGCTTTAATACTTAAGCCGTTATGGCTCTCAGATACAGAATTATATACGTATTTGCTGATTATTATCTTAACTTTAATATAAAAAAATTATTACTTACTCATATGGTACGTCATTGTTAAACAAAACAACAAAAATGTTATTTTCCCTTATACCTGCTGTTGGTTTCGGTTCTACAAATCCGTTGTAATACATTTGGTTCATTGGTTCAAGTGAACGTTTAGAGGCTCTTTGTTGCTTATATTGAGTAATCCAAACTATTTGTAGCCATCTGGTAGTTGAATTATGAACCTCTGTAAATTTTAGGTCGTGGTTGGTAAAATGTGCAGCATAAAGTGCCATTTACATACGAAAAAAACTCGGGAAAAAATAACAATCATGAAAAACACTTTTATTTTCATTTACTTACATAATCATATACATATACAACTTATAGTTGATTTCAGAGGTAAAAAAAAATGTAAAAAAACTAATCACCAACAAAAATCAGGCGGCATCTTTGTCACACTACATGTATCACTAGTACTACTGGGCGCTTTTACAGTGAAATTCAGGAGGGCATCTCATTTAAATAATGAAATTTTCAAAATGCATTATTGCATACGTATTTATAACATCAAGGGAATTTTTTTCATTTATTATTTATTGAAGTACTTAAAAGAATACAGTAACATTGAGGTCGGTTCGGTGGTTGAATGGACAGTGGCGCATCTTCTCATAAGGACGACCTAGGTTCACATCCCGGTCGGACCAAGTCGATGAGGGATGAGATGTAGTGGATGAGAGAACCTGCTCGTGACACCATCTTTCGAAAGGGATGTAAAACTGTGGGTTCCATGTATCTGCAATGTGAGCGTGTTAAAAATCGTATTTCGTATCGTGTTATTGTATTGTATACTAATCATATTATCGTATCGAAATAGTACAGTACGACCGTGGTCGTGAAAAATCGTATCGTTCTTCGATACGAATTGTACCACAACAAATATTTAGTATTTTAACTGTATGCTGATTCTCCGCATAACACAGCGGACAATCAGAGCCGCGCCAATAGTTTTTGCCGCCGGGTGCAAGCGATATTTTGCCGCTCTCATTGGGCCCTCAAGATAAAAAGTTTTTTTTTTAGTTTTGCTTAAAATTACCAAAAAAACCTGGGTTTAAAAAACTTAAGTAGGTACCTAGAAAAAAGTCAAAATGCATAACTTGAAATATTTTTTTATTGTACTAAAATAAATATAAGTAAAATATAACAAACAAATACAAAATGTAAACATCATAAAAATAATAATTATTTAAAAGGTATATTAGGTATATTTAATATTTAACACAAAAATAAAAATGTTTTAAATGGAATCAAAACATAAATCTAAATCTAAAGTTTTACTTAAAACTAATTTGCTTTGCTTTCATATTTGCGAAGACTTTGACGATACTTTCGACTTTTAACTTATTACATTCCTCAAACTCAATAGATTGATATCTATTAAGTTGTTAAGTCTTTCCTGGCTCATAGAATATCTTAAATAATTTTTTATCAATTTCAGTTTTGAAAATGATCTTTCACCACTCACAACTGATATGGGCAACGTTAACATAATCCTGAATACTACAGAGAGATTTGGGAATGTATCTATTAAATCATTTTTAAAAATGTATTCTAAAACTTCCATGGTTTTTTCTATGTTCATTTTGTATAAATGGTAAAATTGCATTGATCTCATCAGTTAGTTCTAGACCATTAATATCTCTTTCGTTAATTGATTCATTTGACAGTTTTAATTGTAGACTCATGCAACATTTTTTTAATTCGTTATCTGTTGATACTGTTGATAATTTTGATATGTCGTGCAAAAATTTAAAAGTCGTACATTTTTTTATCAAAGTAAACCTTTCACTAATTGACGTTAAAGTGGTGTCGAAACGCAACATAAAAATTCACTTTAAAACTTATTTTAGGGTCAATAATTAGGTCATCTGCACCTTTTATAGTCAAACTGCTTTTTCTTTGATCTTATTCTCAATGGCATATGTCCTGGCTCAAATTTTGGTTCAACATCTAAATCGTTTGCAATAGATATAGCACTTTCTACCAACTTTTCGAATTCGTTAAGTATCCGTTCGTTTTTCCTTTATATATTTTTCTAAGCTCTCAATTTCGTCTAAACAGTCTACCATATACATATATATTAATATTTTGCATTAATTGGCTAACTCATTAACCTTTGTCAGTATATCGCACCTAATTGATACAAATAAACTGGAAAGATTCTATTTTCTTTACAAGTGAAGCTGCTTCATTTCATTAGCGTCTACAGATAGGTTGCAATTGGCGTTGATGCTCCAGAAGACATGCGCGAGATTGCGACCATGAATTTTGTCATCCTTTTGGAATCGGTTGTTACCAAGGAACTCGTTAGACGATAGAAGATACTCGCTTAGCACGCGGTAGGTCCAGGGTTCGAATCACAAACTTATAATTTTTTTTCAAATAAGTATTTTTTTAGTAAGATTTTCCTTGCCCTTTACTATCGTCTAACGAGTTTCTTGCTAACAAACGATTCCAAAAGGATTTATTAATACTTATCTATGAACTAAGTTAGGCTTCCCCCTATCTCGCGCATGTCTTCTGGAGCATCAACGCCAATTGCAACCTATCTGTAGACGCTAGTCTTCATTTCTAGTGACTGGGTCACGTTTCAAGTCAGATGACAAATCGTAAGCGCATCATATATTTCTGGAGAGTTCATTTTAAAGGTTTGAGGGCATCAATACGGCTTTTTCATCTTGTAGTGGACAAAGGTTTTAAAGTAAGGTCTTTAACGTATTTTATCAAAATATGCCATCTTTGGGTTGAAGATGAAATACTAAAGTTCCTGTACGATCGCAAAAAAGTTCACAATCTTATTTAAAGCTTTATCTGCATCGTTAAATACCAAATTAAGGCTATGTGCGGCACAAGGTATAAGAAAAGTTCTTGGAATAATATTAAGTATATGTTGCCGCAGTCCATTATGTTTAGCTTTCATGTTAGCACCGTTATCATACCCTTGATCTCGCATATCTAGAATATCAATATTTTCATTTTATAAAAAGATTTACTACAAATTGATATAGCCCACTGCCAGTGGTGTCATGAATTTTAACAAAAACTTATGAAATGTTCTCGTATTACAGCATGCTTATTATCTTTGCTTAAATGCACGAATCTAACAATTACAGTTATTTGTTCATGGTGGTTTACATCGGGTGTACAATCGAGAATTATTGAATAATATTTAGCCTGATACAGCATTATTTTAATATTTTGCTTTTATACTATCACCTATTATTGTAAGAATTTGATTTTGAATTTTTTGTCCCAAATAATGTGGCATATATTTTTGGTGAATTTGAATTCTTCGTAAATGTTCAGACATTATAGGGTCAAATTTAGAAAATGCCTCTAAAGAAGTTGCCGTTATGATCATGAAATAATTTATTAGAACTAGCTCTAAGAGCCAGATTTTGTTTGGCTAAATACTGAATAGCGATTACAATTCTTTCCAAAACAGAACTCCACCTCTTTTTTTTCACTATCAATTAATTTTTTCCTGAAATGAATTTACCGATAGACTTTGAGGACGCATGCCGCTTTACCGCCGCCTTTTTTCGGCCGGTCTGCGGTCACAAATTAAAGCGAAGATGTTGTGTTGTTATGATAAATAACATTAAAATATTGCCGTATGAGGCTAAATATTATTCAATAATTCTCGATTGTACACCCCGATGTAACCCAGCATGAACCAATACATGATAAAGCGTGTCGCTACCGTTGATTTTTTACACCGCGATAAGCCGGTCGCTTCTTTCATCTTCGTTTGCCTTTCAATTTGCTGCCTGAGTACAGTGCATCCCTTGCGTCATAAGTTGGCGCAAGTCTGAGGACGATGTAGTGGTACGAAATATACGAATATTTAGCACGAATCTTTTGTATTACACAGCCAGTACGATACGATTCCTTGAAGAGTATTGCCCATCTCTACACGGGAGTAGTATATATTGCCAACACATTTAATGTGACCACGTTATTTTTAAGTAGTTTACTAAGTGTTCTTTTTTCTGTTCTGTGCTAAGTGTATTACGATATGCTGTAGCATTGACTATGTGATATTAATTATAATTAGTATTGTAAAATGCTCGAGTATTTATTTTTGGAGAATATTCGTCGAGCACAAAAGGAGCATAAACGAGAACATACATGTATATTATTATTACACATCCTGAGGATCACCTACATGTTGTGTAAATATATGTTCATCCAACCAAACAAAAAAAACATACTGTGAGTTTCACATATATTATAGAGACTACCTACTAAACACCGTGATGTGAAAAACACATTAAAATAATATAGACATCACAAACATCGCACCTCTAATAATTTCGCAGATACGTATTTTCCACATAATAGCGATCATTAACGCCAGTGATAACCAATATAAAAGATGACTTAAAAGTGATGTGGCAAAAAACATGTTAATGCCAACATAATAAAGATCTTCTTTTGTTTACATATGTATGTTGTACATAAATATTTTGGTTAATGACTACCACTACCACTATAAAATAAAATGGACTACACACGTAATTTTAAAGATGATATACCTGTATACGCATGAAAGTTGGGTGTAGGGTTATAATTATATGAACGCAGGCAATTTTACTGTAAAATAACATATACCTAGTTAGTCTTATTAAAATAAACTAAAAAAAATTTGAAGAGGAAACTAAAAATGCATTTATTTCGTATCTACAACTACAGAGTTAGGTGATCGCGCGCTAGCCTATCTAATCGTTCCTGTCCCGCGTTCCGTGCCGGTCCACCAGCTCTCGCTCCCGAGATTGCTGAGACGGGGATCTCCCTCAAGCAGTCCACAGACGGGTCCTAGGGCACTCATATAGGGGTGTCTCTAACAATATAATACTCCCAGAAAACAAATGGGCACTTTGAAATACGTAAATTTAAAGAATAATTAAATTAACTGAAATTTTTTTTTCTCATAATTTTAATCGTAAGAGGGGTCATAAGCAATGATTATTTTAATCATTGTTTATGATTTATCTATTAAAATGATTAAAATAATTTTAGTAATTAGTAAAACTTTCCCAAACTGAGTTTTTTTCAGCTTATTGGAAATTCAATATGGCCGCAAGAAGTCCTTTGTTCTCGAGACGTCATTCTTGTTCTTCATGTATCTACCACAGATATCTACAAATTATAGTAACCACGTCTTAGATGTTTCGTCTATCATTTAACAGATGGCCATTTTTGTATAACTCATCAAATTGTTTTATTTTTTTTTATTCCAATTAATTCTCCATTATTATTTTGTTAATATATTGTATGTTCTTTAAAACCTATTTTTTTCACAAAATATTTAGTATGTGATAAGAAAAATTGACACAGTTGGTCGGGTTACACCATCTATCGATTTAGTTTTAAGCTATGGGGACTAGTATTATAATATATAAAAAAACTTACCTTTTATGTATGGAACCGCGGCCTTATTGGGACAGTGTATAATTGGTTACATAGACAGTAAATACGATTTAAAAAGCTCCAGTATTAAAATAATTAGAAGTTCTAATATAATTAGAAAAATACAAACAAACCCACCAAAATAAACAAAATTAGCTTTTAATATCCAAAAAAATTATGGCACTATGGATAGCACTCGTAAAGTATTTTATGAATAATTTTCTAGGAAAAGTTTTGGCAATAATTGCAAGTAAAATTGAAAAATAAGCCAGGAATAATATAACCGCAATTTCATAATTTATTTCAGTCTTAATTTACTAGTAGGAGCAAAAAAACAGTTTATTCCTAATTTTAATTTGCATGAATCAGTCATAATAAAATAAATTAAAAACAAACCAAACTGGTTTATTCGTGAAAAAAATTTTTTTTTATAGAGGTTGCTTTTGTAAATATTTTTGAAAATTAAAAATAGTCTGCTTAAACTTGTGCGTATACCTACTTACGTTAAATACTTATTTTGATTTTTTTAATGTTTCAAATTTTCAGTTTTTAGTTAAATATACGTGTATATACAATGTAATAAATGATACACGTATGTTCTACATAAATCCATGTTGTGGGAATATACATGCGCGGAAGATACATTACATGTATATCGTAGGGATATACATAGAACAATATAAAATTTGTCTCGATAAAGGTATGTTTTGGGAATATACATGAATGGGACATACATTACAAGTATATCGTAGGAATTTAAATAAAATGACATAGACTGACGTTCATAAATGTATGTTGTCGAACATGAGTGGGACATGAATGGGTCATACGTTACATGTATATCGTAAGTACATACATAAAAGGATATACTACTGGTCTCCATAAATGTATGTTGTGAGAATATACATGAATGGAAGATACAGAACATGTACATCTCTGGTATATACATACAAAGGATAACCATAAATGTATGTTGTTGATATATACATTATACGTCCAGGACCTATTTTGTACATCATGTATCAATTTTGCATATCTATGGAATGTCAAATGCTATGTGGGTATAAATTATGCAAGAAACGCATTACTGAAAACTTAAAATAATGATTTGCTCGCCTGTCATGCTTACAGAAAAACGATTAGCCTGGCGGCCATGTGTTTGCAGGTGTGGAGTGAAATGGCGTAAAGTGTAAAAACGTCAGTGCATGAGTCCGCGTGAGTGTCAAGTAGCCGATTCAACGAGGCATGAAATTTGAACAACGACGAACTACTTCAGAACATTTTCAAATTTTTCGCGAATATTCTCGATATGCTCGAGACTTTTGGGAAAGAAATTTCGCGAACGTGCTTATTTGTGCTTCATAGTGAACATTCGTCCACAGTCAGTTTTTCGTGCTCGAATTTTCGAGAATATTCTCAACGTTCCCTCCTTTACAATACTAATTATAATTATACAAAAGCAGACTCTTCTAATATGCCATAAGTGAAAGGATCATCTAATGCTGTTTGTCTTTGACTTTTTAAAAACGATATTCGAGCAATAACACTACTAACCACCGTTGTCGGTTTTACTGACAATCAAAAGTTATGTGTATAATACCAGGTCTTAATTTAATTACCATATTTTTCATTTACCTACTTGAAATACATGTAATTTTCCGTGTCTTCAAGACAAAAATAATTTAAAATTGTTTCTTACATTAAAATGATTGTCACAACTGTTACAACAATATTTAAATAGGATATCCTTGTTTTTTTGTTCTTAGGTAAAAGCGTCGATTGAAATCAAAGGTAAAAGTAATAGTAATAAATATTGTTACGTGTTTGCTATCCCCACAAACACTTATACTCGTAGATTCGTTGATTGAAAGTCCAGGTAACAATTACTCGCTACTTTATTTACTAATTAGCAATTAACAACAATAGATTAATTACTCTGTTAACAATAATCACACTTATAAGTCTCTTTCTTATTTCTTCTTTACTCGGTCACGTTCGACTTCAGACTGCGTCTCGGCCCACCGTGTGTCTTATTTATACATCCATTCACACAGTCTAGACCATTCCAGAATATTCCCGGCCGTTCGCATACAATTCCAGTCCTATTTAACCAGTCTACACAGTCCAGTGGCGTAACAATATATTGTAGAAATATTCTAGAAGTAATAAAAAATAAAGTAGTTGAGATAAGGTCGGCAGAACGGAGAACATCAAGTTTCAGTTAGTCGACGTTTCAAAAGGACTATTTAAATTAGGTTTTCCTTGTAAAGGCATATATTTGAAAAACTTAATTTATTTACAAACACCGACTAGAATGAAACTTTTCATTCTAATCAATGGTGTTTGTTCGTATTACTGTTCTTGGCTAATAATTATTATTTATTGTTAATGTTTATGGTTTATTGTTTAGAAAATTTTTACAAGGAAATAATTTAAATAGACCTGAGGTCCTAAAATACACGAAACATCGACTAATTAAAACTTGGTTTCCTCCTTTCTGCCGACCTTACCCCAACTAATTTAAAAATACATAAATATTTATCTGGCATTGTCACAGCAGTATTTTGCACTAGCGAGCTACACAGTATTTACAGTTTTTTTCTTTATTTTTTTTACAGTCAGTATTACCCTTAGATTAATAAATATTAATCAAACAAACAATAATCAACAAAACAAAATAGGAAACAAAAATATGAAAACAGTTAACCGCTAAACATTATCTAAACTTTGATAAATACCTCAACTGTGTGTCCTTCCAAACGGCTAGGCTAGCAGATGTAGAGTACAAGAGATCCGATAACGCCACTGTTCGACAACGGAGTGTTATTCAGCTCGCTGAATAACAATTTTTACTTTCTTCTACCTAATATAAGGAAGTATAGTAATTAATATTATTAAATAATAAATAATGTTTTATTTTGTTTTTTTTACAATATTTATTTTCTTTATACAAATATATTTTAAATATAAAAATACCGCTCACAATGTCAAGCAAATAACATGTCATGAGGGTCGTTGCAAAACAAGGCTTTTTATGTTTTGATACCACCGCCGATCTTTCCATCTCTCATTAAATCTATTTGATCCATGGAGACAATTATTGATACAATTGTATACAAGGACTAGAGATAGAAAGATCGACCCTAATTGTAACTATTTATTTGTAACATATACCTAAATTTGTAACTCGCCCCGTCTCGATATTAAAAAAAATTTGGTGTAAACTTCCCAGGAGCCGCAGAACTATTAATGTTTTTAATTTACACCTGACCGTTGTTTAGCAACTAATTTGTAACTATTTGTAACCCATAAATTAGAATTTGTAACTGCATCATCATTGAGTAATAAATTATCAAATTATGGCGACCAGCTTATCGGCAGCCACACGACACTATAAATTTTCAGTTTTCAGATTTCAATTTCAATATGCTCAAGTGACAACGTGTACACAACTCAAAAACTAATAATAGACTGGACTGGAGAGAGTTTCGCGGTCAAGGTGAATGCCGACGACAGTAAGTACATCTGTACTCTACGACCATGATACACAAAAAGGATTTGCAGCTTTAGTAATTATGATTTTTTTCGACCTCGAGATTTTAACTGATATTGTCACGTATGCCACACGGTCCAGTGGCGTAACAATATACAGGGTTAGTCAAATTAGAACCTGATCATTAGCATCTCGTAAACCGTAAGAGATACAAAATTAATTTAGGGCAAAGTGTGTGTGTTTTTTTAAATACTTAGCAAATATAAACTGAAATTTTGTGCACATTTGACTTCATAAAATGAGGTTGGGAAAATTTGACAGTTTGACATTTAAAATGTCTAATTTAGTTACAAAAAATGTGAATATGTCAATAAAAAGAAATTATTAAAATATAATATGAATTATTATTGGCCGTATTGAAGGACACTGATAATTAATTATTTAAAATTTTTAATAACTTTTTAATAATTGAGGTAAGGAAATAAATTAGAATGATTTTTTAGATCAGGATGATATACACTGGTATAAGAAAGTTAGGTGCTGGCCACATCACATATTTTTATACGAGCCCAGCATTATTTGGCCCAACAGATAATTTAGTGGTAACTTAGAGATAAAATCAGAAATAGTAACGAAATAAAGTTTTGAGTTTAAAAAAACTGTCATTTGTTAATTTTTCAATGTTTTTTGTTTAATTCTGACAGATACAACATATAAAAAGGAAATGAACAGGCAGTTCAAACAAAACATATGTCAGATTTATTTCAACTGACCCATAAGATTAAAATGGTGTTTCGTTTATCGTATTAGCCTTGAGTTAAAACAAAACAATTGCTAGTCGTTGAGTATTGTTAGTGGAAATACAGTATTCAGCTTAACATTATGTTGCGGGGTAAAGCCTTATCCGACGATTTACGCATTATTATTGTTAATTGCCAAAATTGCCAAACAACTGCAAATATCTCGTTATACTATACGGAATATCGTAAAATTATATAAAACTACAGGCGCAATAGAAGAATAACCAAATTTAGGCACAACGTCAAGTAAAGGTTGTTTCAATAATAGCGCAATATTTCAAGGTTCAATAAAACATGGTTTTCTGTGGCAAAGTATTGAAATATTTATTGAATTATAATGTAGACATCTGGGAGTTATGTATGGAACAACAAATCTGCTAAATGGCCGCCACGGCTTTGCTGACACATGCGTACTCTTTTGCCGAAATTTTGAATAACGGTGTTGCATACATGTGGCGGTATTTCATTGATATAGCGTCTAATTTCGGCCTTTAGTGCTTCGGTGGTCCCAGGCTTGTTGGCATAAACCTGTGACTTCAGATATAACCCCACAGCCAAAAGTCCAAAAGGTGTTAAATCGCAAGAGCGTGGCGGCCAATTCTGATCACCAAACCGAGAGATAACACGACCAGGAAAAGACTCATGCAAGACCATCAATATTTCACGGGCGGAATGGCAAGTGGCACCGTCCTGCTGAAACCACATGTCGTCGAGAGCAATATCTTCTAATTGAGGTACAAAAAACTGGGTGATCATAGCACGATAACGTTTGCCATTCACCGTTACTGCATCACTCGTCATCGAAGAAAAACAGCCCAATGATTCCTCTAGACCACAATGCACACCAAACAGTGGCACGTTTTGTATGCAATGCTTTCACATGAATCATTCGTGGATTTTCCTGAGCCCCAAATGTGGCAGTTTTGCCTATTAACAAAGCCATCGAGGTGAAAATGATATCAAGTAGCCCAGATCTCTCGCCAATTAAACCGCTTTGGCACATTATGAAAAAAAAATTACGAGCTCAGCCCGCTAGAACCATCCCTGAATTAAAAGCTGGGCCAAATGATGTGATTCTGGTTTCGTATATGAAGGCGGTCTTGAAAAAAAAATTTTTCTTTGCACACCTGCTAAACACAGTGCAAACTTTCACAATATGCAATTGAAAAGTAATGCTAAATGAGCCTATTGTTTGTGAATTTCAATGTTTGTTTTTCTACTAAAAGTTTGTAAAAAAATTTTTTTTGCTAATCGTTAATAAATAAAATACATAAAGTATATTTGCAAATATTTATTAACATGCCTATTTTAATATAACTGAATATAATATGGACAAATATAAACAAATTTTGTTAAAAACCATTTAATTAAAAATTAAATCCATCATATATTATAATATCCTCTTCTATTGCCTTGTTCTTTTCCTTTCTAGCGATATAATTTCTGAAAATAAAAAATGATTTGTCTTAAAGTAATTTAAGCTACCTGGGAATATTTTAAAAGCATATATGCATTGTGTTAACTGAGAATAGCTGACAACAGTTCTCGCCTTATACAGTGAGAGCCAAATAAATGTCTATTATCATTTTGAAACTTTAATAAATATTAGGTACCTAAGTCACAATAACATAAAAACTATAACATAATAACATTCAAAATGAACGGGAATTTTATTAATGAAATCAGAAATATGGTATGAAAGAAATGGCTTCCTCTTTCGGCAACGCACTCTTCTAAACGCTGTACATAATTATCAATTACCTACATTATGCAACATGTGAATCTTATCCTCTATATTTCTTTTGAGGTCGTCAAGAGTTCTTGGCATGTTTTTATATATCCTGTGCACAGTATAACCAGTAGACTATTTCAGCTACATTTCAATCATAAATCTGCTGAGCTCTCTGGGACCTCGAATGCAAGTGGTTGCGTTACGGGCATAGTATTTTACAAGGATACCATGGGTGTACGTAGCAAATTTACGTTGTTGATTAATTAATAAAATAATTTTACATTTATTTATTATTTCGCTAATATACACTCACAAAAAAGTCTTGGGATACTTTTACAAAATCATACAAGACATAAACGACATTGCTTGTTTTTTTTTTCTAAATCAATTAAAAAAAAAATACGTATATTATTCATAAAAATGTCCCTAGACTTTTCTTGTGAGGACATAAAATAAATTATTGTTTGTGTAGTTTATCATTTAATATGTATTATAGGATATATACAGGGTGTTCTAAAATAAATGGCATTCTAAATAGGTATTTCACTATCGAAGAAACAATCGTAAAAGAGTAACATAAATGTATGCGACATAGAGGTAATATCTATTGAGTTAAATTAGCATCGTTCTTTAAATTACAATTTTTATTATTATTTCATTGGTAATTTATTGTAGATTTATAGACTTGATTTAACGATTGTTCATTTAATCATAAGGTTAATAGTAAAATAAAAAATAAATGAAACAACAATAATAAGAAATCAACATTTTATTAACTATTCGAAATAATGAACTTATTTTTTCGACAAGTCTTAAAATTTCGATTAATAAATTTGTTTTGTATATAAACAGTTTTGTATATAAACATTTGCCTTAGATCAGTTTATAATTAAAAATGCGAAATTATTTTTGTGGAGCTCTCGATTACCCATTCTGTAATGCAATATTCAAATACAAATAACTCCAAAATGATAGCTTCTATCGACATTTAGTAAGAAGATCTTTTCTTATGCAGTTTTTAACATTGGCGTTTCTTTCCGCTATAAATTGGTAAAAAAAATACAGAAAGTCATGGCGAAAATTCACCCCCCCCCTTTGTAATTACCCAACAAATTATAATATTTAGATAAAAATTTAATAAAACATGTGAAGCACCCCAGCCCTGGGCTCCTTCATCGCGAATAAATTTCCTATAATTTTTACATAAAACTAAATTATTTCCAAGCATTTATATAATTAAATTCCAAATTAATTATTACATAAAAAAGGTTAAATCATTTTCTTATAATTTTGGCAGAAAACGTATACATTCAAACTATAGAATCTAAATTATTCATCTTGTAAAAGAACACACAGTATTCTTTTAATATTTTAAAACATTGACAAAACTGTACAAAATCTTAAAGCATTCTCCAGCCGAGAAGAGATAACATAAACAAACCGACGTAAACACGTAGGGTTGTAAGAGTTTTACTAAGAATAGGGTCAAAAGCTATAAACATAAGAGTCATTATATCACTTCTCACCTAGAGTTTAATTTCATGGGTAGAGTACAATTTAGCGTTTGGCTATCTCCGTCTAGCTTGCAGGCTTGGACAACGAACGCACTCACGGGAAATCATATAAATACGCCAGGCAGCGTACGATCGTGGTCACATCTCTGACAACCCCAAGCGTTACGCTTTGGTTCTAAGAATCGGGTACGAAGAGATTGTACGACTCTCTGTAATATAGTTGTGCTCCAGGTCAACTCTGACAGCCCCAAGCTTACGCTTTGGTTCTACGGGGTCGGGAAATAAGAGAGTGGCCCTGTCTCGGAGTTATAACTAGCATTGAGAGCCGCGCCTCATGAGCGTGCACTAACCACCGACGCCGTCGTCGACATGGAAGCGAGTAACTCAGGCGTTACTCGAGAATCCGGAGGAGTGGGCCCCGCGGAACTCTCCGTGTATACCAGAATTGGTAAGGACGGCATTTAAATAATTATTATACTGCGTTGCCATTTTCTACGTACTCGAGCTCACTAAAAGTCATGAAATTAATTCAGTTTCTTTGTTCCGAGTGAAATGGCAAAGCTAATCAAAGTACGACTCTATATGCTTGGGTTTCGCAGTTTTTAACAATATCTGACCGGTGGTACCACATGATTTACAGATAGGGCTTTTCTGTTATAATGCACTGCTCATTACCTGTTTATTAATAATTAGTACAGTCGATATTAATTCCGATCGGAACAGTAATAGTAGTTGAAACTTTCCTTCATTTTTCAAGTTAGGTCAAAATAAGTTAATATACAAATTAATTAGTGTCCAGTTGATTCTGCAATATCTGTAACTTTATCAAATTGCACTACCCGTATGGGGATTAGAGTGTCACTGTCGGGTGGGTGCGGTGAGACGCCGACAACAAAAACATGGGGTTGTCTGGCCACGGACCTTGTCTCTTGACAGGGGTCCGGGGCTAGATGACCAGTGTATACCACTTAATGATTTATGGCTATCGCTCCCATAAGCGTGTCGCAGTACAAGCGACGTCTGCCAAATTAACAAATCTACGGGGTAGTTCGTTTCATGTTGGTTTAAACCTTGATTGGTGGCATGCATTCGACACACCCAAAAACAATACGGGCAGTTGCTCGTCATATGTCAGAGTCCGCATATGCATCGAATCTTCGTTGGCAAGCGTCAGTTGTATTGATGGTACTGTTTTATGGTAGCACCAGCCCGCGAATTAAATAACAAGGCATGGTTGTCGGTCTCTGCCCGGCTCATGTGACAGGAGACACTCTGGTGCCACATACAAGGGAAGTTTCTCTTGCACCCATATGTAGAGTTCTACATATGTCATTTAAACTACGAAGCGGAGGTTTCCGCGCATGTAACCAGATTTGGTTACATTGCAGGTTCAGCTAGCCAAATATCCATGTATTTCTTATAGACGGTTGTCTAAGGATAAAAATAAAAGGTGTGAAAACGTTATTTGAGTTTTCTTGACAGGTACAAAACTGAATTCTAAGCACATTAGTAATAATAAACATAAAGTCAAATTTTATATTAAGTACTCTTTTAAAGCAGATATCAGTGCAGTGCAGGTTAAGGGTCATAATAATTGCTAAAAGTATACAAATCAAATTAAAGCAAATTAAATCTTATAAATGAAACAAAGTAATACCAAACTTTATAAACGCATCTGTGAGGTTACAATAACACAACAAATTTGGGGTCCTGCCACTAAAACTAGACGATCACGAAAAAGGCCAATTAATTAAATCAGTATTACCTGTCGCTTCACGACAGGTGAGACGTAAAAAAAAGGGTAATAAATTAAATACAAAATAATCGAGGGAGGTTTGGGTTGTCAAACTGGTGCCATAACCAGGATAAAATAAACAATAAATGATACGAGGGGGGTTGGGACGTCACACATATAACATTATGAAATTAATAAATGGTCCAAATTTAATTTTTGCAACTTCAGACGTCTCGAATTTATAGGCAAATAACTATGTTGTACAAAATTCCCTCTAAGGGATTGTAGTTCCCTTATGAATTGACTTAAGGCAAATGTTTATATCTCGCAGTCTCATAGTAAAATACGTCAGTTCATGAAGAACCTAGGCAATACATGAACTGCCGGCATATAATGAAAATTCTTATTAATACATTATCTGCCGAGGCTCTTCATGAAACGCCGATCTCCCCTCGGCACATTGTGTTTTAAATTCTCATACACGATCTGCCGGAATTTAAATATTGAAATTTCACGAAGTGACTATAAACTCTTCGGAATGTAGACGTCGGTCATTTTTGTTTAAGGTAATAATAGATACAAAAAACAAGAAACATTGAAAATATATAAAATGTTTTTATTTTATACTGCAAAAAAACATTTATAAATTAAGAAAACAAATAGAGAAATAGAAAGAGAAATAGCAGTACCTACTCAAATACAAATCTAAAATTGGCACTATTTCTTTAAATCATCTCGTATGTAACATGTAACATGTTACAATGACTTCAAGAACATTTTAACACGGTCTTGGAATGAAACAGTTTTGATGAATGATGCTAATCATCTTGTCTCTTGGTCCATGTCTACAATTAATATGAATATCCCGCAATCTGTCATAGATATTTTCTTCAGAAATCAAAAAAATTATAGGATCACCTGTATTTTGGACTTTTTTTATTACGGATTTATTCTCATTATTGAGGTAACGTTAACACCGAATTTGTTGCTATTCTTTCTTTCGATTGCCAACGAGATTTCCACAGCTAAGACGAGTACAAATAAATCCAGACGAGATTATTACTTATTAAGTACCTACGACGTTGTATCTGTATACAACTATTTCCGATTTTATTTATACTTTCAATTTATATTCTTAAAATTACTTCACTAATGGTTCTTGTTTTTGCAAAACAATACCTATTTCACTTACTTTTCGGCATCACGAGGAAATGAATAAAAATTTTCATTACTACAATAACTTTTATTTGTACACACTTTACATGAGCAAACCATTCTTCTTTTTTTCTTACCGTCCCCCATTTTAAAATAAAATAAAATGCATACAATGGTCACAGTAAACCTTACTTTACGCGTAAAGCACTTACACCACGAGTTATTTTTTATTTCGCTGATAACATACACGCCGCTCTAACGGCCACGACTACATTTTTCAGAGTAACGGTTCTTGAAAGTTCCCGGCGGCGAGGCCTAGCAACAAGAGAGATAAGATACTGGTTATACTGTGTCCTGTGCTTGAGGTAACCCCAAAGAAAACGTGATAATATCGAGTGACCTCGCTGGCTACATCATATCACCGCTCCCTGAAATTAATCGTTGCGGGGAGAGTTCCCGCAGGATTTCCATTGAAATTCTTGCCGTATGACTTGTAGTGCCGTCTTTTTTGGAACTAACATTCCTCAGGCAATTGTTCAACTGTAGGCCTAAAGAATTTCGTAACGTATGCGCGTATCTTCTAGAAGTTAGAGTTATAGAATGGCCATTTTCTTCGCAGAAGTAAGGTCCAATTATGAGCTTGAAATTGTGCATCATACCAGTATCTTTACGTAGGTAAATGGAGTGGTCTTTGGTGAAATTTTGTTTGGATTTTCCATAGCCCTATAACGAAAGTTTTGTCTGTCAACGTGGCCATTTAAGTGTAAATGTGCTTCATCAATCATCACTCATAAAGAGAGGTTCCACAATATTAGCATATTCACATAATAAACGCGTACAGAACTGAAGACAAACAAGTTTATCATTTTCGGATAATTCTGGACAAGAGCCATTTTGTAGTGATGCATTTGTGCTTGATAAATTCGGTGGTGATGCGTGTTGTCACATAGGGCGTTGCGGACTTCGAATAATAGTCATTGTCACCTGTTCTTGGTTTTCAACAGTGCACACCGATTTTAGAGCTCCCGTTCATTTTCCGTCACACACTATCCAGTTGATTATCACTTCTCAACCCATTTTTTATGGTAAATCCTGAAGGACGACAATTTCGAACATTAAACAGACCTAGAAAACACCGTTGAGTTTGATTAATAATTATTGCTTGAGTTGAAAATTCTCGACATAAAATATTATTTTTTAAACAGAATACGAATTCATTTTGAGATGTCAAACTATATTAAAACAAAACTCCAAAGCTTACTTTATTATATAAACACAAAATCATAGAGACCTTTTGCCACTTTACTTTTTTCCGCAGTTTGAAAATGATAATAGACATTTGGCTCAATTTATGACCGATATGGAAAACTGTATTGGGCAGTGATTACTTCAATATCCCTTTTAATTTTTGCAGTTTTCCATAAAACACAATGCAACTGAGTTTTTTAGGCCTTAGGGTGAGGCACATCAGCATTCTTACCATCATTAGTCAACTAGAAACAAAATTCGACACAATAACTTCTTTTAAAATGCGGAAAATGATTAATGAATAAAAGAAAATAACAAATTTCTTATCTAATTATTGCAATTAGTTCATAAAGCATTGTAAACTTAAAAACTAACCAGTGGCGTACGTTCCAAAACATTTTAAGTAGATAAATAAGATACTAAATAACACCCTGTATAGCAATTTCAACAAAATTACTATTATATGCAGGCATCACAACCAAATGATACATGTACGTAGTTTGAGCGCGATTTAACACACTTTGCCTTTTAAAAACGATGAATCTTACAATATATGTTTATTTGATAAAAAACTCAATTTATTGATCTACTCATATTTTCAATTGGCTTTTAAAATGACAAACTGTAAATTTGCAATCAGTGCTTTCTCATTTGTGAAAAGTATTTAATAAAAAAAACACAAAAATATTTTTTGTGATTCATCACAACTTAAAATTTTGTTACTAAAATATTTAAGATATCAAGATAATAAGAAAAATATATTACCTTGCCAGTTATCTGGCATTCATCATTGTTTGGATTGTTCTGATTACTTGTTAACCTATGCTCTTCATAATTTTCATCGTAATCATATTCTTCATCTTCCGAATCATATTCCTCATCATCTTCTTCCGAATCATATTCCTCATCATCTTCGTCCGAATCATATTCCTCATTATCTTCTTCCCCATCATATTCGTCATAATCACCTTCTTCGTCATTCGAATCATTTCCTTCATCGGTTTCATCGTCTGTATACATTATAGGTATATGTACACAGGGTATCCCAGTTTTAAGTACGAAAACATCGACGATCGAGAGAGAATCTCATGTGAATAAAAAAAGTTTTAATAAACATTCATCGTAATTCGTTCGGCTTCAGAGATACAGGGCGTTGACATTTATTTTTCTTTTCTTTTTTAATCATCCCTGAAACAGATATCGATAGAACGTAGTACATTTATTGAACAGTTAATAAGCAATATTCAGCAGCTATTTTAATAACTAAGATATACTGGGTCACTTAGTTTTCGAGTCCAGTTACCGTTTAAACCCCTCAATTTTTTTTACTACGTCACTAGTAATTTTTGATAATTAATTTGAAATGGCTAATCCATTTTGAAACCTTTTTGACAAAGGAAGATTTCCAATATATTACTCCTTTTAGAAGTTATGCATAGTTCATTCAAAAACATGCATAAAATTACTTAATATGACGGCATGCCCTCGTTGCCAGGACTTCCAACATAAAACTTGAAATCACTGTTAAAAATTTTCTATTGATGTGAACGACAAATGAAATATTAAATACCATAGGTATAGATTTATATACAAAATATACAAAATTAGAGGCAATACTGATGAGTATTTTTTGCCAATATGAATTCGGTTTTAACATTTGGTTGGATGTTCTCAACGATACCATTTGCGGGCCCTATTTTTTACCGCATAGATAAATTTCATTTTATTCTATCAATTTATTGAAAATAATTTCCATCAACTAATATTTAGACGATTTGCCACTGCATTTTTGAGATACTCTATAGATTCAAATGGATGAGACATTTGCTCATTATGATCGGCACGTTTGTCAATGGCTGGACGAAAATTATACCCATCGCTGGATTGGTAGACTACTACCAAGATATAGTGAAGAAATAATGCCTGGTGTAGAGCATGGCCACCTCGATCAACTGACCTGAATCTTCTTGATTATTCCATCAGGTGTTTTTTAAAGAAAAATATAGTACACCAGTTGCGACGCGGGATGTATTAAGGTATGGAATAGAGGAACACTGTGATATTCTGAAGGAGAAACATGTGACGATCCGTGCTTCAATAAATAATTTAATATAAAAGTGTCAAAAATGTATTGATGCTGGAGGCATAAATAGTATAGTTGATTGAACTGAATTTTAAAAAATGGGTAGTTTTTTAAAATTTAGTGGAGTCGCCTATTTTTCTTATTGTTGTTGTTTGCTGTTGTTTAGACATTAAATATTTCCGTTGTTTCGTATGTTTTTATTTGTTGCTCTATTACAGCATTACAAACAAAATACAAAACGAACTAACAATGTGCAGGTTGTAAGTAAAGGGTGTTTGAATAAGAACGCAACATTTCAAGGTTCAATAAGACATATATTTCTGTAGCAAAGTATTGAAATATATATTGAGTTATAATGTAGACATTTGGGAGTTATGTATTGAACAACACATCTGGTAAATGGTCGCCACGGCTTTGCTGGACATGCGTACTCTTTTGGCAACATTTTGAAATAACGGTGTTGCATACATGTAGCGGTATTTCGCTGATATAGCGTCTAATTTCGGCCTAAAAGGCATCGTGGTCGCGGGCTTGTTGGCATAAACCTGTGACTTCAGATAACCCCACAGCCAAAAGTCCAAAAGGTGTTAAATCGCAAGAGAGTGGCGGCCAATTCTTGTCACCAAACCGAGAGATGACACGACCAGGAAAATATTCGTGCAAGACCGTCAATGTTTCACGGGCGGTATGGCAAGTGGCACCGTCCTGCTGAAACCACATGTCGTCGAGAACAATATATTCCAATTGAGGTACAAAAACCGGGTTATCATAGTACGATAACGTTCGCCATTCACCGTTACTGCATTACTTGCCTCGTCTTCGAAAGAAAAACGGCCCCATCATTCCTCCAGACCACAATGCACACCAAACAGTTCCACGTTTTGGATGTATTGCTTTCTCAGGAATCATTCGTGGATTTTCTGAGCCCCAAATGCGGCAGTTTTTCCTATTAATGAAGCCATTGAGGTGAAAATGGTACTCATCACTGAAAATGATTTTGTCCGCAAAATCGGCAATCACTTCTTGTTGTTCAAGGATCCAATTGGTGAACTCTCTTCGCTGTGCATGGTCTGTTGGCAGAAGTTGTTAAGTCAATCGGACTTTGTAGGCATGGAGATGCAAATCTTTAGTGAGAATACGCTGATGAGTGGCTGTTGTAATGTCCAATTCTTTTGCATGATGACGAATCGACATCCTTGGATTCTCTGCCACGCTCTCGCGATCTGCCGTGATATTTTGTTCTAAACGACCTCTTCGAGCTTGTGTTCTTTGTTTCACATAACTAACCGAGCCAGTACTTTTGAATTTTTCGATTATTCTTTTCACAGTAGATAAATGAGGAACATTATTTCGACCGAAAATTGGACGCACATTACGAATCGTGGCAATCAAACTTTCACCATTTTGATAATAATGTTTAACAATCAGAACGCGTTTTCAATCGTGTAATGCTCCATGTTTACTAACTCCCATCTGTCTCCTATCGACCTGGCATGTCATAATCTTGTGACATCATGACAGCCAAACTGGCGCGCAATTCAAATCTTGAGGTCTTGCTGATTGGCAAATACAAATATAAACATTGGAGCGCATTACAATAAAACGTTTGATCTCAATTAACCTGAAAACTCTCAAACATTACAAAAATATACAAGGAATTTTTTTGTTAAGAAAATACCGGAAAATTAAAGAACCATATCCATCTTTTGAAACAACCGTAGGTGTAGAAGTTCCTTTTTAAAAAGCGGTCCCCATATCTACGTCTATGGGAGTGACATATTAAAATGTTTTAGACTATTTGATTATTGATTAACTTTAATTTAACGTAAACAAAACCCAAATGTTATAAAAATTGGTATAACCACCTTAAGATTATTCGTTGAAAACTTAAAAAAAGGAAAGTTCAACGCCTATCTCGAAAACCAAGATCCATAAGAATAATGTTTATAGAACAAACTACACTTATTTTTCAATAACGAATCGATTCTCGAAGTTTCACCATTTAAAGTGAACTCACCCTGTATATTAAGTCTATATGGTATTTAGAATGAATTTGTTTCTGTCTTTCGATATTACTAACACAAAAATTTCTACAGCGATTTATAGATTTAAACTGGGTACATGGTGAAAATGCAACCATAAACTGAAAATAATTAATTTTACCTCAAGCAAGTGCTTTGTCACTGTACCGCATTAGTGTGATTTATTATGTTTTTGAATGAATTATGCAAAACTTTCAACAGAGCGAAGTATGGAAAATCTTCCACTGAAAAAATGTTTCCAAATCGATTAGCCATTTCAAATGATAATCAAAAAATGTCATAATATAAAAGAAATCGAGGGTTTAAACGGTGCATGGACTCGAAAAGTAAAAGACCCAGTACATTTGTATTATTAAAATAACTATTGTTTATAAACTATTCAATAAGTGTACTATGTCTCGATATCTGAATCTGTTTCAGAGATATTAAAAAAAGAAACTTAAAAAAATAAATTTCTTCTACCTGTATCTCTGAAACCTAACGATATACGAGGTATGTTTATTGTTTCCTAATATGAGGTCCTCTTTCGATTATCGAACATAAAAGTGGGGAACCCTGTTAGTTATTTGTGGTATTTTTATAGATTTAAAATATAGTAATAAATACTAGGAATAATACCTATAGGTATCAAAGTCGAAATCCTCTCAAGTTTATTTAATTGAAGATTAAATAAAAATACCACCACACACTTCTTAATGATTTATACATTTGTATCATACTAAAAGAAGCGATTAAACTTTCATAGTGATTACCCACTAGTAAAGGATTTTTACTAGATAAATGGATAAATTACTCTTGAGGCCGTCGTGCATACCTTTCGTAGACCGGTTTCTGGTTTTTGCCTTCTTCAGTAAGAAGTAGGTGTATGGGTGTAACAGGATCATGGTACACCCCCCTTTTCCAACAAGAAGGCGTTCCTCCCCATAATTCAAGGGTAGTAATTGATTACCTTCAACGGAGATTCGGAGAAAACGTAATGTCTACGAATGGTCCTGTGAGGTGGCCTCCAAGGTCACCTGATTTAAAACCACTTGATTTCTTTGTTTGGGGTCATTTAAAAAATATTGTCAACGCAACCGCCGTTACAACCCGTGAAGACCTGGCGCTACGAGTAAGACGCGCAATTAATTGCATAACGGCCCAGCAATTGGCGAACGTTCTTCGAGAAACAGCTATGCGAGTTCACAAGTGCATTGACGTTAATGGACAGCATTTTAAATAACAGTTGTAATGTTTTGTGTTCATTTTTTGTATTCCAAAACCAGCTTATGTATAACAAGGTAATTAGAACAAAATTGTATTTTCTTATTTTCTTTTAGCTGTAATTTTGTTTATATTTAGCGCACATTTTAATACGACATATGAATAAATTCCTTATTAATAGTAATAATAAATGGTACCACGGTACCAATATGGTTCCATTTGAAAAAATTGAGTTTTTCCCCAAAAATCATTTTGATGAACTTTATTTGCTCATAAATCACGTAATTTAGTATTTTTACGGGATTTCGATTTTTCTAGCATTACACGGGTCATTTAGAATAAATCGGAACCATCATGGCACACTTAAATGGAAAACTAAAAATTATATTATAAAAAATATTGACGTTTGAAATGTTATTTATTTGGTATTGTTGGAATCAGAAAATTATGCAGAATTCAAAAATGCATAGTATAGACCGCATTGTATACAGCGTGGTCCAAGAAGTTTGAAACAAATGGAAAACTTTTTCCTTAATATTATCTCAGAAAATTTTATTCTTGAAAATTTTGGTGCATAATCTAAAGTTAAATACTGGTTGCAAAAATTTCTATTAGCCTAGGTCCTTATGCCAAAAAAATATAATTTAAAATTGACTCAAGACCTAACTTCATTATTTATGATACCGAAAATTTTATTTTAAAAAAGTATTTCTATATCCAAGTTATGCCCAAACATAAAATTGGTTGACCAATTTCGCCTTTTTTGCTTTTTGCTCCTGAACTAAATTGATGACAATCATTCACTTCAAAAAAATATTTTCATTTCAATAATATTTACCAAAAAATTAACTTTGTTACAATTTTAATGGATATTTGCCCAAATAAATTTTTTTGGAGAAAAAAAGGCATCGTTTTCGTTTCACAAGAGTTTTCATTGGCAATTTGAGAAATATTTTCTGCACTGTACAAACCTATAAAAGATGGGTGGACTTTGATTTTGCAATATTTGCACACCATTTATTGAGTCAATTTCAAATAATTTCATTTATTGGCATAAACATCCGGACTAATAAAATTTTGTGTAGGCTGTATTTAATTTAGGACCATGCACCAACTCTTTTAAGAATAAAATTTTGTTGGAAATTATTAATGAAAAAGTTTTCCATTTCTTTCAAACTTTTTGGACCTCGTTGTATATAATATACTTCAAGAAAAACATTATTTTTCTGAAACCATAGTTAAGATATTGAAAAAAAACCCAAACTGTTCCGAAGGAAAAAGAATGTCTTTTTAAAAATACCAATCATCAAAAGTGTTACTTTCCCGGAACTTGCATTAGAATGGAATTTGATAAAAAATGCAGGTTTTTCATTTTTACTCTGTATTATTGCTCTTGTGCAAGAGAAAGTATTACAAAAAATTTCCATGCAATAATCCATAAATTACTCTCCGAATCTTTTTTCGTTTTAAAAATCTGTTAAAGGAGTAGTTAAGATGTTTTAAAATTGAAGTAAAATAATTTATGCTCCGCATTTATGTAAAAACCATTTCAAATGTAAAATGACTCAAACATAATTGTGCATATTCACCACTTTGGATTTAGTTTGTTTTATTCTATGAGAATTGTAAGATTGGTCGACTTACCTGTAAGGAAGATCAATCTTAATAATTATTCGAGCATCGGAGTTCTTCTATGATAGATCTGATAGGTCTCATATCTAAGTGAATCACGCACTGTGTAAAAAGTAAACAACCCTTTGCTGACTAATAGCCTGGCTCTGATATCGGATCCCAGTTAGTTCATGTGTGACTGAACGAATCGCACCCTGGGTGTAATAAGTGGTGGGGAGCACTATCATAGAAGAACTCCGATGCTCGAATAATTAAGATTGATCTTCCTTACAGGTAAGTCGACCAATCTTACAATTATTCATCGCATCTCCGTTCTTCTATGATACATCTGGTAGATGTTTGAAGAGACAACTGCGTGTGCGATTAATGCAAAGTGTAATTTCTTAAAGTAAAAAATAATAATAATAATAATATAATATATATGTAGATATATACCTGTATTGTAGATAAACAAAAATATTCCTAACTAGACATTTATAAGAACTATTTTTTTTTTTTTATGTGGTTAAGTGACCTCTAATTATACAATTTGCAAATTCAGCAGAATTACCTACTAAAGGGTGGTTATAAAAGTTTGCAAAAACCGATGATCTCTCTTGTCCATCCCGCTGTGTTGCGTATGAGATCTATATTTAAACCTGACTATACGCTGCTGAAGTTGCGGCATGTCTTACACTATGGCTAGTAAATATCTGGGTATCTATTCCCCTTTTCTGAAGAACTTCCTTTATCCACCTACTAATACTTTGAGAGGAAGCAGAGTGGTGCGGCTTCTTATTATGTGTTATAATCAATATGTTGTTATTTTCCCGAAGGGACTCTGTAATAGTTATGTTATGGCTTAGAGTGGTAGCTACATATAACACCGGTCTTTCATTAAAAAATAGGAATGTTAGGAACGGTTGTAATTTCCTTGGTCCAGAGGTTTTAATTTTACATGATATATTTCCACCTTGTCCGGTTTTCTAATAATGTTGTTTAGGGATATCTTGGATATTGTAAATACACTAGTTCTTAGTTGGGATCCCAGGTAGCTGAATATCTTGGTAAGGATTTTTTTTTTATTATTATGAACACCCTTTACAAACCCGTTTAATTATATTTTTGTCGTCTGGGGTGAAGAATTAATGTGAGTGCTGATCTATAGGTGTTAACAGCTGAATAAGAAAGTCCTTCATTAAAGCTGTTTAAGACGAATTTCAGTATAGATTTTTAAACTGTATTGATAAGGATCATGATTATTTTCTATACAAAAAAATACCCCACCATTTCTTATAACAAATAGAGTATTGCTTGTTTTTTTTTTTAATAGAGCCTATCATTAAGGGAGTAAACGGTTCTGAAAGTCCTCTTTTCTTAAATGATTCCCAGACAATCTCCCCGCCACCAGGGAGGGCGACCTGTGTAGCGGATGCCTCTCCCCCGCAAGGAGACGTTATCATATAATCATTAGGGGGAAAAATTATTGGTTCTTCTATTAACATTTCATAAAATAGTGTAAACCAGGGCTTTGATGATCAATTTAGCACTATTAAAATACCAGTGGCTTTGTCCAATTTAGTCTTTTCCAGTCTATGAATTAATGAAAATGGTGGAAAAGCATAAAACCCAAGGTTTTTTCAGTTAATAGTAAAAGCATCAACAAGCAAGGAATTTGGATCTGGCCTCCAAGAAATGTAATTGTTACATTTGGTATTAAGTCATGTTGCAAAGAGATCAATATTAGGTGAACCAAATCATTCAACTATCTGAGCAAACAACTTAGGGTTTAGCTGAAATTCCGTGTCTGTTGAAGTAATTCTTGACAGAAAATTTTCTTCTCTATTATCCTTTGTATTAATATATGATGCAAAAACAAAAATATTTTTACTTTCACAATAATCCCATAATGTTTAAGCCCTAGAGTATAAATGCTTAAACTTAGTGCTTTTCATTCTGCTAATAGTTGCTATTGCAGTGACATTATCAAGTCTTAATAGAACGTTGCAGTTACATAAAGGTTTAGTGAAGGATTTTATAGCGTAAATGGCAGCTTGCAATACCAAAAAATTTATATGATTGCAGAGTTTCGTTTCATTCCAAAAACCATTCGCTTCCTGGCTATTGCAATATGCCCCCCCCACTTTGAAGTAGATAGGTACGTCGGAGAATATCCCTAACGCAAATTGTTTTTTTTTTTTAATATTTTTCCCCTTTTTATTTATATTGTTTAACCAACAATCAAATTCTATGTTTAGGCTAAGAGGTATGATCATTTTTCGATTAAAATTCATATTGCCGTATTAAGATTCCTTAATTTAACAATTTCAAATGGTTTGGTGTAAAGTCACCCATAATTTATGGCTGGAGAAACGGATACCTACTAATTTCCCAATAAAGGAAGCAAATATTCTAATTTTTATTGATGTTTTATTTTTCAATCTGTGCACTAATTTAATTATTGTTTCAATTTTATTTTCTGGTATTTGAATTGTCATATTATGTGAATTGAAAAGGTATCCCAAATACTGAATTTTCCTTACAGCCAAAGGTGTACCCTTTTTATAGCTTACTACTAACCCAAGCGAGCTTAGAGGATCAGTTGAAATATTAATATTTTTTAAAATATTGTTCGTAGGTATCTGCAACAAGTAATATATCACCTAAATATATCACTAATTTAAACCCTAAAAGTCGAAGATACCTAACGACTTCTTTCATTAACTTTGTGAAAATATGCGGGGCTATGTTTAACCCGAAAGGTAAGCAACTGAACTCGTATAATTTATTGGCAAATTTAAACCTCAAATACTTCCTATATTTTTTTTCAATAGGCAACAAGAAATATGCATCTTGTAAATGTAGTTTTGCCAGATAACGTCTCTCGAGAGAAAGTTAAGAACAGTTCGATAATCTTCAAGTTTGAAATGGCTTACAGGTATAAGTGATTTAAACTTTTTTTAAATTTAATATAAACCTATTTTTCCCATTGGGCTTTTTAGTGGGGAAATAAGATGATAGAAATTGATTTCCTACAGGGCCACATTCTGAGATGGGTCCCTTATTTAAAAGAATATTTATTTCTTTATTAAAATATTTAATGTCATATAGTGGTATATTCTTATGTGGAACATGTTTTTGTTTCAGTTTTGTATGGAAGGTATTTTTATAACCTTAACCCAATCCAAAACTTTCTGATTGCTAACAATGTTTAACCATTCACTTAAGAATTGTCCTAATCTCCCTGTAATTTTATTAGGTACCTCTACCTGCTTTCCTCCTATCCACCTTCCTTCCATTTTTTCAGCCTGGTTTTGTAGGAGAGGCGCTTGAAGTTTAAGTTCTGTGTGCCCAACGTTCTAGGATTTAAATTGTACCCCTTTTTTAAAAATATTCTTAAGGATATCACCTGCCTTTTTCACTGATTTGCTAGAATACACTTTTTCAAGGAACTCCGATCCAAACAAATGCGAATTATTTAGTTCCTGGGTGATTATAGATCCAATAACTGCTAATCCCATGTCCCAACTGATTTTGTAAATTGCAAAAAAAAATACATATATATATATATATATACACATATATATATATATATATATATATATATATATATATATATATATATATATATATATATATATATATATATATATATATATATATATATATATATATATATATATATATATACATATACACACTTATCAGTTTTTGACAACCTGTGTTGGATCGCAGTTTCTCATTCATTTATTGGCGCATATAGACCGGGACAGTTTTTCCGAGTAGGGTATTTGTTACCAATTCCTTACGGCACTTAAGTGTAATGCCCTGTTTTAAATAGGTAGACGTGAATGGCTAGCTCTTTTTTTAATCTCTTCGCTGGGGTTTTTATCCAATAATTCTATGAGATTCTCGTTAGTGGTGACTACCTTCTGTTGCGTCCCCCTTCTGTGGTGTCTTTCAGGCGTATTTTTCTGATTTACTTCTTTTTGCCCTGAACTTTCAGAATTCTGACTGGATTCTGAAGGTGACACCAGTTAAGAATAGTTATTCCAGTTATATACAGTAAAGAAAAAGCAAACAAGTGTTTGCGGGTAATGTAGTCAAAACAACTACACCCTGTATATCAAGAATATAAAATTTATCCATTATGCAAAAAAGAGCAAACGAGTGTTTGCGAGTAATGCAATCAAGACAACTACACCCAGTAAGAAGACACCCCTTAAGTATGGCCATCCCAATTATATACTATAAACATAAGATATGTTTACGGGTAAGCGTAGTCAAAACCACCCTGTATAGAATGAATATATATATATATATATATACATATATATATATATATACATATATATATATATATATACATATATATATATATATATATATATATATATATATATATATATATATATATACATATATATATATATATATATATATATATATATATATATATATATATATATATATATATATATATATATATATATATATATATATATATATATATATATATATATATATATATATATATATATATATATATATATATATATATATATATATATATATATATATATATATATATATATGTGTTAAATTCGTTTTACGTATACTCCCGCGTAGGTAGATAATATATATATATATATATATATATATATATATATATATATTTATATATATAATATATATATATATATATATGTATATTTAATTTATATATATATATATATATATATATATATATATATATATAAAAATATATAAATATAAAAAAAAATTTTTTTATATATATATATATATATATATATATATATATATATATATATATATATATATATATATATATATATATATATATATATATATATATATATATATATATATATATATATATATATATATATTTTTACATATATATATATATATATATATATATATATATATATATATATATATATATATATTTATATATATATATATATATATATATATATATATATATATATATATATATATATATATATATATATATATATATATATATATATATATATATATATATATATATATATATATATATATATATATATATATATATATATATATATATATATATATATATATATATATATATATATATATATATATATATATATATATATATATATATATATATATATATATATATATATATATATATATATATATATATATATATATATATATATATATATATATATATATATATATATATATATGTATATAATTTCGTTTTCCGGGTATACTCGCGCGTAGGTGATAGGCCCCCAGAGGGACCGTGGTTGTCTGAACGACGTTTCGGCAGAATCTCATCTGCCATCTTCAGGTTCTAACCGATAACTGCTTACTGCGGCTTCTGGTTACTCGAACTGGAAATAACGTTTTCCGGGATCTGGCAGTTCTTATATACTCTACCTATGTTACGCTCTGTTGCTCTCGACACACTCCGGGCGTCATGGTCTGCTGCACCCATCTCCCGATTTCGAGCGCGGCTTCGTGTAATCGGTCCTGTTCGGGCGCGCATGCGTGTGTCTGTGCTTATGTCACGGTCTGTTGCACCCATCTCCTGATTTCGAGGGCGACTCCGTGTACTTGGTCCTATTAGATTAGCTCTGGTTGATTGCTCTTCGTGTGTTCGTTGCGTTATGTTTCTTGCTTCCTCATGGACAGCAGCATGCAATACCAGAGCAGGCTTCCATGTGGTAGGTAGTCTTTTGGGTGTCATCTCGTGTATTTAGATTGTGTGGTCTTTTCTCTATTTCTATGGCCTCCCTGATGATTCTTGACTTGTAATGCTCGATATTGGCTAGTGTTTTTGTTTTGTCGAAATCAATCCTATGTCCTGTAGTTTTGACATGTTGAGCTAAAGATGATGTTCTCTCGTCTTTTCTAACAGCGTTTATGTGTTCTTCGCGTCTTGCACTTATTTTTCTGTTGGTCTGTCCTATGTATGATTTGTTGCAAATCTTGGCAAGGTATTTCATAACCCCTTGACTTTCTAGAGGAATTTTGGTCTTTGGATTTCGAAGAATGGTACTGATTTTCTTGTCAGTCTTAAAAGTTGTTTCTATTTTATGTTTACGTAGAAGTTTGCTTATTTTATCCGTTGTTCCTTTTATGTATGGCAGATAGGCTTTTGCTATGGGTTGTTCGGAGTCCTCTTGATTTCTCGGCCGAGATGGTTTTTGACAACTTCTGTATTCTTTGTTGTGTGAACCCATTCTTTCGCAGCGCTTTGTGAAGAGTTGACATTTCTTCTTTGAGGTTGTCTGCATCTGCTAGTCTCTGCGAGCGTGTGACTAATGTCTTTACTACTGAGTTTAGTTGTGCTGGATGGTGGTGTGACTGTGCATTTAGGTATCTGTCAGTGTGAGTGGCTTTTCTATAAACTGTGTGGCCTAGACTTCCGTCTTGCTTCTTCTTGACCAGTACGTCGAGAAATGGTAGCTGACTGTCAGTCTCTACCTCCATGGTGAACTTAATTTTGTCGTGTATACTATTCAGATGTTCTAAGAAGTTAGTGAGATTCTCTCTTCCATGAGTCCAAATCACAAATGTGTCGTCGACGTACCTTAGCCATAGGCTTGGTTTTAATGGTGCAGATTGTAGTGCTCGAGTTTCTAAATCCTCCATAAAGAGATTGGCAATAACTGGTGATAGGGGAGCCCATCGGGGCTCCTTCGGTTTGTCTGTAGCGTTGCTCATTGTATGCAAAATATATTATTTAGGCAATGTTGAGTTAGCCTAAGAATATGATCTGCTGGATGATATTTTCGCTTGATAATGTCGATTGACTCCTCTATGGGTACGTTGGTGAACAAGGATATGACATCGAAGCTCACTAGAAGATGTTCCGCTTGGACGGTCTGATTTCTTAATAACTCAATGAAATGGTCTGCATTTTTCACGTAGGATTTAACTTCCTCGGCAAACGGTTGTAGTTGTCTGGCTAAGTGTCTTGCTAACTGCTGTGTGGGTGACCCTATTGAGCTAACAATTGGTCTTAGAGGAGCTCCTTCTTTGTGAATCTTTGGTAGACCATAAAATTTGGGACATCTTGAAGACTTCTCTCGCTGCGAAAGAATGGGTTCACACAACAAAGAATACAAGAAGTTGTCAAAACCATCTCGGCCGAGAAATCAAGAGGACTCCGAACAACCCATAGCAAAAACTATCTGCCATACATAAAAGGAACAACGGATAAAATAAGCAAACTTCTACGTAAACATAAAAAAGAAACAACTTAAGACTGACAAGAAAATCAGTACCATTCTTCGAAATCCAAAGACCAAAATTCCTCTAGAAAGTCAAGGGGTATATGAAATACCTTGCCAAGATTGCAACAAATCATACATAGGACAGACCAACAGAAAAATACGTGCAAGACGCGAAGAACACATAAACGCTGTTAGAAAAGACGAGAGAACATCATCTTTAGCTCAACATGTCAAAACTACAGGACATAGGATTGATTTCGACAAAACAAAAACACTAGCCAATATCGAGCATTACAAGTCAAGAATCATCAGGGAGGCCATAGAAATAGAGAAAAGACCACACAATCTAAATACACGAGATGACACCCAAAGACTACCTACCACATGGAAGCCTGCTCTAGTATTGCATGCTGCTGTCCATGAGGGAAGCAAGAAACATAACGCAACGAACACACGAAGAGGAATCAACCAGAGCTAATCTAATAGGACCAAGTACACGGAGTCGCCCTCGAAATCAGGAGATGGGTGCAACAGACCGTGACATAAGCACAGACACCGCATGCGCGTCCGAACAGGACCGATTACACGAAGCCGAGCTCGAAATCAGGAGATGGGTGCAGCAGACCATGACGCCCGGAGTGTGTCGAGAGCAACAGAGCGTAACATTGGTAGAGTATATAAAGAACTGCCAGATCCAGAAAACGTCATTTCAGTTCGAGTAACCAGAAGCCGCAGTAAGCAGTTATCGGTTAGAACCTGAAGATGGCAGATGAGATTCTGCCGAAACGTCGTTCAGACAACCACGGTCCCTCTGGGGGCCTATCACCTACGCGGGAGTATACCCGGAAAACGAATTTAACATTCACCACCCGCGAAAACCTGAAAAACAACATATATATATGTATATATATATATATATATATATATATATATATATATGTATATATATATATATATATATACATATATATATATATATATATATATATATATATATATATATTTGTTAAATTCGTTTTCCGGGTATACTCCCGCGTAGGTGATAGGCCCCGAGAGGGGACCGTGGTTGTCTGAACGACGTTTCGGCAGAATCTCATTTCAGTTCGAGTTACCAGAAGCCGCAGTAAGCAGTTATCTGTTAGAACCTGAAGATGGCAGATGAGATTCTGCCGAAACGTCGTTCAGACAACCACGGTCCCTCTCGGGGCCTATCACCTACATGGGAGTATACCCGGAAAACGAATTTAACATTCACCACCCGCGAAAACCTGAAAAACAACATAATATATATATATATATATATATATATATATATATATATATATATATATATATATATATATATATATATATATATATATATATATATATATATATATATATATATATATATATATATATATATATATATATATATATATTATTAAACATGATTTGAAGGAAACAACTACTCAGCGGGCAAATACCAATATCATTTGTCAATTCCTAACCAGACATAGATCGATTTCGAACTTATTTGTTCTGTTCAGTATGCCATAGGTTATGGAACAGACAAATTATAGTGGCCAACCTGCTAGTTATATACTAACTAAGGTGAAGTGAATAGTGGTGAGGTATGAAACTTCTCATATGGTCTGAATGCTACTATCCGACCGACATCCTAGATGTCTCTGTAGCGGATAGCGACTTGCATCACAGCAAGTACCGAGAGCGGCGACCCCTGGCCCAGGTGGACTAAACTACACCCTGTGTTTTAAAGAAGGCAATTCAACTGTACCATATATAAAAAATTATCACTCTTTTACTGGTAATAATTATGGCCGGAACTAGTTATAATATTTAATCAAGGCAAACAAGTGTTTTTGGGTAATGTAGTCAAGACAAACTACACCCTGTATTAAATTAATCCTTCAGATATGACAAAAAACAAGAAAAATATAACATTTACCTTCGTAGCTGTCTGATGACGATGAATTGTCTGATGACGATGAATTATCTGATGACGATGAATTGTCTGATGACGATGAATTGTCTGATGACGATGAATTGTCTGATGACGATGAATTGTCTGATGACGATGAATTTTCTGCAATGTCCTTTTCTAACCTGGCAAATTTTCTTTTCATGCGTTTTAACTCTTCCATTACTTTTCTTTTTCGCGGCATTTTTAACTTTTATTTAACAATTTACACTAATACACTTGCACGTGAAGGCACTTAAAAATGAACTAACAACTGGGATCCGATATCAGAGCCAGGCTGTCAGCAAAAAAGTTGTTTACTTTTTACACAGTGCGTGATTCACTTAGATATGAGACCTACCAGATCTATCATAGAAGAACGGAGATGCGATGAATAATGTATTATTTAAGCCCAGATCATTAAAATCTACCAAAAGATAAGAAACTTATCGATGGGTGGAATTAACAACTAACCTACCTAATTATTACTAAAAATACACCAGGAAAATATACGAGAAGTAAAAAAGATATGACCTAATCTAAATCGCTTCAAAAGTAAAAAAAGTTACAAGCAATTAAAAAATTCCGGTATATAACTTTAAGCATTAATACAAAAAAAAGTGATTAAATAAATTATTACTTACAATTGTAGTAGCCGATTTCTTTAAGAATATCTGAAATAGAATATATATTTTAGAATAAATAATTTCTATTTGATTGTGATTATTACCCTGCCAGTTATGTGGCCTTTCTGGATAGCCCCTACATTTCCAGAACAGGTGGTCATAAGGATTTAACTGCCTACTTCTTATCAGCATTTGTTTTGCAGCTAAAAATATTTACAATCAGTAAAAATTGGTTTTTATTAAATTTGTGATCAAAATCTTAGTTTTAAAAGAGAAAAATAAATAAATGTGAACTTATAGTTTGATTTTTTTTATTTTTTTTATCTGTAGATAATACCTACTCTTGCAGAAAAAATTAATTGTATTGTTTTTTTTGTATTGTTTATGTTTTTCTAACAAAAGTACAATATTTCCTACCAGAGGATTATTGATAGGTTTAAAAAAACGATGTTATGGAAATTTTGTAAAATAACTTTTCCATAAATAAATTTTCTTTTCAAAGTTGATATTTAAATATATTCAACTTAAAATGTGTTCACTTCACCCACAAAACAAAAAAAAAATATATTTTCCTTTATTTCATATGTATACGATTTTGTCACGCCACTATCAAAAATTAGATAGTTATTTCACAGTAAAAGATATATTTTGTTGCTAAGGAAGATATGAAATTAATTACGAGGATCGAAAGCAATAAAAGAGTTCATGTGACTATTTATTAAATTTTTGATTTACTGAAAAATTGTTGGGTACAACTTATAAAAACTATAAGACTGAACATTCTGATATGTGATTCCCATGGAGGCAACCATATTCTATTATTAGCTCATGACATGAGTCATCATGACGAGTCGTATTATTATGTATATCTACATTTGACAATATGTACATATGTATATAAAATACATGTAAGTACCTAAATATTGTATTTACTGATTATATATAATTTATATAAAACATATTATATTTTAATAATAACGTTCATAGAGACTTACTCATTCGGGTTGACATTTTGAACCAAATTAATTTTTTCCGAATATCTCCAATAAAATCCACCATGCACAGTGAAAGTCATTTATAAACTGCAAAGTCAAAAGTCAAAGTAGTGCCTGCGCAAAACGACAAACAACCATGCTCGAGCCTTCGTATTGGAATATGTATCCATTGACGGCGGATTAGAAAGATTCATTTTTCAATAATTTCGGATGTAAGATTTAAAAAATTAAATTACCACCACAGACTAATTTTATATTGAAAATATTTTTATCTAATGAAGCAAGGAACAATGTTTAAAATATTTCATTTTGTATTTGAAATTGTTATACCTACTTTAACATTGAAAACTATTTTTCTTTTTTTAATATACTAATTATTTAAAAATAAATTTTTTTCTTAGTAATGAAATTTTAGATCTAAAATCCATACCATAGTGATAATTTCATCGGCTCAGTGGTTCAGTGCTTATACGTTAGGCTTGAAATCAAGGAGTCCCGGGTTCGAATCCTGGCTAAGATATGGATGTATAGTGGTGTTTTTAAATACCGAGGCGGTAGCAGAGTTGGCTAGAGTGTTGTTGTGTGGCAGAATACGGCTAGTTATTGTCTATCTCACCTGAGTTCGTGTGTGTGTGTGTGTGTGTGTGTGTGTGTGTGTGTGTGTGTGCGTGTGTGTATGCGTGTGTGCGTGTGTGTATGCGTGTGTGCGTGTGTGCGTGTGTGCGTGTGTGCGTGTGTGCGTGTGTGCGTGTGTGCGTGTGTGCGTGTGGGCGTGTGCGCGTGTGCGCGTGTGCTTGTGTGCGTGTGTGCGTGTGTGCGTGTGTGCGTGTGTGCGTGTGTGCGTGTGTGTGTGTGTGTGTGTGTATGCGTGTGTGTATGCGTGTGTGTATACGTGTGTGTGTGCGTGTGTGTGTGCGTGTGTGTGCGTGCGTGTGTGCGTGTGTGCGTGTGTGCGTGTGTGCGTGTGTGCGTGCGTGCGTGCGTGCGTGCGTGCGTGCGTGGGTGCGTGTGTGCGTGTGTGCGTGTGTGCGTGTGCGCGTGTGCGCGTGTGCGCGTGTGCGCGTGTGCGCGTGTGCGCGTGTGCGCGTGTGCGCATGTGCGCGTGTGCGCGTGTGCGCGTGTGTGCGTGTGTGCGTGTGTGCGTGTGTGCGTGTGTGCGTGTGTGCGTGTGTGTGTGTGTGTATGCGTGTGTGTATGCGTGTGTGTATGCGTGTGTGTGTGCGTGTGTGTGTGCGTGTGTGTGCGTGTGTGTGTGCGTGTGTGTGTGCGTGGACGCGATGGCCTAGGCGTGTGGGCGCGTTTCTGTCTGTCTGTTTGTCCTGGTACACCTGGATGAGTGGTGGAATGTGCTAAACTTCACCAGTACGTTAGTATAAATAAGACCTTAAAAAGTATAAAATAAGTGTCTGATTTGGCCAACAGATAACTTTCTTTTACCAGTATATGTCATCCTGATCTAAAAAAATCATTCTATTTAATTCTTCACTTACCTCAATTAAATTTTAATAGCGTACCTTGAAAAGTTTCAATAAAATTTTAAAATAACTAATTATCAGCGTCGATCGATACTGTCAATAATAATTCATGTCATATATTTTAATAATTTTTTTGTTGTTGACATTGATATTTTTGTAACTAAATTAGACATTTCAAATGTCAAACTGCCAAATTTATCCTAACCCCATTTTATGAGGTCAAATGTCTAAAAAATTTCAGTTTACATCAGCTTAATTTAAGTACTTGAAAAATATATTTTATTGGCTGGATATAGTAGAGTGGAATGAAAAAATAATATTAACTGAAAAAATTTTTTGTTAATTATTATTTACTAACTTTTACAAATCTTATCACAGATAAGTACAACATATATCCTTTTAAACAATTATTTTCCCGGCTATTTGCCAAAACGCTGAAACTTGGATTACAAAAAAAGATAATATGCACATTATGTTCAATACAATTGACTTAATAATGTTATTTTTAATTTCAATCATTCTGTCCAGTAAAACCAAAAATAAATAAAACACAAGGTACTCACCAGTTAAAACTCACTTTAAAAAACTTTAAAATATCTACCGATACGTGTTTCTGCTTACCTAGCGTCATCAGGGTAGCTTGGATATTTAAAGAATCCACAGTAAGAAAACTTGTAAACCCCAATGTAATAAATATATAGTAGACATGATTTATAATCTCTCGTCAAGAATATATTTTTTTGTAAAGACGAATACAAAAATGTTTGGGTCCAGTGGACTTCTTTTCAGCTGGCCAATTTTGCTCAACATCGAATTTTCCATTGTCTTTGGCCTTTAGAACAAGTGTTTCAAATTTGAAAGCTTTATCTCAAAAACTGTGGTTACTATCGCGATACTACAGACATGCAGGCAGATTTTTTTTCCATAAAGTTATGTTTTTTAATTATAATTCGTCGAGATTCGTCCAGAAATGCAATAAAAATCCTTTATTTTTTTCCCGAAATTATATCTTTCTTCCTCTTTCATTCGTTATGTCTCTTCTGGTGGTACCACATTCACCAAATTTAATGTGACCTAAAATGTTGTCGAAAATCTCAATTGCCAAATATGGGAATTCTCCCATTAGTATTTTTTGAGTTATCGCGGGTACTCACGCACACGCACGCGCACGCTCGCGCGCACACACGCACGCACGCACACACGCGCACATATGCACAAACGCACGCGCGCGTGCGCCCACACACGCACACACACACACACACAGACACACACACTATCTCTCTCTCTCGAGGTTGAGGTATACTTCCTTATATTAGGTATAAGAAAGTAAAAAAATGACTTGTTGAAATAAAAACATTTAATTAGTACACAAATCTGTGTTAATTATTGAATTATACTATTACGCATGTGCTATCATTATCAATCAATAAACATTGGAGGATTTGGTATTTCCGACGAAAGGACAGGCCAGGATTTGCAATAGCAACCGACGAAAGAATGGGTCGGTTTAAAGCGGATTTTAATGTAGGTAATTAATTTCACTTCACCGTCAGATATTTTGTTACAAAGCAGATATAACACATTACTTCTACAAGTATAGTTAAAGAATTTATTTTGAGTTAAAACACCCCCGGGGGTGACAAGCTGGCGAAGAAAGAAGACGAAGACAGAAGAGCGCCAGAAGAGGCCCTAGCCAACAGGGTTCATCAGCCAGGATCCAGGGAGGTTGGCCGAAATCTTCTGCACCGCTCACATTTGTGAGTGCGGCCGATCGTAAAGTAAGATAACCCGCCCTGCACGAGGCCGGTCCAGGTCTACAGCGATGACTAGGGTAAAAAGGCAATAGTCCTGCCTGGCCCTAGCATCCGAGACCGTCATCAAGCCAAAAGGATATTGGCGCGCGTAACATGTATATGTTTATTTTTGTTAAAAGAGTTTTGTGTCTTGTTTTGTTTTTACATTTTTGTTTGCATTAATCTTTTGATATTGGTGGTAAGGTTTTTTATTTTATATTGTTGGCAATAAATTTTAAAAACTTCTTCAATAAATTTCCGTTCGGTATTGTACCCAACCGGTAATTTAAAATCGATACGATACGATACACGATATCGGTATTTTTCAATGTGTCTCACATCACTAGCGCAGATAATAACGCAATTAGATAATGTTTATATTTATATTGCAATTAATATATAATTTTGTTTACTTAATTTCTATGGAAAAATAATATAAATGTAAAGGCCGCCCCTGGGGAATGCCAAATCCTCCAATTAATATATAGTTATCATAAAAATAAATATTATTTTCTTTCAAGTTGCATTTATCATTTTTCAAGAAAAGTTTTTAAGTTTGTGGCTTTAAATGAATGTTGTGTTACATTAAAATTAAGAATATGTATGCATGTGATTGTTCGTTAATTATAATTACAAAAAAATCTACCAAGCGACATTTGCATAACACCCTGTATCTCGAGAACCGCAGCTGGTTAAAATTATGGAGGTTTAGTAGTTAGTAAAATACCTTACTTACCTTATCTAGTACATCTGTTCATGAGATATTAATATATTAAAAATGTATAATAATTTGTGTCCTGTTTTGTTTATTTTATTGCTTATTAGAGAAGGAGAGAACATATTAACAGAGTGGTATAGAAAAAGTATTAATTCCAATAGAATTTTAAATTTTTATTCGTCATCCTTTAAATAAAAAAATTGTTATTATAAATTCCATGAAATTCAAAATAGAAAACTTGTGTAGTAATAAATTTAAACAAAAAAATTATGATATAGCTAAAAATATTCTAATCAACAATAATTATCCAGATAGGTTAATTAAACATTTTTCTCAGAAAACAGGTCGAGAGTTACAAATTTGCCAATGAATAATAATAAAAAATACTACAAAATATCGTTTTTAAATGGTTTATCACAAAATTTAAAAAGGAGTTTGGAGAACGAAAATGATATTAAAGTAACTTTTTTGCAATGAAAATCATTAGGTCCTTTGGTCAATAAAAATAAAGTTAAAATTCCACTTGAATTAAAAAGTAGTGTTGTATATCAAGTTCCGTGTGCATATGGTAAACAATATATTGGCCAAACTAAAGAATGGTTAAATTCGAGAATAAAAAACCATAAATATGATATTAGAAACAAAAAAACGTCAACAGCTTTATCTAACCATGTAGTAGAACAAAAAATTTAATTTTGAAGAAACAAAATTGCTAGATACTGAACAGAATTTAGACAAGAGACTTTTACTAGAAATCGTGTATGTATATAAATTGTAACAAAAATTATGTTCATGTAAGAACAGATGTAGATAATTTAAGTACAATTTATAAATCATTGTTAAATAAGTTTAATTTTTAAATAAAGTTACATTAGAAATTTGACGTACTCGTCTTCTAATTTGTATGATAATGTTATTAATTAATAGAAGAAAAATATGAACAACCTATTAGAATACAAATTAATACCACAAAATTATTTAAAAGAAGAATTTAACCTATATAATAAGTGTTTTACACCAACAATTTTTTCATGAATTAATTCATGAAGTCGCTACATGAAGCAGTTGGATAAGTCTGTATGTACCAAATTTGATATCAAATAAATTCATGAATTTCTTTGTGAACTTATTGATGGATTAGAGCATGTTCTATTTTTCGTCAATTTTTACATGAATTTCGGTCGTACCAACTGGTGAAAAGTGACAAGTGAGGTTATGGTTAGTGTTATAAGCAAGGATTTTATATGTTAGTATATAAAATCCTTGGTTATAAGTACACAATAAGATTATTTCCGAATGATCATTTTGTGTTTAGTAACTTAGTGTTATTAGGTTGGTACTAAGAGATGTATGACAAGTTAAGTTGTAAGAAAAACGTTTTTGTTCGTTGTTTTAAATATACTGATATGTGATAATATAAAAGCAATGCAAGAACTAGCTGTGTATTATTGAATAGTTTAAACCTCCGTTTAACAGTTAGTTCACAGTTCGAAGTATTGTTATTTGTTTTGCTATTTGAGTGCATTATTATTATTAATGTAACAATCAACGTAGTTTTGCATTTTTGTTATTATAAAATAGCAACAAAATGAGACCACTAAATAACCCAACACCCAACCTCAAAAAAATACTATTTATTTGTGTTATTGGTACCTGATACTTGAAAATTGGCTACAAAGTCAAAGAAATTCATCAGTTTCATGATTAGTGTAAAACGAAATCCTTTTGTGAAGAAATCCTTGAGGAAATTCATGGAAAAATTCATGACTTTATTGATAATTAAATTGTTAGTGTAAAACACGTATAAGAATAGTAATTGTTCACGTATATAAAATCAAAGTTGTAGTAATTATTAAAATGTTATTTTTTTAATGTTGTATGTGTCAATTATTGTTGTTTTGACTTTTAATGTGTTTGTTTGTTATTTATTTATGACTAATTCAATTAAAATTGGAGATAATAGGTTTTATTATTTAGATTGGTAAGTGTTTTTTAGTATCTTGTAAATTCATTGGTCACCCTATTAATAAATTAAATTACAGATTCTGAGGAAGGCAGGTTATACTGCAGAAACCGATCAAAATAATTGAAGTACAGTAGTTTTATTTGTCCTACGACCCACTAATAGTTTCATAAATTAAAATTGTCGTCTTTTTACTCTTTCTACTTGAATTTTGACAGGATTTGCGGCTTGCATTTGTTTTTTCACCCTCTAATCTTGATCCAGTTTCTCAGTCGACAACGCTCACCACCGTAGAATTATTTCTCTTTATGCTCATAAACAGATTTGATTATTTCAAGAATATGTAATTATTACTGGACTAGTAAAATTACTCTAAATTTTATTATCAGAACTTTACATTTCCGTACTTTATTCCTTGTCTGTCTTTACAAAAGCGCAAACGCGATTTTTAAAACAGGAAGGCGTGAACAATTTTAAATGACTTGAAGCGATAGGCAACTCTGCGTTCGTTCCGTTGTTCCCTTCGTAGAAATACGACGGTATCGTGTTTTGATTGTGAATTTGTGAGAGTGAAATCGCGTATGATTACGACTATCTAGACGGCGTGAAATTGTAAATTAAAAGTTTAGCGATACATTCATTTGTGAACTTGAATGTGTCTGTGACAAAATGTCGGATTACACAACGAATTTTCCACCCCAGACATATTCGTCATCTTTTTATCTGAACTCCCTAGTTGATGTAAGTTGATTTATAGGTTATGTTGGAGAATATAAACATTTTTTTCAGATAAATATACCTACATATTTATTATTCTAGGTAAATGGAAATCATTGCACTTTGTACATGCATGTTTTGATTATTTTGAAATTATGTTTTCATGCAAAAAGTTTTGTTATACTTCAAGACATTCCTTTCAAAATAAATAAACAAATCCTAGGTACCTATTGAAATTTCGTGATGTAAAATTAATAAAAACATAATTTTACTTAACATCCTTGCGGTCTGATGACGTTAATCACATTTGTTTTTTTAATATAATTAATTCCGGAATCTGGTTCTGAATGTTTTTATAATTTGCTTTATAAAAAACGTAACACAGCCATTTAATATTGATAAAAAACAATTATTTAAATAGGTAGGTCCCCTTACTCTACAACAGTCCTGCAAGGGCGGATCCAGGAGCTCCCTAAGGGGAGCGGCACTTGACACAAATGTGGAAAAATACCTAATAAGAAATGCCAGAAATGGTGTGTGACAGGAAAACTATAGGCATTTTGAAATTTCTTTTTTTATGGTAATTTTAAACGTAAATAAACTGAGCATCAATTTAAACGTTAAGGGAGAAAATTTACTTTAGTTTCAAAACCTCGTAACTTTAACACTGCTGGACGGACTTTTAACACGTTAACCGCCAAGAGGAAATTTGTAATGAAGCTGAATTTGACAATGTTGGTCGCCGGCAGCCAATGCAGTTCATTTCCAGAGGGTCGTTTGGGTCGCCGGCGACCAATTGCTAGGGTTATGTAAAATCATATTATAGCTTGGTCGCCGGCAGATCGATTTTAGTACGATTTGCTGTGTTCAAATTGTTGTTGAGGTCCTGGGGAACACTTAGATAATTTTAATTGGGCAGTAAAGAAAGATAATCGATTTTTTTAAAGTAGATAAGTAAGTAGCTGTAAGTAATACCAATTGGATGAATTTTATGCTTTATTAAAAAATATATTTAAACACAAAACAACAAATTAATATAAAAAGTCTACAGTTCATTTTTTTTGATTGCATGTTGAAACATTCTGTATAAATAAATGTTCTCTCTGGGCATCCTGAACAAAATGTTGTAACTTTTTTAGTCAGATCTGCTGCCATTTTACCTTCACTTTGTAACATCATTTGGTCATAACATCTCGTACATCTCTTTCTGATCTTTCTATTTCTATTGTCCCTCTCCGTTGTTTCCTGTAAATAGTGCTGTAAGTTTTTTTTCTACTTGGTCTTTCCTGCGGATCATTTTCGTTCATTTCGTTTACCCCAGAAGCGAGTCCACCAATTCTTCTCTGAATTTGGTAATGGTAAACTTTTTTTTCCGGTTTAAGTTTTTTATATAAAACAAACGCATTTACAACTGTGGTTCCAAATAAAAATTCAGCTGCGACTTTGTGATACCATCTGATTGATTTTCTTACTGGAGTGGAGTAGCTTGACAACTGATCGGACAAGTTGATCCCAGCTTTTCCATTATTATAATCTATGATAGAAGTAGGTTTCTTTATGTCCTCCTTTTTTCTTTGTTTTTTCCCTGTGTTGTAAATGCTTAAATTATGATAAGTTGATAGCATCAAGACATCTCGCTTATCTTTCCATTTGGAAATCACTACTCCTAGTTGATTCTCCTTTCAGTAATTTCCCCCTTTTTTAGTTTAGCAGATAATATTTCTTTTGGAAGACCTTTTCTCTTTTTCCTGAGTGTCCCAACTGTACATATGAGTAGTTTTATCTAACAGGGCGTGAGCAAGTGGTAGGCTTGTATAATAGTTGTCTGTCACCAATATTCGTCCTTCATTTAAATAATTTTGGCTTAGCCTTAGAACAACATCAGCTGCCAGAGCAATATCTATTTCTTTAGTTGTATTTTTCCAGAATATACTTCGAGTGAATAAGTGTAACCAATCGTATCACAGAGTTTAAAAACTTTCACGCCATATTTGTCTCTTTCCAGGTATATATTGTCTAAATTTTAACTTACCCCTAAAAGGAATCATGGTCTCGTCAACAGCTAATATTTTGCCCGGATTCATGTTCTCCTGATACTTATTTACTAATAATTCAGTTAATTTTCTTATTTTTAAAATTCTGTCACCTTCCGGGGCTTCTTCATTATTAGAAAAATGCCAGAATCGCAATAGCGCCTCAAATCTATTTCTTGGCATGCTGGAACTGGCTACGTAGGTTTTGTATTTTTTATTTCTACTCCAGTAGCAACTTATTGAAGGCATTTCACGAGGCCCATTCATAGTAGAAGGCCAAAAAAATTTTTTATTTCGTTAATATTTGTTGGTGTCCATATACCAATTCGACTGGATCTTGTATGAGTTCTTTTGTTAACTACCTGATTAGCATTACGATTCGTTTCATCTACTATGAGTTGCAATAGTTCGTCAGAAATAAAGCATTTGTAGCAGTCAAAAGGTGTCGCATTCTCGTTTAGTTGGCAAGATATACCTGATGGACAATTGAAAGTAATTTTTTGTTGCTTTTGCCCAGTAACATCAGACCAAATGTAAGCGGGTGTGTCGTTCTGTACAACAACCTCGGGAGTGTCACTTTCAGAATCAGGATGATCGTCTACACTAGATTCACCACTGTCGCTGACTTTGGTAGGGTCATAAGTACAATACTCAATACTATCATCACTACTGAAGTCGAGATCCATATTATTTTCTAAGTCAGAACTAAATATGTTCCAGGAAATACTCCAGTTCCGGTTCTGTCAAGGGTCATTTTGTATCATTGGAGGTTGATGGTTTATTATCCATTTTCAAACTAACCTACAATTGACTCATAAATTTTATGAAACAAATTATTCTGAATGTTACTCACCTCAGTCTGAAGGGCGTAAACAGGAAAACAAAGCAACTTAATAAGCACAAATAATTATTTTATGTTTATTTCGATTTATAGCGTAGAAATTAAATCGAGCAAGCATAAACAACTGATTGGCGAGATACAAATAATAAGAGAGGTTACTCGTCACATGCTTACAGTGTTGCCATGATTGGTTGCCAGCGACCAAACGGTTTGCTGAGAATACGCGTTTCCACAGAGCGCCGGTTTGTTGCCGGTAACCAAATGATAAAAACATTATTTTTGGAATCAGCAGCCCCAAATTACCTTTACTATTTTTTTTTTCATAAATATCTGACGCCTCTTTCCACTGCACTTACCAATGGGCTGCAAGTTATATCTTATCAAATTCGACTTGGCGTGATAGAAAAGGTCTGCTTTGGACGCCGGCGGACCACGTGGCGGTTAACGTGTAAAATGGAGAAATATTTGGATATCGTAATTTATAGGTATTAGGGAAATTTTCCTACTACCTTCCCATGCACAGGAGCAATAGTGAAAAACTGAAACATGCATTTTTTGTTAAGTTCCATTCTAACGCAATTTCCAGAAAAGTGACTATTGACACTTGGCGTTTTGAAAAAGGATTTCTTCCCTCGATATGTTTTAGGATTTTTTTTAACTGGTTTGAGAAAAATTAAATTTTTATCGACATTAAGTCAAACTTTTGCTCAAATTTTCGAATCGAGATATTTCACTAAACCATTAGATATACCGTGTGTCCTAAATTCGATGCTCACCCATTGGGATCTCGGAAACGGTAAGAGCTACAAGGTCGGTTAAATGGAAAAAGTTTTAGCAAACTTTTTGCTAATTATTATCTATGTACTTAACATCTACTGTAAATCGCTTTATTTGTACAATTTTCTAAAAATATCAATTTTTAGAGAACCATTCATATTTTATTTGTCATAAAATTGTTAATAAAGTGTCAAAATTTGAACAAAGAAATCCTCTTCATCAAGGGCATTCTTGCATGCAAAGTAGTTAGTATAATTAGTAAAATTTGAAAAATGCTTTTCTAAAAACGACCAAATTCACACATAACTTTCAGTAAAATTTAGTGGGCTGTGGTTTAAAACATATAATAAGCATTACTGTTAGTTGACGGTTGTTCACTAGATAGTAGTGGCATCTGTTGGAAATATCAATAAAATACAACATTTTCAAATAGCATTATTGTAAATTGTTCAAGAATACTTATTATTGCAAAGTGGTGCACAAATTCCCAAACGAAGAAAATTTTGATATGTTAGAATGTTATTTAAAAGTAAATAGAAATTCGCAAAACGCATAGGAAAGAATGTAACCACATAGAACAGTTTTTGGAAGAATTGTAAGCAATTTGTTAAATTACGGGAGTTTTGATAATAAGAGACCGGTATGATATTGAAATGTTGTACGCACAAATAATATTTTCGAAGCAGTTAACAATAATCCTCGCATATCAGTGTGTAAAATTGCACAGCCACACAAAAAAAAATGTTTTCCTATCTGGGGGTCTGACCATGTTTACTATATGTTTTTGGGGTCGCTGAATCCGAAACCGAGGTCTATTTAATCCCATCACATCAGGATTTTGCCATAACCTCAAAAAATCCATAATTTCAGCTATTAAACGCATGTAACCCTAACAATGAAAATGTAATCTGAAAACCCAAGCTCTTAAACCCCATAACCCGCTTAATCAAAAATCTATCAACTCCAATAACCACGTATGTCAGACATTTAACTTGATATGTACGCGCATCTGTCAGGTCTCCAAAATTGCTCTAATTCTATGCACATTCCTTCATGAGTTTGTATATCAATGAAAAATATCAGTGATAAATCTACGTATTTTAATTTGATACGTGGTTCTAGAAAATATTTTCTTTCAAAGAATTCAAAGCTCAGGTTCAAAAAGGTGGTTTGAGGGGGTAAAACGTGAGGGTAAATTATATTAAAATTCATATTTACATAAATAATCCTTGACCAGTGAAATTCATATTTACATAAATAATCCTTGACTTGTGAAAATTCCCATCAGAATCATTTCTAACAATGAAATAAATTCAATCTAAACATTGTTGATATCATTTGTCAGTCCGTCTAAGTGGGTAAAATCATTAAGAATCATATTTCCCTAAATAATTCTTGACCTGTGAAAATTTCTATACAGAATTAATCGTAATAATGGAATTATACGTTCAAAATAAACAATCTACACTTTTAAAAAATATGAATACGTTTAGAAATAAAATAAAAACTAAATTATTAATGAAAATATGATTTTAAATGATTTTAACCCTTTTACACCCCCTTAGACGAGCTGACAAATGAGTTCAATGTTTAGATTGAATTTATTTCATTGTTAGAAATTATTCTGTATGGGAATTTTCACAGTTCAAGGATTATTTAAGTAAATATGAATTTTAATATAATTTACCCTCATGTTTTATCCCCTCAAACCACCTGAGAAATGATTTTAATGGTTGCATTTAATTAATTTTATTATTACGATTAATTCTGCATAGAAATTTATTTAGGGGAATATGATTTTTAATGATTTTACCCCCTTTACACCCACATAGACGGACTGACATGACAAATGATTTCAGTGGTTACGTTTAATTCATTTCAGTATTGCGAATAATTCTGAAGAGAAATTTTTACAGGTCAAGAATTATTAAGGGAAATATGATTTTTAATGATTTTAACCCCTTTACACCCCTTAGACGGGCTGACAAATAATTTCAATGTTTGGATTGAATTTATTTCATTGTTAGAAATGACACTGCATGGGAATTTTCACAGGTCAAGGATTATTATTTATGTAAATATGAATTTTAATATAATTTACCCTCAAGTTTTACCCACTCAAACCACCTAAAAAATGATTTTAATAGTTACATTTGATTAATTTCATTATTACGATTAATTCTGCATAGAAGTTTATTCAGGGGAATATGATTTTTAATGATTTTACCCCCTTTACACCCACATAGAAGGACTGACATGACAAATGATATCAGTGGTTACGTTTAATTCATTTCATTATTGCGAATAATTCTGAAGAGGATTTTTTTACAGGTCAAGAATTATTAAAGGAAATATTATTTTTAATGATTTTAACCCTTTTACACCCCCTTAGACGAGCTGACAAATGATTTCAATGTTTAGATTCAATTTATTTCATTGTTAGAAATGACTGCGTGGGAATTTTCACAGGTCAAGGATTATTTATGTAAATATGAATTTTAATATAATTTACCCTCACGTTTTACCGGCTCAAACCACCTGACAAATGATTTTAATGGTTACATTTAATTAATTATTTACGGAAATATGATTTTAATCCCTTTACAACCCTTAGACAGGCTAAAAATGATTTCAGGTTGAAATTATTTCATTGTTAGAAATGATTCTGCATGGGAATTTTCACAGTTCAAGGATTATTTAAGTAAATATGACTTTTAATATAATTTACACTCACGTTTTACCCCCTAAAACCACCTGACAAATGAGTCTAATGGTTATGTTTACTTCATTTCATTATTACGAATAATTCTGCGTAAGAATTTTTACAGGTCAAGAATAATTAATGGAAATATGATTTTTAATGATTTTAACCCCTTTACACCACCTTAGACGGGCTGACAAATGATTTCAATGTTTAGATTGAATTTATTTCATTGTTAGAAATGATTCTGCATGGGAATTTTCACAGGTCAAGGATTATTTATGTAAATATGAATTTTAATATAATTTACCCTCACGTTTTACCCCCGCAAACCACTTGACAAATGATTTTAATGGTTACATTTAATTAATTTAATTACGATTAATTCTGCATAGAAATTTTCACAGGTCAAGAATTATTTAGGGAAATATGATTTTTAATGATTTTACCCCCTTTACACTCCCATAAACGGACTGACGAATGAATTCAGTGGTTACATTTAATTCATTTCATTATTGCAAATAATTAGCCGAGGAATTTTTACAGGTCAAGAATTATTAATGGAAATATAATTTTTAATGATTTTAACCCCTTTACACCCCTTAGACGGACTGACAGATGACTTCAGTGGTTACGTTAAATTCATTTCATTATTACAAATAATTTGCCATAGGAATTTTTACAGTGCAAGAATAGTTTAAGGGAAATATGGTTTTTAATGATTTTAACCCCTTTACACCCCCTTAGACGGGCTGACAAATGATTTCAATGGTTAGGTTAAATTCAGTTAATTGTTTATAACAATTTTGTATCGAAATTTTTGCAGGTCAACCAATACATTTTTAGAAGTATTTAGAAATATGATTATTATGTTTTACCCCTTTCATGTCCAGGATGGTCTAGTCTAACATTGAGTATGGTGATTGTAAACATTTGAGTTTATGATTTTTAACAAGTCTACTTATATATTATTTGTGCAAATGAAATATGTTTAAGAAATATTTTATTTTATTATCTTATTTTATTTTACCCATTTCTAAATTTCCTGCCTCGTTTGTGATAAGCAGTGTTGGTGAAAGAAATCAAAAGATATTTATAAACAGAAATAAAGTGGAGTTCTTCAAAATACTAACAAAAATTTAAGTATTTGCAATATTTTATTTTATGATCAGGACTTTATCGATTATAGTCCTACCTGAAAATGTGGCTGTGGAAGATTTCACACCGGTAAAATTTTCACCTTTATACACCATGTCACAGAATCAGAGAGATTCTGTGACCATGTGTTCAAACTATTCGTCGGTTCAAGAAAACATTGATATTTTTAATTGTAATATTAGGGTTATAAAAAATCATATTTTTTCTGTGGACTATGTTAATATTTAAGTTATTTTGTTAAATTAATTTAAAAATAAATTAGGTATCCTCTTCTTGGTAAAAGTTTAAAATGTAGAGTGAAATGAAAAATAATATCGCTGAAAAATATTTTTTTTGCTAATTATTATTTACGACTTTTACAAAACTTATCATAGATAAGTACAACATATATCTTTTTAAACAATTATTTTCCCAGCCATTTGCCAAAACGAGAGAATATGCACATTATGTTCAGTGTGACCGACTCAATAATGTTATTTTTAATTTCAACTATTCTGTTCAGTAAAACCAAAAATAAATAAAACAAAAGGTACTCACCAGTTGAATAATCACTTTAAAAACTTTAAAACATCTACCGACACGTGTTTCTGCTTTTAGCTTTGTCAAGATAGCTCATTCAAAGGATCCAAAGTAACTAAAAACTAGTAAACCCCAATGTAATAAACATTGATGGTTTCAGCGTTTTGGCAAATAGCCGGGAAAATAATTGTTTAAAAAGATATAAGTTGTACTTATCTACGATAAGTTTTGTAAAAGTAGTAAATAATAATTAGCAAAAAAATATTTGTCAGCGTTATTATTTTTCATTTCACTCTATAAGTTAATTAGTATTGATTATGTTTTGTAATTTCCTGCCCTGTAATTGGATTCGTCTGTTGAGTAGTTGTAACTATAGTAGTAGTAGTAGCTACTTATTTTACTAGGCAAGTAGGCCACAATGGGCCCTTTTTACCTAGGGACCTACAGTTTAGCGTGGATTCCGAACCACGGTCCTCAACTGTCAACTAACCCACCGCCTGGGCCTGCCCGCCTGCACCGCTAGCAGAGTGGCAAACCTCCTGGGTAGCTCTCTTAATAAATTCGCAGGCGGTATTATTTAACTTATACGTCTTCCTGTGTATCTGAAAGTGTTCAAAGTATGCCCAGTTTTTAAAAAAGGCGATAAACATGACCAACTTAAGGCCTATATCTATTTTATTTAATATTCGTAAATCTCTTGAAATCTTACTTCATGAATCAATCTATTCCAGCGTTAGCAATCAGATATCGGTTGTCCAACATGGTCGGTCCACCACATCTTATTTAATTCGTATAACCCATCTCTTTAGCCAATCGACCAACATAAGCAAGTTGACGTAATACAGACTTCTCAAAGGTTTTCGACCGACTTGAACGTATATGTGCCATGTAAATTGTCAAATATAGGTTTTTACCGCTTTTACTATCGTTCTTTTATTCCAATCTTTCTATTAGGAAGCAATATATGGCCTATAGTGGTTTTCAGTCGGTCGAATATACTGCAATATCGGAACTTCCTCAAGAGTCTATTCTCGGACGCCTATTATTTAGAATATTTATTAATGATGTAAACGTTATGGACATTTCTTGTTTGCTCTATACTAATGGTCGTATAATCTTTAATATAATTTCTCTCTTAGATGACTGATTGTACCTTTCTACAAAATGGTTTCTTAAATATATTTGATTGGTATATTCAAAATAAGCTTAAACTTCACAGTACTGGTCTGCCGAAAATCCTGATTGGGTTATAAACGCAAAAAGGCAGTATTTACATAAAATAAACGTGTGCAAGCAACAAGATTTCCACTTTTTATTTCATGGGTTGCGTCAGAAGAAATAAATTCATAAGATTTTTAATTTGGCTACCGAATCATTAATATACAATCTTTTTTTGATGAAGTTTGGTACAGGCCCATTTCAGGAGGCGCTTAATCATGTGGTGTACTCAATTTTTTTGTAAAAAACTCGCTATAGTGTTTTCGTAAATTCTGTAGAGGAGAACAACAAATTTTTCGGCTATTTATCCAAGAGCATTTATTTAAATACAGGGGGGCACATGCAAAATATAAAATCTATATACACCCGTCTCTTTTGTTTGAGTGATCAGGCCTTCTTATATAAAAATAAAAACCTTGCCGGAAATCGCTGCAGTGGACCATATAATTAAAATAGTTGATAACGTATACGAGACGAATGTTAAGACCGTTGGGCGTCTTGTCGACCCTTCTCGAGAACAGATAGAAAAACTTAATAAACCCGAGTAAAGCGGTGCAGTCTGAGTCGTAACGTAACGTTGGACATAGTGTAGATCTGAAAATGAAATTGTTTTTTAAAATTGTATATATGTGATTTAGATATATATTTATGCATTAAATATTTTGAAGCATTTAAAAGTTTTATTTAAATGAAATTTGAATTACTGTAATTAGTAATCAGCGTAGAATAATTAAATTTAGTTTTCTAAAATATTTACCTGTAATTGAACATATTTTAGAATATATGTTGCATTATTTAGCCAATAACAATTTAAAGAAATAAAACTGTAATTCATAGCAAAAAATATGATACCTCATTAGAAAATTGTTATTGCGCAACAAAGACCACGGGGAGACAAAAGCATCCATTGCCAGGAGGGGAATGGGTAGAGGGAGATATTAGTATAGGTAGGACAGTTAGTAAAATCAACAATAAATCTTGAATGAAAAAATAACTCACCGAAATAATGTAAACTTAACTACACTTAAAAGATTAAAGCCAAAACTAACTAGTGGCCCAGACAACATTCCGTCATTTGTCGTACGTGATTGTGCTTCAATATTCGCCAAACCTCTTTCAATACTTTTCAATCTATCTCTCCGAACTTCAACATTCCCTCAATACTGGAAGCAATCCAAAATCATACCTGTCTTTAAAAAAGGAGATCGAACTCTTATAACTAATTATCGCCCTATTGTAATTTTAAACAACTTTGCTAAAGTTCTTGAAATGTTATTATATGATAATATATTTCCACATGTAAAACACTAACTCTCAGATTCACAACATGGCTTTTATAAAGGTCGATCTACAACAACTAATCTTTTCTGTTTGACGGGATATTTATATGAAGCAATTGATGATGGTAGTCAAGTCGACATAATCTATACAGACTTCTCTAAAGCCTTCGATAAGCTAGATCATAATTTACTCCTGCAAAAATTACACATTTTTGGATTTTTGAAATCAGCTTGTTGAGTACTTCTCATCCTACCTCGAGAACAGATCACAATATGTACAATACTGTGGACACAAATCCGTCGAGGTACTACCAACGTCAGGTGTCCCGCAGGGGTCGAATTTAGAACCACTTTTATTTAATATTTTCATTAATGACATTGTATCTGATATTACCGTAAATTGTCTACTGTATGCTGATGACCTAAAACTGTTCTGTAGAGTTTCGAGCTCTGAGGAGTGCGAGATGTTGCAGGAAAACTTGAACGTAATTTATAATTGGTCTATAGGAAACAAATTACCCCTTAATCCTTCAAAATGTAACGTTTTATCTATAACAACAAAAACAAATATTATACCATACCAATATACGCTAGAACACAATATACTTTCTAGACCGGAGACTTTCACTGACTTAGGTGTAATATTTGATAAAAAACTAACATTTACGAATCATATTAATCATGTAATTAATAGATCGTACAAATCTTTGGGTTTTCTCATCAGAAACACTCTTCATTTCAACAATGCTACTAGCCTCAAGCTGCTCTATAATTCTATCGTTAGATCAACCTTAGAGTATGCCTCAGTAGTATGGTCGCCGCACTATAAAGTACATATAGACAACTTAGAGAACATACAGCGAAGATTTCTGAAATACTCCACTTATAAAATTGAAGGGTCATATCCGCCTATTGGTTATCCCCAGTCGGAACTTCTGTCAAGGTTCTCACTGAGATCGTTAGAAGATCGACGCAAAGTCTCTTACTTGGTTTTTCTTTACAAATTGATACACAATGTGATAAACAGCTCCCATATTCTTAACATGCTCCCGTTTCATGCCCACCGAGTAGCTTCGCGTCAAACACAATTATTTATTTTAGCAAATCCAAGAACAAACTCAAAAAATTCTCCATTACAAGTCATGTGTAACATATACAATAACATACATGATCGCGTCGACATATTCAACTGCAACGTTGCCTCAATAAAATCATGCATGTACAACCCCTGATTCGGAACTTCTTCCGGAAGAATTTCAAGACATACAATGTTTTGTATTATTTACTCGTATAATATGTGTAATTAACTATTTATACTATACTTATACTTACTACTTTTGTAGATTCTTTTTTTTTGTTGTTTTGTTTTCTTTTATCCATATTATCTTTGTATTCCCTTTTGTCTTCTGTATGATGTTTAAGTACCTTAGCTAAGTCCCTATTGTATTTCTTTTTTTTTTTTTTGTTGTAACCTAGTATTCCTATTCTGTAATTGGGTCTGAGGACCTGTTGGATAGTGTACCAAATAAATAAATAAATAAATAAATAAATAAATAAATAAATAAATAAATAAATACACACAATTCACGAACACAATACATACTAATAATACACTATATAGGATATACGTAACACATGTTATACACACATTAAAAAAAAACACTTGAACACTTAATATGTGGACGAAAACTATACACGATCACTGATTTATTATTGACTATACATATAATATGGCACTATTCATTGTCTGCAGGAAACATTTCTTCACTTTCACTACTGCTTTCACCTACTCTTATTATGACTGGATTAACGGGATTATCTATCTTGGTATCAAGCTCCTACATCTGTAATTCGATCTTTTTAACATGATCTATATACTTAATCCAATTTTCCGCTTTCACTTCATTTAATGCAGCTAAGAGCAGTTCTTTCACATGTACCAATTTGAACGTTATGCGTCGCGAATATCCCGATAGTACATATGTAGGTACCTACACACACGGAAATCGAAATGCAATTGTTGTTAGACCACTTATCTTATTATTCCTATAAATATGAGCGTAACACGCAGGAAATACTTTCGAGCGGCGGGAGAAAACGTCTGGAGTGAGACAGACCAACGAGTAAGAAAGATATTCATTGTTTTTTTTTTAGGTGTTGTAAATACAATATTTTATAAGGAAAATCACAAATAATCCATTTGTTATTTTTTTTTATTTAGAACTTAATACCTATATTTGTAAATAATAAATAATATATTGTTTAATGTTTTTAAAATTGAGATCACATAAATAAATGTATCGGTTTATAAGAGAAAATATTAATAGTCGTCAATATGAGTTCATAGGTATGTGACACTTTGTCCTAAAGTACGATTTTTCGCGCTCTACAATTAAAAAAAAATCAAAATTGGCCGATAAATACAAATTTTAGGGAGGTATCTCGCTTTCGAGTGGGTCACTGTATGTGTAAAATTGTGTAAAATTCTTATTTTTCATATATTTTTTTTTCTCGTGACTTTGTCCTACTCTATTGGGTTTAGCTGTTGAGCAGTGTATTGTAATAAATAAATAATAAATGAATATTAACATTAACTCTTTTCAAAAAAAAAAAATCTTGTTAATAAGATATAAAAATGTTGTATTCACTTCACACTTTATTTAAGATTCAATTTTGAATACCTACAGATGATTTTGCGATATACATCAATACTTTTTAATGACTAATAGAAGTTACTTATTTATTAAAAGGGGTCAAATCTGATAAAAATTGAGTTAAGGTCGATTTGCAATAAAATATGGTAAATAGTTTTGCATACCTAATTGTTTATTGATTATTGTTACTTATTCCGTTGGTGTATAGTTAGACGAGGCCTCTAGCCAACATTGAGCATGTGAAATTGAAAGCTGAAGTTTATTTTTGTTTGTTCTTTGAAGGTGCTATGCCGAGGGTGGGGGCAAGGGATACGAACAGTTCAAACAATTAAAACAATTAAATTATTTAATTCGCGATCGGTTCATAATTTTTCAGGATTTATTTAAATTTAATCATTTTAGTGGACTTGTGCGATGAGTGGTTCGCTGGTGAGATCCTTGTATGTTTATTATGAACGCTTACTGGCAGTCTTTTTTTCAAATCTATGAAAACTAATAAATTAGTTGTATGTAGTCCTTGAAATCTTCCTAAAATCTTGAAATCTTTGAAACCACGATGAAGTTTCATTGAATTCTTCAAATCTCTTGTCTTAAAATGTTCATATCGTAGTATTAGTCTACAGGAATTTTTATTTCGCCTTAATGAAATCGCTTTATAGGATAAAATATTGTTACGTGTTTGCTATCCACACAAACACCTCTTCCCGTAGATTCGTTGATTGAAAGTCCAGGTAACACTTATTCACTACTTTATTTATTAATTAACAATTAACAACAATAGGCTAATTACTGTCTTAACTATAGTTACACTTGAACACTTATAAGTCTCTTTCTTATTACTTCTTTACTCGCTCACGTTCAACTTAAGATTAAGACTCGGCCCACCGTGCGTCTTATTTATACATCCATTCTCCCCGGTCTAGAGCACTCCAGAATATTCCCGGCCGTTCGTGTACAATTCCAGCCTAATCTAACCAGTCTGCACAGTCCAGTGGCGTAACACTGCCCCCTCCTTAAGCCTGAACGTCCCGATCAGGCAATTCATTATTCCCTGCATACTTGGCTAGTCTCTCTATGTGCACCACCTTCATCTTGGATTTTGGACTTTGCTGAATTCTATATACAACGTCGTTTAGTCTGGTGACCACAGTGTAAGGACCTTCCCAGGGCGGGTGAAGCTTCGGGGACCTGCCTTTCTTTCGTTGTGTGTTATATAGCCAAACCAACTCTCCCATCTGGTACCCTCCTGAATTAGCCTTAAGATCATAACGAGCCTTCATACGGTCACTTGCTATGGTACTTCGCTCAAAAGGAGCCCTGGCGTTATATTGCTTATTTCTTATTTGTGGCCCCATTCTTGCCGCGCAAACTTCACATTGGCGGCACCAAGCCTCCACATCTTGACGACTGTTTACCCAGTAGAAATGTTGTCTTACTTTTGTCAGGGTTTTGTTGACGCCAAAATGTCCGCCAGACGTTTCATTATGCACTTGCTGAAGTACATCTGCTACGTGACACCTAGGGATTAACAATTTCAAAGTAACTTTCCTCCCATCTGGACTTTCCCACGCTCTCTTCAGCAGTCCATCCTCTACTATAAGGGAATCCCATTGTGCCCATAAAGCCTTCAGCCCTACTGATTTATTTGAAATGTCCTTCCAAACGGGTCGAGTCCCTCTTTCTTTCCATTTCAGAATAGGACCAGTCTCGTTATCGTTTAACTGCGCTTCCCTTAACGACTCTTTTGTCCAATAATCGGGAACATCAATCTTAACGGTCTTCATTATTTGTACATTTTGTTGTTCTTCTTTACGGTAGCAAGGCTTGCAGTCATTCTGACACGGTCCTTTGGAAAGGCCATCTGCTACATTCCGCGAAGTACCAGCTCGCCAGTTTTCCTGCGGCTTCTCTATTACTGCGACCCTCTCAGGAATGCGCTGACGACAGTTACTCTGAATATGGCCCACGCTGCCACACTTATAACAGCGCATACGTCCTCCACTCTGTCTCCCACTATTTTGTTGTTGGGTTTGTCTCGGATCTTTAATGTTGAGCTCATGACACTTCCTCTTAATATGGCCCAATTTGCCACACATATAACAACGGATGTCTCCAGTCGGCCTCCCACTACTTCGTTGTTGGTCTTGTCTCTGCTGGGAGTTCGATTTTGTCAGTAGTTGGGTCAACATCTTGTGTAGATCAGATATCAGGTTTTGTGTTGTGTTGTCTGGCTTGTCTTCCTCCACACTCACAGCTCGTACTCTCTGATTTGGTTGTGTGGTATCCTCATAGGTAGCCTCAATCTCCAATGCATGTACTAAAGCCTCACTAATAAGCTTATGCCTGGCCAACTTAAGAATTCGCCTAACTTCCTGGTCCCTTACTCCATCGATAAATGTACCAACTGCTAACTGTTGTTGAAATTCCATTGGTGCATCAGGATAGGCTAGATGGGCTAATCTTTCTACCGCAGCCTCGAACTCCTGGAGGCTTTCTCCACCTCGTTGTCTGCGTGATTTGAGCTGAGCCTGATATACTTGGGCGAGATGTTGGTCGCCATATCTTAGTTCTAACGCTGCCTCCAAAATGCTAAAGTTTTGTTGCTGTGCGGCAGGAATTGTTTGGAGCAGGTCTAATGCTTGGCCCCTTAGTGCTAATACCAATGCTGTTGCTTTTTCCTCATCGTTCCAGTTATTTGAACGTGCAGCTGCCTCAAATTGTCTCTTATATGTTGACCATGAACTTTGACCGTCGAAGGAAGGTGGTTGTAACCTAGTACCAGACGACAGTACCAATTGGCCACTCCTCTCCCTTAATTGTTGTTTGAGCCGGGCTACTTCTCCTTCAACAACACTGACTTTTCCCTCAACTTGACCGACTTTTTCTTTAACTTCACTGACTTTTTCTTCCACTTCACCGACTTTTTCTATAACATCGACTTTAAATTTTTCAGTGAGAGAGAAAATGGCTGCCTGCTGTTCCTCTAGGCTTCTTTTTTATATCTTCGTTTTCCTCCAATCGTCTTATTTCCAGGCCCTCCATCATTTTCCTTAAGTCTTCTTTTTCTTCCTGACGTCTTCTCTCTTGATCTTCCATAATCTTTCTTAAGTCATCTTTTTCTTCCTGTCTTTTTCTCTCTTGATCTTCCATAATCTTTCTTAAGTCATCTTTTTCTTCCTGTCTTTTTCTCTCTTGATCTTCCATAATCTTTCTTAAATCATCTTTTTCTTCCTGTCTTTTTCTTTCTTGTTCTTCTTTTTCTTCCTGTCTTTTTCTTTCCTGGTCGTCCATCCGTTGTAACAATGCTGCAAGCATGTCCTGTGTTTGCTTCTCTGCCATACTTCTTGTTGTTGGCATTAACTCACGACACGTAAATCAATTTCAGAATAAAGTTTATTACACTATAAAGTCCGTAAAATGTTGATATCACGTCTATTTTAATAATGAAGTGTTCCAAAAAAATCTCGAAACAGCACTAGAAAGTCTTATTTAGAGTCTATACTTCTTTTGTGTTGACAAAATTCACTTATCTCCACTAGTTGTCCAATGGAATGTTCGAGAATTTTCACGAAATATCACTAATAAGTCTTATTTTGAGTCTATAACACGTTTCCGTTAACACAGTCTACGTATCTGCTGTGGTTTCCAAATCGAATGTTCTAGAATTGTCACTAAAAGTCACTTATAGTCTTGTTTTTAAGCCTACAACACGTTCCCGTCGACACAATTCACGTATCTCCTGTAGTTTCCAAATAGAATGTTCTAGAATTTTCCCGAAATTGCACTAATAGTCCTTTTTCTCAGTCCACAACACGTTATAACTAGCGGCACTCGCGTATTTGCAGCTATTTCTAAATCGAATGTTCTAGAACTTCTCGAAAATCCACTTTAAAGTCACTATTCAGTCCAGAAATAGTCCTCCAAACACTGTCCAGTAGTTTAATTCTCCGTGTTACCACTAATTTCTGAGAAGAACACTGTAGAACCTTTTCGAATATTTCAGAAATTTCTCTTCCAATGCCACTTCTGACACCAAATTGTTACGTGTTTGCTATCCACACAAACACCTCTTCCCGTAGATTCGTTGATTGAAAGTCCAGGTAACACTTATTCACTACTTTATTTATTAATTAACAATTAACAACAATAGGCTAATTACTGTCTTAACTATAGTTACACTTGAACACTTATAAGTCTCTTTCTTATTACTTCTTTACTCGCTCACGTTCAACTTAAGATTAAGACTCGGCCCACCGTGCGTCTTATTTATACATCCATTCTCCCCGGTCTAGAGCACTCCAGAATATTCCCGGCCGTTCGTGTACAATTCCAGCCTAATCTAACCAGTCTGCACAGTCCAGTGGCGTAACAATATCATTTAATAATCCAAATATATAAATTGGTGCGAAAACACAAGCCACCATGTCAGTAACTATTGTGACGTTATTCTTGTAGTAAACAAACAAGCGTAAATATCGCTTGGTGTTGTTTTTTTTATCATATAAAATAATGAGTTCCCATCGTTATACGTGGTGTTTGGTGCCGAACTGCAAGAGTACAAGTGTAAAGACATCACAAAATTGTTTATAAAACTAGCAGATGATATTAAAATGAGAAATACTTGATTACAACTTGCCAGAAGAGACCCAAAATTATTATCGAGTAAAAGTATACTGTATTTTTGATGTAAGTACTATTTTACCTTATAAAAGGTGTTTTAATAAGAGCGCAAGATTTGAATTGCGCGCCAGTTGGTTGTCATGATGTCACAAGATTATGTCATGCCAGGTCGATAGGAGACAGATGGGAGTTAGTAAACATAGAGCATTACACGATAAAAAACGCGTCCTGATAAACATTATTATCAAAATGGTGAAAGTTTGATTGCCACGATTCGTAAAATGCATCCAATTTTCGGTCGAAATAATGTTCCTCATTCATCTATTGTGAAAAGAATAATTGAAACATTCGAAAGTACTAGTTCGGTTAGTGAGAAACACACGACACGAGCTCGTAGAGGTCGTTCAGAACAAAACATTACGACAGTTCGCGAGAGCGTGGCCGAGAGTCCAGGGATGTCGATTTTTCATCGTGCACAAGAATTGGACGTTACAGCCACTCTTCAGCGTATTCTCACTAAAGATTTGCATCTCCATGACTACAAAATTTAATTGACTCAACAACTTCTGCCCACATACCAAGCACAGCTAAGAGAGTTGACCAATTAGATTGAATAACAAGAAGTGAATGCCGATTTTGCGGACAAAATCATTTTCAGTGATAAGGCCTATTTTCAACTCGATGGCTTCGTTAATAGGCAAAACTGTCGCATTTGGGGCTCAGAAAATCCACGAATGATTCATGAGAAAGCAATGCATCCAAAACGTGTCACTGTTTGGTGTGCATTGTGGTCTGGAGGAATCATTGGGCTGTTTTTCTTCGAAGACAAGGCAAGTAATGCAGTAACGGTGAATGGTGAACGTTATCGTGCTATGATAATCCAGTTTTTTGTGCCTCAATTGGAAGATATTGCTCTCGACATGTTGTTTCAGCAGGACGGTGCCATTTGCCATACCGCTCGTGAAACATTGACGGTCTTGCACGAGTATTTTCCTGGTCGTGTCATCTCTCGGTTTGGTGACCAGAATTGGCCGTCACGCTCTTGCGATTTAACACTTTTGGACTTTTGGCTGTGGGATTATCTGCGATGACAGGTTTATGCTAACAAGCCCGACGCATTGAAGGTCGAAATTAGACGCTATATCAACGAAATACCGCCACATGTATGCAACGCCGGTATTCAAAAATCTCGCCAAAAAAAGTACACATATGCCAGCAAAGCCGTGGCGGCCATTTACCAGATGTGTGTGTTCCATACATAACTCCCAAATGTCTACATTATAACTCAATAAATATTTCAATACTTTGCTACAGAAAACCATGCTTTATTGAACCTTGACATATTGCGCTCTTATTGAAACACTCTTTATATTCAGTAACTTTGAACCTACAACTAATGTAAACAAATGAAGTCTTTCACATATCTGTCATGTTTGTAATTTTGAGGTTATGTTGAAGATTGTCTAATAAATAATGTTCTAATTACCTACATTATACACACATTTATGAACAAAAGTACCTAGTTAGCTTTAAAATTAGAAATAAACAAATATTTTATACTTACACTTTTAATGTTCCTAAATTCGGCAGAACAGATATCAGGATTAGTTGCAAAGAATTTAGCCACCATTATTGTGTGTCAATTCTTAGCAAATTTGTACTGTCTGCTTTTAAAAAATCGTCGTCCATGATAAATTATTATAAATTTGATAAACACGAAATCAGTCCAAATATTCACAAAGCAATTTTGCAATTTTAAAATTGAAATAATAAATCAATCTCGTGTTTTTGTGAATACAAACCGATAATGACTGATTTCTTATTCGATATACATGATGTCCCCCTAGTGCGTATTTGTTCCATAACTCTGTAACTATTATAGATAAAAAAAAGTTAAAAAAAGTTCCTCAGCATTCATCATTGCATACTCTAAAAATAGTGTTAGTCATACAGGGTATTTTGTTTCGGCTGGGTAGTAATCAACTTTGTTAAGCCAAATAGAACACCCTATATATTATTGTATATTTGGTTAGCGGCCGTCAAGAGCTCTCCAAGAACTACCATAACATATATATTTTTTTTGAGTAGTTCTGGAATTATTTGAAATTGTAACACCGGTCACCATTTTTTGTAGTCAATAATATCTTCTGTTTTGGGCTTTTCAACGTTAAAACGCCCACTCGCGGTCAGTGCCAGAAGGAAACGAACAATTGTGTGATTGCGGATTTGACCTGGACATCCATCTGAGAGGATATATAACTCGTCTATAGTCTCAGGGATGTAATTGTCGATATAATGTTTCAAAAAAGTGCAAACTTCATTGGGACTTTTATGTGCCCGTCCTTCTTGACACGAATAAAATACCGCTTTCTCAGTTTTGAGGTTATGAACACAAAATTCCACAACTGCCTCAAGTAGAATACTTCTTGCACAGGGATGTCTGAAAGGGCAAACTTTGCATGTAATCTATAGTGATTCCTAAAACGTTATCATGCTCCTTATATAATTGTCTAATTTCATCAGATTTTTTGAAAAAGTTGTTAGCTCTTCTTTAGTGAATTATTAGTTCAGCTGCCGCCACACGTTTAGCTTTCGTTCAAGTGTGGGTCACGAAATTTTACTTTTAATTCCTCGCATATTGAACAGATCTATCTGAGGCCTTCCAAAAGATAAGTCAAAATGTTGTTTAAAAAATTACCAAAAAAAAAAAGAACATTTCACTCATTGATTCAAATTTGGAAATTTTTTTAATGAACATATACATTAGTTTGATATTCAATGTAGCAGGTAAGTACTTTTTTCGTTATACTGTTTGAATGATGTATTTCTTTGGCATCAAAACTTTGTATAAATTCTTTAATGTTGACACAAATCTCTCCAGGTATTATGTTATGTCTAGATCCAACAGACATACATACCTCGTTTGTCCTTGGGAGTTGTGTTATGGGCTTGTAAAGTGCATAGACGCCACACTGTCTTATGACTTATGCCAGAGACAACCCGAGACGTGCAAGTGGATAGAAAATGTTGTCCGATTTTAACATTTATTCGCTATCTCTATTTAATATAAGAATAGTCAAATATAGCTGTCCTAGTCCGATAAAATGGAAGGTGAAAGCAGAGGGTAGCACTTGCACTGCTGTCATTTCTGTTCTATCCCGCGCTTTTTCTGTGGTATTTATCTGTCAACTTGAACTGACGGAAGAAGTGTTTGTTATTTTGTCGTGATTTTGATTATTTCTCGTTGTATTTTGTGATATTTGTGTGTTAAAGACTATTTCTCTTCTTAAAGACTACCAATTTCATATAACTGGTAAGTTATAAAATTATAAATAATTTTATCCGCTATATATAACCTATATATTAATCAGAAAGGATAAACAGTATTAGAAAATGTGCTAACTGTATCCTTTACTTATTTCATTCCTCATAATAAACTTTGAAATTGGTTGTAGGTTATTTTTTTGTTTGAGATGACCACAGAGTCACGAATTAGATTGTGTTATGTGTGTGGTTCTTCGGAGGACGATGTGGCAAAAAACTTCATTATTTTCCTTCAAGGTTGGAAAGGTAAATTAAGGCCTGCACTAAATTAACAACACTTCTAACAGCACAATTTTTTATGTTTTACAGGTCAAAAATTTGGTAAGAGAATATGGGTATACATTACACTGAAGAAACTCTTCAAAATTATAGGATATGCTCCCGTCATTTTACTGTTGAGGGTTATGTCGACCTAAGTAGTTATAGGTTGACCCGCAATGCAGTCCCCACACTTTTTCATGTCGTCAGTTGGCAACATACCAAGTGCAAGCAGGTAATATGTGTTTTACAAAATGTTGGTGGTTATCCATAGTTGTTACTAATTAGCTTGGTAGAATTATCGCAGACTTTTTTACTATTATTTAATTTATTCAAAATAAAGAAATATAGATTTGAACCAATAAACATGGTCGCTAATATCTGTCTCATTTTACTTCAGATCTAGCCTCAAGCGAGGCCTCAACTTCAAAGAATATACCTTATGAGTTGGCGGAGGAATTTCCTAGCATAGTGAGGACAGCTAGTGAATTTTTGGAGGAGATTCCCAGCACTTCTGTATCAGATCAGAATGTCACCGTTCGAAAATGACCGGGGAATTATTAGAATTGGGATTCCTTGGTGGTGTAAGAGGCACAATGAGGCACAGAAGCAAAATAAAAAAGATGCTGGTGAGGCAAAATGAATAAAAGAGACAAAGAGAAAACTGAAGATTCTTTCGCATAATTAGAACCTTAATTTTTATAGAGCCACGTTGCGTGCCACACAATACATGTTTTTTTTATCTAGCACTTAATAACATTTTAAGGTAGTCTCTGCAAGTCAAGCCTAATAAATATTTTAAATTTAATTATAATCATTAAATAATATTCTTTTTCTGCAACCTTCTAGAAATTTAACTGTAATCAATTTTTTGAGTGAAAAATACATATTTACAGGTCTAACCCGGCAAAGTGACATAAGAATTTGTAAAGTCTTTACCGATTCCTTATATCATTTTCTGTTGACAAAAAGTATCCGATAACAATTAAAAATGATTATTCCAGTCTTCCTTGAAAGTAAGTGTCTGATGTCTGTCAGTTGATTTTATATTTTATCAAAGTTAAAAAGTTTTTTGATACTAGCAGGAACCATTGCAGAAAAAACATTGTACACAACACACCCAGAAAGTGACTTTACTGGACTCGCCAGGGCTTTTGCAATGGAAATTGCCAGCTCGCTCTGTTAAGAATCACTTTCCGGTCTTGTTGCATAAATAACTATCATGCTTTCTTGATATTTTCTGTAATATATTGACAAAATGTCCTAAATTTGCTTTTTTGTATTTTTCTGATTTTAATAAATTTCGTACAAAATATTATTACCTACCTACTTGTGTTTTTGAGTGTTATGTTAATTATCCAATACAAAAACATATTTCTTTTAAATCTTATGTTAAGTGGTTCAACAAGGTTACAATTAACCTTTTGATTAGTTTAACATAAAAATTAATTGACCTCTAGTTTTGTAACTAACTTTAAAATAGCTTTGTTTCTGCAGCAGTTGGTGATCGTTTGTGGATCATCAGAGATAGTCACTCGGTTAGTTTTTAACTTCCAGCGAATAGAAGTATTTAAAAACAACTAATCGACTACTTCTGGTCCACAAACGATTACCAACTGCTACAGAAATAAAGCTTATAAATAATATCAATAAAATAATAAAAAGTGGGGTTTTGAATTTTCGCGGGCGTTTGCTTCTTGCGCCATTTACTTTCACCTTCCATTACAATCGACCAATTTAATACTGCGGATTAAATTTTAGCACGTACTTGCGCGTCTCGGGTTGTCTCTGCTTATGCCATGTAATCTGATGAAAGCATTTTTTGCACACTGGTGTGCGCTGTCGGTTCAGAATGATAAAATATCTAAAAGTGTGTCTTTTTGGTTTCTTCGGTTTAGCACTCCGTTTTCTATTATCTTTAACGTCCCCAACTTCAATGAGACTCTGAATATAAACATCTTGTGCATTTTTGTTGTCGAAATTGTTGATATATTCTAAAATAGCCTGCTTATCTTGTTCGGAAACCTTATCGAAATATTTCATCGAACAACTAAAATAAAAAAAATATATATACAACTCTCTCAAATCGAGCAGTCTTAAAAACACTTACTTACAAGGTAAACCGGTTTTTCTTTCTGCCACTTCTTTGCTCGAATGGTTTTTATGGGGTAAACCCCTTTGCTCTTTTTATTAGGTTTGCTTTATAAGATTCAGCATTGGAAACGCCTTTCTTTCTTTTTTTGCTTAACAACCATCTGGTTATTGCCTGTACTGCTGTCTGTGTCTGGCATTTTAATATTGTAAATTTTTATTAAAATACAATAACAGATCGGCAACGAAACACACGGATGTCAGTTCGAATTAATACTAAAGCATTTTTCAATGAGGGCTAACGATTTCAGGCTCACCAGTTGGCGCCACTGGTCGAGTAAGGTCATGTCAAAAGTTATTGTTAGGCGCGGGAAAAGTTTATAGTGTTTTATTATAATTATTTCGTACACCAGCAAAAAAAAAATCTTGTTAATTGTGCCTCAGTGTTGTGTAGTTCCATTTTGTTCGGAAATAAAAAGGCGGACATATGCTTCCGAGAGGCAAAACTCGCCTAATGCAATGGTTGATAGAGATAACTTTGCTCCTTCGAAACATTCGTGTGTTTGTAAGAAACATTTTAATCCTGTCGATTATGCGTTACCAAAGGAGTCTACTACAGAAATTCGTGAGTAATAATCATGTACATTCGTTATTTTCATCATGCTCATTCTTGATATAACCTAACTTTAATGACATAAGACACTTCTGATTAGTACAATAATTTCCCTACTGAGCAAGTAAATTACTATTTTCCCCTTCTGCCATCACTGTGTAAATGTTTTTTAGTTAATTTTTTATAAAAAATATTAAAATCCAGCGTTAGAAAGCCAGAGTAAACATTAACGTTCAGTGACATTGACCTTTCCGTACACTAGCGCCTCTTGTTGTGAATTCAAGCGCGTAACCCTCATTCTCACTACCAAGAGGGTTACCAGAACCACTAGCGCCACTCTCAATTCGAAAAGGAAACATCCGGTACATGTTCCCTTGTCGAACCTAACAATAAACAGGTAGGCATACTACTACTATAAGAATATCCGGATATGTTCCGTTTTCGCACCATACGATGAGTTTAGGTTACAATAACAAAATTACGTCTAAATGTGAAAATGGCGAAAAATGGGATATGTTCCCTTTTCCAAATAATCCATTCATTTGAATCGTACCTACAGTAGGTTAATTAATTGGGGTGATGGTAAGTGTTGATTATAATTATTTATAATAATTGTGGTATTTGCGGTATTTGGTCCGTTTCTCCTCCTCTTTCAAGGTGATGTTTTTTCCACAGGTGCCGAGAACTCGATGATATACATCACCTTGTGTTGATGGTCGAGGATGACTATGTCAGACTTGTTGGCTTGAATTAGCCTGACCATCGGGAATGAGTAGTTCCAGTAAATCCGGCATTTCTCGTTCTCGACAACGGACTCAATATCTCTGGGGACGTAAGGCAGCACTGGTGTCTGGTCTACCCCGTACGAGTGCCTTAGATGGTAGTATAACACTCGTAACGCCGCGTTATGTCGGTGGATGTAGGCCGAAATCGCGTATATGCGGCATGCAGATAGTAAGTGCATGAGCGAGTCCGGCGCCTGATGGTACGTCCTGCAGTTGATATCAGGAACCTCTACACGCCACACGCGGCTACGGTAGACCAAGGTGTTGATAACACCATCTTGGCAGGCCATAATGAATCCCTCGGTCTCTGACTTAAGCCCGGCTGACCTTAGAAAGGCGAATGTCAGCCTGGTCGATAAACCCAGCGTTTCTATGTTCTTATAGAAGACACCATGCTGGGGTTTATTGACGTGCTGCCGAAACAGATTTTCCTGTTCGGCAGTTCTAATTCGGGCTTTCAGACGATTTGGCTGAAGTTCGGTGACTGACTGTACATCTACATCGGCACCTCGCCTCATTAACAATCATAGCACCTGGTATATTTTGATTATAGGACGCTTCGTTAAATAAATATATACTTCAAAATCCTTATACTAATTGATTTTTTAAAGAATATTCATATCCAAAGAGAAAAATAATATTTTTAAACTTTGCAAAAGAAGGAATCTTCGGACCTGTTTTCTGGTACACCCTGTAGGCTCACAAATATTTCCCACGTATACAAGTGTCATCCTGGGTCATAATACATTGTACAAAAAATTTCTGAAAAATCTACTGAAATCCAGGATCCCTCTTGTTCGGGTGCCATGTCCTTCTATCCATTAATTTTCAAGTTTATAAATTAGTTGTAGTTGTTAAATAAAGTACAACATACTTTGTTAAACTTTTAAACATAATCGTTAAGTTATACAACAGTTTATTTACGATATTCAGAGAAAAGGAGCATTATTTTTTCTGTATTATTGCTTATTTAGTCATTAATTCTACAAATAATTGTGTGTAAATTTCGTAACAAATGTATAATAACCTTTTTTTTATATAATGTACATACGTCAAACTTATTCCGGCAAATGTTGAATATTCAGAAGAGATGTGTTTTTTTTTTATAAACAACAAATACTGTCACAAAGAATGCAATATGAACAATAAAGTTAAACGTTTATTTTTATTGTATACATAGAATTAATTATGGATATGCATAGATAGCTTCACTTAAAATGAAAAAAAAAGAAAGAAATGAAAAACTGATAAGGTTAACAAATAAATTTTGAATAGCCCATGATTTCGGTGTTATAAAATTTTTGATTTTAAATAGTCTCATAATAAAAAATCAAGGGGGTTGAGGTCTGACTAAAGTGCAGGTCACTGGATAGGTGTATCTGCTCCTATATAAATCTACCTTTCTGGAAAACGAGTGTAAAGCTACTTTTTGGCTATTCAAGTAAAATGGGAAGAAACGGCATCGTGCATAAAAAACAACCTTTGTCTTCTGTTAGTTGGGATATCCCTACGCATTTCAAATAAGTTATTGTCTAAAATGTTGTAATACAGTAAGATTCTTTTTATAAGCAGCAATTTAGTATCTTTGATTTATTATCTAAGAGCGCCGCCAACTGTAAAAATGTGACCCTGGCTAGCTCATTACGATAAACTGAATGCAGACTAATTGCAGAGGTCACGCGCCAATAGGACGTGGGTCCACGTTGACCTCGGGCCGAAGTACGGAGTCCAAAATCAGAAAGAAGTTGACAAAAATCTCATTATTGTCTTAATAAATCAGGAATAATGTACATATCACGAGAAAAAGAGTAAAAAAAAATAAATAATTCTGAGGTGGGTTTTAAGGGGTGATTATTTGAAAGTGACTATTTACACGTGTTTTTCATGCAACCTATTTAAAATGACTCATGAAGTATGAAAAAGATAATAAAAAAAAATATCAAACTCAGGGGTGGCTTTGTAGGTGGTAGTTTCTTTACAAAGTGAAAATTTATATATTTTTTTGCATGTATTCTATTTAAAATGACTCACAAAATACGATAAAAATAATGCAAAAAATATAGTACAATATTAATAATTAACGGAGGTATATAACTTTTTAACGCAAAAGATGCGTATACTCTCATTAATACAAAACAGGAACGTCAGTTATTTTTCCGTATCAGTTGACCCTGTCACTTTCACGTTCACTTTCGGAATCGGGATATCTGGTCACATTCTCCTCAGAAGATGGAATTGTGGGCTCTTTTAAGAGCCCAAAGACTTCAGGTAAAAATTTTGACTTCATTTGGGGAAGTTTGCGAAGAGAAGTGGTCAGTGGATCTGATGAAATCAATAATCTATTGAATAGGCCTTGATTCGCTGCAACTACATGCATTTCACCAGATTTTTCCGATAAAACGTCAAACAGTTCTCTTCTTGTAGGCATTCTAAAATAAAAAATTAAAATTTGGTGGTTGCTTAAGCTAGGGTAGTTTAGGGTGGGGGAGACGCAATAATATGTACTACAGGTGCGAAGTTTTTAGTCTGCATCATAGACAATTATTTGTCTATGATCTGCATAGTATAGTGTTTGCCATATTACAGACGGCAACGACACTACCTTATTTTGGTTTGAAACTAACTTGAAGCGCCCTGTATCGAAATAAAAAAACGCAATTTGTTGTAATGGAACAACTTCGAGCAAAAATACATTTAACCGCGGCATAGATGGGATATCTAGAGTTTTTTGGAATGAAAATCTCCGTGGCTTTTAATGGCAAACTCTCTTTGGGTCTAATAGAAGTTACAAAATGCCAAAGAAATTACGTTTATAAAAAATAATAAAATCAGGTGCTTGAAAATAAAATTTGTGGAAATATTTTATATGTAAATAAAATACTTGCCTTAAAGTTAAAAATTACAAACCATAAGCAAAAATATTTGAAGTACAGTCACTCGTTGAAGTAAAGTGAAGTAAAATCGTAGTTTAACAATTATTCATGTTTGACCGCAGGTAGATTTCTCGAACAAAGGGGAAATATTATTTGAGATATACCCTAATGTACCCTTGGAATGTGAAAGCTGTATAACTTACTTATAAAATTTGAATTTTGTCAACTTTTTATTTATTTAGGATTACTGTGCGAAGCTCTCACCACTTATGCGGAGAACACATATGCGATCTAGGTCACGATTGCGATTGCGATAACGGTGGTGATCGCGATCGTGTATGTACGGTTTCATTTGTTCATTAAAGACGCATCCAATCGCCAACGATATTGCGATGGTAATCACGATCTCATTATGTGTTCTTACTGTTCTTCCTTTTATCGTGTATGTGTTACCAATGAGAAGCATTACGTTCATATGTGCATTATCTTGTTAAATTTTACCAAAGTTCCGCCAAATCCATAAAAAGTGTCGGCATATGTTTTAAGTGAATTGTGACATATTTTGAATCTTGCTCCATTCCATGTACCCGGAAATATTAAATATCCCACTTTATTTTTCTACTATCGGCCCTTGAAATATTGCCCGTAATTACGATTCACCCTGTGTACATGTAATTCGTACATGCATAACTAGGTTTCACTTTTTTCATTCGATTTCTTGAGATACGTCCTGGAATTTTTTTGCAAGAATATATTTTAGTTTATTTCTTTGTAAGACTATATTTTAGTTTATTTTTTTTTTGTGTTTGTGGATTTCAACATTTTATTTTTTCCAGGATGAAAAGAGTTCCTTAGTTGCAAAAAATGAGATAACGAGTGGCGATGAAGCGAGAAATGCCCCTCTTTTGGATTGTTTTATATCAACGGTAAGTGGGTGCCAATTGTATTTATTGTTTTTATATGTTTAAATTTGCAATGGTAGTCGCGATCTCATGTGTTCTTCCTATCTAAATGGCTCATGAAATAGGACGCAAATATATATGTTTTTTAGCCATCTTGGACAATTATAACGTTTTGAGAAATGCTTCTACTATTTGCCAGATCGCTGCGCTGGCGAAATCTAATTGCCCGTAATGTACTACAAACATGTTTGGGAGCGGAAAAAGGAACACGTCCTCAAATAGTATTACCCTGTACATCATATTCGATAAAACTATCATAGCGTACTTGATATCATCAGAAGATGTAGGTGTTCTGAATTTAAGATCAATATCTCGAAAAGTATGTGAGGTAGAAAATAAAATCTAAAATAAATTTAAATTTTCAATGCTTAGCATTTAGAAAAAAAAGCCTATAAGACATTATGTTCATAAGAATTTTTCTCCATGAAATCACTCTCTAGGTCACCTTCTCAAATATTTTACATTAGTTAGAAACACGTTGTGTATAAAAAAATATTTAAATCTTATTTCAAGAAGTTAAGAAAATACAAAGTTACTACGTAAATTAAGTTCTAACTACCTTAAATATTTTTTTTACTAAGCGTCACAAATTCCTCAATTGAAAAATTTATTGTTTCTTAAAGGAAAATCAGAGAATTAAATTCGTATCGATTAGTATTCAAAAGGCGAACAATAACAAATGAAGCCTCGTGTTGAAAACATTTGAGAAATTTTCTATTAGTATTACTCATTATGCATAAAGCTGTTTAGTGGTTAATTATTAATGCACTGAGCATCGGCCCCTAGGCATTCATTTGAAAAAAAGGTCAAGAGAATGTTGTGACGCAAATCGGCGATTGGTATGTCAATATGGGAGACCGACTTGTAATGATATTGATGGGATCTAATTGCTTTAAATACAATGCGTGTTTTTTTGTCGTGCTATATTTAGCTTTAGTAAACAGCTCAAGAGAGCCATTGTGTGCACTGTTTTTTTTTAGTACGAACTTAAAATACTTTCTGAAAAAAAATTTTTCGAATTGCTCTTTGTAGTAACATCTAAAGTTTATAGACGGTTTCGTTACGGTAAGATTTAATTAATACATATTAGTAGATACAAAGGAAACAGTTTCGTTTTCCGAAACATTAGGGAATTAAATTATTTTTGTGTCCCGTATTAGTTGTCAAAAAGCACCCTCTGACTAATCTTTTGACGTAAAGTCACAAGCGCAGAGGTCTATTTTTCCAGTAACATACTGGATAACTAACTATATTTTTTTGATAACGAAGAATTATTCATGTGGTAGTAAGTCCCAAAAAAGAAAAAGAAAAACTTAGAGAATGCCACAAATAACGTTCAGACAATAGGTATTTAATTTTGTATTTAAACATTAAAAAATAATCTTTCGAATACCATTCGAGTGAGAATAATTTAGAAAATAATTCTCCGGTTCTTTTCTCAAACTTGTTGCCTGCCATTCAGCAATAGACACTTAAGCCCTACGGGCTCTCGTGTCTATTGCTAAGCAACAGGTTCTCGACAAACTGTCGAATTATTTTCAATTTATTCTCACTCTTTTGTGATATTACTACTGATTATTGGCAACTAACAGATAAGTTGTGTTATTATCACAGTCGTGTATTACAAATTAGTTAAAGACTATTTGAAGAAAAAAACATTTCACATTTGAGAAGAGAACTTGATTTAAAAATATTTTATTATAAAAAATTACAAAACTATCCAGCTTTTAAAGAAAACCTATTGGTGTTTGAATAGTACCAAACTTACGAATGAACGTTACAGCTTTTTCTTTTTTCTTCTGGTGGAACTTTCACAACCAGGAACCAAACAATGCATTTTTAATTAAGCGCACAGAGAAGTTCTACACGAAACAATCACCACAAAATGCCACTCAAAAACTAATAAATACAGAACAAATCTAATAAAACTGACAAGTCAGACAAAAACTACAATAATTAATAAATCCAGTCACAGCACATCACATAAACAAATCGTCCAAAGATGACAAATGACAAATCGAAACCCAGTGTGGCAACGCGAAATCACTAATTTTTACCAATAATAACCTGAAATGTAACTAGATTGATCACAGTATGGCGGCCCCTATACAGGGACATTTTCTCAAGGTCGAGCAATACCAATTAGAGATCCAGATTATATTGAGAAATTCATGGGCCAGACGTATTTTTATAAACAGCAGTTGGGCAAGTGTTTTTCTATTGGTCGGGTTCGCGAGGAGCTGTAACTCTCCCGTGCCGGCGAATTCAGTTTGACAAATTATTCAGTCGTGTTTTACGTATAGGGAGAGAGTGTAAAGACGGTTTTTATTTACGATTTGTGGTACTGTTTTTATGTATGATATAGACGATATTTTCTGTTTAGTGTAGTGCATTTGTAAGCCACCAAATGAAGAGAGAGTTGGCATTTTCCGAAATAGTACGTGAGTGGATAGGGATTATTCCAAGTTAGCTTTTGTTCACGAACGGACTGGGCCAAAATAAGGTAGGACATAGGAAAGAGGGCGTCAACCTATATAAAGGTTTTGTTTTACAGCTGTTTTACACTGTATATAATTAGGGCAAAGACATGCCGAAGATGCCTCGTAGTGGAGGTCGCGATCACGATCCCGGTCCAGGTCGAGGTGGATGTCGATGATGAATGGGCATACCAGAGAGGTTTATCTTTCAGTAGGGCGCTGGCGCTGTACTAGACGGGTAATATCGTCCGCCATTTTGGGTCCAATTAGTTTGAAGTAAACAACACGGTGTATATGTAAATACAGGGATTCGTGTTTGAAATATTCAGTTTTAAATAAAATTATGAAACATAGAATTCTGAGTAATGCTCCCACTCATTGGAATTTTTCATCTAGAGTTGTTTTTACTGTTGACATACAGGAAAAAACTTATTGACGTTTTTAATTTTATTTCGGAAAGGGAATACTTTTAAATGACGATCAGGGACGAATTGGGATATATCCCTCAAGGTGGCAATACTACCCTAGAAACATTTAAATGGTCATTTTAATGATCATTCGATAATTGAAATATTCGAATATCGAATTCCCGATTATTGAAATCAATGCCCATTATTAGCGGTAAAACGTGTTGTCGTGAACGAGCTAATATATCATCTCTTTCGCTTAGACCGACGCGACAGAGCTCTAAATGACCGTGCCTCTCGCCTCGCTTCGTCCCTCTATTTTCTAAAAACTTAAACATAAACATGAACAATAACTAAATATAGTCAAGAACAATACGAATAAATACCATTGACTGGAATAAAAAGTTTCATTCTAGTTATGGCAAAAAATTATTCGCAGAGTCGAACTTTTAGGCAGCAAAACGACTAAATGTTATGAGGATCATTTTAATGCAAGTTTTCTTGAATTTAAATAGGAAAGGTTTTAAATTATTTTTAGCTTGAAGACGTTAAAAATTACAAGTGTTTTAAGTTAATGAAAAATGTGGTAATTAAATTAAGACCTGATGTTATCCCACATATCTTTGATTGCCAGGAAAATCGAAAACGGATGTATAATGTTAGTCCTCGAACGGAATTTTTAAAAAGACAAAAGCAAACGGTATTTGCTTCCACTTCCGGCAAATTAGAAGAATTTTGTTTTAGCTGGGTAGCGCAGTGAGCCAGAGCGTTAAGTGACAAACGTAGCCGGTTTACTGCCTATCGACTCACGGATTCAAATCCCGGTTTCGACTCTGACAAAGTCGAAGAGATTGGTTGTGTGTGCGCGTTTTTTCAAATGTGTAACCTCGCTCGTGGAGCTCCGGCTTTGGATTCAGGGATTGTCTAATTTACGTGGTGTGTTTTATGTTTTATATAATTAATTAATCTCACACATTGTTAATGGCACATAATGCTGTAATCAAACTACTTCAAAATAACGTGGTCATCTTAAATGTGTCCACCATATACTATTCCCATATATTTCTTGCGGGCCAACTTAACTAATAGGAACTGCAGACGTCACTGTGGCATTCTCGGCTGATTATTCAAATGCAAATATCTTCCACAATTTTCGTTCAATGGACTTGACATTTTTTTAAGGCCGTATACACGAAAGAGTTTATAAAAATTTAAAAAAATAGAAAAAATAGTATTTTACTAAATAAGCCTAAACAACGTGGACCTTCTAAAGTTTATGGTCGAGTGCAACATTCCCTGGAAGCAATTAGACAACTCGATATTCAGGAAATTTATAGAAAAATGTGTAGGGTGCAATATGGGAAAACGTAACTGCCTAGTTCCACAACAATAAGAAAATATTTGCCCCAAGAGCTAACCATACTATTGGCAATGTACGCTCCGAACTCGAGGGCAAATATATTTGGCTTAGCGTTGAGGAGACATATTTTATAGGTTGTACCTTCCTGTGGCATCCAACTTTCTTCGAAGACATTTATAAGGTAAGATACTGTTCCAATATAACTTGAAAATTTTATGAAAGAAAAGCTGTATATCCCTCCCAAGTGCGAACCTGTTATTTACGTCATGTTATAAGTTCTCCCTATGTCTACCGATGGATTTATCTCCTTGCGTCGGTAATTGGCTTTGGTAGCGGAAATGTGTCGACGTTAAATAAGTGATTAAAAAAATATTCACGTCTAATCTAATGCGAGTTTACTCTAATTATAATCTTTTTTTAAATACTAATAATAAGCAATGGCGTAAATCGCGCCCATTGTTATTTTTTAAATACCATTACATCAAATTATAATATGAACGTTAGTCGATTCATTCCTACTTTGTCGGAATCGTTTAGAAAACATTTATCGATTAGATTATAAATAAAGTCTTCAAATTGACCAAACATCCGGTGTTAGTCTAGAAACAGTTAAAATTGATGGTAATATTTCCTTTTAATTATTTTTTTATACGTAATATGATACCAATATGGTATAGTTTCGTAGTATCCGGGTGGTTTAGTGATTTTGATTTCAAGGTCTAATATTGATTATTTATTATTAGGTTTTGCTTAAAAACCAGTAATTTGAAGCTTGTGACTGCCGACTTTATTTTATATACCTACGTCAATACGCAAATAAAACATTAATGAATCCAGCGTCAAACATCTAAATTTAGATATTTTATTAATTGACCGCTTAATTAACGTCCTCCTAATTTTTTTAAATTTAATAAATAATGGGTCGGGTTTAGAATCAATTTAGTGTTTGTTTTAGATTTAACTAAAAAAAGTGATAGTCGGGGAGCCAGGCCAGCCTACAGCTGCCACAACATAAATAAATCGAGGTCATTTGTGATTTAAAAGAGAACATGCATCCTTTCTCTCTTCTGTAACGAATAAAATCTAAAGATAGGCAATAAATTATTTCTTTTCGCATGTGTATTTATTCACGTAAACATATATAATCCAACAGCCAAGCTGCGAAAAAAAAATATTTAAAATTTTATATTGGAACCTTTATGTTGCGGCAACTGTACATACAGAATGTGTCACCACGACCTTAAACTATCTGTATTTCCCAAACTATGAAGAATATAGCTAGGAATTTTTTTGTGTAGGTTTTCTATTGTGCTTATCCAACTAAAATATTTTTTATTTTTTGCCACTTCCATTTATGCCGGAAGGAGCAACCAATTTAATTACTTTGAATGGAACACTCTATATATTATTATTTATTAGATTTTTAAATATTATGATAAATTCTAATATCATTTTATGTAGCATACTCTATATTAAAAACTTACGGTTTAAACAGTATTCACTTATTTTTAATCGAGGGGTAAACCTGTCGTCAAAAATCTGTACACCAAACTTCTACTTCCGAAGAAGGAATTCCAAGGGGATTCCAAGGAATTCCAAAGATATATGTATTTTTTCCAGACGGAAATTAACAGATAATTTTATCATTTATTGTAACGAAAACATTTTATAAGAACATTTGTAAAAGACATTATATAAACTTAAAAAGTAGATTCTAAAAATAAAATAGGATAAAATGAAAACAATATTTTCAATACTATATTATCATGTTAGGATGAAAATAGTTTTGTAAAAAAAATCAAACTGGATCCATGGATGCTTTAAAATAAGGCCTTCAAAATTATATTCAAATTTGAATAACCTCTTTTTCGGCGATCATGTATGAATGTTGGTTCTAGTAAAACGAGAATGTCACAATATATTGCATAAGTTCTATCAAGTGATGAAGAAGAAAATAATGATAAATGTGAAATTCCTGAGACAATTTTTGAAAAACTTGTAAATGAAGGGTTACCAGACAATGAACTGAAAATAAATTATCTGTCATGAGTGACTGATAATAGATTAGTTTTATGTGGCCGCAATAATGCTATTTTTTAGAAAAAAAGCAACGTTCGAAAGAAAATTTTTGATCTAAAAGAGAAAGTTTCTAGAAAACGGCTACGATATCCAAACCAATGGAAAAAAGATCAGCAATTGCAAAAGACAGAGGAGAAGAATATTCGTAACAAATGGAAAATTTGTGCTGAAAAAGAAGATAGAACAGGGACTGTTGTGCAAAGAAAATTACAGATTGAAATGCAATGAAAAGTTTAACCTGGAGGCCAAAAAGGATATTCTGAACAATTGTTATTATTATACAAAACTGTGTGTGCTTCCTTGTATCAAAAGTGTACCGTCTTCGAAATATTTAGTCAGAATCCACTCAAATATGCTAAATACCGATATCTCACTCGTGTTTCCTCGCGTATGACACTGTGATCGGATTCTACTCAAGTATGCTAAATCCCATCGGTGCATAATATTGTTACGCCACTGGACTGTGTAGACTGGTTAGATGAGACTGGGATTGTATGGGAACGGCCGGGAATATTCTGGAGTGCTCTAGACCGGGTGAATGGATGTATAAATAAGACGCACGGTGGGCCGAGACTTAGTCTGAAGTCGAACGTGAACGAGTAAAGAAGAAATACGAAAGAGACTTATAAGTGTTCAGTTGTGATTATAATTAGGAAAGTGTTCTATTGTTGTTAATTGTTAATTAGTAAATAAAGTAGTGAGTAAGTGTTACCTGGACTTTCAATCAATGAATCTACGAGTATAGGTGTTTGTGTGGATAGCAAACACGTAACAATTTGGTGTCGGAAGTGGATTGGAAGAGAAATTTCTGGAATATTCGAAAAGGTTCTACAGTGTTCTTCTCAGAAATTAGTGGTAACACGGAGAATTAAGCTACTGGACAGTGTTTGGAGGACTATTTCTGGACTGAATAGTTCTAGAACATTCGATTTAGAAATAGCTGCAAATACGCGAGTGCCGCTAGTTATAACGTGTCGTGGACTGAGAAAAAGGACTATTAGTGCAATTTTGGAAAAATTCTAGAACATTCTATTTGGAAACTACAGGAGATACGTGAATTGTGTCGACGGGAACGTGTTGTAGACTTAAAAACAAGACTACAAGTGACTTTTAGTGGCAATTCTAGAACGTTCGATTTGGAAAACCACAGAAAATACGTAAACTGTGTTAACGGAAACGTGTTATAGACTCAAAACAAGACTTATTAGTGATATTTCGTGAAAATTCTCGAACATTCCATTGGACAATTAGTGGAGATAAGTGAATTTTGTCAACACAAAAGAGGTATAGACTCTAAATAAGACTTTCTAGTGCTGTTTAGAGATTTTTCTGGAACATTCCATTATTATAATAGACGTGATATCAACATTTTACGGATTTTATAGTGTAATAAACTTTATTTTGAACTGATTTACGTGTCGTGAGTTAATGCCAATAACAAGAAGTATGGCAGAGAAACAAATACAGGACTTGTTAGCAGCGTTGTTGGAACGAATGAATGATCAAGAAAGAAAAAGACAGGAAGAAAAAGAAGAACAAGAGAGAAGACGACAAGAAAAAGAAGAACAAGATAGAAGACGACAAGAAGAAAAAGAAGACCAAGAGAGAAGACAACAGGAATAAAAAAGAAGAAAACTTGATAAAAATGATCGAAGGCCTGGAAATAAGACGACAGGAAGAAAAGGAAGAACAAGAAAGAAAAAGACAGGAAGAAAAAGATGACTTAAGAAAAATGATGGAAAGCCTGGAAATAAGACGCCAGGAAGAATTGAGACAAATTATGGAGGGAAAACATCAAGTCATGCTGTCGGTAACTGAACGATTGAAAGAAGAGGTACTGGCTGAAGTCATGGAAGTTAAAGGAGAAGTCAGTGAAGTTAGAGGAAAGTTTGAAGGAGAAATAACTGAAGTTAAAGGAAAAGTCAATGAAGTTGAAGGGGAGATAGCCCAGTTGAAACAACAATTAAGAGAGAAGGGAGGCCAATTAGTACTGTCGTCTGGTATTAGGTCACAACCACCTTCATTCGATGGTCAAAGTTCATGGTCAACTTATAAGAGACAATTTAAGGCAGCTGCACGTTCAAATAACTGGAACGATGAGCATTGGTATTAGCATTAAGGGGCCAAGCATTAGACCTGCTCCAAACAATTCCTGCCGCACAGCAACAAAACTTTAGCATTTTGGAGGCAGCGTTAGAACTAAGATATGGCGACCAACATCTCGCCCAAGTATATCAGGCTCAGCTCAAATCACGGAGACAACGAGGAGGAGAAAGCCTCCAGGAGTTCGAGGCTGCGGTAGAAAGATTAGCCCATCTAGCTTATCCTGATGCACCAATGGAATTTCAACAACAGTTAGCCGTTGGTACATTTATTGATGGAGTAAGGGCAGGAAGTTAGGCGAATCCTTAAGTTGGCCAGGCATAAGCTTAGTAGTGAGGCTTTAGTACATGCACTGAAGATTGAGGCTGCCTATAAGGATACCACACAATCAAATCAGAGAGTACGAGCTGTGAGTGTGGAGGAAGACAAGCCAGACACAACACAAAACCTGATATCTGATCTACACAAGATGGTGACCCAACTACTGACAAAATCGAACTCCCAGCAGAGACAAGACCAACAACAAAGTAGTGGGAGGCCGAATGGAGGCATCCGTTGTTATAGGTGTGGCAAAGTGGGCTATATCAAGAGAAACTGTCGTCAACGCAGCCCGGAAAGGGTAAATGCTGCTGTGGTTGAGGAGCCACAGGAAAACTAAAGATGGCTGGCAATTTGGGGGCTGCGCTGGCCAAGAAATGTTGTGACCCCCGAGAAATAAAAGTTTCCCAACTTCGGAGAGTTCAAAGTAGTCTGTTGTTGAAGGGTTATGTAAATAAGAAGAAATGTGTGTTCACAATCGACACAGGAGCTACGTCATCAATAGTACGGGCAGGATTCATAATGGGTTTCAAAGTAAGTAAAGAACAGAATGGATTAGTCATCCGAACAGCTACGGGAGATAGGGCGGCGGTTCATGGGGAAGTTGACATGGAGCTGCAGATTGGCCGCTTATGTTTTAAACATCAAGTTATCGTAGCTGACATTACAGATGACTTCATTTTAGGATTAGACGTTATGGAAAAATATGGATTTGTGCTTGACGTTGGAGAACGAGTTCTCAGGATTGGAAATGAGGAAATTATTCTTTCAACGGCAGATGAAAGATTCCATAATATTAGGCTACTAACTTCGAGGACCATAAAAATTCCTGCAAGAACAGAGAAAGTAATTGAGGCAGTCCTGGAAGAAAATTCTGTGGGATACCGCTTTGGCCTCGTTGAGAAGGATGACTCAATTAAAATGACAGACAATGTGATCCTGGCAAGGACTTTAACACAGACTACAGATAAGATACCGATTAGAATGGTTAACCTAAATTCACACTCAGTGACGTTCAAAGAAGGCGAAGCAATTGGCACCTACGAACCAGTCACATGGATTGCGAGATGTGAAGAACAAATCATTGGAGCTTCGTCTACAGATATGGACCAAGAAGTTGTAAAGATGTTAAAGTTAAATGCCCAGTTAAAACATTTAACTCCAAATGAACATAGAGAAGCTTTAAAATTTTTGAAGAAAGAAAGTACAGTATTTGCAAAGGACACAGAAGCTCTTACAAAGACCAACATAGTGCAACATCGAATAAATACTGGTAAATCAGCTCCTATTCGTCAACCACCTCGGAGGCTCCCATTAGCAAAACAAGAAGATGCTTCTGCAATGGTACAGAAGATGCTTAAAGACGGAGTTATTGAGGAATCAACCAGTCCTTGGTCGTCGCCAGTAGTTTTGGTTGCTAAGAAAGATGGAACTTTAAGATTCTGTGTCGACTACAGAAAGCTGAATGACGTCACTAGAAAAGACAGCTATCCGTTACCCCGAATTGATGACACACTAAGTACGCTGGCAGGTTCACAGTGGTTTTCCGCTCTAGATCTTCGAAGTGGATATTGGCAAGTGGGACTTCATCCAGATGACAAAGACAAGACAGCCTTTTCGACAGGAAGTGGCCTTTATCAATTCACTGTGATGCCTTTCGGCCTGTGCAATGCGCCAGCGACTTTTGAAAGACTGATGGAACTGGTACTACGAGGACTAACTTGGAAGACATGTCTAGTTTATCTTGATGATGTGATGGTTATGGGACGGGATTTTAAGGAGCATTTAAGGAACCTTCAAGAAGTGTTTGGAAGAATTAAAAATGCACACCTGAAATTGAATCCCAAAAAGTGCCTAATGTTCCAGGAAGAGGTAAAATTCCTAGGACATGTCGTGTCTTCGGAGGGGATAAAAACAGACCCAGACAAGATTTCCTCAGTACGAGATTGGCCGAGACCTTCAAATGTTCACGAAGTACGAAGCTTCCTTGGTCTATGCACTTATTATAGACGATTTGTGGAACGATTTGCTGATATTGCGAAGCCACTACACCGGCTTACAGAAGAGAAGGTTCAGTACCAATGGACACAAGACTGCGAAACATCATTCGGAACACTAAAATCAGCACTGTGTTCAAGTCCGGTTCTTTCATACCCAGAACGGAAAGGCCTCTACGTATTAGACACAGATGCTAGTAATTCTGGACTTGGATGTGTTCGTTCCCAAATTCAAAATGGACAGGAAAAAGTAATTGAGTACTTCTGCAAGACGTTGTCGAAGCCAGAACGTAACTATTGTGTGACACGGAAGGAACTATTGGCCATTGTCAAGTCCATAGACTATTTTCACAAATACCTATATGGACAACATTTTAAAGTTCGGACCGACCATGCTGCATTAAAGTGGTTATTACAATTGAAGACTCCGGAAGGCCAACTAGCTCGTTGGATAGAAAAACTGCAGCAGTACGATTTTAAAATCGAACATCGTCCTGGAAAATCCCATAGAAATGCAGACGCTCTCTCCAGAAGACCCTGTCGGGAAGACTGCAAGCACTGCCACCGGGTAGAAAAACAACAAGGTATAATAATTGTAAACACCGTTAAAATTGATGTTCCTGACGATTGGACAAGACAAACATTAAGAGAAGAGCAGTTAAAAGATCAAGAAACTGGTCCTATTCTGGAATGGAAAGAAAGAGGAGCCCGACCAGGCTGGAAGGACATTTCAGACAAGGCAGTGAGACTGAAGGCTTTGTGGGCACAGTGGGATTCCCTTAGAGTAGATGATGGACAGTTGAAAAGAGCTTGGGAAAGTCCAGACGGGAAGGAAATTTCTTTGAGATTGATAATTCCCAGGTGTCGCATATCAAACGTACTCCAGGAAGTGCATAATGGAACATCTGGCGGACATTTTGGCATCAACAAAACTCTCACTAAAGTACACGAACGATTCTACTGGGTGAACAGCCGCCAAGATGTGGAAGTTTGGTGCCGCAAATGTGAAGTTTGTGCAGCAAGTAAGGGGCCACGGACAAGAAGTAAGAGCCAAATGAAACAATATAACGTAGGGGCTCCTTCTGAGCGAATTGCGATCGATGTAGCTGGTCCATTCCCCGAGACAGATGATGGGAACAAATACATCTTAGTTGCCATGGATTATTTCAGTAAGTGGTCTGAAGCTTATGCCATACCCAACCAAGAAGCAGCCACTGTCGCTCAAGCTCTGGTAGATAATCTAGTATGTCGATTTGGCGTGCCCCTAAAATTGTATTCGGATCAAGGAAGAAACTTTGAATCAGGGGTATTTCAGAATATGTGTCGCTTACTAGGAATTCATAAGATAAGAACAACAGCCCTACATCCACAATCAGACGGAATGGTCGAGAGATATAATAAAACCATGGAGGAGCACCTATCCAAAGTGGTTAAGAAACATCAGAGAGATTGGGACCGTCACTTACCAACAAAACAGACGCCGGCTTGCGTGTTGTTTGGACGTGAGATTAGACTGCCATGTGACTTGGTGTTTGACACACCAGATGAGGAGCGACTTTCCATAAATTACTACGCAGATGAAGTAGGTGAACGGCTAAGGAATATCCATGAGCTGGTACGAGACCGAATTGCCATAGCAAGTGATCGCATGAAGGCTCGTTATGATCTTAAGGCAAATTCAGGAGGGTTCCAGGCTGGAGATTTGGTTTGGCTATATAACCCACAACGAAAGAAAGGCAAGTCCCCGAAGCTTCACCCGCCCTGGAAAGGTCCTTACACTGTCGTCACTAGAGTAAACGACGTTGTATATAGAATTCAGCAAAGTCCAAAATCCAAGATGAAGGTGGTGCATATAGAGAGACTAGCCAAGTGTGCAGGGAATAATGAATTGCCTGATCGGGACGTTCAGGCTTAAGGAGGAGGCAGTGTTACGCCACTGGACTGTGTAGACTGGTTAGATGAGACTGGAATTGTATGGGAACGGCCGGGAATATTCTGGAGTGCTCTAGACCGGGTGAATGGATGTATAAATAAGACGCACGGTGGGCCGAGACAGTCTGAAGTCGAACGTGAACGAGTAAAGAAGAAATACGAAAGAGACATAAGTGTTCAGTTGTGATTATAATTAGGAAAGTGATTAATCTATTGTTGTTAATTGTTAATTAGTAAATAAAGTAGTGAGTAAGTGTTACCTGGACTTTCAATCAACGAATCTAGGAGTATAGGTGTTTGTGTGGATAGCAAACACGTAACAATATATAATCATCAAATATTAACAACCGAGTATTCCCGATGCTCATTTCTGAATAGATAACCCGTAGTTTACTTATTGATTCCCGAATATCTTTAGCCGATCGGATTAGCAGGCATTATATGATTGCCCTACAAATAACTGAGCAATTGATGAACCTTTTTAATTTTCTGTTCTACGTATAACTTTCAATAAATAAAAGTAACAAATGGTAAATAGTTTAATGATCAAATATCACAATTATTACTTCAGTGACCATTTGGAGAAAGTTGCTTGTGGCAAACATTAATAAAATATGTCGGGAAAATAAAAATTACAGGTAGGTATATTTAGTGCAATCTATATAAAAACAACACCTACCAAAGAATAACAAGAACAAGAAACAAAACTGAGAAGAAAAATAAATATCTTGTTGTGTTTTTTATAGAATATTTTCCACATTCTCCGTCATTTTCAATACGGATGTTGCAGCGTTTGATAAAGTTTAACCGTAATTTTTCAAATAGAACATGGAATGAATGCACTTGCTTATTGCATTTTTTAAATGTTGAACATCTTCATATTCCCTATGTTTATAGATTTCTTCTTCAGGAGCTCCCCAAAGGAAAAAATCTAATGGATTTAAGTCAGGGCTTCTAGCAGGCCAATGTAACGGACGAATTTGGCTCGTGTAAAAATATAACTTTTTTGTTTTTTGCTATACGCCATTTTAAAATGAAGCAAAATATGTATATATATATATATATATATATACCGGGTGAGTCACGAATTGCGCTCGCCCCGATATCTACTAAAATATTTGGAATAGAAAATTGAAATTTCGAGGGCTTATTATACGACTAAAATGCCATCTTTTCAATAAAAAATCAAGTTTGGTGCACATCCGGTTTGACCGGAAATGCCCACAACTTTCGATTTTTAAATGAAACACCCTATATATTTTTACATTTTTGGAATCTAGAGGAAATTTTGAATACAATACATCCATTTTGGTCACTTTTTGATAAATATTAAAAATTTTATTAAAAAATCTATTTCTGAATCCAGAGTGCTGTGGTGCCCAAAATATATTTTAGTTTGTGTGCTACGTTACTATAAAAATAAAAAGAGCAATATGATTGCATTACTTAATTGTCTAGAGGCGTTTAAAATTTTTAAATGTGATTTTTACCCACTAACTCGGTTTTTTTAAATGGGAAGTTAATCGTTCACCAACATTTTTAAATACCCCATTTTCATACGAATCTAATGATACCCAAATTTTGAAAATCCGCTCAGAAATATTTGAGATTTCAGCCAAAATACAATGCAACCAAGCTTTTAGAAACATGCGGCTAATAGATTAGTGGGCTTTGGAAACTAAAATAACACATTTCTGTTTAAAATCTGGTAACCTAATAACATTGGAAAAATCATAGTAACGTAGCACACAAACTAAAATATATTTTGGGCACCACAGCACTCTGGATTCAGAAATAGATTTTTTTAATAAAATTTTTAATGTTTATCAAAAAGTGATCAAAATGGATGTATTGTATTCAAAATTTCCTCTAGATTCCAAAAATGTAAAAATATATAGGGTGTTTCATTTAAAAAATCGAAAGTTGTGGGCATTTCCGGTCAAACCGGATGTGCACCAAACTTGATTTTTTATTAAAAAGATGGCATTTTAATCGTATAATAAGCCCTCGAAATTTCAATTTTCTATTCCAAATATTTTAGGAGATACCGGGGCGAGCGCAATTCGTGACTCACCCGGTATATATATATATATATATTATATATATATATATATATATATATATATATATATATATATATATATATATATTCATGTTAAATATACATATATTTATATATATATATATATATATATATATATATATATATATATATATTCATGTTAAATATACATATATTTATATATATATATATATATATATATATATATATATATATATATATATATATATATATATATATATATATATATATATATATATATATATATATATATATATATATATATATATATATATATATATATATATATATATATATATATATATATATATATATATATATATATATATATATATATATATATATATATATATATATATATATATATATATATATATATATAATATATATATATATATATATATATATATATATATATATATTCATGTTAAATAATTGCTCAGTAAGTTGACTGCTGAAAAAGCAGTCAACTTTATTCCATTCCGTTGTATTATATGTTGTATTGTTGATAATTTTATTTGTTGTATTTTATTATTGATATTAATTTAATAATAAAGTTTGTCAGACGTGCGTAAGGGTAGAAAACGGCCATACCCTGGCACAGTGAATACATTTATCGGTGAATTCCCGGATTTATTCTATAATGGTGCTACAATAATTTTTAAAGTGTGCGAGACAGACCTGAAGTGCTGGGACAAATATGACTGTAGATGTCACGTAAATACTGTGCACCATAAAACTAAAAAAAAGAAAATGGCGTGCCCTCAACAACATAGTTTATGTTCGATTTACTGTTAATGCTGATTCACTGGTCTACAACGAAATCCTCCTTCAAAAAATTATGCTATAAGTATGAAGATTTTAATGCTCTGAATCTATTCCCGTTGGCCGATTTTTTCTATCACGTCTAGATTTTTTTATATGAATTTTTTTTTAAATTTCATAAATTTTGTTTTTTTTTAATTTTTTTTTCAACATCAAGAACAGTATACATACATACAAAATAAGTTTTAGCGAGTTGTAAGAGAAAGAAAGAAAGTATTGACAGTGATTTTTATGGTAGTAGATATGCGCATGCGCAGTATTCGCTGTGACTTTACTTTCTTACTCTTACAACTCGCTAAAACTTATTTTGTATGTATGTATACTGTTCTTGATGTTGACAAAAAAAAAAAATTTAAAAAAAAACAAAATTTATGAAATTTAAAAAAAAATTCATATAAAAAAATCTAGACGTGATAGAAAAAATCAGCCAACGGGAATAGATTCAGAGCATTAAAATCTTCACACTTATAGCATAATTTTTTAAAGGAGGATTTCGTTGCAGACCAGTGTTGCCTGTGATGTTCCGCTACACATACTCGATAAACAATCATTTCTGGAGTTCTAGAATAAATGCAATCCCCAGCTGACGTTGCATAACTATGTGCCAACGGTACGGAATTTTGTACAACGAGGACATTGTAAATAAGATCAAATGTGTATTAAAAAATACACGGCTGTGGTTATGTGTTGACGAAACAACAGATTGTAAAAAAAAATCAGTTGTAAATGTTATAGTATCTGATGGGAATAATCGGCATATTTTTTAATCGAGATATTAGTAATATTGAGTATTTTATAATTGAATCAAGATATTCGAGATATTTAATCAAATTATTCTGTTCACGACAGCAGAATGAAATAAATCGGAATAAAATAGAATAGTGAATAGTTAATAGTTTATTGGCATTTTAAGAAAGTATAATCGGCGGCGTAAGTTTTTTAGGGTAACTGAATTGTTTCATTTATAATTTTTATAAACATGAACACTCCCCGGCAGCTCTCTGTGGAAAAGTGGGCTGTCATATTATCTTTCACTGTCACTCTCACCAGTTATATTATTTATAAAAATTGTAAACGATAAAATAATTTAGATGCATTTTGAGAAGTACATGCCGCCGATTTTACTTTCTCAGAACACACCAGCCGCCATAGCGACAGGGCGCCTATCTCTGTTGCACTGCATCGAAATCATCGAATGTCTCATGTTAGTCACGTTGTCATGTCCCTCCTCCGTCTGCGCATTTACCTACTCCTAGTACTACTACGTTCAGTCTTCAGTACGTTTACTAATTCTATTAATAAAGTTTTTCAGTACGAGCAATTCTCTCGTATTACATCTCCTTTTGATACTAGTATATTTTTATTTGACGTCTCTCCTACTTCACTCGATTCTCCAGCTGGCCGCCGAGCACTACTACTTTAATACTACTAAATTATCTCGAGATATTTTTAAAATAATTAATCGAAATAACTCGATTAATCTTATAATCGAATTATTTAATTCGATTCTTCCCATTACTAGTACATGCACTGAACCCTCCAAAAGATGGGCACATGTTATGTGTAAAGTGTATGCTTTACATCTATTCGGCAATGTTTTCCAGAGGTAGATGCATTAATAGCAAATACAAAAAAGTGTTTCTTAATGCTCCTAAACGTCTTCGCGTATTTCACAGCATATGTCCCGGTATCCCCGAACCACCACAGCCGATTCTTACACGTTGGGGAACATGGTTGAAGGCAGCTTTTTATTATGCTGAATATTTACGACAAATAAAAGCTGTGATACTACAATTCATTCCTGACGAGGCTGCAGCTATTGAGGAAAGCCAGACAAAATTCGAAGATGTTTCCGTTGAAGCAGCTTTAAAAACTATTCACGAGAACTATAAAAGATTAAATGACGCCATAAAAAACTTCCAAAATAGTGCGTTGTCGTTAGCGGAGTCACTGCAAATAATGGATGAAGTAAATAGACTACTAAAAATGAGCGCGTTAGAGAAAAATTCGCACGTGTTTAAAGCAAGATACCGGTTTTACCAGATTAAGACAGATTTGTGATGATACTCATGGTGCATCTCCAGATTCGTTCAGTGCGTTCAAAGATTATTTTAAGTACGACTTTATTACGTCGTAGAAACATAGCTGATGCATAGTTGTGCATACATTGTTATAAATTGTAACAGTTCATAGCTTTTGTTATTAGTTAATTTCTTTTATTACGCTTATTATGATGCGTACGTCTATGTCACGCCGCACATTTCTGCCAGCCTTAGCTTAACATTCTTATCAGTCAACAGTGACCGTCATCCCGAATATTCACCCAAAGAAATTATGTTTACAGCAGTTGTTGCATTGGATATTTATCTTTTCTTTATTAATAATTACAATTCATTATCAAAATATAATAATAATATGTGTGATTATTAGTATTAGGTATATTGACATCATTTGTACGGTATCGTCATAATTAAACAATTTGAATTTTAATTTATCTTTTGGTTAATGTCAACTGAGCATAGATAAACCGGCCCTTATTGTTGTATTGCGATACAAAACAACCCTGTGCAATTAATAATAATGATTCACGTTTCTTAATGGCAAAGTTTCTGACAATTTGGTTAGGAACTGTAAAGATAAATTAATTTTAATAATAAACGTTATTTGGTGTATCGGAATCGCCTGTAGATTTCCATAGTGACCGTTCAGTGATAAGAGAATTGATACAGTAACTGGTCGCTTGTGGTGCTTGTATGCATTATTATTCGTAGTAAATCTAGCAAATCATAATAAAACAGTTCAAATTCAGTTAGATTGGAAATAACAACAGACACGAAAAAGGTACGTACGAATTAATGTGTAAAAAGTGCTAGATGTAGTTTTTTAGGTTGCTTAAATATTCCTGTTATTTTAGTTTTTATATCGGTTTAATAATTTCTAGTCCTCATATAAACATATTAACCATAAGAAAACAAACAATGTTTCGGTGTTTTATTTTATTATTGTTATCATTGCGCAAATATGCAGGATGTGTTGTATATTAAAGGAATTGTTTTGATGAAGTTTTTATGCCATTGAAATATGTTCGATTCGTGAAAATAAGTGTAACATTTTTGGGTGTCTGTATTGTACAGGGTGTTTGTATTAAATTCAAACCTGACGATTTTAATCTCGGTTATTTAAAGTGAATATAAGTAAAATAATATATAGGAACCTAGATTGTACCAAAGATTTTGTACTCATACTGCGTTATCTTCCGGTTTAACCGGAACCCACCCTGTAGTATTGATATTCCAAATTTCATATTTATATCTGTAATGTTTTAGTTATTATGGCTTGTAGAAAGATAAGGGAATCACCCACAATTATAAATTGGTTCGTGCCTAGCCCAAAATAAAAAATTAAGCTGTTACAAGATTCTGTCAAGTGAAGTTTCATATATGTAAATACTGAACACGTTTAAAAGTCCAGCACTTTTTTTCTTAAAGTATTTTGCCTATTTGTCGGTTCGGTTTCTGTTAGGTTATTTTTTTCGTCAATTTAGTCTGGAATGCCTTTTGACGACCTCGAATTTTGTTTTAATATTATAGTGTACTTGAATAATATAATTTTAAGACCGAGGTTATTAATGAAAATGAAAACATCAACCATTTTTGGTAGTAGTAATAATAATTATTTTCGACAAAATAAATACTCTGTCGCTGGTATTTAAAAACTGTTTACATTCGTTGTGTCATCGACACTCGGCGTCCAGATGGCTGTGCTGGTGGTATAGATATGGCGACCAGCAGGCAAATTAACTCTTGAAAGCACTGACGTCATATTTTTTATGACTGTTAAATTAAATGAGTTACCATGTAGTTTTGTTATTTGATGAAATAAATATTTACGAGTTTGAATACGAAATTGAATATATTCTCGAGAATAGTAAAATATAATTATGTACATATGTCTAGTATATGTATATTCCTTTAAATTAAAAAAAAGATAAAACTACATTTTGGAGGGTATATTTGCATTTCGAATAATTTGTATTTGTACGTATTATAGGAATGTAGATACAGCAGGTTTTATTGCAATGAACCACCAGCAGAGAGTCATTAAAGGGCAGGAACACCCGTGTGATCGGCACACTGCACCATCCGCAGGCCGGTTTCTGGCTGTTAGCCTTCATCAGTACAGAACAAGTGAATGCTCCCGTCGATTTGCACAGTGATAAATGAATCCAAAATAAAATTTCAAAACGGTGCAACTTTATAAAAAAGCAATTATTTTTTATGAACTTTGAAATCTGTCGATAATACATTTTCCACCTGATACTGAAAAAAAAATGTTTTGCAAATATTTAACTAATTGTTCAAAAAATAACCCGAGTAGACAATTTTTATAACTTCTTTTCACAAATTTCAAAGGCATTTTTTTCCCGCAAAAAATTCTTCATTTAATCATGGTAGTTATGCCTTAGAGAATCGCTGTGGGTCCCATGCTCTGATACTAAGATATGACATAGCCTAAATTTCACCAGCCGCCATCACTGGCATATATATAGGTGGTGGTTATAAAACATTAAACAGAAAACCGCAAGCATAGCCACTAAAGAATTCATTGTCAATTGAGGATAACTTGCCAATTTGACTTCCAGTATATTACTAAGAACATGCGTAGATTCTTGGGGTTGCCAATGATATTACCACAAATTCCTGTTGTGTGGTTTTGTATCATTTCTCGCGAGAGAGCTCGTTGCATAATTTTGGAATAACGTACATAGCAAAACATTAGCCACACAGCTATGATCGTTGCCTTTTGCCCACGTAATGATGGGAGATATCGTGAATTTTCGGCATCAATGTGATCCGTTACTGTGATTTTTTAATATCAGCGATTTTAAACTATGGCGTAATCACGGTTTAGCAACTATACATAGTCTACGTTTAAGGGGCCTATTCACGATCAATAATGTTAACCGTTGTGCAACATGGTTGATCGTGAATGGTACTGATTGATATGTTGCGCAACCTGTTTTGTAAAAATCACAATCGCCAAGTATTTTCTGGGCAACAAACCTGTTGCGCAAAAAATTTGTATCGTGAATGGTAGTGTTGTACAAATTTTACTTGACCGAGACTTGACCGCCGTACTGTGAGTGTGCAGAACGCCATAATAGGAAAATAGAAAATACATAATACAATATTATATTTAAAGGAATATGGCGTCGTTTAAGGAACATAAAGATTGTTGGCTCGAATTTATTGATATGTAGAGAACTCGATAGGAGCATACATGTGACAGATTGAACGAGCGTATTTTAACTGAATGTTGTGCAAAAAAGTGTCACAACAAATGTTGCGCAAATAATTGTTGTGCAAAATGATTGATCGTGAATAGGCCCCTTTACAGTGAAAGGCATCACGCTTTCACGTTTAAGTAGGTTTAAGTTCTATTCACGATCAATCATTTTGCGCGACAATTATTTGCGCAACATTTTGTTGTGCAACTTTATTATTTTAAAATCGTACACTCGTTGACACCTTTTTGAACAACATTTAGTAGAAATACGCTCGTTCAATTTGTCACATGTATGCTCGTGTCGAGTTCTCTATTTACATTAATTGAATTGAAAACTCCGAGCTGGCTAATGACTAGGGCTGTCAAAAATGTTCCGTGGGACAGTGGCGTACGCGAAATTAACTAATACGAAAAACAATAAACTGTTACAATTTATAACCATGTATGTAAAACTTACCCTCTTAACTAGCTTGATGAACTAGCTTGCTTATCACAAACTGGAGAAGATGTGTAGCCATTTTGCAGCATCAGGTATGTTTCTATGCTTGTCTCCATGAGTGATGTTCGCTTTGGTGAAAATATATTCTTATATTTTGAAAACGACCTTTCGACATCTACTGATGACACGCATACGTAAAATAGTCTTTGAACGCACTTAGCGAATCTGGGGCTGCACCACCACATATTTGTCTTAATTTGGTAAAACCGGTGTCTTTATTTAACACACTTGCGAACTTCTCTTTAACGTGCTCATTTGTTGCGTCACCTATATCGTGTAGCAGTAGATTTACTTCGTCCACTATTTGCAGTGATTCCGCTAACGACAACGCACTGTTTTCTAATTTTTTTATGCTTTCATGTAATGGTTTATAGTTCTTCGCAATATTTTTTTAAAGCTGTTTCAACGGAAATATCTTCGAATTTTGTCTGGCTTTCCTTAATAGCTGCAGCCTCACTCATCTGGATTGAATTGTAGTATCACAGCTTTTATTTGTTGGAAATATTCAGCATAATAAAAAGCTGCCTGCAACCATGTTACCCAACGTGTAAGAATCGGCTGTGGTGGTTCAGGAATACCGGGACACTTGCTTTGAAATGCACGGAGACGTTTAGGAGATTTAAGAAACACTTTTTGTGTACTTGCTATTAATGCATCCACCTCTGGAAAACCTTTTCGAATAGTTTCTGCCACAAGATGTAAGGCATGCACCGAGGCATGCACTTTACACGTAACATGTATAAACGTACAACCTTGTTCTTGCAAAGAACGGCCTACCGAACGCATTGTCACGGCGCCCTCAGTCACACACATCAACACTTGACTTTTTGACGGTTCAAATTTTTCTAACGTCTCCAGCACCACCCTGGTAATTATGTCGCTAGTACCCTGACTTAGTCTTTTCCTAGCTAGTAACAGTGGAACTGTCGGTTTAAGAGGGTCCAGTACTCGTACTATAACATTCAAAATAGAATTTTTTTTACAATCTGTTGTCTCATCAACAGATAACCACAGCCGTGTATTTTTTAATTCACATTTCATCTTATTTATCATGTCTACGTGTACAGTTGGTACATAGTTACATAACGTTGTGCGACTTGGTAACCTCACCTGGGCATTACATTTATTCCAGGACTCTCGAAATGGTTGTTTATCGAGTATGTGCAGCGGAACATCACAGGCAATCAGCATTAATGGTAAATCAAACATAAACTGTGTTGTCGAAGGCACGCAATTTTTTTAATTTTTATGGTGTACACTATTTACGTAAAGTCCACAATCACGCTTATCCCAGCACATCAAATCTTTCTCGCACACTTTACAAATTATTTTAGCACCATAGAGTAAATCCGGGAATTCACCTATGAATTTATTCACTTTGTCAGCAAATGGCCGTTTTCTATCCCTGTGTACGTCTGCCATGCTTTATTATTAAATTAATATCAACAATATAGTACAACAAATAAAATAAAAACACAAAAACAATATGCAATACGCCCAAGTGACTTAACGTGTACACAACTCAAAAGCTAATAATAGACTGGACTGGAGAAAGAGTTTCGCGCTCAAGGGAAATGCCGGCGACAGTAATAATTTGTACTCTACGACCACGATACACAGAAACGATTTGCAGCTTTTCTAATGACTATGAGACCGCATACAATTTCGTCAATTTTTAAGATGCTGTGCATTATTTTATAACATGAATAATATAGAATATAAATTTTGAAAAGCTGTTAGAATAAAACGTTTTTCTACCCAAAATACAGGAACATTATGATGACTGAAGGGCCACAGTAAATAAAAAAAAACTGGTATTTTGTACTTTAAAACTAGAAATATGTCCTTTTGAAATTGGGTTTATTGTAAATAGTGGTAAAGCACCATAGTGACTTCTAAGTAAATAATGGCCTGTATAAAACTTTTTAAGAACGTAGAAGTTTTGTCTGAAACATTTTTTTCGCAAGTCGAATGGACACATGGAGTTTCAAAGTGAGACGGATCAATGAAAATTCCAAGAATGCTTATTTTTAAGATAAATGGATTTATACGAAATCATATCCATAAAAAGTTTTATACAGCGGCCATGTTTCAAAGTTTGAACCCATATCCTTGTTATATCATGCGTGCGTGCGTGCGTGCGTGTGTGAGTGTCTTATTCCATCGAGTAGTGGCGTGATAGGGGGTAATTCACCTCCCCTTTTTAAAACTTTTGGGGGCCACGCCTCCTCTTAAGGTCAAAAAATTCAAACTAGAAATTTCTACTTTAAAACTAGAAATTTCTATTTTCAAAAGTAAAAGTTTCTATTTTAAAAGTAGAAATTTATATTTTAAAAGTAGAAATTTGTACTCTCAAAAGCAGAAAATTCTAGTTTTAAAGTAGAAATTTCTAGTTTTAAAGTAGAAATTTCTAGTTTTTTTTTAATTTGCCTTCAGAGCCATCCTAAGAAAATGATTTAGTTTTCTGTGAAAAATAATGAAAAATATTCGCGGTTGGGGTGCTTCAATAGTTTTTTTTTCACTTTCTATTGTTGTTCACTCACCTATTGCTTTAAATAAGATACTAATTCAATGGTTAATGTGTTTATGTGCTAATGTTTCATAGTTATGTTATTTCTATGTTGCTTTTTCAGATGATGTATTTATTCTACCCAGTTCATAAACTATTGTGCCTCTCGCTCTTCCTTCATTTTTCTCCGGCTCTATCGACACCAACTCAATGTGCGCTGAACGCCAAAACAGTCACATTTTCATCTCTAGTGCAGTTCCAAGGTTCTAGCTCCAGCTTCAATCCAAGCGATCCCACTTACCAAGGAAATGTTGTAGATTTTAACTTTGCAAGTATTGATAGACTGCCGAGAAACTCATTCATAAGTTTTGATTCTGACAGAATTATAAAATTAACACTGAACCACAAGCGGATAAAAACAATTGAGGATGGTGCATTTAGCGGATTGTTTTGTCTTCATTATCTTGAATTGAGACACAATAATATATCAAGTATCACGGAGGACGTGTTCCAGGGCCTTCCTAATTTGCAGCAGCTGGACTTGAGTGAGAACTTATTTGAACATATTTCTAGTTTGATTTTTCGTGATTTGAGAAACTTGGTAGTGTTAAACTTATCCAAAAACAATATACGCACTATTAACACCTTAGCTTTCTTCAATTTAACCAAACTAGAATCATTGGATTTAAGTTTTAATAAAATAAGAAATATTCCATCAATTGTGTTCAATCCACTCGTATCTGTTAAGGAAATATACCTGAATAACAATTATTTAGGAGACATAGAACCAGAAAAATGGACTGGCTTAAACAACTTGGAGTTACTTAACTTGGCAGATAACAATTTATATAAATTCGATCCTTTCTATAATTTTTCTTTCGCGGGTTTGAAAACATTGAACCTCAGTGGAAACTTATTAACTTCTTTAAACGTATTTAATTTAAGAAAGAACTTCGCGAAGTTGAAATTAATTGATATTACTGAGAATAACTGGTTTTGTGAAGATTTAGAGGTTATAAATCATGAATTGGCAGATTCCAAAATTATCCAATGGGGGGCTGTGAATTGCACTGTTTCCGGAGAATATAAGAGTCCCACGACAGAAAAAGTTACTTTGTCTACTACTCCGACAACTGCGACTACTAAAGTTATTAAAAAATTAAGAGATTACTCTAAGGAAGTATTTGTTCAAAACGGAGAAATTCTGTATACTGGTAAGAAAGTGGTGGAGAACATTCGACATGTGGAAAATATTTTGGTGTTCTTGTTTGTACTAGTTGTAGTGTTTGTTATAGTGGATATGTCTGTAAGAATTGGATTCTGTCAGTATTTTTATAATAGGATGACTGGGAGGAATCCCGGATATATAGACGGGAACAATGTAGAACATATGATGCTGATGAGACATAATTGAAAAAATGTGTTAAATATTTTTAATTTAGAATTGTAGTACGTGTTATTTCAGGGTTGACAAAAATGTGACAATGTGCTTGTTAAATGTAACCTTTGATTATTGGTGTCTGAATCATGTTAAATTTTTTTTGTGATATCGACTAGTAAGAATCCTTTTTAAAAAAATCAGGGAAACATGTTTTTTGCCGACCCTGCTGTTTTATTTGAGTTTTCTGTAAAACTTTGGTCTTTACTTACAGAGTTCATGAACATGTATATACTTAAACCCTTTTATTTTATCCCTTATTATTACCAAAGTTAATCAGAAATGCCCAAATAAATAAGACATGTTTTATTTTACTGATGTGATAGATTTTTAATCATGACTGAATATAATAGTGTTATGTTTTAATTGTAATTTTAGCATTTTTTTAATTTTTCATGTAAAACTATACCTTTTGTTACCTTAGTTTATACTGTATAAAAATCGCCTCATGTTTTATAATTCAGTAATCGTAATCATATTTAAAAAATCATTATTTTATACTGAATGGAAGAGATGGCTCGCATAATTGTATTTTTTTAAATGAAACACCTTGTAAATTATAAATTTCTTATTCCCGTCTTTTAAAATCAATAATATGCTACTATATTTTTTCGTAAAGTAACAAGGATTTAAAATTATTTTATTTGATTTCATATAACACTTGAGGAAACAATTAATTTAAAAAAACACGGAAATGGTGTAAATTTAATAAATTAATAAATAAAGAAAAAATAGAGGGACAATGAAAGGAATTATTTGTATATGATTTTTCTATTTTTTAACTTAAAGGTTTTAAGAAAGCTTTATTGAATTATTAAGGGTTCGTTTCTGAGATATGGCCCTTAAAGTTAAACAGTCCTAATATACTTTTTTTCAGATATTTCAAATATTAATATAGGCAACAAAATGAAACATTACCATAAAATGTCATTTTTTTTTAATTTGTTTTACTATTTTCTTTAGCTGTGTGTTTCAATCTGAGGCATAGTTTATTCTGAGCGGGTGATGCATGAAAAAAAATGTTGCATAAGTTACTAATTTCAAAAACAAAATAAAAACTAATGAAAAAAAACCTATCCACAAAAAGTAGTTTGAAATAGCAAACCTCTTCTATCTAATTCTAAAAAAGTAGATATTTAATAGTGCATATTGTCACATCCAGTTTGATTTAGTTTCAAAAAATAATATTTGAAGAGACTGTAAATAAACAATATCTTTAATTTAACTTAACTTTGTGACGATATATCTCAGAAAGAATGTCTTAGTTTTGCAAAGTTTAAACAGTGTGTTCACACCTCTATTTCATTATTTTTGATCGTATTCAATTTTCTTTTTTTCTGAAATCGTGATAAGTTTTGATATAAACAGATGCCTGCCACGACAAATAACCACTAAAATTCAGAATATTGCATTAGATGCATTTTTTTATTTTTCTTTTTCTTTCTTGGGACTTACTACCACATGAATAATTCTTGGTTATCTAAAAAATACAGTTAGTTACCCAGTATGTTACTGGAAAAAATAAACTTCTGCGCTTGTGATTTTACGTCAAAAGATCAGTCAGAGGTTTTTTTTGACAACTAATATGAGACACAAAAATAATAACATATTTCCCCTAACGTTTCGGAAAACGAGTCTTTTCCTTTTTCAAAGTTATTTATCTTTTTTTAAAACATATATATTTTTCCAGTAATTCATGTAATAGTAAGTCCCACGAAATAAAAAGAAAAATTTAGAGAATGACACAAATAACGTTCAGACAGTATTTGTTATTTATAGCATCACTTCAAAAGGTTAAAAAAAAAAATTGTTATTTTTTCTATTAAAAAAGTCTAAATCCAAAATAAACTTTATTAAGTACGTTACTCTTTATGATTTGACAACGTTTTGTATGAAAGTTATCGTTGCAATTATTAGATGACAATTTTGGTCTAATATAATCTGACGTTTTGTTCTTTGTTTTTATTCAAATTTTGATTTTGGTGTTTTGAAGCAATTCTTACCTACTTTTCTCAGTATTATTTTTTTGATAAAAAAATGCCTAATTCACATAATTTTCTGAATTTTGAGGTTATTTTTTTACTGTAGTAGGCTAATCTTTTGTACTTAAATAGATACATCATAGGTTAGAAATGTGCAAACCAGAATTTTTATATCGTTGTGAGCAGTGCCTATTTGAGAGTTATGAAACTGTAAATAAAATTTCAAAATTAACATTATCAAAAACATGCGTTGCTCGTGTCAATAGAAAAATTTGGGAGTTCACATCTTTTGCGGGATAAATACATCAGGATGACCTAACTGTGCATATTTATCTATGAATGTATCTTAACCTATCAGACAATTTTTGCTACATTCAAAACTAATGAAGTCATTTTAAGTGGAACACACTGTATATAGTATTCTTATTTTTTGGTTCCACAATACGCCCTTAAAATCATTACTTAAATAAATTGAATAACCTTGTATATAAGTGTGGCATATTGCTGATATTAACGTATTTCAAAATTGAACAAAAATAGGGGATGTTGTATTTTAAAAAATGTAACTATTTAAACACCCTCTACGTCTAAAAGATTTTTAAATTTTACTTTGGATTTTTTAAATTTGATAGATATGAAATAAGAATGACTTGAATTTTGAAATATGGTTTTTAAAATAGAAATATGTAATATTGTGAGTTGTTTGCAGGCAAATAGAATAAAAGTAGATATAATAAGTAGTATTTATAATAATCGTACAAAAATAAAATTTATTTAAATATAAGGCAGTATTAAATTTATTTGTTGATAGTTTATTCAATGCCAAAATTGATTATTCTTATTTATTTACGGGGAATAGGGGGGAATTATGACAAATCTAAAATAAAAAATAAATAAACAAAAAGGAAGAAATCTATGACAGGAATAAAACTTTACTACCGGTAGCAAACAAAAACATCAAATATTTAAGGCACCGCTGTTGATATCTTCCAAGCCGAATTTATAGTTTTTTTGAAACAGATCTTATAGAGCTGGGCCAATTTTTTTAAACTGAATTGTAAGTAATTTGAGCATTTTAAATATAACTCTGCAATTAATTTGTAATACATTTTTATTCTTTTATCGATTTTCGCAATTTTTTTTTGTTTGTAATAAACGGTGGTTTACTTATGTTCAGAAAAACATAGTCTTTATAATGGCATAAGATTCTGCCAAAACAAGAATCAGATATCTGTAAAAATAAAAAATATATGTATTGAGGTTTACTGATGAAATGTGAAACACGCTGTGTGTATGCATATACAATATATATATATATATATATATATATATATATATATATATATATATATATATATATATATATATATATATATATATATATATATATATAGAGGACATCACAATTTTACCCGCAGACAAAGGAAACGCAACAGTAGTGATGAACAGCGACGATTATCATACAAAAATAGAAAGTCTACTAGGAGATACTGCATATCAGCTTATTACCACAGATCCTACTACTTACCTGGAGAAGACGACAAAAGCCAAAATCAAAGCCAGTCCAATCGACAAAGAGACACAGAACCAGATCATCCCGCGAGAGAAGTCTTCAAGATGTCCCAAATTTTATGGTCTACCAAAGATTCACAAAGAAGGAGCTCCTCTAAGACCAATTGTTAGCTCAATAGGGTCACCCACACAGCAGTTAGCAAGACACTTAGCCAGACAACTACAACCATTTGCCGAGGAAGTTAAATCCTACGTGAAAAATGCAGACCATTTCATTGAGTTATTAAGAAATCAGACCGTCCAAGCGGAACATCTTCTAGTGAGCTTCGATGTCATATCCTTGTTCACCAACGTACCCGTAGAGGAGTCACTCGACATTATCAAGCGAAAATATCATCCAGCAGATCATATTCTTAGGCTAACTCAACATTGCCTAAATAATACCTATTTTACATACAATGAGCAACGCTACAGACAAACCGAAGGAGCCCCGATGGGCTCCCCCCCTATCTCCAGTTATTGCCAATCTCTTTATGGAGGATTTAGAAACTCGAGCACTACAATCTGCACCATTAAAACCAAGCCTATGGCTAAGGTACGTCGACGACACATTTGTGATTTGGACTCATGGAAGAGAGAATCTCACTAACTTCTTAGAACATCTGAATAGTATTCACGACAAAATTAAGTTCACCATGGAGGTAGAGACTGACAGTCAGCTACCATTTCTCGACGTACTGGTCAAGAAGAAGCAGGACGGAAGTCTAGGCCACACAGTTTATAGAAAAGCCACTCACACTGACAGATACCTAAATGCACAGTCACACCACCATCCAGCACAACTAAACTCAGTAGTAAAGACATTAGTCACACGCTCGCAGAGACTAGCAGATGCAGACAACCTCAAAGAAGAAATGTCAACTCTTCACAAAGCGCTGCGAAAGAATGGGTTCACACAACAAAGAATACAGAAGTTGTCAAAACCATCTCGGCCGAGAAATCAAGAGAACTCCGAACAACCCATAGCAAAGCCTATCTGCCATACATAAAAGGAACAACGGATAAAATAAGCAAACTTCTACGTAAACATAAAATAGAAACAACTTTTAAGACCGACAAGAAAATCAGCACCATTCTTCGAAATCCAAAGACCAAAATTGCTCTAGAAAGTCAAGGGTATATGAAATACCTTGCCAAGATTGCAACAAATCATACATAGGACAGACCAACAGAAAAATAAGTGCAAGACGCGAAGAACACATAAACGCTGTTAGAAAAGACGAGAGAACATCATCTTTAGCTCAACATGTCAAAACTACAGGACATAGGATTGATTTCGACAAAACAAAAACACTAGCCAATATCGAGCATTACAAGTCAAGAATCATCAGAGAGGCCATAGAAATAGAGAAAAGACCACACAATCTAAATACACGAGATGACACCCAAAGAAATCAAGAGGACTCCGAACAACCCATAGCAAAAGCCTATCTGCCATACATAAAAGGAACAACGAAAAAAAAATAAAAATGACAAATTAAACTCAAAATTAATTGTAAAAAATGGTATACATATTCATATATATATATATATATATACATATTCATATACATATTCATATATATATAATATATATATATATATATATATATATATATATATATATATATATATATATATATATATATATATATATATATATATATATATATATATATATATATATATATATAGTTTTATATATTATAATTAATAAACACTTTAGTTAAAAACAGCTTATGTGCTATTGCAGGTATTATATTATTTTTTTAATTTAATGTATCTATTAAAAAAATTGTTTTTATTCAGTGTTTATTTGTATGTTCACAATAATCACGATTTAATACGACTTTAAAAATTCAATAAATACAAGGTTGTAAATGAATAATTCAAAAAACTAGTTCTGTATTTTCATTGCAAATTTGGCATTTGTAGAAAAATAGTAAGTTATTTTCTCGTGTCGCCTTGAAACGACACTGACAAAAAAAGTATAAAGAATATTACTTATTTTTCAGTTAATTATTTTATTACTTTAGTCGGAAGATGTTTAATGAGCTTCGTGTCAAACTACTTGTTAAAAAGTTGGAAAACCACTGGCATCGATTAATATTGATTTTCATTTAAAAAAATACAATTGACGATAAGTGTCACAAATGGTTTTTATGGTGATTTTTAAGATAATCTTAATTTACATTTACGGCCAATTCGGAAGGGAGGAGTAGTAAAGTGGGCAGTAGAGGGTGGGGCAGTTTCTAGAGGCGCATAAAACAATTCAAGAAAATTGTGTAGTTTTGTAATCAAAAGTAAGTATCTATTTTTTATTTTTCACCATGTAGAATATCATGTCGTTTCTTACAGTTGCTTCACACGTTAGAAAAATTGCCACAGAAAACATCTGAAGACGAGACACCATTAATGCCACGTTTTTTTGCAAATAAGCGTTTAATTATTAATCACAGAGAAAAATGGCCCGATTAAACTTTTTATTTGACACTTTTCTATTAGTAGGAAATGTTTTTTTTTTGAATAATAATAAAGTCAACTAATAACGCCAAATAAAAAGTTTCAATACACAAGTTTTCTGGTACAAATAACAGTGATATTATGATGTATGTAAAAAAGATGTATTATTGGTTAATATATGAATATTAATGACAAATATTTCTGTTTATTCTATTTTATTAATTACCAGTAACGGAGATTGTGGGATTATAATATTGATTTCTAAACCAAATAGTCAGTATCTAAGCACAAATTACTAGTTTATTAGAATTTAAAACTCGTTGATATTAGAAAGTACAAAAATGACGGACGTTTATATGAACGCATGTCGACTGACCTAAAATTGCGTCTCGTATACTACGTGACGTTACGGCACTCCAGTGCGATCCTGAATTGACTGTTATGGAATTATATATTGTTATGAGTTATTATTAAAAATACATATTAATATTGTTAAGTATACAGAATCGCACAGATGTATCAAGATTAGGTTATAGTGGTGTATGAATTTATAGTTTTAAGGAGAATTTTTAAGTTGTGATGTTTTTCTATGTACTTACCTAGAGTATTTTTGGATTTTGAATTTTTTTTGTTTTTCTAATGATTTTTATTTTTAAAAATTAATATTTTTTATTAAATGATCTTTTTCTTTACTACAAATTTTTGAGAAATAATATTTTTCTTCTAAATAAACAAGATGTTTATAATAAATAATAAATCTTCTTGTCATAACTAACGAATATAATGAATAGTAAACATTAAAAAGTAGTACCAATATTTCTGTATAAATGCTGCAAATAAATCGGGCATTAGTGGCTGCTATCCAATAATATTAGTTACGAGAACACAGTATTTTTAGTGTTATTGATTTACTTATTTAGCAGAAATAAATAATGTAGTAATCACAAGTATATACAATTATATCACTAATAACTTGAATATTAGAGACAAATGTTTCGTTCATTATTCATTAATGTTTTGTTGATTAAACAGTTAATTTGCCAGTAATATCTAATTTTGATCACGTTTTTGTATATTTGTCCCAAATGTACATTTTCGAAACCTTTTTTTATTAACCGCTAATAGATTTGGTTCTTGTCCCAACTTTAGCTAAATTTTTTATTAAGGAACCATATATATATATATATATATATATATATATATATATATATATATATATATATATATATATATATATATATATATATATATATATATATATAAAAACCGGGTGAGTCACGAATTGCGCTCGCCCCGATATTTCCTAAAATATTTGGAATAGAAAATTGAAATTTCGAGGGCTTATTATACGACTAAAATGCCATCTTTTCAATAAAAAATCAAGTTTGGTGCACATCCGGTTTGACCGGAAATGCCCACAACTTTCGATTTTTAAATGAAACACCCTATATATTTTTACATTTTTGGAATCTAGAGGAAATTTTGAATACAATACATCCATTTTGGTCACTTTTTGACAAACATTAAAAATTTTATTAAAAAAATCTATTTCTGAATCCAGAGTGCTGTGGTGCCCAAAATATATTTTAGTTTGTGTGCTACGTTACTATGATTTTTCAAATGTTATTGGGTTACCAGATTTTTAAACAGAAATGTGTCATTTTAGTTTCCAAAGCCCACTAATCTATTAGCCGCATGTTTCTAAAAGCTTGGTTGCATTGTATTTTGGCTGAAATCTCAAATATTTCTGAGCGGATTTTCAAAATTTTGGTATCATTAGATTCGTATGAAAATGGGGTATTTAAAAATGTTGGTGAACGATTAACTTCCCATTTAAAAAAACCGAGTTAGTGGGTAAAAAAATCACATTTAAAAATTTTAAACGCCTCTAGACAATTAAGTAATGCAATCATATTGCTCTTTTTATTTTTATAGTAACGTAGCACACAAACTAAAATATATTTTGGGCACCACAGCACTTTGGATTCAGAAATAGATTTTTTAATAAAATTTTTAATGTTTATCAAAAAGTGACCAAAATGGATGTATTGTATTCAAAATTTCCTCTAGATTCCAAAAATGTAAAAATATATAGGGTGTTTCATTTAAAAATCGAAAGTTGTGGGGCATTTCCGGTCAAACCGGATGTGCACCAAACTTGATTTTTATTGAAAAGATGGCATTTTAGTCGTATAATAAGCCCTCGAAATTTCAATTTTCTATTCCAAATATTTTAGGAGATATCGGGGCGAGCGCAATTCGTGACTCACCCGGTATATATACATATATATTTACCAGCAATAAACATTTTTCTCTGTGATGGCATGGCACTTGTCCAGTCTTTGACAAAAACGGCGTCTGTGTAGACTTGCCACGATTTAGCAAATCTGTTTGTGAAGTATTTGGTTTCTTCAAATTATAATAAAGTTCACTTGGTATTTGATAAATATTTTTAGATGTGCCAATAAAGCAATGCGTGAAAAACGATATCCAAAGAACTGCATTTATTATATTATCGACACCACCATGATTCAGTACATAACGTTATGGGAATTAATGGCTAATTCTTAAATCAAACACGAATTAACAATAGGTATTGAAGCCATAAGATCCTCTAATATTTTAGTAATTTAGAGATGTTCACTTTTTTAGTTACTTGTGATATACTCTCAAGGAAATATTCCGGTAATTGGACTATCACAAACATGAAGAAACTGACATACACCCTTATAATATTTCATGCAAGTGAGATTGCAAAAATGGCGATACTACGATACTAACATTGTACTAGACACCCGATTAGTTGTTGTATTATTAACGTCTTTGTACTTTTACCTCCCTGTATCTATATCTGTTTCAACAGGAAAAGGTAAAAAATAAAAAGACACTTTCTATTAAAGATAATATATAGTAAATTGGGGCTGAATAAATCAGAGGCTTTGTTAGGGTTCCATGCCTTTACAGGAATTAACTTGATGGAAAAATTTGCTCGCAATTCAAAGTGTTCATTTGTGATCAAATAATAAACAGTTTCAAACGATTAGGAAAATCAAATCAACCGAATGAATCTGTTTTTTCTGCCTTTGAGTGATATGCGGACTTGCTAACAGAAGTCCTAAAAGTGTAACTCTTAAGCAACTGCGACGGCGCTTATTTTCGGCAAAAAAGTCAACAAGGCGAAAATCTACCCCAACAAAACTGACATTAGAATAGCATATCAGAATTTCATTATAGAAGTAGTACATAAAATTTTTTTAAAATTTACCATCACCTGAAATTTCAGGATGGTGAACAGAATGGAATGTGTCACAAACTACGGTACAATACCGGCTCCAGAAGCAATATTAGATTTAATCAAATGTAACTGTAGAACGGATGTTCAGGGAACTATCCCTCTAATGATTCAGAGAGTGATAGCGAATAATTTTACCGCATTTTATATGATAATTGTTTTTTGTTATTTTTGTGTGTTAAATTTATTTTTATGCAATTTCTACTGGTTCAAAAATTCTTACTTACATACACATACGTATTGCTATATTGCCATTGCATAAATTTCAGCCAACTGCGAATGCTAAGATTATCTGTGAAGTCACTCCGATTTACGGTGCAGCTTTATAATTGTCCAACACTTGTTTAAATTAACTAATAATAATATGCTGTTAGTCACAAAGCAACCCCAAAATATGTGTAAAAGGAATGAAGAACATAAAAATTGGTCATAAATACTTCACGCCATTTTGAAACCGCTCTATAATTATTATTAAGCATTTCCCAGAATGAAAACAAGCCAAAACCAATTCTTTTGAACCCATTTTGAAAGATCTGCCAATTTTTGCACTTTTAATAATTCATTTGGCATGAAATGCAACATCCGACCGGATTATATATTTAGGTATCTAAATATTTTTTAAATATGGCTCGCAGTATTATTAAAGATGAGTTTTGTTTATACAAATCTTTTTGAAAAATGAAATCAAATTATGAACATGCTATTAATAATTTACATAAATATCTAAATATTTTTGTACCACGAACAATGTTCTCTCTATGTTTGGCGAACTTCAATATAAATTTAAATAGATTTCTGTGTCCCACATTCCATGAAGATATCAAACAATGAATCAAACAGGGGCCGTAAATACAAAATTGAAACGGTAACGGTGGAAAAATATAGGTACGTTCGTGGCAAAACAATATTTGATGGCGTCATCACCTCCGTTTTCAGAATTCTGAAAAGGAATATTATTGAAGCAAAATCGACCTTAAGTTCTCTTATTTGAGACCCACAATACAAATTCTAATTTTCGTTTTTCGTTTGCTCATAATAAGCCTGACGCGTCAAGTTTGAAACACCCTGTACCCGTAAGCATTTTTCTCAAAAACTGTGTCATTTAAAAAAAAATATGTGAGCTGATTTGGAGAAAATTATATTATTAGAAGATTATTTTATACTACTCTACAAAATCTATAAAAAAAAGCACACCCTCGTAATTCTCAGAAAAGGATGCACGTAAATCCTGCTTGGCTGTAAGAGATAAAATATTCATAGATTTATATAATTTCTAACTGTGATAATTGAAATTATATGTGACCAATACACAGCCACACACACAAAAAAAAAGTTCATTATCACGAACCAAAATACATGGATCTAGTGTATTCTTCGACGCTGAATTCGACTCTGTAATAAAAAAAAAAAGATTTATCGTGTCAGTTTTTTTTTTTGCCAAAAATATCCCTTGAAATGGAATAAAACTTTAGTAATAATGTAATGACTCTTAATGAAGTGTGAGAAATGGTAGATATTTTGTAGTCTATAGAAGAGAATATGCATTCAAATCATAGCAAGCTATTTCTATTAATTAAACCAAAATCCATCCATTAAATAACATACACAAAGGACAAATTCTTGTAGCTCTTAGGATAAAATATCTGAATCTGGTGTGACAACCAGATATTACTCTTAAAGGGTTGAGACTCAGCCCTATAGGGTGTAAAAACCCCACCTACGGAGGTATCTCATAAGTTTCAAGAACGACGAAAAAAGTTCAGGCTTTTATAATTTTAGGCAGGGTGAACAAATATGGAGTGAATTCGCTTGAACTACCGATATATGACTATAAACTACCCTTAGAGGGTGGTAAACTCCATTTCAAGGGATGTTTTTGGCAAAAAAACTGACACGATAAATCTTTTTTTTAATTACAGATTCGAATTCAGCGTCGAAAAATACACTAGATTCATGTATTTTGGTCATCGCATTATTACTATAGTTTTCCCCATTTCAAGGGATATTTTTTGGCCAATAGAAGAAAACTGACACGATAAATCTTTTTGTTTTAACTACGGGTTCGAATTCAGCGTCGAAAAATACACTAGATCCACGTATTTTGGTTCATAGTAATGAACTTTTTTTCTTTGTGTGGCTGTGAATTAATATTCCTATTGATTAGCATTTGCCACAGTATAAATAAAACAAATTTTTTATAATTAATGTTTTAAACACGTTCAGTATTTAATTTTATTTACAAATTGTTACAGTTTCTATTTGGGGATAAGAAATGTTCCAAAAACAAAGAAAATTCAAAAGCCGATGTCGAAAAACAAAAGGTAATTACCCCAAAGTAGGCATGCTTGCATGTAAATGTATATTGTATTTATCTGTATATACTGAGTGTTCCGTAATGGATTTCCATTTTTGAATTTGAGTAACTCGGTAACCGTTGTAGGGTAGTTGAATATGGGACAGATGCGGATTATTTTGTGACAATGGAGCGTTAATCGGATGCAAGGACTATAAACGAGGAAGATAGCCAAACGATACGGTAAAAACAGCACTGAATTCCATAAAGTGCGCATGTGCCGCTCACAGTGTCATGGCCGCCGTTTCCGCACTTTCCGTGAAAATAACCAAACTATAATAAAGGGCAAGGAAAATAAAGAAACTATAATAAAGAGCAAGGAAAATCTTACTAACGAACTAAAAAATACTTATTTAAAAAAAAATGATAAGTTTATGATTCGAACCCTGGACCTAGCGCGTGCTAGGCGAGTATCTTCTCTATCGTCTAATGAGTTCCTTGCTGACACACGATTCCAAAAGGATTTAATACACTTTGACATGTCATGTAACTGCGCATGCCTTGCGGCTATCTTAAAACGGAATCCAGTACTGTTTTTACCGTATCTAGCCGAGTTTGCCGTAGCGGGCGTATGCCATGACGTCCCCATCAGTGCGTTTTCAGACGCACCTCATTTATAATGTACGGCGATACATCGTATTTTTTTTAAATTACGCTGTTTAACTCTTTTTTTAATTTTAAACTAAAAAGTGTTTTAGATTTTTTCAAATGAGCATTTAACCAGTAAAGAAAATTAAACACATCTGAAGTTTGTACGAGCAATATAAATAGAGTAATAAATTAATAAAATTTTAGTTTTAGTCAGATGACTATTATGGACGTCTTATTTATTAAATGAAACATATTTGAGAAATTATTGGGTGTGTTAGTTTATAAAAATAAGTCTAAATATATATTTTTTAATATACAGGGTGTTCCATAATTAAGTACCTTTCTTCAAGGGGGTGATAGAACTAGAAAAAATAAGTTAAGTTTTGTAAATAAACATTTGCCTTAAATGGGTTCTTAAGGGAGCTACAACCCCTTAAAGAGGGTAAGTACAACATAGTTACTTGCCAGTGAATTTGAAACGTCGTAAGTAGTAAAAATTTAATTGAACCATTTATTCATTTCATAATGTTACATATTTTGTAAAATTCATTTCATGATTTGTTGGTGTAGTTACGGGAATTTTAATCTTATTTTATTTTTTTTTTATATTTAAAACGGACACACGTGTTAAAAACTATAAAAAAAGGTACTCTTATGAAATTTCTATAAGAGCCATTGTTTTGGAGTTATTTGTATTTTAATATTGCAATACAGGATAGGTATGCAATAGTCAAAGGTAATTACACACCTCTACAAAAATAATTCTACAATATTTTTAATTACTGTTTTGTAGAGCAGTTTAAAATATCGCTTTACACAATGAGGTATATAATATAACAAATATTTATAAATAAGAAACTTAAAATAATATGAATTAGAAAATTATTGTAAAAAATATTTTTTTGTCCTTAAATTACATGCCCTGTATAAAGATACTACGTGTAAAAATTTGCTTTATTATTACTTATATTTACTTTTTAAAAACAAGTATAGAAACACACGTAATAATAATTGCAAATATTTTTATTTATAAAAATGTAACAGATGACTATTAATATTAAGAAAATAAGACCTACATGAGGAATAATTATGTTTTAATATAAAGAGGTTTTATTTTCTTTCACAACGGATATTAAAACAAAAAAAATTACTTATTTTATTTATTTATTTAACGTATATTAAAGCTACGTTACTGATGTTTAAAGAAATGACAACGTTTTTGCTTTAAACAACCTCTGACTAATCTTTTGACGTAAAGTCACAAGCGCAGAGGTTTATTTTTCCAGTAACATACTGGGTAACTAACTATATTTTTTAGATAACGAAGAATTATGCATGTGGTATAAGTCCCAAAAAAGAGAAGGAAAAACAAAATATAATTTTTAAACTTTTTTTTTCAAGAATTGTCTCAATGTAAACTATATAAAGTAACTTTATAGTGCATCAAAATTAACCTGTGCTAAAGTTTTGAACATGAAAACACAATTATTGTAAATGTTTCGTCCGTGACTGCTATATTTTCTTTTAGTTTGTAACCCATTTCGTCACAAAATGATTGGGAAATGTTTCCGTATCGAATTATTACTTACCATAGTATTATATCACGAAAATAGACTAACGTGTCTGGTAAACACAATTTAAATATCCGCGTTAGTCTACACGTAGGGGACATTTTATTCGTATTGTATCAGAGATCCAGATTATATTAAGAAATTCGTGTTTTTATGGCACTAATCTATCCTCTTTTCATTGATAGTCCTTGGGTCGGATGAACATTGTGCCTGCTTTATCGAGGCTTTCTTTAAGCAAAAAATGTATACACAGTTGCCGGTAAAGTGGTATTTCTGTACTTGATTCAATATAATCGGTAAGTGGCGAATGCCCTTACTAAAAAATTGTTAAAATCGTGGTTTAAGGAAATAGCATAGTCCATAAATCGAAAACCACAAGGACGGAATATGTCTGTACCATCCCTGAATATGTTGAGGTTGTGCGTGCTGCCGTGCCGTTCGATCCAAAACACTCGTAGGATTTGAAGGTCTCCAAGGCGACTGTTTACAGAATTTTGAAAAAGGATTGGCAGTTTCATCTTTATAAGAGCCATGTATAAGAGATTTTCGCAATTTGTGGTTCAATTTGTAGGAGTGTTTAGACTGAAACGGAACACATCTCGGCAATATCGTCTTCAAAAAATGAAATTCGCATATGTCCTCTTTAATTACTGGTGAATATATATTTTTTAAAAACATGGGGGAAATCCATTACAGGACACACAGTAATGTAATAACTGTTTTTGTCCACGACCATTAAATAATGTACTCATTATGTATGTGTGTCCTCAAGGATAATGCTATCCATTATTTCCTGCAGTGAATAATGTTTTCATTATTCACTAGTGAATAATGAGGACAGTCAGTTGTTTATAAGAAATCACGTTAGTGACTTTACTAAAAATTTAAAATGTCAAAATTGTAGCAACCAAAAAACAAGTGTTGTCTCTCTAAGTTTTCTAGGAAGCACTCAAATGGTACATGCCGAAGAGGTACCTTAATGAACAGTCAAAAACTACATTAGTAAGTTTTTTCAAAGCTACATCTATTAGCAACACAATCTCCAAAATTGTTTTTGAAACCATTTACCTACGTGTGTACAAACTGTATTATTTTATTAGTAAGCCATGACAATGTGTCAAAGCGTAATTTTGTTATGGATTTGAAATGTCAAAGTTTGTGCGTCATATTTATCTCGTTCATTTAAGTTTGTTAGTTGTTTAAAATAAAAAAGTGAAACTATGGATACCGATAGTGAAAATGAGATGTCTTGTACACCGCCAGACATTACCGAAGCTGCTGAAATCACCTCTTGGAATTTATTGCCAAAAAAAATGGAGTATATAAATCTTTTATGGATTGGAGAATTGCGAAAAATACTACTTAATTCGTTCTCAGAATCGGTTCTATTGGTGTAATTTTCCGAACTATCTACAAAATATAAATCGTCTACATTGTGGACTCATTATTCTATGCCGAGAAGTACGCTTTATATAAATAAAAGAATCAAAACGAAAAATTATGGTAAACTGCCAAAAGCCAACACTTTTACACCAGAAAATAGATATAAATTTCCTATTAATGCATCTGACGAAACGTATCTAGCAACAAAGGTAAGAAATTAAATCAGTTCAGGTATAATTCCGTATTTTTTTTTTAAGATTGCATTAATAATGGGCATAATGGGTGCTTATCGAGCAAATGAAATGTATTCCATGAAACTTGAACACTTGCAAGATCTTGGATCACCTCTTTTAATAACTCTTTCCAATACAAAAACAAAAATTACAGGCAAATTTACAATTACCGACAAATTTTCCAAAATTTGTAAGAAATGCATCGATCTCCGGCCACCTAATTTTACATCTATCTTTTTTTTTTTGAATTATCAAAATAGGAAGTGTACAACAAAGTATCGGTATTAATAAATTTACGGTAATGGGTAAACAAATAACTACATTTTTGAAGCTACCCAATCCAGAAAATTACTCGGGACACAGTTTTCGCCGCTCATCGGCAACCCTCCTTGTTGATGCAGGCGGTGATATAACCGCACTAAAGCGACATGGAGGGTGGAAATCCACGTCTGTGGCGGAAGGCTACATTGATGAGTCCATCAAAAATAAAATGGACACAGCCCATAAAACGTCGAACTCCGTAGATCAAGTTTTTGTTAGATAAAGCTATAAAGCCTAAAATTTTGTTTTGTAAAATAGAGCTAAAAATTGACATTATAGTCGTGGACAAAGTATAGTATTCTACGCATATAATGGCTATTATTCACTAGGGTGATTTACGAAACTTGCCTGCGGCTCGTGTCGTAAACATCACCTTCGTGAATAATAGCCATCATTATAGGCTCGTTGAATAATATACTATTATACCACCACTATAACGAAGCACTTTAAATGTTACTTAATCAAGCCCGCTTCATTACTGCATATAAGACGAAATGACTCAATCGCTACATTTCATATGAAATATAAGAAACGCCATAAAATCACCCGACTAAGATGCCGTCCGGCGGTCTTTTTGTCGGGTGATTTTATTATACCTCCGAAATACATAACTAATCAATAGAGATGGCATTTAGAATTTTTAATTCTAAATGCCATCTCTGGTGTGTAATAGAAAAAATACAAAATGTTGAGAATTTTTTTATGGTAATTTTAAACTTAAATACACATAAATTAAACATCGGTAACGCTTGCAAGATACGTAGGTACAATCGTCATCAGTTTAAAGTCACCACCTTCCTCGATGCTCTCTTTCTGGCACGCCTCACTGCAAATAATGCTAGAAAGGGAGCATAACAGAAGGTGGTGACTTTAAGCTGATGATGATGGTACATAGAAATGAGATCGATGGCCGATCTATGAATCGAAGCAGTATTAAAAGTATTTATATTTTCGTAACAAGATCTCTGTCTCTGTTTCGAAAAGTAAGATCATTACCATCTTCAATGGGCTTTTTCTTTGTCGGCCCAAGGGGGGCGGGCAATTGCACCCATTGCTCCCCTGAATCCGCGCTTGAAGCGTATGCCCAGGCCATAGTCTGGTTTCAAAATACCTACATATTAAATTTGAGGATAACTATAAATAGATAATATAAATACTTTAAACGATATTATTGATTTTTTTATATGTAAATTTGGTAAATATATTCCAAAATAGTAACAAACATATTTTTCTACACGTGGTTTTATAAGTATTCACTATATACTATTTATTTACATTTAAAAATAGCGTACATGATACTAAAGAAAACACATACCTCTAGTTAATATTAGATTTGTTGTGCATAAATAGTTCATAAATTAAAAGTTTTCAAAATATTTTAGACAGGATCGGGTTAGAAATATTTTAACCTATATGTTATTCAATTTTTGATAATGAATCAAAACAAAGGGCAAAGAAAAAGCAGACAACTAAAAAAAGGAAATTGAGATTAAGGAGAGTCCATATGACGTCGTGATTGTAAATGTGATGAAAAAAAATATGATCCGAAGCGACGGGTTATGCGTGAGTGGTTTGTGGCGTGTCATCTATTGGCAGACATATATAATATAAATATACATACATATATGCACTTACTACTAAAATTTTTTTTAGAAGTAATGAAAATGATTTTGTATGTTTTGTATATCATTTAAAGCCACAAACAATATCTATGATATAAATTGTTCTACTGAATACCTATGTTCATATATTCATTATACGGTGTTGAATATAATACGTGTATTTTATGAGGTTTTATTATGGCAACATTACTTGTATGCTGTCAGCAGTGACAGCCAATAGAAGACACCGTTTCCAACCTATGCATGTAGATTTTTAGATAAATCATAATAATAATATTTTAATTGTCTGTCTTGTACTATTAATATTTAAGTTTTATCTGTAAAAACACTAAGAAAAATGTGTTTTGTATCAATTTACCCAGTTCAAATTCGGAGTCCTCACATTCGGTGTCAGCCAAACAACCACGTGCGCATTATGAACATTATAGAAAGCCAAGCTTAATTAGATAGCCTGTGCATTTATTCTGATACGCTTCACAACAGTATACTGTAGTAATAAAATAAATTCAATAAAAATTTTTGTCTTTTTCGATTGAACGAAAGTTAATTGGCGCAGTCGGTAGGATATCAAAAGTAATTAATTCATTGATCGTTTCAACTATTTGATATCTCAAGAATCTACAATTAAATATCCATCTGTGAGGTACATCAGACAACTATTCCACTGAGGATCAACAACAGTACTATGTGGTGGTAAGAGTTTTTAGAATTCATCCTTTATTTCTGTAATCATTTTCACAACACCCCAGTAACAAGGGTAGCATTAAATTCAGGAGTAGGCAGATAGAGACCTGATTGCGAACCGAGCCAAAAGTGAGTGGAAATATTACATTACTATCCTTTCGTAATCTCGTCGAGAACATCTTAGGATACTTGGTTTAGTAACGTGATAAGTCTTTTTAACATAATATCAATTATTAATATCAATAATTGATCATTTATACCTAATTAGAAAAAAATGAAAGTAGTTAGAATACAGTCAAGTCATTCTATTTAAATATTTAAAATAAAAACAAATTTATTCAATTTTTATTACAATCTAGTTAAATATAAATATTCAAGTAAGCTGTACGCTATGTCTACAGAAGTAAATTATACTCTAATAAGATTAATTTTAGAAACTATTCCAATATACTACGGTGACAAGGATCTGTTGGAAATGTTTGTCTCAGCTTGCGATAACTTTCATGAAAAATATTATTCTAGAAATAATACAGAATTAAATCAATTTATATATCTGGCAATATTGGGCAAATTAAAAGGCAATGGCCTTGTTGATTATTGGTACACTACAGCGACCAAGGCCCGGAATTTAAAAATAGACATTTTGAAAACTTTTTGTGCATTACACAGAATTATACTACTGCTAAAATCCCTAATTCTAATAGTCCAATGGAAAGATTACATTCCTGTTTAATCGAGAGTTTACGAATATTACGCGCAGAACAAAAAAACGCAGCCAATAATGAGTCTTATGATATACGCTTTAATTGGATATAATAATATCATTCACAGCTCCACCAAATTTACACCTATACACATTACGGGATACCAATCAAAATCACCAGCGACCAAAGCCTGGAATTTAAAAATAGACATTTTGAAAACTTTTGTGCATTACACAAAATGAATGTGCATTATACTACTGCTAACAACCATAATTCTAATAGTCCAGTGGAAAGATTACATTCCAGTTTAATCGAGAGTGTACGAATATTACGCGCAGAACAAAAAGCGCAGCCAATAACAAGTCTTATGATATACGTTTTAATTGGATATAATAATACCATCCGCAGCTCCACCAAATTTACACCTACACAAATAGGTAAACGTATATTAAATCACGCGACGCCAAATGAGATAAGTGAATCGCGGGTAGTATCGGAATATTTAAATAAACATGTTGAAAACACCAGTGGCGGTCGGTCCATGGAAGCACTGCTTCCCCTGGGATTATTTAAAAAAAAACATAATTAGAACCTAATTATTATTTATCACATATATTAATCATTAAAATTTACTTTTACCCAATTTCAATAGACACGGCCCTGCTTTTCAGCAGCTGAGATAATGTTGCATGATAAAACCGTAACGATGACGCACTCGATTAATCGAGCCAACACGAACTCGCGCGACTTCGATATATGTAAGCAGAGACAACTCTCTGTTGTAGGTAACTTGTTGAAATGCATCCAATCACCACTTCATAATCTTGATATCTGAGCATCGTAATACGTTTTATTTTATAGATTTTAATATCGATTTTAATATTATACTTAATATTAATCTTCCTAGTATTATTCTCAGCTTTTGTGCTATATTTGTAAAAACTTTTTTGGTGTTTCTAAACCTGTGGTGCGGCGACAAGTGATTTTTAAAACGTTGAATATTAGTGCGCGTGTAAGCAGATTTAGAATTACTTATTAAATTTGGAAGCTGTTCCTAGCACTGTGGAAAATATTATTTGCGTTTGTGTGGTGTGCAATTTGTTGAAAAGGGGATTTTCAACATATTCGTTTCAAGATAAACTGGATATTATTAGAAACGGGAAACCAACACCTGATATAAAACTCTTAGAGACGAAAGTTAAATCATGCTATAGGTACTTTAATATTGAAGTGTACACTGCCAATCAGTGGTTAACGGGTTGTGAAAATTTGTGTAAATTATTTTGTTGGCCATGTGTACTGTTCACAAATGAAAAAGGTGTTTGGAATAAAAATGGCTTTTCAGATTTAAACAACATTCACAAAGTGATAAAAAGGCATTCATTAGATCAGCAGTTGAAAGAAAGTGTTAAAAAGACTTATTGACATTGTTTGTTTTCTCGGCGACAATGAACTTAGTTTTAGAGGTCATACTGAATCTCAGAGCGTTGCTAAATAGGGGCCATTTTATCAATTTAGTTGATTTATTAGCAAAATACGATACAATTTTAAGTAACCATCTGGAGCACTTTACGATATTTCGCGGTACATCAAATCATATTCAAAATGATTTGATTCAGTCGATAAGCAATATTGTTTTAGAAAAGATCAAGCAAGAAATAAAAAAAGCTCCTTTTGTTGCAGTTATTTTAGATGAAGCAACCGATATTACGAATATTAGTCAGTTGTCAATCGTAGCTACATAAATCTAAATGGGAAAGTCCAAGAGCGCTTTTTAGGATTTTTAGACGTAACAACGCCATGAACGGCCGCAGCTTTATATACTATAGTTTGTCAGATAGTGGATGATCTACAGTGTGGTACTAAACTTATCGCCCAAAGTTATGATGGGACCGCTAGGCTGGTGAATTGGGGAGCCTGCAGGCCAAAGTAAAAGAGACTTTTCAGAATGCAATATTTGTACATTGTTTTGCGCATCGATTAAATTTAGTTCTAGCTCAATCTGCAGCGTGTCTTAAAGAGTGCAAAATATTTTTTTCAAGTATTAGTGGAATGGCTGCCTTTTTTTCAAAATCATCAAAACGGGCACGAGAATAAAAACTTTTTCAAAAAATTCAACCAGTGAAGAGCGGCTTTCAAAATTGTCCCTGTTGACAATATAAAGTGACTTTGTGAAGGAGATCTCCCAAAATTCAAACTTTTACGACGAAGTTATTTCCGACATCGCAAAAAAGGATAGGCGGATTAAACTACATTGTAAATAGGTAGGTATGTGCATGTTAACTACTTAACTAGCTGGTTCAATTTATAGTTGGCTAGAGAGTGCACGATGGCTAGTGTCACTGAACAAACTCTCTATTTCGCTGCGGGTTCAATCCTCGCCACCGGCGCTGGCAATGTCGGTGGATATGGTTGTGTGTCTGCGTTTTTTTCATAAGTGTAACCCTCGCCCGTGCAGCTTCGGCTTTGGAATCGGGGGTTGTCTAATTTTTGTGGTGTTTTTATGTTTTATGTTTGCGGTCCTACAAGTGTACTTTTTTTCTAGTATCATAACTTTGCAGCTTTCGACATTTGCTTTAAAATGAGTATACGGAAGCCACGCCCCTTTTCTTAAAATAATTTTTGCCTCGCGCTACCCATCACTCTATATCACAAACTGCTTCCCCTGTATCAAAACTCACCGCACGCCCCTGGAAAACACCCACGCGATACATCGGTTAATTAACAATACCAAATCAAAATCTAGAGACTTGATAAAAATAAACGAAAACATAGTAGAACCTCCGGAAATTCACATAGATGACGATAAAAACGTATATATCAGGGATACCACTCGAAATAAAATAAAACCTATTTACCAACAAGCTAAACCCCTAATAAACAACGTAGATAAATTAATTACTAATAAGGGGACTTTTCAAAAAAAATTAGTTAAACCTATTAGACAAGTAACTAAAAATAAATCGCCTTTACAGGTTGAAGTTGAGGAACATCCTAGCACTTCTCACTATAATATACATACCCACTTCAGATGGGAGCAATCTATGTGACTCCCTTAACTAATCCAATATTTTCTTATAAAATCGGACCGACCCATATTACCTTAAGATAACATACTTTCATAAAATATATCGAAACAAATCAATATGAGCAATATCTATTACAGATATAAAAGGTATTAAATAATACTCCGTTACTTGCAAAGGAACCATCGGGAAATTTAGTGACTTACAAATTTGGCGAATTAAAACCATCTCCAGAACATCAAAAAAATCATGTACGAGATTCAATACAACAAGCTTATGTAAAATTTTCTAACCTCAAATTATCAGGCAAAGACGATCTACATTTAATTTTGTTGGAAGACGTCGGTGATGGTTTTTAGCACCCTTACAGACGAAGACGGTGAGGGATACAATAATGCTGTAGCAAATTTAGATGAAAACCAACAGACAATACATCACGATTTTACAAACTTTGTATCTATTTGCAAAAATTTCATGAATAAAACTACAAAATTGTTTGAAAAATTAAATTCTAATAATGATATTATTAAACAGAAATTAAAAGACCTATCACAAGTAGTTGATAAAATAACTCGTTACATAAGTGTACAACAAATACTGAATATGGTATTGATGGATTGTAATTTATTGATAGAACATATAGACAATATTCAAAATTCAATTACCTTTGCCGAATTAAGAACATTGACAAATTTGACAAACGAATTAACAGTATTAATTACAACAATGAAAGAGACATATAACGATCAAATTTTAGACTATCATATTATACAAGAATATTATAGATATTTGTATACAGAATTAAAATATTATTAAATAACTTAATGATTTTGATACAATTTCCTATAGTTGAGAAAGATGTTTTCGATTTATTCCATTTATTCCCGATTCCGATCAATAATACCACTATTAGACCCTATAAACCGTATATTCTAATGAACTCCTCTATTCATCACTATCAAGATGGCAGTTGCCAGCCAATCGACAAATATTGTGCTACCTACGTTAAAGAATGGATGATGCAAAAAGACTGTAACCAAATATTGCGAGGAAATACTATGGTATCTGAATGTCAACTAACATCCATCGATCTCCAAACAACTCTGGTAAAAACCGTCAACGATGCCTATGTAATAGTCCGGCCCACACGAACTACCAGGGTAACCCAGAAATGCCAACTCAGTGAGTTCATGGATGTGATAACACCTAGTCTAATTCGAATGCCCGAGCACTGTACCATTATACTTAAAGGTATACAGTACTCAAACGATGAGTCACCAATTCAAGAAGCACAATTTCACCTGCCAACCATCCAGGAATGGCACCTGGAGAATGCTACGCGGACTATTCAAGTTCCCGGAGAAATTCAGCTAGACGAACTTTTTAAAATCAAAGTGAATCCAGTGAATTTACGTTAAAACTTTGGACAAAGTAATTAACACTAATGGACTCAATATGTTCGAAACAATTGTAGGATTAGTAATTTTAATTTTACTTCTTGGTTTATACATATAAATGTTATAAATTCTGTATTGTAAATAATCCTAAACATGGCTTGTTATTATGGTTTTCCAAATCTAAAGTAACCACTAAAGTACGCAAAAATCAAGATGATCAAAACGATCTTTGAGGGGCGCATTATGTTCCTAGAAAATGCATGGTCAGTTGAGATAAGAAAACATAACACTGCATTTACATACACTGTTGAGCAGTGTATGCAAATAAATAAATAAAATAAATAAATAAAAAGCCAAGCTTACTTAGATAGTATGTTCATTTATTCCGATACGCAACACAACAGTATATTGTAGTAATAAAATAAATATTATTTTCTTTTAAGTTCAATAAAAACTTGTGTCCTTTTTTTTAAAAAAGGCTTTTTTCGATTGAACGAAAGTTAATATGCAGTAAACGACGTGGCAGTTAAGCGGTTGGACGGGTATGAGGTCGAAGTGAAATTTAAATTTGTTTTTAAACTAATTATAACTAGTGTGCGCGTAGCCCACTGCGAATAGGTATATAATAAATATGTTACCCTAATATATGACATGTAGGTAACTTAAAATATTTAACTTAACCAGTTTATTAAATATGCCTCGTTAAACAAATTTAGCGAGACCGACCCTGCTCTTATATTTATTTCGACGGACTGTACTAGCTGGCGCTTGCTGTCTTCATCATTTATATTTGTGCGACGTTATCGGAAACTGTAACTGTATTTTACTTAACACGATTTGTGTCTCCATCTGGAATGATTTATTAATCTGGATACATTTTATTAATTTATTAATACGGCTACAAGTTGTTATTATACTATTTACAAGTATTTAATACATTGATGGGATTAAATATTAAAGGAATGATGTAAAAAAGAGTTGTTGCTATGTAATAATAACATTGGCCAATACAATTTTTGTAACATAGTTCACACTACTGTTTTTATATTGTTAATAGGTACACCTCCCTATTAACTGAAAAAATATCCAAGAAGTCCTAATCTGGACAGGGTTATTCATTATAAATTACTCACCCCTTATTATCGTTATTATTGCCTATAGAAAAAAAGTTTTAAATAAAAGTTGTGTGGTTATGACTGAATTTTGTTAAAATGCTATTAAAAGTACAGTAGCGTGAAGATTTCAGGGGATACAAAAAAATAATAGTTTTTTTTAATGGGATACCCTGTATATTATTAAAATTTTGGAATAATCCTTTGTTCCTGATTTCAAAAATATACCATATGTTACCAATACCATATACCGTTTTTGAGTTATTAAACGTCGAATATCTTAGTTAAAATAGTTACTCTAAATATGGAAAAGTTAATATTATTAAAGTGAGCTATGAAAATGACAACTATTATGTTTGATAAGTGACATTTCTTTAATGAAATAATCAAAATGGTTTACAGTGGGAAAGAAAAATATCAAATATTTATACAAAACAATAAGATTTATTTAGGAAATTTAAATATAAATAAAATGATAACTCATAAAAGATGTTCGATGTGTCCACCATTATTGTTAACGCATAATTGATAACGTCTTCTATATTTATAATTGCACCGGAAATGGCTTCATTATTTACATTCAGATTGTTTATTTCAAGTCGAATCCTGTCTTTAATGACTTGAATACTATTATTATTATTATTATTGACAATGTCTTTTGGAAATCCCCAAAAAAATGATTCCATAAGGGTCAAATGTGGCTGTTAGGTGGCCATTTAATAGGTCCATTATTCCCTATCCATATTGGGAATGCATTATTTAAATGATCTGGAACGGATAGATACTATGCGGAATTGCCCCATCTTGCATCCAAATCATATCAAATTCGGCTTCCAGAAAATTCTGCAAAAAGAATATTTTCTGCTTCTGGAATAATTATTTCCAGATAGGTAACTCCAGTTAAAGTATAATCATAAAATATAGACACAACAATTTTGTTTCTGAAAATTCCACACCAAACGCTAACAGTTTTTCTTCCTGATTTTTTATTTGTTTTACCAATCTTTTTTGTGTTGTGCTTCTTTTCCCACGACCCTCGATTTTTCCTATTAAAAACTCCTGCCGGAGAAAAGGATGATTCATCAGTCCATACTGTTTTAGTAAAAAAATCGGGATCTTCATCCAACTTATGAATCATCTGGCGGCAAAGGCCAGCCTTTTTCTTTTATGAGTCTCTGTTAAAACTTGTACGGGTAAAATTTTATATGGTCTATAGCTGTTATTTTATAAAGTACGTTGGATTTTGGAATAACTTTTACCTAATTGATCGACTGCATTATTTATACTACATTCAGAATTTTCTAGAAAATAATACAATGTTTCAAAGAAGTCTATTCGCGAATAAATATGGATGTGCTTACCTTCGAACTGAAGCAGTATATCCTAGCTGTTCTTCCTGGTTTGCTTGAACTACACGCTTTTTTCTACGAAGACTGAGGTATTATTTACCTTTCAGTAAATATTTTTGAACGTATTTTCTGATGGTGTTGGACAATTTGGATACAACACCCTATATGCTCTTTTTGCTGCACGTTTATTTTTGTTATTTTGTATATAACAAGTAAATATTTGGACTTTTTCTTCGTCACTGTAAACCATTTTGATTATTTCATTAAATAAAATGTCACTTGTCAAATATAATAGTTGTCATTTTCATAGCTCACTTTAATGATGTTAACTTTTCCATATTTACAGTAACTAGTTTAACTAAGATATTCGACGTTTAATAACTCAAAAACGGTATATGGTAGGGGTAACATATGGTATATTTTTGAAATCAGGAACAAAGGATCATTCCAAAAATTTAATAATATACAGGGTATCCCATTTAACAAAATATATTATTTTACCATTGTCTGAAAATGTGAAAAAAGCGTATTTTCTATATTTTGAAGTTTTAGTCGGAGATCAAGACGAACAATGGGCTACCCACGTTTGTTGTATAAGTTATAGCGTGTCACTAGTGCAGTGGACGAATGGGAAAAGAAAAACCTTGCCTTTTGCGGTTCCATTGGTATGGCGAGAACCCACCAATCATGTTCGCTATTTTTGTGTAACAAGAATTGAGGGATATTCCAAAAAAAGAAAAACAAAAAATCAAATGTCCCAATTTTCCATCAGCCCTAAGACCTGTTCCTCACAATACATCTAACTTACCAGTGCCATCCTGAAAAAGAATGTGTCTCAAGCACTGAACCACGAAAGCACAAAAACGGAATTAAATAATGCAGTTGATATCGCAAAATTCACTTCTTCACTTCACTTCACTTTACCTCACCTCACATTGCTTCTTCCTCTGATTCTCATCCTTCTCACTTTTCTTCATTTTGAGATGAACTACTATCCTCGTTCAAATTTATAATAAATATATTTCCACTATTTATATGAAATTTGGCAGTTTTTAAATAATCATCCTCAATTTGAACTTTACGACGTTTTTATCGAATTTCGAAAAACTGTTTCCTTTTCTGACGTTTTTCTTCAATTTACACCAAATTAGTTCAATCGGGTTGAAAATACAGAAATATGGAGGTAATCTCAACACTTTGTGGCCATATCTCTCTGCGACATTATCTATAATATACTTCTTATAATTTTTCACTTGCAGGATTTCCAACAGTTGTGCTTTATTATAATTTTCCTCATAATAGTGATCATGTTCCATTTCAAAAATTTGTAACTCCAGCTTAGTAGAACTCTTGTTAGGAATTTTATACAGTTGTCTCGAATGATACTTCGCATTGTCAAGAACAATAATACTATTCGGTTTTAATTTTGGAATTAGTGTATTTTCAAGCTATTCCTCAAATATTTCTCCCACAATGTTTTTGTGGTAATCCACGTAACAGTCTTCCATGTTTTTTTTAGCACAGTATCAATGCATTATCAACCCATCCATCAACTGATTCACAGTGTAATATAATCAACCGAGTCCCTTTATTAGGGGGCAATGAGGTTGGTTGACATTTCCTAGATCCATCAGTCCATCCTTTTTTTTACGGTATCAGTACGAGTATCACCTATTTTCCCTTCTGAGTTCTTTTGTCTCTTTATTAGTTAAAGTATAATCATAAAATATAGGTCCACAAATTTTGTTTCTGAAAATTCCACACCAAACGCTCAACAGTTTTTCTTCCTGATTTTTTATTTGTTTTACTAATCTTTTTCTGTTGTGCTTGTTCCCCGACCCTTGTTTTTTTTTTTAAAAAACCTCCTGCTGTAGAAAAGGATATTTCACTAGTCATACTTTTTTTGGAAAAAAAATCGGGATCTTCATCCAACTTATGATGAATCATCTGGCGGCAGTCCGGCCTTTTCTTTTTATGAGCCTCTGTTAAAACTTGTACGGGTAAAATTTTATATGGTCTGTAGCTGTTATTTTATAAAGTACGTTGGATTTTGGAATAACTTTTACCTAATTGATCGACTGCATTATTTATACTACATTCAGAATTTTCTAGAAAATAATATAATGTTTCAAAAAAGTCTGTTCGCGAATAAATATGGATGTGCTTAGCTTCGAAATAAAGCAGTATATCTAGCTGTTCTTCCTGGTTTGCTTGACCTACACGCTTTTTTCTACGAAGACTGGAGGTATTATTTACCTTTCGGTAAATATTTTTGAACGTATTTTCAAAAGGTGTTGGACGATTTGGATTCAACACCCGATATGCTCTTTTTTGCTGCACGTTTATTTTTGTTATTTTGTATATAACAAGTAAATATTTGGACTTTTCCTCACTGTAAATTTATGTCCACTATTTATATGAAATTTGGCAGTTTTTAAATAATCATCCTCAATTGTAATTACTTTCCTAATTATTTTTTCTCTTCTTCCTTTTAATTTTCGACACTTCATTTTGAAACTTTACGACATTTTTATCGAATTTCGAAAAAGTATTTCCTTTTCTGGCGTTTTTCTTCAATTTACACCAAATTAGTTCAATCGGGTTGAAAATATAGAAATATGGAGATAATCTCAACACTTTGTGGCCATATCTCTCCGCGACATTATCTATAATATACTTCTTATAATTTTTCACTTGCAGGATTTCCAACAGTTGTGCTTTATTATAATTTTCCTCATAATAGTGATCATGTTCCATTTCAAAAATTTGTAACTCCAGCTTAGTAGAACTCTTGTTAGGAAGTTTATATAGTTGTCTTGAATGGTACTTCGCATTGTCAAGAACAATAATACTATTTGGTTTTAATTTTGGAATTAGTGTATTTTCAAGCTATTTCTTAAACGTTTCTCCCTCAATGTTCTTGTGGTAATCCACGTAACAGTCTTCCATGTTTTTTCAGCACAGTTTCAATGCATTATCAACCCATCCATCAACTGATTCACAGTGTAATATAATCAACCGAGTCCCTTTATTAGGGGGCAATGAGGTTGGTTGACATTTCCTAGATCCAACAGTCCATCCTTTTTTTTACGGTATCAGTACGAGTATCACCTATTTTCCCTTCTCAGTTCTTTTGTCTCTTTATCACTGACCATACATGTTACAAAAAAAAATATGCTTTGTCCGCCAGTGTAATCATTAAAAAAACAATGAAAAATGAAAATGGCCTAATTGCAATAAATCGAAAAATAGTAGGTAAGTTAACTAGAAATGTTGTTCTAAGAAGAGGTAAGTTCATTTGAACGTCTGAACTGAACAGAAATTTAATTGTAATCATTATTTCGTTTGCTGATCGAATGATCAGTAATGTTATAGAGATATTAATGATTAATGACACCACATGCATAAAACATTTTAGTTATAATTATCATAGTCCTCCGCAGTGGTTCTTCCATTTGCATCCAAGTAACACTCTAGGTGGATTTCGTATGCTCCAAAAGCACAACTGATTAGTGATTATTTCTTGAGACAATTCCGCAGAAGCTTGCTGGAATACAAAACTCGATGAAAATGGCCATAGGAATTATGTAGACCCGGCTCTTAAACCATTCCCACAGAAAGGGGTCGCACGGTGCCAAGTTGTGGAGTATGGCGGCCACAGAAATGGTGAAGGAATACTCCTTTTGAATAAACCACTTGACGTACTTAGTCGTTTTTAAATTAAACGCAATCAAATTTTTAGGCAAAATGTCAGCTACAATTGTGGAAGATTGTTTTACAGAACTTAGTATTCGACGTCCCCAAAACTCAGCTACAAAACAAAAATATTTTCAAAAACGTTTGCAAATTCAGAGAGTTATAGTATAGCCAAACAAAGAGTCCCCACCCTATACTTCTAATACGTTAGGTCGACATAAAAACACTTTTCTAAACTAACCAACCATAAGATTTTTTTACAAAAAACACACCCCGCATGCAAGTCATACTTTTGAGAGTTTTTCTGTTCTTTTTTTATATATTCATTATTATTGATTAATATAATGTAGTTAATTATTTAAAAGAAAACATTTACATTCTCTTATAATCTATTGGCCAAGACTTCTGTGGCGTCAGCATATATTTTTGCAAATTGAACATGTGTAATGTAATAAATAAATATTTCATCGAGACAGTAGCAACAGAGATATCACCACTATTTTAACCCACAACTTAAGATCTTCAATGAAAAAAAATATTTCAGTGGTAAATTATTATAATATGAGCATAAAAAGTTCAAATTATTAGTAATAAAAATTATGTGGGATCAAAGATTTATAAATTAAAAATTATTTACATTAGACCAGTTAAATTATTAATGTATTCATTAATAAATAATAAAATTTTACGTCCGTATGGAAATTTTTCTGAATTGCAAATTAAAGATGTAGTTTTATGACTTAATAGAAGAATTTACCGGATAAATTATAAAAAACGAAATATAAATAAATGATCTTATAATTGTATAATATTGTAAAAAATTATATGTATGTATAAATTAGGTTCCTGGTCAGTGACCATTCGTATTTTAATTGTTCATCGAATTATAAAAAAATTGCCAATAAAATAATGAAAACGAGGGATTTATATTGCTTATACATATACAGAGTGTCCCAACCAAAAGTAGGCACCCTGAATAACTTTGGAGAATTTTTTGAAAAATTGGTGAAACACGTCGACGTTGTTTCCAAGGGGGACATATTTTAATGTAATACTTGTATACCTATCATCATCTCTTTACACGGCCACCCCCTCAAAAAATTCAAATGGCAAAGGGGGTCGAATGATACATCTTTTGAAAGGTCTTTCAATTCCCTACATAACTGTATTTTTTTTTTACTTTTATCGATTCGTTCTTAAAGAAAATAATTTTATTTTTGATGATTACACACAATCGAAATCGTTTAAAAAATCTAAAATACACGGCACTGGCTATTGGAATTTATAAAATAAACTACATTTTCTATTGCTCTCAAATCAACACGAGTCTTTTCGACAAAAAACACTTTCCTTGTCCGTTTAATTTTAGAATAATAAAAGACTCATAAGTATTTGAAAGTTTTTTAAAAACGATAACTGTGCTAGAGCTACGGAGCGCATATTCAATAGAAATCACCCAGATAGAAGGGTTGGTTCTCAGTATGTTTTACAATTGTTGACAAAATTTATGGAAACAGGTTCTGTAGGAAACAAAAAGCATGAACCTCAGCGACCGATTAGGAATGAAGCAGTCGAAGTGGCAGTTCTGGGTCATTTGCAGATGGATAATACTCAATCGATCAGGAAAGTAGCTGAGGCTTCACGAAGCATTTTCATCGAATTGTAAAGGACCACAAATTTCATCCATATAAATTTAAATTGGTACACGAATTAAACGAAGATGATCCCGATCGTCGGCTTGAATTCTGTGAGATTTTTAGTGGACAATTAAATGGTAATGCCAATTTACTCTACAATACGTGTTTTTCTGATGAATCGACATTTCAGTTAAATGGGGAGGTAAACAGGCACAATTGTAGGTATTGCAGTGAAACCAATCCACATTTGTTCATGGAAACTCATACCCAAAGGCCTCAGAAGTTTGGGCTGGCATCTTAGGGGATCACATTGGGATGGAACACCCCCACATTTTGCTATAGCAGTCCGTCAATTTTTGGATAATCGGTTTCCTGAGCGATGGATTGGAAGAAGAGATCCTGTGCAGTGGCCCGCTAGGTCACCCGATATAACTTCCTTGGATTTCTTTCTGTGGGGACATTTGAAATCGAAGGTATTTGCAACAAAACCCGCAGCTCTGGAAAAGTTACGTGAAAGAATTGTTCGAGAATGCCGTTTATTGACTCCAGATGTGTTCAGAAATGTTCGTATATAATTTCAAGACAGATTATACAACTGTATGGAAGTCGGTGGGGGTCATTTTGAACAATACATACGATATTTATACTGCTTCTTTTATTTTTATTTCCCGAATCTAAAATAATGAAACAATTATTTCTCAGGAACGAATCGATAAAAGTTTCAAAAAATACACAGTTATGTAGAGAATTGAAAGACTTTTCAAAAGATGTATCACTCGACCCCCTTTGAATTTTTTGAGGGGGGTAGTCGTGTAGGGTAGAGAGATGATGATAGGTATACAAGTATTACATTAAAATATGTCTCCCTTGGAAACAAGGTCGACGTGTTTCACCAATTTTTCAAAAAAATTTTTATCTCCAAAGTTATTCAGGGTGCCTATTTTTGCTTGGGACACCCTGTATGTAGTTTCTTTGTGATCCGGACTGGTTGTTCATATTTATTCTGGGAATACTGTAATAAAAATAAAAGACCAATATATCTGAAGAGCGAGCGTAATTTTCAACTTAGTTTGTCTAAAAAAAAATTATATACTATTGATTTAAATATAATTATGACAAACTTATCAGTGGACTGGGCCAAATTCCGTAGTAATTCAGTGGCGTCAGACGTGAACCAGCACGTATACATTGTTGGACTCGATTTCATGCTAAACCTGCGTTTAATGAAGGGAGACGGTGATGGAATAATAGAAAACTGGTAGACGCCTAAGACAGTTGCTTTGCGCTACTGCTGAATTCAACAATCGCTTGTGCAGTGTATCGCACCGGGCGTCCTTAGTGGCAACGAAGCAGTATACATTCATCTTTCTCCCGCATATTTAAACTCTAATTCTCTTAACGTTTTATCGCATTAAATGCAGGATTTGCATGAAATCGAGTCCAATAGTGTATATTAATAATCGACACTGGTTTTTCGATTACAAAGTACTTAACCAACCTCAAACCAGAAAACAAAATGATGTATTTCAACAAACACTGGGAAAATAAATCTATTAAATAAAGAACGTTTAATTCGTATTTGTTTAAATTTTTGATAATAGTATTTTATATAACAAGTGACTAAAATGGTGTTTTTTTTACAAGGGGGGCGTTTATAGTACGAGCCGTGTCGTAAATATCACCCTCGTGAATAATAGCCATCATTATAGGCTCGTTGAATAATATACTATTATTACACTGCATTAAATAATAAACATCAATATTACATTATTTCAAAACGTCCATTGAAATGATCTTGTAGCCCTTGAAATGTAGATTTATCGTCAAAGAATCGAAAATTTGTATATATTGTGTACTTTGAAATAGAATAGAAGTTTTTAACTATTGGAAGATTCAAAAGAGTTGGCCAAATTTGAACAGAAATGTTAGTAAAACCAAGATGTGGAAAAAAATGTGAAAAAATAAAATTGAAAATTTCAAAATTTTCTTCAGATATCTTTAAACTGAATGTAAGATAATAAATAGATAAGATTGTAAATATTATGGAAACTGAACTCCAAAACGTATGTACAGATGTATTGCAATTCATACTAACTGTCCGAGGCATTCTGTTTTTTGCAAGTATTTCTTGTATTAAGCAATAAGGGACACTTTCTCAGTAGTAAGGCAGTGAAATTTGAATTAATTTAAATCTGAATTATACAAAATTTACAAAAAAAAAAACATTATTGTATGATGTAAAAAATAAAATACGATATCCCACCGATTAAACAGAACCATTAATTAAAAAAAAGTTTATTTTACTGTCCTCGATACCCATTAAAAAATATCTCTTATGATAGAAATAGAAATTGTTTATAAACAGTGTAATGATACACACAGACATTTTGCTCTAGACAGGATACCAAAGTACATCATGACTTTATCTTTGAACTATAAATAGTGGCCTATTGATAAATATTGTGTAAAATAATACAGATTTAAAACTTCAGATTTAATTTCGATTTGATAAAAAATTGCAATGGACGTATACAGGGGTTTTTTATTTTTAAGTTATAAAGAGATGTATATCCGCACATTTGAGACAAGCCCGCCAACCTTTGACGTCATCTTCCTTGCTTATGCACATTTATGTACTTTTTTTGGGTTGGTTTTCTTCTACTTTTCATCGTCAAAGTTTTGATATGTCTGTTTTGAGGTTAAAAATCTTGGTCTTCAAAATATAAAGTTATTTTAAAAAAAGTAGTTATCACAATAATTCTTACCTTTTTGATAAAATTCATCTATTATACAAAAGTCTACCTGTGTAAGGTAGGTTTTCAGAACTAGCTTTAATACAGAGTGGTGCAAAAGTCAGTTTACCGATTTGCAGTGTTAAATAATTATTGGTGAGCGTGTCTTCGCCTCTGAGGTTGATGGTGACTTTTTTTATTGTGTAGAAGCTCTGTGTGACGCTTCAATTTTCTGTGTTTCATAATTTACCAGGGCGCCAGAAATGCCGCCACAGAGCTTTTTGAGATGAAATTTCCAACCCCAGAGTCGCAGATTTGGTTCGGGGAATGATAAATCCCAGGGTCGATTTTTGTGTGTAAGTTTGTTGAGCTTGGCTCGAGACTGAAACTCGTTCTGGTGTAGATTACCTGGTGCAATAGCGCTAGCCCCTTATAGCTAGGCCCCTGGTGAATATCCCACGTCGGAAGCAATGTCCCTCTGTGGAAGTTTGCAATAACGTTGTTTTTAATATTTTCGAAGATAAAGTTCTTGATGTTAAAGTGTTTATGTGAATCGAGTGGCTAAAGGACGGGATAAGGTAGTAAAACACAATAATTGTTTATTTCTTCCCAAGCTGGAGGCAAAGTTTATCGAATTATTTTCGTTTTAATTTTTGTCTGTAATAGGGGGTTTACATGCAGCTCAAGTGAGCAGGGAATTGGGCAGGGAAGTGGGCAGCGCGAGTATGTAAACACGTCGCTCGCGCTGCCACTGCTCATGCCATTGCCGCTGCCGCTCGCTCCCTTCACTGGCGGTATTTTGAACGGAAGTCAAAGGACTGGCAACACGAGCGGCACGGACTGTTTACATGCTGCCCGCTGTCCTGTCCTTTCCTAATATATTTTGCAAACTCAAAACACAGAGCGCTGTCGCCGCGGCAGTTTCTACGTCCTCCATATTGCTGAAGAATTAAAATGCGGTACGCGTACCAGCTGTATGTAAACAGTCACTTGCTTCAAGGCTGCTATAGGGCAGGACAGCGGGCAGCGCGAGTAGCAGCGGCAGTGGCTGCATGTAAAGCTAGTATAAAAGATATGGGGTGAGCCACTCGGGTAAACCACGCAATGAGGTAACACACAGTAAATAATGCACATATAAAATAAATTAGCACAATGTGAAATGTTCAGTGTCTTTGTATATTCTAGAAAATTGTTCACTTTTTTGTTCAAAGTTTTTTGCACTTGAAAAATTGTTTATTAAAATTCACTTAAGCAATTGTGAATTGTCTTTGAATAAAAATGTTCACTAGGTTATTTGAATTGACTTGCAAATTAATGATTTAATTAAATTAATTAATATCCTAAACATTTGGTTTAGGAAAAATTTTAATTAAAAAGTTCTGAACCGTATATCAAGATTTTAACACTGTTAATTATGAATAAAATAAAAGTACGTTTTAAAACAAGAACAATGGTAACATATTGAGTAACATATATTGAGTAACATATATGAGAAAAATTAACAAAAGTTCCAAAATATCAAAATCAAAAAATGTCCTCTCTAAAATATTTTATTCCCTAATCTGAGAATTATGTAACTTTTTATACAAATTTGAGCACTGAATATTGATTTAAAAAATAAACAGCAATGTCTTTGAAATAAAATTGGCAAAATTGTCTTTATTGAAATGCACAAAATTGTCTGTGAAAAATAGTTCTGACCAATCCAGCTATGGCATTTCTGCGTCGGAAGGCACTTGGTTTTTATTACACGGACTTCTAACCCTCTTTATTTTTCGAGGGAAGATCACGATAGGAAAAAGGGGTAGTTTATTCGCGGCGCGGTTGAATTTTATTACTTTGCGCTCGGAAAACACTGGTACTTGGACGTATTTCGAATTTTACGTCTTTTCGCGGTTGCCCGTTTATGTTTTCAATTGTTGAAGCGAGGATTTTTGTGAAATTGTCAATTGGTCTCCTGTAAGGTTGGGCTTATGAGCCGTATGGAATTAAAAAAATTCCGATTGGTTGAAATATGTGAAGTATTAAAGCTGATGTGGTTTTTGCGTGATGTGATAGGTATGTAAGATGGCTTGTCCACGGTTCACAAGGAGCTCCGCGGACAGTCGCCGCGGCGAGTCCTCGGCGGAGCCGCTGCGAGCACAGAGCTCGCGGCCTCCCTGCTCCGTGATGTCAAGACTTTGCAGCTTTTGTTCTAAATCAACCATCTCGGGCAGGTCGTGGTCGGGGCGCTCGCGGAGCGCAGTGTATGGGCCCGAGATAGCGTGTGTTGGGGAGCCTGTGGCAGTATATCCGTATAACGAAATGATATCGTCCAAGGAGCTTGGACGGACGTTGTGTGCGTCGTCGAGGAGAGTGGCTATAGTTGGGGCAGCTGTGACTGTGGTTGTGAAGCTGCCTGCTTCGATGGCCCCCCGTAGTCTTCGGTAGCACCATGTCTTCTTTCTTCTCTTCACACTTCCCTGAGTCTGTGAGTGGACGGTGCTCCAGGGCGCTCATACCCCGGGGACACCGAGAGTTGGACCAAGAAGTACTGGAGAGAGCGCTAATACTCTCCGAGTTGAGAAGAGGGTTAGTGAATAGTGGTGCTAAGGCGCTTATGCCTTCGCTGTTAGTAAGAGAGCGGAGGCAAGTCCTGTACAGGGCGCTAATACCCTTGTGACTTATGTAAGGATGTGTTCCTGGGATCTACTAATGTTAAACTTAATATTACTAGAGTGTCTATAAGTTGCACCGTGTGATAGGGTTAGAAAAACGTTAATGCACTGTTGACAGACTTGAATAAAGTTCTACACTAGAGTCTGATATGGTTTACTTGGATTCTGCAATGTAATAGTCTCTGTCTGTATATAAAATCTCTATATAAAATTCACAGTATCCTAAAATGGGACCGACATACCGTGAAGCGGGGAGCCCGTGTGGCCGTGGTGAGAACTGAAACAAATTCAAGTTAGGCTGGTCAGATTCAAGCAAGTCGCACAGCGACCCAACTTGGCATATGAATTAGGAAGTGTACTAAAATTGAGCAGTGCCCGTCGTGAGTCTTGTGTCCGGCGTCGGCCTCGAGTCGCAAGGCGCGGCTGCACTGGGAACGCGAGCGGCACAGAAGCTAAAGAAAAGCACTACGTTCACGAAACTGTTTATTACTAGCACACACGCATATATAAAGCATGAATATAGTCGGCTACCAGTGTTGGCTTGCAGTGTTATCCGAGGGTCTAGTGAGGCAAAGTGACTTGGAGCCACTTTGGCGGGCTCGTCGGAAATACGGCGCAAAGTCAATCTCGGTGACAAAATGACATCGACCCTTCCAAGGCGCGATGTAAATAAATATTGCTGAAGGCTGAAAATGTCAAACGTGATACGTTCCGTTGGATAGTAGAATTGCCGAAAAAACTAAAGACTTAAAAAACTTTAAAAAAAAAACACCCCCACTTTGATAGAGAATCGCTATGCTTTTATTGTGGAAATTCTTGAGCCACGCCTCTTTTCTGTTTGCTGGCCAATCAGCGGCGAAAAGCTAGGATAGCCGATGACAGGCTTGAAGACTAAGTAATTTAAGTCTGGCAGAAGTTTTGTCGCTTTTGCTATCGGAGCGCTCGAGTGACCAGGACCTCGTATAGCCTAGCTAGAAAGAATCTTACTGCTGTAATGTTCCCGCGCTTTTTTGAAAACTAACTGAAGGCTTGTATTAAATTGTGTAGGTCCATGGCAAGCTTAGATTTCGAGCTCTGTTTCTGTTTTTATTTCATTAAATTTGGCTAAGTAATAAGGAAGTTATCGAGTGTTGAACAGAAAATCTTATAAGATTTCTCTGCTGAGTGGACGAAAAAGTCCAATAAGATTTTTAATTTAAAAGATAAAATTATTATTTTTGTATTAAAATACAGAGTTTAATGAGTACCTACTAACGGCCAATTTTGAGTTTAGTTGATTTTAAAAATTGCTTTGCTCGAAATCTTCACTTACATCCCACAAGTGAGGTGAGGCGGTGGCGGCGGTATCGGTATATCGTGTGTAATGAAAGCATGCGTGAGCAGCGGCATGATAGCTAGTCGGGCGAGCTGTGTGTATAGATCTGAAAGTTATTTATAAACATGAAAATAAACTGTTATAGAAACTTTGCACTTGTGTACGTCTAGCTGCCGTCTGCACCAAGAATCAGCGCGCATTTTGTTTTCTATCCTAGCTAACACTGCAAAGTTAAAGCAAATGGAGTATAGTTAAAAAATTAAGGACAATTTTATATACATTTTTAAATTGTGTATTAACCCATTGTTTTCTAAAAAAGAAAAGATAATACTAAATATCACGGTTCGTATAAGAGATACAGGGTTAATTTTCCCCCCTAGGACTTCAACGCCCCGTAGGATTTTTCTCGGCAAATCGAATAAAATAAGTTACAACCCCCTGTATGGAATAGGAGATAAGATATTCAATTTTTACTTCTTTCAACCCTAATTTTCAACATAAAATGCTAAACATCTCGGTCCGTATGGGAGATAGAATGTTGATTTTTTTCCATTTCCATTTTTTCCACAACGCCCCGTAGAATTTTTTCTGACAAATCGAATAAATTAAGTTTGAATCCAAATAGGGGTTCAAATATTGAATTTTTGGACTTTCACCACTCATTTTTAATACGAAATGCTATATATTTCAGCTCCTATGGGAGATTGGGGGGGGGGGGTTGCTGATATTGTAAAATGTATTGCAAACTTTAATATATTGTCCCGAATTTCAGAGACTATTCGTTAAGCTTCATATTCATTTCAGCATATTTGCATGCATGAATGATTTGCGTTCAAATACGTACATTCACTAAAATTATAAAAATAAAATAACACCCAGTCGTGGATGTAAATTAATTGTGAGTGGTTTGTCGGAAGGGAATGTCTGAAAGAAATATAACAATATATCCATACATTTATGACACACAACACATGCGACTATTTACATCAAAATCCATCCATACTGAGCAAGTTTATCCGTAAATTCCCTTCGAGCATCTACAAATACTCACAAGTAGGGTTGGTACAAAAAAAACCGAACCGTTCTTGAGAACGCGTTCTCAGCTGACCGTTCAGTGAACCGGTTCTCGAAAATAAAATATACCTGTTACGATTCACACGTGATGGTACGGTAAACAAGCTCGGCTCTCAGTTCACTTAAGTCAAGCAGTTCTCTAGTCATTCCCGGTTCTCCGTGGATTCGGCGTTCTCAATTCTTGGAAATACGATATGTAGTACTTTGTAGGTTGTATTAGGTGATGAGTAGGGTAGGTGTATGTCGTCCTCATCGAACTTCTCAAATTGCAAAAGATTTGCAACTAAAAATAATATGCCCATATCTTTTTAAATGTATTTAGGTTAATTAAATTATAATTGTGGGTTTTTAATTGCTTTTTATATTGAATTGTTACAAAATTTCAAAATATTTGGTAATTTTGGTTTATATTTATATTGTCATGTGTATCATGTTTTTTGTTAAAGATCTTAAAATAATCAAACAGAAACTAATAAATCAGATATTATTATTGAAGAAAATTAACACAACATAAGAGAACCAAATTAATAAAATTATAAGTACCTAATTAAAAAGTTAGGAATACTAAATAACTAAAATAAAATTCTGAAAAGTAATAATAAATATGAGACCGACAAAGAGAAGTGACTCGGTTGAGCACTGAACGACGGGAATGACGAGATGAGTGGGAGAGCTTTGCGCAGCGTTTGCGCTGCATGTAATCTGTCTGAACGCCCTGAACTGTAACAGATATTCAGAACGGTTCCCAAAAGTGAACTGAACCGTTCTCACCTGTTCCGTAAAATTACCAGTTCAGTACCACCTCTACTCACAAGGTGCGAATCGTGTTCTTATATGCTGGGACAATGCGCGCACGCGTTTATACTGCATATAAATCTGATCATATTTGCGCGCACAAATTATGTTCTAATGAACACACAGTTTAAGATGCCGAGCAGTTATTTTCTTTATATAACAACATTTTTTCACAGCAGCGGACATCACTCAGAGATGCGATTGTGGAGACATACGCAATACTGTAGATGTTTACCCGAACTCATCCAGATTTTTAATACTTTTCGCTTGTTTCATAATATTATATAAATTATAACTTATGCACAGTTGCTTATTTACGGCGCCCACGCTCAGGATTATTCTACTCAAGAAGCCAGCTCCTCAGGAACCACTGCGGACCATGTGAATCAAAAATTTCAAACGGTTTTGTATAATAATCCGAGAATACTATGTGTCATGAAGTGGACCGTTTTACCGGACTTTTTTGATCCGAATGTAAATGTGGCTTCTTTGAGAAACTTTCGGTATTTTAAATACGCTCCAGTTACGTCTGTAGACGTGTACCGATCGTTTTTAGACTGCAAATGGATTTTTAATGACAGGCGCCGGAATCTAACTTCAGATCATTTAGAACAATAATTAATAAATAATGTACTTTTATTCCAGTGCCACAAAATAATATTGTTATAGTATAAAGTGAGATATTGTACAGTTTACAACTTATTGCAACATAAAAAACTTCGGCATTTTTTATCCTTATACCGCCGTCAAGGAAGCCGATGTTTTTTATGTTACAAATAAGTCTGAAATGAAATATACATTTTGTATTGTGTATCATTTTTACACATGAGAATATTGATGTGTTTGCACATGAGCTGATTTCTCCCCCTGACATTTGTGAAATGACTACTTGAGTTGCGGTCTCTAGTAATTACACGTAAAAAAAACTTCATATTTAGCAGAAAGCCTCCCAATTTTCAAAAACATTTGTAAAGAATTTATTTACGGAAGCGTGAAAATTGTTAGTAATTTAACTTATACGAAGAGTGTAGCTAGCTTCGTAGTCTCGATAATTTTATATACTATAAATAAAAAAGAGATGTAGAAAAATACCTTTTAGAAATGTCCATTTACGTTGTATACAGGCTGTCCCTCTAGTGCGAATTTGTTCCATAACTCTGTAACTATTATAGATAAAAAAAAGTTAACACAAAAGTTCCTCAGCATTCATCATTGCATACTCTAAAAATAATTTTAGTCATACAGGATATTTTGTTTCGGCTGGGTAGTAATCAATTTTGTTAAGTTAAATAGAACACCCTATATATTATTGTATATTTGGTTAGTGAACTTTAAGAGCTTTCCAATGAACTACCATGTAACATGTACTTTGTTTAAGTAGTTCAGGAATTATTTGATATTATGTATAAATTTTGACGTATGACCACCTTTACAAGAAAGGTTGTATTTGTCTAATTTGAAATATTTTCAAATGTTTCGATACGGTAATGAATTACAATAAAAAAGTGCTTTCAAACCATGTATCCGGTTTTAGATTTTAACATGCTGAGGAATTTTTGTGTTAACTTTTTTTATTTTCATCTGTAATCGTTACAGAGTTATGGAACAAGTACGCACTAGGGGGACACCCTGTATATATACTTTTGTAATGGTGTAATTTTGATTATTAATTATTAAACGCTTAAGTACTTAATTTGAGATTTAGATATATGAGTTAGAGGAATCAAAATGCTAATTCACACCGAGTTCTTTGACTGCGTCTTGCCATCGGCTGCAGGCCTTATCGCGGCGTCTTTCTCCGATATGCATACACATGTTTCTTGCGTGAAATCCGCTGGAAGGTCTTCAGATTTAGAACAAACCAACGACTGTATCCACTGTTAGGATCCCGGAGGTCACCATTGACGTCAATCGGCCACGTGGTACTCGCTTTTTAAAACCGTTTTTATGCTCTTACACGCTTGGAAAGTGACTTAGAACACGACGAGTATTGCATGAGAATCGATGTAAATGTAAATAACATCGAGAGATTTAATTACGAAAGAAATACATACTGGTGATTAAATTAATAATCCGATTTTATTATACTTATTTTGTTTGAATGTGGGATATCGGAATGATGTTAATAACATAACTTTGCATTATACAAGTAGGTGTTTTATATACTTAATGCTGCTAATTAATTTGAGGTGAACTTCAAAGGAATTGATGATATTTCTTGTAATTCATAATTATTTTATTTTCCTTAAAGTACTATACGGGATGTCAAATTAAAAACTTCTCAGCTTGAATGTCCCTTAACCAAAACATGTTAGCAAAATCGGCAAGGTGGGTCTAACAACGCCGTTCTATGAATGAAAGTAGACATAAGACAATACAGGCTATCTCTGAAAGGTCTGTAGAAAAAGCTGCCTAGCATATATTCCCGAAACCAAAATAAATTCGAACTTTGTCCAAATGTGCATCGTTAAATCGCTTTCGATGGTCAAATTTCTTAAGAAAATTGTTATGTTTTTACATAGAAGATTGCCTTTAGCAATTGCGATCAAATTTGGGATCTTTATCTATACTGGCAATAGATGTTTTTGGCGTAATCTTTTTGGTACGCACGTGGTTAAAAGCTGGAAATCCAGTTACAAACAAGTCCAAATTTTTCAACAATTTATCCACTATATTTAAAACTGTCTTTAGAGTTAGACAAACTTATAAAATGCGACAGGACGGAAGAGATTCTCCGACGAAATCCGAGAAGAACAGATTGGAAAAGGTATCTCAGTCTGGCAAACCTGGAAGGCGAACCGGAGGACCATATAATTTCCCCAGAACAATTGAGCAACAAGAATTAAGAAGCATATTGTGGAAAGTAGACTCTCTGTTTGAGTCTGCCAGATTGGTGAAAATCCTTAGCTGTGAGACAAAAGACACCATAGGATTAGTACGAAGGCAAAATGGGACAAGGATCATCTTCGGGGAGAGTCAGTAACAGTTCTCTCGGTCACATCTCGAAGGGAGTCAACTCCGCAAGTAGATTAGGAACTCGTCGAGAGTGAACAAGTTCGATTCGTATAAGGCCGCTATACCAGACGGAATTTTCCCAGCTTTGCTTCAGAAGAGCCTAGATATTATTCTACCTCGAATAAGAAGGATTTCAGAGCGAGTCTGGCACTGGGATAGTTCCGTCGGACTGGAGAGCAGCCAAAGTAGTCTTGATCCCTAAAGCGGAAAGAAGGACTACACGGCTGCCAAAACATTCAAGATCAGTCTCACGTCTTTTCTACTAAAAACGCCTAAAAAGATAGTAGACAGATATTTGCTAGAATAGGTACCCATTCCATGGGAACCAGCATTCATATAGACGCAAAAAATCCACAGAGACAGCTCTACATGCCGTCGTGCAAAAAGTGAAAAGGACCCTTCACTAGAAGGAAGTAACCCAGGCAGTATTCCTTGATATACCATGTTTTCATATTTCCACCCTACATAAGGAAGCGGCGTCGTTCGAACTCGTACATTCGGAGTAGAGGGGGAGAATGGCGCATGCGCTGTGGCAAATTCCAATCACATTTTGTATACTTCGAGGACTGCACGAGCATAACTGAATGCTTCCCTATGTAGTGTTTTTTGAAATGAGAACACGGTAAAAGAAGCCTTTTCCGTGAGTAAGCAGTAGATTCTAGATTCGTACATACATCGGATCGTACATAGGTATACAACATGGTGAAAAATAGATGTTTTTGCAGAAACACAATTTAAACTTTTTTCACTGTGGCCGAGGCGCTTGTTTTCGCTATACGGGTCGTCAGAATGGCTGCGGTAACCGCTTGCGGCAATATCCGCTTCCCCCATTGAACCCCCAAAATGGTGCTTGTTATTTTTCGTTCTAAGAAAAATATGGAACGCCGGCTTGAAGAACATGTGTTACTGTATGTAACCAACGCAGTTGGAAAAGGACAGGATAGTAAGCTGCCAAAGTCGACATACAGTTTGAGGAGGTGTTTTTTCATTAATGTTTTCGATATCGAATTATAAGGACTTTTTGGTGTTGTCGGTTTATACTTCACATATTTAATATTTATTCGATCTCTTAAAGAGTTTTTTGTATAAATACACTAGGAATATCTATAGTTTCAGTAAATTAGCAGCATCTGTTCTAGATGTTCTGGAATTAACTTTTGACGCCTGTTGCAGTGTTGTGTGTTCAGTAAAATATTTATTGCTCCTGTTATATTGGATACTACGAAATCGCCAATTAAAAGGTTATATACAATTTGTCATATCTTTATATGTGTAGTCAGCGCAGTTATCTAGGCATTTTATTGCTACGCCACAATTAAATTTGATGGTAAGCACGATAATTATGGGGTAAATGGTAATGGATAACAGCAAACTCCATGAAAGGTAATGACGAACGACGCTTTTTTCTCTTCAGCAATTCCTTTTTTAAAACAGATTAAATGGTGATTATTCAGAGATATTTCATTTTGTTTATCACACAGGCATTTTTTTTAACACACAAACAAAAAAAAATTTTTACGCAACAACAATAGCATCTAGAAAAGTTCCTTGGTAGAGTTTGGTTGAATACGAGTATATTCAGCACATTATTAATGTTATCGAGTTTAAGATGCAAAAGGGTTGGTCCAGCGACAGAAATGAACTGAACCTTTTATGGTAGGAAATTTTATATTCTGTATCTTTTTTTAAGAACTATTTTTCATGTAGGTCTAACCGTTCTTGATATATTCGCAAAAAAACTGATTTGAGTACTATTTTTCCATTATGGGGATGGAAGCTCACCAAAAGTCCTCAATGCTCCTACAGTGGAAAAGCAAAATAGTATGGTAATCTACTCTTATATTGCATACGAAGTAGTAACTCGAAATTGTTTGAGATTTTGAATTCTCATCAGCTATAAAACCGCAATTGTGAAAAAATTGTATCTCCTTCAAAGTTAGAAATTAAGAAAAAATTTAATTAACAGTTCAAATGATGGAATATAGATAAAAATTATTATGGCTCTAATTTCGTGTTTTTCTACATTTCTTTTCTATGGTGGCATAAAAATACGATAAATTCATTCAATTCAAAGTAATTTCATTTCCACCTAAAAACAAGGCCTCAGTGTTACGGCGTGACGTAACAACTTCTAGTCCAGCTTAGCCGGCGTAATTTGCCGTGGGTACTGTAAAAAAGGAATAATAAAATCATTTTTGGCGTTTAGTAAGGGCTTTCTGTAATAATGGGTTTGCCAGTCGTGAACTGAAGCCTTATGTCGCACCCCATTCCTTTTTTTTGCTCGTGTTAAATTATTGTAAAGAAATAAATTAGAAAATCGATACAATGTAGGGATGGCCGCGTGAGAAATTTTTTACTCACGCGCACGCATGTTCACGACATTCACCCACACTCATGCACTAAAAATACATGTTGAGGTAGACTCACGCATGCTCACGACATTAAAAAAATTTTCTCACGCATACTCACGCACTGAATAAAAAATTGTCGGTCACGCACGAACCGTAATGAAGAACTCTGTTAAAAATTTACTCCACATAAATAATTAAATAAAAGTACACACGAAATTTGGTCGCGTCACAATCGCAATCTCGTGGCACAATAAGTTTTTACGGAAAAGATGCATTGCCTATGGGATCTGTATTATTATTATCGATATCGTAATACGAAAGTGAGTATGCGTGATTGCGCGCGCTACAATACGTTGCGCGATGAATATTATATCACGTACGAACACGCACGGAATATTTTTAATCACGCACACTCACGAAAGTTTTCGTGCTTTCCTACACTGATCTGAAATTAGCATTGTTGATACGTCAACATTTTTGTCTATGTAGTATCCTCTTTCGAACGACTGTCGGTTACCAGCGGTTGTCACGGTCGTAATTCTATTCGATATGTTTTGTGTTTTAGCTATTAGATTCTGATTGAAAATTATATTTTATTATATGTTTCTTTATATTCTATCTGTAGTTAATGTTATAGGCATCACTTTAATAAAAAATAATTAGTATATTCCTAACTGGTAGCTTACCGGGATGATTACTACAAAAACCTAGTCTCCCACTCCCGTAGTAGAGGAACAGCTGTCATACTCATAAAAGTCATAAATGATTTGTCATTTTGTTAAATTTTTAATTCCTTTATTATAATAACTTTAATAACAATATTATCTTGAAATTCAGTGACTATCTGACTTTCGTATATTTGAATCTTATCCTGTTTATTTTAACTGGATTCTGTTCTGTGAATTAATTATAAGTAAAGTATCTATCAGAGTTCTTCATAAGTAAAATTATAAGTTTTTATTTAGATTATTTTTCTATTGAAATTATTGAAAATAAAAAAAAATATGTTGATTGTGATATATACAATTACGTTATTTTATATTTCAGTTGATTTGATTGAAAACAAAGTGAAAAAGTAAATCATTAATCTAGGCCCAAGCGATGATGAATGTAGAGAATTGAACAGCGGAATATTTTTTTTAGCAGAATTCTTAAGAAACTAAAAGTTGCAATTTGCCATATTCATAAGGATGTACCAAATCAAACGAAGTTTTTTGTATTTTATACAAATTTTAAAGAATTTTATGAGAAGACTCGGTTGACGTAATATTTTTGATAAAACATGTTTCTTTTATACATTTTCGAAAACACAAAACCAATATTTAAAAGGCAAATACAATTTTTGTCAAAGAAAATTGTGTTTGCCTTTTAAATACTGGTTTTGTCCAAACTAAAAATCTGAATTTAATTTAGAAGTACGATTCAAAGAGCCCGCCAACTTTACTGTACGATAACATTACTCCTCGAGTATTGAAACGTCACAGCCGTTTCCTTCTCTTTCTTAGGAAATAAGGATTCTAACATTAAGTTTATAGGTATCTATAAAGAGAAATAACTCCTTTGTTCTTCACTGAAGCCAATTTATCACTGGTGAACAAGGGACGGCGCCACAAAGCATCTATTATTGACCGTTTAAAACTAATACTGTGACAGTAAACACTGAATAATTTAACGTCTTAGTTTTCTGTAACTTAACAGTCTTATAAATTATAAAATTATTATTAAAAAATGAAATTAAATTTGCGATTTTCTACTATGCTGTGTGTTAGGAAAATAACATAGGTACGCGTGTGTTAGCATTTGTTTTCGCATCTACTCTCTTGAATTGTTATGTGTACTTTCTTAGCGGGTTGTGGGAGAAATATTTTTTGAACTACCAAAATGTTATTACTACCAAAATATTGAACTGCAAATACTTTTGTCTGTTACTGTATTCAATTTTCGTTTTTTAGTTTTACCTAAACGGTCAGTAGTTGTCTTGTCACAATAGTTTTTAAGTAAAGTATTTGTGGTGCAAATTAATATTAGTATTTGAAATATGTTCCGGTATATGAATTTCGCAATCACTAAAATTCATTTTTACTGAAGTAATTGAAAACAAAATAAGTGACAAAATCTCTGTTATCAATATTCAAAAAATTCTGGGTCATAGCTTTGCAATAATTTATTAAATATAATGTACATAAATAGATGAGACCGTTTTTATTACTTTTCGTGAGGAAATAACAAACCCCGTCGACTTAAATTTATAAAGAGACTATAATTATTATAATTTATGACAACGGCATAAGTTATAGCTGGTCCTGGAGTATATGTTAATTTTAGAGATGGATTTACTTCCGGAGTTTTGAAAAATCCCATTCCTGCCAGTCGAGAACTCCCAGGATTTTTATTTTTTTAGGTTAGACTAAATGAAAACCCCGGGAGCTTTACAAAACTCCCGGGAGTTTTTAGAAAAAAAAGTGTAATTTTGTATTCACCGCATTCTTCTCAATCCAACAATACCAAATAATCATATACAAGATAAAATCATTCGTGACATCACTACATTTAGCAACTGATTGATGTCATGAGTAAATAATTTAAGTAGATGAGCTTTGAAAAATTAAATTGAGAAATACAAAAACAAAAAAAAAAGAACGTGAAAATAAACAAAGATTTTAGAAAATAGCATATTTTATTTTATAAACAAGTTTTGCGTTAGAAGGGCCAAAAACACAGTTTTCTAAAATTACATTTTTGTCTCATCAAGAGTACATATTTCTTTAGTTGTCGCCTTCAAAAGGTCTTGTAGGTTTTTTGCTCGTTATTATGGTCAGCAATGTTTGTCAGTGCACTTGCTCCCTCCAAATCCATATGTGTTTCGTTTGAATCACAATTATCTTCTTTATGGCTCTCATGTTTCGCTGCGCTCTTATCCTGGTTCGCATCGTTCTTATCCTGGTTCGCATCTCTCTCATCATCAACTAGATCACTTGTGTTGTATTCTGACTCGGTATCCTCACTATCTAAATCAATAACATTGTCATTATCATCTGGCGGTTCTTCTTCTGTATCATCTTCTGTCTCTTCTAGATCTAAATTTTCCTTACCCCGGTCATCAATAGCTCTTAAGTCAATTAACACATTCTTCAAATTATATTGTACAAATACAAGTTTCTGTGTCCTTTCTAACGTAAGCCTATTTCATTTTTTATTTTTTTATATTGGCAAAAGTTTTAAAATTTCTTTCGCATCCGACAGTTGTTGCTGGAAACGAAAGTAAGCGACAAGCTATCTTATACAATACTTGGAGCATTATCAGTTACAATGGCGTGTACCCAATTTCCTCCATTATACTTTTAATTTCGTGTAAAATATTCTGCGCTGAATGTGTACAATCCTTTATTTGAACAGTGTTAATAAAAAACGGAGTAGGTGTTGTAACAACCACATTTGTTACGGACATTCCATTAACATCGATCCAACTATCCGTCATTAATGCAACGGACTCAGCTGATTTAATTTTTTCATGAACGATCTTTGACACTTTTTCATATTCTTTATTCAAAAGAATTCCTCCAACGGTTTTTCTAGATGGTAGAGTATACGATGGCCGAAGTTTATGAATAAACTCCTGAAAGAAACTATTTTCTACAATACTCATGGGACACCCCATGGCATAAATTACAAGCATTGTATCGAAGAAAGGATCTATAATTTGACTACTAATTGCAGTGCTTTCTGAACTTTTTGAAGTACTTTTGGCTGGTAGTGTACCCATCTGATTATTACTAGAGGATTTTCATCAATTTCCCTTGAACATGCGTTGGAATTTTGTGGCAGTTTTTTACATGGCGTTTCAGCTTTCCTGTATTCGCTAGATATTTCTGGCGACAGAATTTACATATGGCATTTTTTCCACTCTTGTGGATAACATCAAAGCCCCTCCAAATTTCAGAAAGTTGTCTCACCAAGGCTCAACAAAATCTGAAAATATAAGCAGTAAATAGTATATTGTGAAAATTGTGGAGAAGTCAATATTAATGAAGCAAACCTATCTACTCATGTTCACAAAATTAATTTACATCACCTACCTTTCCTTTATCTCTGAGTGACACTGAATTATAATATAATTTACTTTTTACTTTATACAACTCAACCACAACTTAAATTTCGGCGAATATGAATTGAATTATAAAACGAAGTGAAAATGAAAATATCAGTGATAATAATCATAACCTCACACAATTTCTGTCATATGCATTTGACATAAATATTAGCGACATTTTCAAATTTGTTTAATTTTCTGGGGAACTGTAGGATTATTCCCGGGAGTTTGGAATTTTTCAGAAAACTGTCGGGAATATTCCTGCAAAACTCCCGTTTTGGAAATATTCCCAATTTGGGAATATTCCTGCGAACCCATCCCTAGTTTTATTTAAATATTGTGGTTTTATCCTTATTATGAATATTATACTTACCTTTCAAAATCGACAATGTGTTTAGAATATTGCGAAATTTTGTGTAATTTTTAAAGTGAATAAGATTTACAGGAAACAACTACTCAGCGGACAAAGCCCCGACCTGCATTGAATTAAACCTGCAAGTCTTGTTTGGTAGCTAAGATCATTTGTCAATTCCTCACTAGACATAGACCGGTTTCGAACTTTTTATGTTCTCGTCAGTATGCCATAAGTAATGGAAAAGACAAATAATAATAGCAACCAGGTTAGCCTAAAGCCGACTAAGCAAGACAGACATAGTGAGTGATATCGCTCTAGTGGTCAGTAGCACTGACCACCAGAGGGATATACTTATCACTGTCTAATTTTTATAGCTGATAGAATTTAAGAATAAATATTCTTTTTCACTTTCCTGAAGGGCTTGAACAAATCCAGCTTGTTCAATTACACGAAGATTAGCATCCCTATTTTGACGAATAGATAAAAGGTTTGAAAAATATTTTGGAGAAAAATTTAGTAAGTATTGCCTGCAAGCGAGGGTCCATTAAATTTGGGGTTATAAGAAGTAACCTGACCTATCCGGGAATGTTCGTGGAAAACGTGGCCATCAGGACAGCGGTGGGCGCACCATGGTACGTTAGAAACGCTGACATCTTCAGGGATCTGGAGTACACACCAGTCACCGAAATCATCCGGGATAGAGCGAAGAAACTGTACACCTTAGCTGAGGAGCACAGGAACCCGCTGATCAGGGAGGCCACCTCCTATGTTCCGGCCGACGCACCGAGGCACAAGAGGCCGAAGGTACAGTTACAGGATAACGGCTAAGTATAACCAATCCTTTCCTTATAGACGGACCAAACCCACGGAAAAGACATGACCACAAACCTTGCGGGCGCCGGTCAGTAAACCGACCCGTGCCCGTTGTGTCCCTGGCTCCGTAAAGGACGAAACTGCTAAGAAAGCACTTAGGCCTTCACCTCCTAGAGCTACATAGTTCTTCCTCACCTTGTCCGATGATCTAGATGACAATGTGTTAATTGACACTTTGTGTACTGGCAGTCAATCCCAAGTCACAGAATATCCACACAGTACCTGACAAGCTGGCGAAGAAAGAAGACGAAGACAGAAGAGGCCCTAGCCAGCAGAGTTCATCAGCCAGGACCCAGGGAGGTTGGCTGAAATCTTTGGCACCGCTCACATTTGTGAGTGGGGCCGTTCGTGAAGTAAGCTAACCCGCCCTGCACGAGGCCGGTCCAGGTCTACAGCGATGACTAAGGTAAAAAGGCAATAGTCCTGCCTGGCCCTAGCATCCGACACCGACATCAAGCCAAATGGATATTGGCGTGCCGGGAATGTTGTTTAAAGATTTCTGTGCTGTTTAAAAAATAAAGCTCACACACTTTCCTGCACTTTGAAGATGTAATCATTTTCTTGGAATAGCAAAATTCCATTTTTTACACAGTTTCATCCTTCGGAGAAAAAAACACGCTCTTTTGTCCCATTCCCATATGTAATTTTCTTTACAACACGACACACTGCATTTATACGGCATGTTTATAAACTTCTACAATGACAATTTAATTAACAAAACACTATTTTTAGCACGAACACTTTCGGAAAAAAAGTAATAAGCTAATCCATATATAACACGTGTGTGACGTAGACAGGCTCCTTCGGATCAACACCGAGGCCTTGTTTTTAGGTGGTAATGGTAATTTTCACTTATAATTCCACCCTTTGAATTATTATAGTCTTTTTTTAGTTTTTTTTACGTTAAAGGGGACATAATTCTTTTTGGAAATCGTGAATTTTGTTTTACACAACTGACTAGGATTCTTAGGGGTTTCAATTATTTTTGTCAGTGCTTAAAACATGTTCACGGGGGACCAATCCTCGAATTTACGAAAGTTATGTGTTAGCTATTTTAATTTAAATTCAGTTTAAATTTTCACGAGTTGCTTCTGTACTGCCGAGAAACGAATATTAATGTTTACAGTTTGCATAATCTTAAAACAATAATAATATCCAGGTACATATCAAACATATTTATTTATATACAATGTTTAAAGAAAAACTTTATAGTGTATGTAAACACACGTACGTATTTTGTAAATATTATGAAGTATTGCATGTGAAATTAATTATATAAATTTGTCGCATTTGTCCCTATATCGTTTCCATGAAATGTGTAAAATACCGGACTTTAATCGACTTCTCGGAAAATTGATAAATTTCTGAATAAAGATATTTTGTTTTGAAATAAATATCATAATTATATAAATATATTATTGATTTATAAATTTAATAGAAACAATTAAGGATTTGACCTCAAACTTTAATTATGTTACCAAATATGTTTTTTATATGATAAGCTTTCTTAAGAGCAATGTGAGCCTTTAAACATGAAGCATAAAATACACTACAACAATTTTCTTGTAGAGCGTTATAGACTAGTAGAACTAGATTTAAAAAAAAAAATAATTTTTTTTGTAAATTTGCGTTTCTTAGTCGTAGTCAAAAATAATTTATTTGCCAAAAAAAAGCAAGGCGTTCGCACTTTGTATGATTGTACGCAGATTGTATGAACTGCGCACGCCATGCCTTTTTTAGTTTTTTTTTTTTGACAAAGAAATTATTTTTTACTTTTTAGTACGACTAAAAAAAAGTAAGTTTAAAATTTTTTTTTATTTTCTACTTTTTAGTCATACTGTAATTAAATTATTATCAACCATTAAATTATTATCATACTTTTACAGATTTTTCAATTTTCACCTCCGCGCCTCCTACGTGGGGATATTTGCAAAAGTAACGGTGATATATTGTATCGTCATCCGACCTTAGTAACTGTGTAAAATTTCATCAATTGGTTATGTCAGGAAGTGTGTTAAATGAGAGATGCAAGATTTGAAGACAAACATTCTGGAAAAAACTACATTGTGAGTTAAAGAAAAGCAAGTAAAAAGGGAAAGAAAATTTTTCTCTACGTAGGTAGGTCATTTTATGTCAGATTATGGTAAATATCCAGACATCGCAAGCAAAAAGGTAAAAAATGAAATTTTTTTAAAGTACCATTAATAACTCGTCGTCGGAACCGGAATAAAAACTACTACCAAAATCAATAATAAAAAATATAGGTTATCATTTAAAGAAAAGTAGATGACGTCATAACTTAAAAAATAAATGACATAAGAAACTGAAAATAGACTGAAAATATTTGCTGAAGTTAAAATCGCTATACCCCTTCGAGATTTTTTCCAAAAACTTAATATCAACGGAATTACTGAATTTATGCGTTACTTAATTTCCACACTGTATATTAATAATATCTTAACTAATTAATTACACTCCAGTAAAAATAAATTATTAACATTTTATACAAATATTTTCTTTCTCCACTGCTTCAATAACAAAATCATGAAGTTTGCAACAGGCTGCCTTAATGTAAGATCCTTATTTACTGGATTTGATAAACTTAAGATATTGTACAAAATAGCACTTTCCAAATATTTCCTGTTACAGAAACCTGGCTAGATGAAAACATCAACTCAAACATTGTACAAATTCCTGATTATCATATTCTGTAACAAAATTGCAAGCCATTTCATTCCAGTTTGTCGTTTTCTGTGAAGAATTCTTTCTGCTAGTCTAGTCCAGATGGCGCCACTGGTTTCTACTGGAATAGTTGGTTTTGCAGATTTTTGCAAAATATCTATCTCTATCTTTATTGCAATTAGTTATATCTAGTTTATTTGTTGGACTAGTATTTTTTCTATTTAACGTAACCTTTATTGTTACTTAAGTTAGTTGAAGTCTTCAACTTCCTTTAGGAAGTAGCTATGATAATAAACAAGTGAAACAGGTATTCCCTATATTTTGAGATATTTTTTACTAAAAGAAGGTAATCTTCAAGAAAATAGAATTTAGAATGTCTGTATACACACAGACAAATAGAAAGATAACGTAAATAAATATTTGTTAAATATAAAATATAGTGAATACCTATTTCACTTGTTTCTTATCATAGCTATACCTAGTTTTTTTGTTGGACTAGTATTTTTTTCTATTTAACGTAACCTTTATTGATACGGAAGTTAGTTGAAATCTTTAATTTCCTAAAATATTGTGGGATACCAATCCTAGTTTGTTTAATTTGTAGTTTACTCTGTAAATTTGTGTTAACTCTCATATTTTGTCTACGTAGCTGGATAATTCAAATGTCACAGCTTTTTACCTTGTTTTGCGTATAGTACTGATCTCATAAAACTCTCCCCTTTTTATGTAAATACCTGGACCAAGATTAGAGGATAACTGGTGGATCAACTGATCATTATATACTGGGTGGAGCAGGAAAACGATATTTTATACAACTGACATTTCGTCTCAAGGGTAACTGCAGTACTGACAGTGGTGATTCAAACTGACACCAACCCCATTCAGAGCTTAGCCGTTGGTGGATTCTTCACATTTGAAGTTACGTAAGATCATCGTCCCCAGTGAAAGTTGATATTTGGCCAGAAGTTACCTTTTTTTTTTAATTCTCATAACATCATATACATTTTTTGATTATTTTGTTGATCTTCAACCAAAACTATATTTTTTTACTAAAAGAGGCCAACTGAGCCTATGTAAGTTTTGTACATATATTCATACCCGTCTATTATACTTTTTATCTAGTAATATCTTTTTATTCGACTTCCTTCCCAAACTGAATTGAAGGATTAACGTTATCTTTACCTTTTAAGGTAACCTTTTAATTATTTGGTACTTGCAAAAGTCCTGGCGCCCAGCCTAGATTCTGGTGAGAATACAACGAGGTGGTGTAGCTCTTTATATAAAAGACGGTTTTAATTATACATTATTAAATATTGAAAATACGGGAAATCTTGAGGAAAATGACCTGGAAAAATTATGGATTAAATTTAATATTAGGGGTAAGACATATGAGTTTGGTGTTGTCTATAGGCCCAAAAAAAAAAAAAAAAAAATCCAGCTCGCGTTCTAATTTGGAAAATACTTTGACACTTCTGTTACCACAAGTTGGCGAATTAATTTTTGTAGGATACTTAACCATTAACCAATATAATATCAATAGTCCTGATATGAAAAAATTTAGTTCTCTTATCGAAACTTATAATAATCTAACACAGTTAGTAAATGATTCTACAAGAGTGACTAATATAAGCGACACGTTAATTGACAGTTTTAGTTAGTAATGGACATTTAGTTAATAATATTTCGGTTGAAAATGTAAATATCTGTGATCACAAATTAGTTTATTCTGAATTCTGCTTTGATATTGAAAAGCCAAAACAATTTTTTTACACTTATAGGGAATTTAAATATTTCAATTATAATAATTTTCTAGAAGATTTAAATCGAGTATCATGGGATCAATTTTATAAACACGACAATGTAAATGATATGGTTTACTTTGTTAAAAACATTATCTTGATTTTATTTGATGTGCATGCAACATTAAAAACTATTAGAATTTCTAAAAATAAAGCACCCAGGTTAACTGATATTACTAAGATAATGATTAAGAGCAGGAATAAGGCATCAAAATATAGACGTACAAAAAGCAACGGCGATTGGTTATATTACAAAACTTTACGCAACTTAACAACTACAGTGATAAGAGAAGAAAAAAAAGCTTATATTAAATATATGGAAGACAATAAAAGTAGTTAAAAATTATGGAGTACATTGAATAATTTTAATATAACAAAAACTCGTATTGAGGCGGAAACTCCGCATACTTATCTGATCCCGATAAGGTTAATAACTTTGTATCAATATGCAAAAAAGTGTCTGTGATCAGAATTTATTAAACAAATATAATAATAATGTATATAAAAACAATGTGCATTTCGAATTTAAACCGGTAAATGATATCGAGGTCTTAAAAGCTGTCAATAATATCAAATCTAATGCAAGTGGGCACGTCGGAATTTCTGCTAAAATGGTTAAACTGTGTATTCCGCAAATAAGTTCACATTTAACTTTTATTTCACACAATGCGCTTAAAATAATGAGTTCTTATTTTCATCAAAGAAATCAAAAAGTTATTATTGTCCAGGGCCTGGAATCTAACCTACGGTTATTGGATGCTGGTGCACTAAAGTGCTCAATTTATTTCTGTTCATCTTAGCATTTTAAAATTATTGCTTCGTCTTCAGTATGACGACAATGGTATTAAATTTTGCATGTTTTTTAGGATAGAATGGAAATAATTAACATCGATAGGATATCAAACAAGTAATAAAAATAAATATCTTTATTGTGATAGATATTAATTATCGATACGTGCATGGAAATTGTAAACAAGAACAAAAACACGAGTCCAATTATTACAATACAAAAATTAAATTGTATCATGAAATATACGCATACATCATAGTAGAATGAATTATAAGAAAAACAAACACAGAACAGATTAGAAAACAATAAATTTCAAAATGATATACCGAACTGATTTGAAAGGGTCGCTGTTGCACATGTGGTCCTAATACTAATGAGTAATAAGTAATGACTGATGAATTTCGTGGAGATAGCGACCAAGGCTGTCGTTTGAACTGCACTGAAATCTGACCTCTATTGGTTTTTTTATTCTTTTTTTTTTTTTAATCAGCCTGATAAGAAAATATTCATCATATTACTGCCATATAAAGCACCCTGTAAATATATAGGGGGTGTCTTATGCGGGGGTAACATATACAATCATATTTTTTATTTTAACCACATACCAACATACACATTTTTTGTACAAAATATAATATACTCTTTTTTTACGTGACTATAAAGAATAAATATTTATTGGCAGGGCTGTCAAAAATGTTCCGTGGGACAGTGGCATCCGCGAAATTAACTAATACGAGAAACAATAAACTGTTACAATTTATAACAATGTATGTAAAACTTACCCTCTTAACTAGCTTGATGAACTAGCTTGCTTATCACAAACTGGAGAAGATGTGTAGCCATTTTGCAGCATCAGATATGTTTCTATGGTTGTCGCCATGAGTGATGTTTGCTTTGGTGAAAATATATTCTTATATTTTGATAACGACCGTTCGATATCTACTGATGTAATACACGCATACGTAAAATAGTCTTTGAACGCACTTAACGGATCTGGGGCCGCACCATCACATATTTGTCTTAATTTGGTAAAACCGGTGTCTTTATTTAACACACTTGCGAACTTTTCTTTAACGCGCTCATTTGTTGCGTCACCTATATCGTGTAGCAGTAGATTTACTTCGTCCACTATTTGCAGTGACTCCGCTAACGACAACGCACTGTTTTCTAATTTTTTTATGCTTTCATGTAATGGTTTATAGTTCTTCGCAATATTTTTTTAAGCTGTTTCAACGGAAATATCTTCGAATTTTGTCTGGCTTTCGTTAATAGCTGTAGCCTCATCTGGATTGAATTGTAGTATCACAGCTTTTATTTGTTGGAAATATTCAGCATAATAAAAAGCTGCCTGCAACCATGTTCCCCAACGTGTAAGAATCGGCTGTAATGGTTCAGGAATACCGGGACACTTGCTATGAAATGCACGGAGACGTTTAGGAGATTTAAGAAACACTTTTTTTGTACTTGCTATTAATGCATCCACCTCTGGGAAACCTTTTCGAATAGTTTCTGCCACAAGATGTAAAGCATGCAGTTTACACGTAACATGTATAAACGTACAACTTTGTTCTTGCAAAGAACGGCCTACCGAACGCATTGTCATGGCGCCATCAGTCACAAACATCAACACTTGACTTTTTGACAGTTCAAATTTTTCTAACGTCTCCAGCACCACCCTGGTAATTGTTTCACTAATACACTGACTTAGTCTTTTGCTAGCTAGTAACAGTGAAACTGTCGGTTTAAGAGGGTCCAGTACTCGTACTATAACATTTAAAATAGATTTTTTTTCACAATCTGTTGTCTCATCAACAGATAACCACAGCCGTCTATTTTTTAATTCACATTTCATGTTATTTACCATGTCTACGTGTACAATTGGTAGATAGTTACATAACGTTGTGCAACTTGGTAAATTCACCTGGGCATTGTATTTATTCCAGAACTCTCGAAATGGTTGTTTATCGAGTATGTGCAGCAGAACATCACAGGCAATCAGCATTAATAGTAAATCAAACATAAACTGTGTTGTTGGAGGCACGCCATTTTTTTATTTTTGTGGTGTACACTATTTACGTAAAGTCCACAATCACGCTTATCCCAGCACATCAAATCTTTCTCGCACACTTTACAAATTATTTTAGCACCATTATAAAATAAATTGGGGAATTCACCTATGAATTTATTCATCACTTTGTCAGCAAATGGCCGTTTTCATCCCCTGCGTAACGTCTGCCATGCTTTATTATTAAATTAATATCAACAATACAGTACAACAAATAAAATAAAAACACAAAAACAATATGTAATACGTCTAAGTGATTTAACGTGTACACAACTCGAAAACTAATAATAGACTGGACTGGAGAAAGAGTTTCGCGGTCAAGGTGAATGCCGGCGACAGTAAGTACATCTGTACTCTACGACCATGATACACAGAAACGATTTGCAGCTTTATTTATTGGTAACTGAATTTTCTCCTCAACGAGTTGTTTATACAGGTGTTCTGTACTTAAATCGGACAATACGCATTCCAAAAAAATGTGTTGCAAGTCAGCTATTCCGTCACATAAGCAATTAGGATTTTCTGCCAGTCCAGAAAATAATTTTAATAGTAACGATAAAAATATGTAGTTAAGAAAGTAGGCAGTATTCCACACTACATTCATTCAATGAATTCATTTGTTAAAGAATCTCAAAGAAGTACGCCTTAGTCGTAAAAAGGAGTAGTTTTTATTTAGCAAAAAAAATTCTTTGTCAGTACCTATTCTTTTATTAAATTTGGTATGGGTAATTGCTCGAAAAATCTAGGTGAATGGATTCAAATAATTTTTATGTGTATCCCCCACTTTAGACCCCACAAATTATAATTTTTTTTGTAATGAGCTCCTTAAGGAGACACTAATAACCTGGGATGTTCCATTTAAAAAAAATGTAGGTCTGGCTTTGGGAGTGAGGGGGTGGAACTAATCCTAGGTCTGTTTATAAGAAAATGCGTCCCCTTCTTTTCTCTTTTTGACTTGTTTTTTCGTTTTTTTTGCAAAAATCAATATATCTAAATTTATGTAGGGTGGAGAGTTTTCATTGAAATGCACGGTATTTATATTTATATTTTATAAGATATATTTTTGATTGAATAATAATCACTTAATTTTTTACATAGTTGTATAATTTCATTGTAGGGATGAATACGCAATAAACTTTTAAATTGAAGAGAAAGAAATGTCATAATAAACTGGAATTTCACATGTTATCTTCTGAAATAATTTTATTAATAGTAGTTAAAAATAAGGCGATTTAAATATATGCATTTTAAACACCGATATATTACAAAACCTTCAAAATATTTATTATTATTATATTTCCAGTTTGTTTACTCTTCCTACACATATCATTAAAATATTCTTATAAAAAGATACAATAAAAGACAATAAATGTTAGTTCCTTTTAGTAATTCGTAAAAGTTGTAACGCAATGAAGGTGCTGAAAATGGTGATGTTTTTAATTTTCGTAGCTTCAGCTACGGCGATAAAGTACCGTGGTCGTGTTGCAGGCACTTATGGGCATGGCGGACAAGGGCACGGCACACATGGAAAGTCAGGTTACCAATCACAGAACAAAAACTGCTGTTTCCACGCTGTACATAACCCCAGGGGATAGTTCCTCTGTCAAAACTGACAAGAAGCCGCCATCGAGCCGTCAAGTGACCTATTAATCTAATCAACAATCCTGCTTAAGCTACTTACACCGTCTAGTTCTGCTTAGTTCTGCCCATAGAAGTAATATGTATGTTATACAAAAGGAAGTATCAATAAACATGCAATCAGAGACCGGAGTTGATCTTCAATATGACAGCTAGATTTCAACGAATTGTTTGGAGTTGATCGTCGAAGGAATTACCACCACAAGAATATCCTCGTTTCCACCAATCGAAATACAATAACTAAATAATTTAGTGAGGCTTTCTGTTCATGCTATTTGCATTGATTGTTATTTCCTTTATTACCAATTACTGCTTCTGTTCATTACGCACCAGTTGCAACAGCTTTATAACTTACTAAAGCATATCTTTGTAAAATGTTTTAACAATATTAAATAAAATGGTTAAAGGTAAAAATTGTAAAATGTGCATGTCAATACGGATTTATTAATGAGGCGAAGAAATAAGAAACAGCGTATGTGAATTGATAAGGAATTAAAATATTGTTTTTGATATTTATCCTATAAAAAATGTTAAGAATTAAAGATGAAAAAATATACAGTGTGCTCCACTTTAAGCAGACACACCACTGTATTTAGGGGGAATTAATAATTCATTTTTTCAAATTGTAGTACTCGACGAAATCTACTTTCTTGATTGAAATTTTTTTTATATCGTGTATCCACGGCCTACTATGATTAAAATAAAATGCAAAAAATCAAGAAATGCTATTAGGGATTTTTTAACGAAATGGTTTTTTAGGTAATATAAACCGGGCATGATTAGAAAGCCTAAATACCAAATGTCATATTGATAGCTCTTACTATGAGTCAACCAATTTTTGTAAAAAAATAAAATAAAAAAATTATACAATGTTTTTTTTGCCGCTTAAACGGTAAAGAGGGATTAATTTCATCTAATCAAAATAGGCGAGTTTTATTGCGGTCTCCACTAGTGGCAAAAGTAGCAACCAATAAAACATGTTTTCAATGTTGCCAACATAACATTACATTTTACAAAAATTTTCTAGAGAGGTGACTTTCTCATTTTAATTTTTGCCCTGTACATGTAAGTTTTTTAAAAACTGTATGTACCATTTCTATATAAATATTAATTATTATTTAATTGGTCAATATTAAAGTGTTCATCAATTTTTCTTTAATTTGGACAACACGAATTATTTTACAATCTTTATTTGTCAAGGCCAAAGTCAACTGTCATATATTTATTTATAAATATAACCCAAATCTTACAGTAACTAGTTATTTTCGATTTATAACTAATTGTCCACGATCTCCACGATGGATTTCGGTCGTAGGATTAGTAGCACTCGTGCCAAAATGATGAACCAATAAAACAGCTACACTCTACGTAGTAGAATGGGGTGTGCAGCAATAAAACGCGCCTTATGAAATAATATTACAGTTTATACAGTGTAATCAGAAACTACTACAATTTGAAAGAAAGAATGTTTTCAATTCGACCAAATACAACTGAAATACAGGGGTGTGTCTATTCAAAGTGGAACACACTGTATACATACAGGGTGTTTTCTATGTAACTGAAATAAAGATGCGATTCTTCAAGTGATTTTGTGAAGAAAATTCATATGAACATATGTCCTAAAACTTTTTGTGTTGTTTTTTTATATTTCTTTATGTTATAATTTTCGCTGTTGGTTTGACATTTATGATTTTATGAATTAAAAAACTTTAATTTAAAATAATTTGAAACCTGTTTTTCAGCTGGTCATTTATCTATTTACCAATTGTCTTTTCCTTGTATGATTTCACTTCTGTTTTTAATTGCTCAAATTCTGAACTTTGCTAAATAACACTGCAATTGAATTTCTAAACGAAAATAAATAAAAATTGAATAGGAACGAAAGTTTTTTTAAATTAATCAGAAAATGTAAAAAAAAACTAAGTGACCAGTAACGTACAAAAAAAGTTTGGGGAAAACGGGGTACATGTCCTTTAAACATTTTGGGTAGGAATACCACAGCAAAGATGAAAAATAAAATCAGAAATAAATTAAAATATTCTCTGAAACGGAAACCTTTAGGACATATATTCATCTGAACTTTTCTTCATAAAATCACTTGAAGAATCACGTCTTTAAATATTTTGTTATTTCGGGTACATCCTGTATGTTTAGTAAGTAGTAACATTATATTCATTATAAACACCATGATAAATAATTCAATAATTTTTTTAAACAATTTTGCAAATTATGTAAAATTAATTTATAGAGTGCCAAACTTAAAACTCCCGGGGCCATGTTCTTGAAAACTAAAAGAGATATCTGAATTCCGCAAAGGGCATTCAGTAGAATATACAAATGACTTCAGGTCTGAGTAAAAACGGTCTTTCTCCACATTGAGGTATAAATGGCGTTCGGGCCTATTCGATCCCAGGAATCATGAAAAGAGTTGCGCGTGACAAGATACTACGTTTTAAGGATCTTTTACGATGCGGATAATTTTCGAAAAATCACTGGTTTTCGAGATATTTGAACTTAAATATATATTTTTTTAATAACAAAAACGCCATAACTTCTTCACCATAAGTTTTAGACTTTTTTTTACAGTAAATCAGTAAATTAGAGTAATTTAGATAGTAATGAAACAAATTCAATGCAACTTCCGGTTTCTTCGGGAATTACATTATTATTCGTTTTTGAATCAGACCCTCTGTACATTTTCATGAAAAATGAAAGAAAATATTATTTTGAGCATGTTGCATTTGAAAACATGCTCAAAATAATTTTTTTCTCACTTTTCATGAAAATGTACAGTATCTGATACAAATATAAACTATCATGTAATTTCCGATTAAACCAGAAGTTGAATTGAATTTGTTTCTTTACTGTCTAAAGCAGTCTGATTTAGTATAAGAAACATCCCAAAGGAACTAATTTATTTTAAAAAAGTTATGACGGTTTCTGTTACTTAAAAAAATTATATTTGTTCAAATATCTCGAACACCAGTGTTTTTTCGAAAATTATCCGCGTCGTAAAAGTTGCTAAGAATTTGATGTCCTGTCATATGCGCGTCTTTTAAATGTTCCTAGGATCGAACAGTTTCTTTGCATCGCATCGCCATCTATACCTCAATGTGGAGTAAGACCGTTTTTACTCAAACCTTAAGCCTTTTTTATATTCTACTGAATGCCTTTCACAGAATTCAGATACCTCTTTTTAGTTTTCGAGGAAATGGCCCCAGTAGTTTTAAGTGGGACACCCTGTATATCCCTATATTCCCTAAGAGCCATTTACAGGGTACGCAAAACAGTGGTGTTAAATTAGATGTAGAATAGATGGTTACTTGGACATAAAAAAAATTGGAAAAATTCTTCAACTTTTGTGTTTAATAGCCGTATTAGACGAAACGAATCCGGCTGAAAATTAGTCAAATTATTTAACTAAAGTCCTATCACATTTTATTTCGTATCGTGCATTCGATATTCCGCAATTTAAAAATCGCATTAACTGCTTTTGTTGCATAGCAACGGTATATGTGTTTTACAGGTTGATTTATTTATTTGAATTTGTCATCTGAAATGTCGAAAATAGAAGCCAACCAAGATTATGAATTTTCTAATAAAATTGTATTGAAAGCTGTGGAAGCAACAGGAAAACTGATTCCCACGAAATCTACTGGTAGGTACGATAAGGAATATTTTGTTTTATTTAAATTTGTCAAGAACAGATGTCGGATTTACCAATCGGATATGACGTAAAGCCAGGGTTGGCTTTAGGTGGTTATGTGTCAAATTTGTATGCATATATGAAACGATATCACCTTGAAACTTTTTTTAACGAATTCCATATCATCCAAAGTTGAAAAAGTCAATTTATTATAAACACTCACTCGAAGAGAACTGGAGGTATAGGGGATGCACTTAACACTAGATTAACACACACACACAAGTATTTTTCACTGCCGATTACAAGAATAAAAGTATATTATTAATATATGTTCTAAATGTTTTGGAGTTAAACATCGGCGTTTTTCATTGAAAATCCATTTATATTGCGAGAAGGACTGCTCGGACGTCGATAGATGTAACTGGGGCATACTTAAAATATGTAAACTTTCGCAAAGTCACCACTGGTAGATAGAGTTTACTACGACACATTTGTACTCTGCTTTCCCGTAGAGAGTAGCGAGTCTGAAATTTCTGTTGCTGTCATTGTGTATATACCTACTTTGCACTGATGAAGGCAAAAACCAGAAACCGGTCTGCGAATTGTATGCACAGAGGCGTCAAGAGGGATTTCCATTTATGTGGTAAAAATTCTTTATTAGTGGGCAATCGCAATTAAAACTTAATCACTTCTCTTAGTATGATGCGAATTTATAATTTTGCTTTTGGTAACCTCAGTGAACTTTAGGTCTCTTAAGTTCATTTGGCCTAACAATAACTGTTTCTGAGTTCACCAGGGTTACGGCCCAATCCACCAGTTGTATTGATAATATCTTGACAAATATGGGTGATAATATAATGAATATGAGGTGGGGTTGATAGACCCATGCCTGTCTGACCATTTTGGACAGTTTATTAAAGTATGCGGTAACAAGGACACATCAAAATGTATCTCTCGCAGGCATTTTACTAATTACGGTCTGATTAAGTTTTAAACTCGCGTACAGAATACAGATTTGAGTGTCTTATATAAGCAGTCTACTTATTTGTCAGGAGTTTCTAGTACACAAATTCAACGTATTAGTAAAACAAATCTTTCCTCTAAAAAAATTTTATTTAAACAAACAACGGCAAATAAATTGATATATTGACTCATTACGTAGGAAAAAAAATGTATTATCCTCTGTTAAACTAATTTGTGATGTTACTAGAAACCCTGATATAAAAATAGAAAAAAAATGCATATAATGACTTTCTTAATGATTCCGATAACAAAGCAAAAGACAATTGGAGAATTATTAACCTTGAGATAAACAAAACTTGTGAAAAGGCTCCAAACTCAGATATCTCTCATGATACTTTCAATAGTTACTTCACATCGGCTGCAGAAAACTTAGTAAAATTCCTGCCTAATTTACACCAAAATTGCAACACTGACATTTTAAATAATTTAAATACACCCAATTTTTCATTTCTTTATTTCTAGTAATTGATCAAAAGGTAAGAACAGCTATAAAATCCCTAAAAAATTCAAATTATCTTGATATTTATGAATTAAATGCAAAAATAATTAAAATTGCAGAAGATACCATTGCAACTCCATTGACAGCACTTTTCAATGTCTGTATCGCGGAAGGAATATTTCCGGATATATTTAAATGTGCCAGTGTTATACCAGTTTTTAAAAAAGGGAATAATTCCTCCCTATATTTGGAAATGCATTTGAGATAATACTAGTAAAGAGACTGACAAATTACCTAGAAAGTAATTCGCTTCTTAGCACAAGTCAGTACGGTTTTCGTTCAGGACGCTCAACCACTCAAGTCGTGAGTGATATCGTTGAGGGCTTTGAGGAGGGTCGTCATACAGCTATCACACTATGCGACCTCGCCAAGGCCTTTGACTGTGTCTTTCACGAGAGATTAATAGAGAAGATGTTACTAGTTGGAATTAGAGGATTACCCCTTTTCCTTTTTGAATCCTATATAAAGAACCGTAAACAATGCGTATCCATAAATAGTAATTCAAACTTTTTAAATATCACTCATGGTACACCTCAAATCCCTGTCTTGGAGCTCCTATTGTTTCTAATCTATGTGAACGATTTTTCACAATTTATGGAACCAATAAATGTATATTGTTTGCAGATGACACCACTCTATTATGCTCAGATTGTAATATTGATAAATTATTAAAGCACTCTTCAAATAATGATAAACAGGGTCAAAACTGGTTTACATTAAATAATCTTAAATTCAGTGAAGAGAAAACACAAAAACTTATTATATCCTCTAACAAAAACATAACTAAGGGTGATCATGTGAAACTATTAGGGATTTACCTGGACGATAATCTTAATTGGTTAAATCATATCGAATATCTAAATGAAAAGCCCTCAAGCACTATTTTTCTTCTCAGGAAACTAAAGCGCATTCTTGATTCTGATACATTAAGAAATACTTATTTTGCTCTTTTCCATTCTAAGATATGTTATGCAATTGTTTTATGGGGGAATTCCTACCATGCATTAAAGGTGTTTTGTCAACAAAAACAAGTGGCAAGGATTTCTGTAAGTGCTAATTTTATAGAACACTGTCAACCTATATTTATTAAATTAGGCATAATGCATCTTTCTTCATTGTTTGTATATTACAGTCTAATTGAAATCCATAAGGATGCATCCAGTTTCTTTACCCATTCTGACTTTCATGAATATAACACACGTTCTGCAGCACTTCTTAACCCTCGTTATAGAATAACATTAAGTGTCAAGAACTCTCCCAACTTAAAATTATACAATCATCTACCTCAAGAACTCAAGGAATTATCTCTATTAACGTTTAAATCAAAAATGAAACAATTTATTTTAAAATATTGCTTTTTCTCGATTGATGAATATCTACATACTCATAGTAAAACGCTATTGAATGTTGTTGTTATTGCATTGTTTTTTAATAGTTTTGAATTTATTAAAATTTAATTAATTATTTGCGTATTTAGAATTTTTTTATTTTCTGTAAATAAGAATTATTTGTAATTAAAACAAAATCGTGATTTTTTCCAGTTAAAAAGAGTAATAATTTTATATAGTCCGTTTAATGAACAGATAGAATTATGCCCCACCCATAAATGTACGCCAAATTTGAATAGAATTTTTCTATTGGTGGTATTTTTAAAACCTATATCATAAGATAAGCTTAACTTGATAGCTTACAGTTATTTGTTTCAGTTCGTTGTTTCTATTTGCTGTTTTTCACATTTACCTAATAAATAGTGCTTTTTTACCTATATTGCAATTTATAAAAATTATTGAAAACACATCTAAATTGCAACAGCTGATCATTAGGTTATGTCACAGAATACTTTATTTCAATTCTATCAGAGTGCCGCCATCTGTTGGTCGACAATTGAACATTATACTGGATGTAAATGGCACACGAATAGTCTTGGTTTAAAAACATCTAAATGAATATTAAAAAAAAAATTATTCTAGAAGTCTCCTTATTAAAATAAATTCTACCAGTTATACGAAATGCGCCGTCGTGGTGGATTTACTTTCCAATAATATTTATATTTTTTAAGATAGTTATGTAATTAATCGTTTGTTACAAATAATAAATAATTTTAACATTTCACCTAACCTAACCTAATTAATTTAATTCTCCAAAAAATTATTTGTAGTGTGTGAAACGGGGTTTTGCATCCGGAAATTCAATAGGCTCCACCTCAATTCTATCTGCTCATTAAACGGACTATAGTTGTACCGAACACTGTACCTCGTTCTGAAAAATACATTGTATTAATTTCATTATTTATTTTATACTTTTGCTTTTATTTGTCCATCTATATCCTTCTGTCAAACATGAAGTAGTAGTGGCCACCGGTCCTGGTCCAGTTTCCTCTCTAAATATTTCAAATACATCTGAAGTGATTTTAAAAACACCGACCTTAATTGATAATTAGGTTATAATAAGCTATATCTAACTAAATTTGCTAATAAATGAAAAATTTCTGTAAAAATTCAAACCATTTGTAGGCCACAAAAATGTCCTACACATGACATATAGATACATTTTTAAATGCACTGTCTCTAAATAATTAGTTCAAACAAGTTTGCCAAAAAGGCGTCAAATGCAAATTCAGATCATTATGTCGGGCATTACGTAATACAGTTATTATAATTTAAATGGGAAATTGAAATTCACAATAGCATTATTTAACTAAAGCCGCATGTCGGCATATCTTTTATAAAATATGCATAAAACTGTTAAAAAAATTGTTTACAATAGTTCATAAATGAATGTTAAGTATGGGCTATTTACCAGCGTATCTACATCAATGAATAATTGAGCAGTGAGTAACAATCTTTAATTTGAATAAATTAATTGTAATTCAGATTTTGATTTTGTTCTAATGAATATGTATCGGAAAATGAATCACTCGATCAATATTGTTTATTTCACTGTAATTTATGATAAATCCAGCGTCCATTGACATGTAATTGACGTCAATCATTCTCGGTTTGTGTATACGATACACTGAAAAACTGGCAATAATTATTTTTCTTTCCTGAACTTGTAAAATGTAGTATATACATATAGTCCAAGAGCTGGCGTCCAAAATGTGCAAGAGTTTTCTCAAAGCTAATTTTTTGAGATTAGGTTACTTTTTAGTGATGGAAAATAACTGTAGAGTCAGCACTTCCGGTACCGGGACACCTGGCTTTGGGACGCTCGCAAAGGTGTAATATTAATTAAATTCTCTAAACTGTTTTCTCAAAGCTCAAAATTTATAGAGAACGAGCAAATATAATACAAGAATCCAACAGTCAGACAGCAAAATATAGGGACACGTGGCGTCAGCGCTACTTCATACCTGTCAAAAAAATGACGTGTGTCAAAGTGATTTCTCAAAGCTGAAATTCTCCAAAACTTTGATTAAAACTATAAAGTTAATAAAGGAGACAGTCAGACTCATTTATGATAGGACCACGTCAGTCAGCAGTCGATAGATGTGAGAATGGTAACTATGCGCATTAGTACGCCTTTTCTCAATACATATCATTTATTTTATATAAAAAAATAATTTTAATTGTTTCTTAATAATTGTAATTGTTATATATCAGTTATTATATAGATATCAGTTATTTTATACAAGAAAAAATAATTTTAATTATTTTATAACAGAAAAAAAAGAATCATTGATTCATTGAAAAAAAAAACATCCAATCGTCAGAATCATTGCCGACGTCGTGTTCCTCGCCACTATCTTCATCAGAATAAAACGCGATTGCACCATATTCTTCGGCGTCATCAGTGGTGGTTGATTCCGAATCTGTGTACAAATCAAAAATTCAGCGTTAAGCAATACATTACATTAATAAGTAAGGTTTTGAATCACATTTGCGAGTCGACTGGCAAAAATTACCTGCAGGTGTATCATCCGGTTGAATCAAAACGTCAGAAATGAAATTAGGTAGCTGATCGTCTTCGTACCAACTGAAATCATATCGGCCATCGATCAACTGCCAACCGTTTTCCTCTGGAATCATTGCAGTGGGCACATTTTCATCAGCATGACTCCAAATGTTCTATATATATATACGCAGCCCTTTGTATTTGTTTTTTCAATTCCGTCTTGCATGGCGGTAAATTGGAACCATCGACGTTTTTCGTGGTAATTTTGAAAGGGTCGTTGGTGTCTTCGAATGCGTAAGTCTTATTGAAAAGTAGAAAGAGAGCCTCATTTACATCACAAGTATTTTTCAAGCCATATAATTGACAAACAAATTTCTCAATTTTATAACGTCAACAAACACAATACACAACGCAAGTTGGTCATTTTTAGAACACGCACTTCTAAGATACCACAAAACCAATTATACCGACACACTCTACACATCATCAGATATTCGTAGCACAGTGTCATATCTTGTGCAAACAACCCTAACTACCCTTAAATAAAACAATAAGATTACAACACTAGACATAATCCACCCTGTATTCATTCATACGGCTGTCTGGGTGTGTTGTATAAAAACGCCGTTATATGACTCCTTATGGGTTGACAGCGCAGGTACAAAGTAACTATTAACATCTACGTATTTCCCTTGCCCTAAAACATAGTACAAAAATACGATATTGCAAATATCTTTCCCTTGCCCTTTTAATTTATTCTATTCAAGTCGAACGTTGTGCGACATCTGACGTTTTTATACAACACACCCAGACAGCCGTATGAATGAATACAGGGTGGATTATGTCAAGTGTTGTAATCTTATTGTTTTATTTAAGGGTAGTTAGGGTTGTTTGCACAAGATATGGCACTGTGCTACGAACATCTGATGATGTGTAGAGTGTGTCGGTATAATTGGTTTTGTGGTATCTTAGAAGTGCGTGTTCTAAAAAATTACCCGCAAGTTTAGTTTTTAATAACTAATATGCAAAGTCCGAAGGAAGCTAGTACAAGCTGGCAAGCTGCAACAAAAGATGACACGATATGTTATATCTATTATGCATATATTAATATGCTAACTGAAGCACTGAAACTTAAACGCGTACCGTACTATACTGTTATAGTAATAATATTAATATGATAGACTGATTTCAACAATTCGCTTCTTTAGCAAAAGAGTAGTTTATTCTTTGTTTTTAGTTAGAGAATAAATAATAAAATTAAATACAGAAAATTCAGAACTCGATCAAAGAAGACCGGCAGTCGGCACTCTATATAAAAACGATAAAACGTAAACATCATAGCCACGCCAACACTTTGTACTCCGCCGGCCGGTATTACTTTGATTTTTTGTTATCATACAGCACGCTTACCGATAGGCGGGCAGGTGCGGACTTATTTGGAGTGCGTGCTTTGATTAAAATTTAAATTTAATTATTCAGAAACTACAACCGACTTGCGGCAAGTCAGCGCCCCCAAGATTCAGCGCCCCAAGCGACTGCCTGGCTCGCCTGCCCATCGGGCCGGCCCTGGTAACCCACATTCCATTGAGTTATAAAATAAACGATGTATTGAGAAAAGGCGTATTAATGCGCGCAGTTACCGTTCTCACATCCATCGACTGCTGACTGACGTGGTCCTATCATAAATGAGTCTGTGTCTCCTTTATTAACCTTATAGTTTTAATTAACGTTTTGGAGAATTTCAGCTTTGAGAAATCACTTTGACACACGTCATTTTTTTGACAGGTATGAAGTAGCGCTGACGCCACGTGTCCCTATATTTTGCTGTCTGACTGTTGGATTCTTGTTTTATATTATATTTGCTCGTTCTCTATAAATTTTGAGCTTTGAGAAAACAGTTTAGAGACGTTAATTAATATTACACATTTGCGAGCGTCCCAGCGCCAGGTGTCCCGGTACCGGAAGTGCTGACTCTACAGTTACTTTCCATCACTAAAAAGTAACCTAATCTCAAAAAATTAGCTTTGAGAAAACTCTTGCACATTTTGGACGCCAGCTCTCCGACTAATACAGGGTATCTCATAGTTCGTGTGCCAAACTGAAGTGAGTTAATTAGTAGGGCAGAATATAATGATGAGAAAGTACTGTCGAAGTGCATCGAGGCTGATTTTTTGTTATTTCCATCAAATTACTACCGAGCACGGTAACGCAGTAGACCGTTAAGTGACAAACGTAGTTGGTTTACTGCCTGCTAACTCCCAAGTTCAAATCCCGGCGTCGAATCTGACAAAATTGAAGGGAGTGGTTGGGTCCGCGTTTTTCATCAGTGTACCCCCCCGTCCCCCGTCTGGTTTTGGATTTGGTGGCTATTTAATTTATGTGATTTTTGTTATCTTAAAATTGTGAAAAACAATAATAACCCGCAAAAATTTTTAGGTTTTTACCCACAGAAAAATATGGTAAGGCTGAAAATTTGCACTTTACTGCTACGCGATGTCCTGAACAACATATCAAAAGTCCCCGATCCTCTCTCGTTCGTGTCTCTGTTTTTTTTGGGGTGAAAAGTTTTAAGTCACGAATGCCTACAGCATGGGAAAATATCGATGTTTGTATAACTGTAAGAGATATAAAAAAAATGGAAGACACTTTCTCGATCTATTTTTTTGAGACTAATTCACTGGCGAAAACAAATATTTGCTATCGTCTTTTGTTTTCCAGTTATAAACGAAAGTTCGATTTTTCGTCTTTCAGACACATGTCAATATCTTGATTGTTTGTAAAGTTATAAAAAAATTACTTTTACATTCTAGAGACACTTTTTTTCTGTATAATACAGCGGAGTCGAGAAAATTTAAAAAAAAAAGTGCAATATACAGTTTGGCATAAAGTTGTATTTTTTTTAAATGGGAATCATAATTGGCTATGGTTTAGTTAAAAAAGAATTTTTTCTCTCTTTCAAGCTATATGTCATGTGATGCCGCTTTTGATGGGTAAGTATTTAATAGCGAAAATAATCTTTTAGTAGATTACTTTTTGCGTTTTTTTATATTTATTCCAAGTAGGCGTGTGTCATCTATGACAGTGTTTATCCGTTTGTCAGTAAATTGCATATTAGTAATTTTGTTTCCGTCATAATAACCCCATTTAATCGTAAAAGTGAAGATGTCTTACGAAAATTATGAGAAATATGGTATGCTAGAATGCTTTACTCAAAGTAATAACAATTGTGATATTGCATCCGAAATATATTTCAATCACTATCCAGAAAGAAGACAACCTAATAAAGCTATTTTTAAGAGGTTAAAAGAAAATCTCATTAATTGTGGGTCCTTCAACAAGCCAAGACCAAAAAATCAGATATTTATATCTAATTTTATAATACATTACAAGTACAAAATAAAAATTCAAATTAAAATAAATGTTACAACTGATATCCGTTATGTTCGATACATAAATTACACCTCTTCATAACACTCTGAACTGCATTATAAATATGAAGGTTTGAAATGGAATTCACACAGTCTATACAATTTTCTCTAAATTCATTTATGTCGGTACTGGCTTTCTTGTATAATTTGCCTTTAATGTGGCCTCAAATAAAAAATCCAGTGGCGTTAAGTCAGGTGATCATGGTGGCCATCAGTTATTTCCAAAATTGGTATTTAATAATTCTTAAATGGTCCTGATATTATCAGGTGATGCACCATATTGTGGGAAGAACTGATTTCTTGACTCAATTAAGGGTAAATTGTCTATAAATTCCTCAATAATTTTCTGATATAAGATTTCGTAGTACCGTTGGCCATTAAGATTTTCTTGATATATGTGATATGTTAAAACACGAATGCCACGTAGAGCACACCAAACATTGAAACCAAAGCGTCCCTGAGATCACACGTCAACGATACGGTGAGGGTACATATCAGACCACTAGTGCTCGTTATGCCCGTTGAAAATTTCTGCACTGTTAATGTAGACTTTGTCTGTCCAAACTACAGTTCTAGAGAAGAATGGATCTTGTTGACTTTGTTGAAGATACCATATGCAAAACTCCAATTATCGCTGAAGATCAGTTGGTTGCAGGTGATGTTGTTTCCTTATTGTATAAGGCCTGAATTTATGTGTCTTCAAAATACCCAAAGCTCGACGCCTTGAAATCCCAGAATCAGCTTCAATTTAACGACTTGAAATTGAGGGATTTGCAACCGCCATTCCAATTACAGTTATAGAAGTTTCTTCATCATCTTCAATGTTGTAATTTTTTGGTCTTGGCTTGTTGAAGGTCCCGCAATTAATGAGATTTTCCTTTAACCTCTTAAAAACATCTTTTGGGGTTGTCTTCTTTCTGGATAGCGATTGAAATATATTTTGGATGCAATATCACAATTGTTAGTACTTTGAATAAAGCATTCTAAGATATCATATTTCTCGTAATTTTTAAGACATCTTCAGTTTTACTATTAAATGGGGTGTATTTATGACGGAAACAAAATTATTAATATGCAATTTTCTGACAAACGGATAAACACTGTCATAGATGACACACGCCTACTTGGAATAAATATAAAGAAACGCGAAAAGTATTCTACTAAAAGATTATTTTCGCTATTAAGGGGCCTAGTCGGAAAAAAGCTTCGGATAGCTGTGTCACTCTCTAGAAAGTTTTTATACATGCGCCGCTGAATTATTTTGCTCTTGACTATACCTTCACTGGACGTTTTATTCACCGACTTCATTGAGGTGCGATTCCCGATAGAATTAACACTTCCTTGCTCCATTTGTAGTGACAAAGATACTTATTTAGAAAATTCATTTTAACCAAATGGTACGGAATAAAAGTTTGAAACTTGCTGAGCATAATTATGAAGATTCATTCTAGAAGACATGTATGAATTTGACCTCGAATTTTACCGATTGATATCATAATTCAGGAGCTAATCACGTTCAAATTTCACTTATATTTATAGTATAAATTTTCCCCACATAAAGTGAAAATTAATTAAAATAGATATACATGTACCCTCTAGTACACTTTCAACTACTGATCCTCCAAATTTGGTGTAATTTGACCAAACCGTATGGAAGAAATAAATTTTAAAAAATTACCTTACAAACACTGGTTCGAATAGCCCTCTTAAATACTTACACATCAAAAGCGACCCCACATATGATATATCGTTTGAAAGAATTTCCTTTTTTAACGAAACCATATCCAACTATGATTCCCATTTAAAAAAATACAACTTTATGCCATACCTCGAAATTGCACCTTTTTTAAAAAAAAATCTCGATGCCACTATATTATACAGAAAAAAAGTGCCTCCAGAATGTAAAAATTATTTTTTCGTAACTTTACAAACAACCAAGATATTGATATGTGTTTAAAAGTCGAAAAATCGAACTTTCGTTTATAACTCGAAAACAAAAGACGATAGCAAATTTTTGTTCTCGCCACTGAATTTGTCTCAAAAAAAGAGATCGAGAATGTGTCTTCCATTTTTTTGTATCTCTTACAGTTATCGAGTTACCCAATACCAACTTTGAAATTTGCCCACCCTGTACAAATGGCACTAAAGGGCGTACACCGAATGAACAATTGCACCAATTTGCATCCGTCTGGTTATAAATTAATCAGGAAGGTGCAGGGAATAACGTGGATGCATAAGACCAAGTAATTTTTTCTGTTTTGGTGGTGCTCATGGCGCGCACTGCCCGTTAAATTTGGAATAAGGATACTGCGGCTGAGGATTAGTCGAAAACTATGACAGATAGGAAAAATATGTTTCTGTAAACATTGTTGGCCTCTCTGCTATCTCTTATTTATTATTTAAACACATTTTTTATGTATCTGTCGTTTAACCCTTTCGTGCATAGCGTACACTGCAGTGGACACATGAGTTCGATCTTTTTTTTTGCATAAAATATAATATATTTCAACATGTGAATGCATAAGTCCACTACAGTGATATTTACTTTATAATAGCACCGGCGCCATCTGTTAGAATTAACTTAAGTTCGCAAGTTCAGCATTTGAACACAACCAACAAAGTTATCAGCTGTGAAACATGGACGATGGAAATTTCCCAACTTTGGATACTGGTTTCTTTTACGGTTTTCCGAAAAAAAGGTAATAAATTCTTATCTATAACCTCGATAGTATAATAAAATTAGTTGGTACTTAACATTAGCAAAAAGTTGTAAATTTTTTTATATTATGATTCTTTTATAAATGTCCACTTTGGTGTACATCATGCATCTGCGACTTGATATGACAAAAATAGTTATTTGTGTTTTTTTTCTGTAGGCAGTATTATTTGAGGATCTCAATGAATTGGCCGATAATGATGATGATGAATCTACGCACCTTTGACGTCTCGAGATCAGGCTGATGATTATAATGAGTCATCAAAAAATGAATCTGAAGATTTATTGGTAGAGTTTGAGAACGAAACAGAGGAGCCTGATAAAGAAGAAAATCAGAAAGAATATGGTCTTTTAGATGATGATTCGGAAGATAGTGAAGATGAAATTAATTTATTACAGTTGCAAGAAAGAATTAAAAAACTACCTGGATGGCTAAAGATAATGAAAGAGGTCCTGCATCCATTCCTCTTCCAACATCAACGCAAACGTAAACTCTATTATTGATATATTTTTTTCTTTGATATCTGATGATATGATGGATAATATTGTTTACCAAACTAATTTATATAGTCAACGGAATGGAAAACAAAATATTAACCTTACTAAAAAAGAATTATATGTCTTTATTGGCATAAATTTAGTAATGTCTTATATTCGCTATCCACGTGTTATATTGTACTGGTCGAGTGAAGATGGTTTACGCATGGATTGTGTGCGTATCAGAAATAGTTAAAGGAATGTCCTCTATTCATTCTGCGTTGATGAATTTTGACGAAATTTTAATTTCAGGAACAAATTGATAAACAATGGTTTCCAGATTATATTTTCAGATAAGCATCCTTGTTACGTGGAAACACTTCGTACAATGTAATTTAACTGTCAGACGTAGGTATATGCGCATTCAAATTGTATGTTTAATTCTGACTAATTGTTGATAATTTTCTGGGACATTGCGTTTTTAAACATATGTTTGTATGTATCTAGTTGTTTATTTGTACGTCAAAGTTCTAGGAAATAGGAAAATATGATTTCATCCTTATTAGGCTGCATATACCTACTGTATTCTTTGCATTAACTACTTCTTACCAAAACAAATTAGTATTAGATTTATATAATACCAAACAAGCATTATTTTGTGCATAATATATTTTTCATAATTTCCAACGTTTACACATTAATAAAAAAATAATAAAATTTATTTTTTGATTATCATTTAGTCAGTTAGTCGGTTGTAATAATTTTGATTCTGTTTTCCGTATTGTGTAGTCATGAAACTTTCCCCTTTTTGCTTCAAAAGTAAGAAATCCGGAGTATAAAACATTAATCTGTTCCAAATTTCCAAATTTATTCTTTTCTTTCTGCGGCTTTTTTTTTCACAAAATTTCTTATTTTTATTTATTTATTTTTTTGTTTATTTTGGAAAATATTCTTGAAACTTTTTAAAAACTTTCTGGTAACTTCAACAAAATTACTAACAAAAATAAACAAAGCGATCTGACAGCCTCTTAATTTTACAATTATCTTTAGCGGGTTTTTGCGTATAGATATTTTCCCGTCTACCCAACAAACAAAATTTCATATAGTTTCTTGCCTAGCATAATGTTAAGCTTTAAATTGTTAATTTCTTTATTTTAAGCCAAACAGTTTCATTTATCATTGTAGTGATTTTGAGGTCAAATAAGCCGACATACTGGCAGAAGTTGGTATTGTTAGGTGCTGGTCTCTAATCAACGCCATTTGCTGGGTACGACGTGATGCCATGCGACGCGTCACTATGCTCGCTATGAAAATGTATAGATGCGGTCTCTCTCGCACGCCAGACACGGCATCCGTGCGTTGTACGTGTGTACGTGGCTTCTAGATCTTGTATATTGCGTCTTAATTGTTCTTGAGCAATGCAGAGTAGCGGAAATTGCGAAGACGCCTTGCAAAATGAATAAAAATAAATTTATTAAAGAAAAATACTAGTTATGTGAACTGTTCCCGTGAGAGACGAAAATACCCCACAAACATGATATCGTTATCCTTTAAGTGATTATTCATCAACATGTTAATACAACCTTCTACGTTTCTCCTGGTGCCTTCTTCGCCTCTCTTTTACTAACGACATTTATATAGGAAAGTCATCATCCTCCTCTTCCTCGATAAGCATTAAAAAAATTATTTCTCTGTTTATTTTTAACTATACAAAAAATCTCACAAGCGAATTCTTCGAGTGAGTGTGCAAGACTGACGCCGACCGATCTCCAACAACGACCGCGTCGCGTACGTCACGAGCGGTTTACTGAAGCTGTACGCTGCACAGCTGACGCTGGATGTGGCGCACGGCGTAAACATTGAAGACCAGCACCTTAAATAAATATTTTCAATCCACGGACCCCGCCGCTCCCAACCCGGAAATTGCCACGACGCATTGCTTGGATGTCGGGTTGACACCGCGTACGGGCGCTCCGCGTGGATGCATTCTTGTATTAATATAAAATAAAATAGTTTTGGATTTTATTAAATTGGACATTTTTTGGGTCGTGGGAAACGAAATTAATAAGGCTATGGTCTGCAATTTTTACACCATGCGCTACGTCCAGCGTTTGTTGGCGCGGCGCATAGCGTTTGTACGTCGCTTGCGACTACACATGGTGACTTGAGAACGTCGCGAGAGCGCTCGGTATATCAGTCTAGTAGCCTAGTCCGATCTTTCAACTTGTGTTTAAAAATGGATACTGAAAGAATTTTAACGCTTTTTTTACTGGAGGAGTTCTTATCACTAGCATCAAATATTGGACTGTTGCCCTTTACCAATTCAATTAACAATTCGTCTTTTTCTTTGTTGAACTTACTCATTGCGCGGGGTATTCACACAACGTCCGTTGTGCCTCTCAGTAATGTAAATTATTACTATTCATTTGTTTCCATAGTTACTTGTCTTTAATGGTATATTGATTTCTCTTAATATATCTCAAATATCCACGATAATTATGATTTTAAATTTCTGAGTTTACTAAAACTTGCAGGGTTTCCAGGTTTAATGAAAACCTTGGATTAATCGTCAGCTTCGCATGCATAAATCTAAAATAATTTGGACATGTTCAGTTTTGTTACAAGTTTCTTGGATTTGGCTTGAATCAGAATTGTCTAAGTTGGGTATGTAATCACAATAATTGTTCTGAAGTCAAAAAATATTAGTGCCCGAAGAAAATACAAATATAAACGACAATTCTTTATTAAAATCTAAATCAACAGCTTTTTTTATTTAACTGCGGTTTTAAAAACATTATTCTAAACCAAGCTATAAAAATTATGCGTAGGCATAAAAAAATTTACATTGTGCTAACAACTAACAAGTAACCGTATATAAAACATTTCAAAGAAATGTAACAATACGCTATTGTTCGTAACGACTTTTGATCAGGATGGAAAATTTCATACATCATAAAAACCGCAATAAACGATAAAATATAATGACTAATTGGTTGCAAAATTAAAAAAAATGGCAATGAAATAAATGCAGAAGGAATCCTCAGATGAATTAATTAATGTTTAACGAGCCAGCTTGTCTGCAATGCCAGATTGAATCTTATACCATCTACGTATACAATGTTACTTGTTTTGTTATTTCTCAATGTGTATAATTTTATTATACGATGAAAACACATGCACAAATTAGACGATTGACGTGATAATAAATTTAAAAGATGTCATTTGTTAATTTTTTTTTCTAATGGTACGTAAGCGCTTCTCAACTACCAATAAATAATAACAGATATAGTATATAGATATAATCAGTTTTAATCATCTCCAGACGATGCCTACTTGGTTGGTGGAACGCGCGCTTAGAGCAGTATATGATCTTTTTGTCAGTATTTGCTTCATATCAAAGGTTCCAACCCACTTTAAAAACTGCTCTAATTAGGAAATTATTTCCAACGGTACAGTGTTCAGTACTGTCTGGTCAAGGAACGTGGACCGGCGGCAAGAATGTAGTTTCTACGCATTCCATTCACAGTTAAGCGCAAATGAAATAAATGAGTTATTGCATGGCAAATTTTTGTGATCGTTTGTGCATCCTCACCTACACATTGGGGAGAGATTATATAAAAAGCATAACTTTTCTAATTCAAGCGATCTAAAGATTGAATATAGTAATCTAAGAGCTAAACTAAAAAGTGATATTGATCAAGCATACAAAAATTATATAAATAGAATACCACAAGACATTAGTGATGATTCAAAGTCATTCTGGCAATTCATGAATAATAAAAAGAGGTCAGTTTCTATTCCCAGTGTAATGCATTTGGATAACCTGGAATGTAAAGGGGGGAGAGGAAACTACAAATTCATTTGCCTGTCACTTTAATAGTGTATATAATGTTGATTTCGATGAAAATGACTCGCATATAAAACTTAAGCCGCGTGTTGATCAAATAGTTATACAATCTATTACACAAGATGAGATGCGTGATGCTGTAAAAAGATTAAAGGCAAATAAAGCTGTTGGTGCTGATATGTTACTTTCGTACATCGTTAAAGGCTGCATTGACTTTCTTGTGTACTCTCTTCATTTCTTATATAATCTAAGTTTAAAAACTAATGTATTTCCGGAAATCTGGAAAGAACTTTGTATTTGTCCAGTACATAAGAAAGGCGATAAAGCTAACGTTAAAAATTTTAGGCCTATTGCTATACTGCCAGTGCCAGCGAAGCTATGTGAATCTATTATATATAATGTTATCTACAATTCAGTTTGCAATAGAATATGCATACACCAACACGATTTTATGAGACATAGGTCAACTACTTGTAACCTAATTAATATTACTCAATATAGCAAATATATTGCAAGTAATACATGATGGTAGTCACGTAGACGTAATCTATACGGACTTTCAAAAAACGTTTGATATGGTATCACATAATCTCCTTCTTTGTAAATTTAAAAATGAATTCGGATTTCACGAAAACCTGATAGAACTCCTTTCTTCATATTTACAAAATAGACAACAGTATGTGTCTGTAAATGGATATGCGTCAAATCATTTTATCGCCTTATCTGGGGTTTCGCAGGGTTCCAACCTTGGGCACTGCTATTTCTTATATTCATAAATATTCTAACATAAATAATTGAATCTTTCAAATATTTATTATTTGCTGATGACTTAAAAATCTACGTAAAAGTTGAAAGTAATATGGATTGAATCATGCTCCAAAATGATTTAGATAAAATATATCAATGGACACTTCAAAATAAATCGTATTTTAATGTTAACAAATATTTTATTATGTCCTATACTAGAAGAAAAAATCCGATTGTATATCATCACACAATAAATGACGCAAATTTGACCAGAGTTGAAACTATGAATGACCTAGCCTTATATTTAATAGTCATATTTACTCCATGATAAATAAGGCTATTAAAATGTATGGCTTCATAATACGTAATATCAAAATGTTTACCAGTACAAGTGCTATTAGACAATTATATATATATCGTATGTTAGATCTGTGTTGGAATATTGCTCCATTGTCTGGAATCCGTTTTATCAAATACATGTGGGTGGTATAGAAAGGGTACAGAATAAAGTTTTAAGATTCATCAATTATAAAGAAACTCGTTTGTATGACTTTACTGTAGAAAAAAATTAAGGGAATGATATAATCTTAAAGCACTGGACTTTCAACGTCATTATTTTAAAATTTCGTTTTCTCAGATAGTACCTAGGGCCAAAAAAATTACAAGGAAAATCTGCCAATGAAAATTTCATTTTTGTGGAGTTTATTTCATACTGGAAATTTTCGTTTTTAGTAAATTACCAGAGATGTAAATTACTAGTTGCCCATGTCAATATTTTTCTAAATCTGAATATTTTTTTTGTGACTAATAGTTTGTCGTTAACACAATTTTATTTCTGCCTAAATTATAAAAAAATATTTTTAATTAGGTTGCATGTGTCTCCCATAAATACCTATATAAAATTTAATAATAATACTATAGTTATATTAATCATTAATTTTACATTCAACTTAAAACCACTGGTCAATTATTAGAAGTTAAATTTTATGCAATATTTTTTATCGAGATTCTGTACCATCAGCAGTCACCGTATTAATAATATAAGACGGCTTTACATTGACGTCAGTAAGTCCAGGGGCTCACGTTCTTTCGTCACTATAAAAATAAACACTTAAAATGTTACTATCTAATAAGAATTCCCCATAAACAAATAACACCGTAACATTTTTGGTGTATATTCAAAATACCAGAAGAGTTAATAAAAGCTTTTTTTAAATATTTTCACTGATTTTGTCAATTTAAATATTTAGAATAAACGTTCCGCCGTTGAGCGTCTAAGTCTCTACGATGTGGTTGTATTTTTTAATTTCATTTCTTCATTGTTCAAAGCAAATTCCGTTCTTAGGTGTTTCTCTGTTATTTGAGGTGTATGAAAGTTTGTGAAATGTTTTTTTCTTGGTTTGTGCCACATTTTGATAATATGAAGGTATGTATACCTTTCATTTTCTGATAGTTTTTAGATAATACGTATGTTCGTAAATGATGCATTGGAAGATATGCTATTTGGCTCATAGGGTTTTTATAGCTGTAATGTGGAATAAATATAATTTTTTGTAAATTTGCTGCACAGAAATATGTAGATTTCTTAAGTAGTCTTTGTAAAATGTACGCGTTGACAAAAACAATTGTCAATTAATAATGTTGTAGTTTGTTTTCCTACAATTTGTCGACCTATTTGTAATTTCAATTTTTAAATATCCTGTAGAAAATAAATTTTTTCACGGGTCTTTGAAATTTTGTGAGTTTAAAGTTAAATGTTAGCTTGACAAAACGTCAAAAAAATATTTCAGTTATTACATTAAGAACAAATTTATATGGCTCTACAGGAAAATTGTTTTCCAAATGCGCGAATTGCATTTTAAATTTCGAAACTTTTGCTTAAAATACACTTAGTTGGCCGAAACCTTAGTCCATAACTCATAAGGCCAATAATGAAGCAGAAATCTAATTATTACATTTTTAAAAGAAGATTAATTGAAGCGCTATTGCTTCCTGGAAAAACTTGTTAATTCAAAAACTACTTTTTTTAGTAGACGTAATATTATTCACTTTACACATTTCTTTCTTTGATAAGTTATAAAACATTAGGAGAGGCGTCGGGAGAAGCTTTGATGGGATAAGTTATTAATAGTTACCAGATATTTTCGTATGGTTCATTTATATATATATATATATATATATATATATATATATATATATATATATATATATATATATATATATATATATATATATATATATATATATATATAAAATTTCAACTTTAAATATTCTTATCACGGCATCATAAAGGAACTACAGATTTCTCAGTCAGATTAATAACTGAAAGGGCGTGAGTAGCATCTACTTTCAATCGTATAGAACAATAAGAAAAGTAAAACAACAGGTACTGCAGCTAGTAGTTTGATGTATTCTAACAACCTGTTGTAGATCCAAAAATTCTATAAAAAATATAATTTTCTCGAAAAAAATAATGTTACCAAATAATCACATAGAAGGCCCTCAGCCATTAGAAACATTAAAAAAATGCCCAAGACCGAAATTACACAGGTTCAAAATATCACATATCACACCACTTTTTTTAGCAAATTAGATAAAGAATAAAAAACCATATTCAAAACTTCAAACCGCAATTTTTTATCTCAATTCTCTGATTTTTAAAAGCAGAAATAGTAAAATTAATTTTCATTAAAAAAACGCTCCGCAGCTAAGCGCGACGGCGAGCGCCGCGATGCATTTACAAACATGAAAATGACCAAGACTCATAAAGACGTTCATAAGTGATAATTACAAACCGGTCTGAACAATTTTACTGCTTATCCGAGAGGTCCCACAAAATTTAAATTTCAGTGGTCGACAGAAGCAGATAATTATCAGAGGCCAAAGCCATCATAAAATAGTAAAAGCTAAATTTCTGTATTTCTATATATAAATTTTAAAAGATGCTAGTCGCACACACCAAAAAAATAAATGTTTATAAAGTTAATTAAATAAATAACAGATAATATCAAAGTAATATAGTTTAAGACAAAATAATAATAATAATTTCAGGCAACAATCGTTGTTTCCACAGCGTCTCATTAATCGCTAGATTTATTTATGAGACTTAAACTTGTAAAATTGGAGTTTGGTACACGTGTAGTAGACCAGACAGGCAGACTGCCGAATTGGGAGCTTTGACAAATCGAAGCTTTCGAGCGGGGTCGATTTTATTTTTACTACGCGCTTTCAAAACATGACTTCATGTTAACATCGCAGTAGATGACGACACAACCCCTATAAATATAAAATTTCAGACAAGTTAAGACGATTCCATCACACACTTCACCGCGAGAAAGTCGTGGTGCTCAATTTATTTTATAAGTTTTACATTCATTTTAAAAGTATAAAAGATTCCACCACTCGACATTGAAAAGCAAGCATCGTGGTATTAAATTCAATTTTTAAGTAAAAATAATTCTTTTTGGCTTTCAAATAGCAGAGACTTCCGTGATCGCATACGAATTAACTTAAAAGCGGGTGTGACCCCATTATAAAACACCAACTGATCTAGAGCCCTTAGGACAGTCCCTCGTTGACTGTTTCACAGGTAATAGATTTCACAATCACGGGCCCCAGATGTCATAAAATAGACATTAAGAAATTTCTCCATGCACTATTTTTTAGTATCCAAGACACGAAGACGGCGTCCACCACCTATAAAGTGATTTTGAAACATTCACCGCAGAAAACCAGAAGCACTTCTTCGACAGCTTTTATCATCCGTGGATTTTGGCTGAGGAGTCTTCCGTCATCAGATTTTACTGTAAAAATTTACATAGTTTTTAGTTATTAAACTTAAAAAACCACAAGCAGGCTCCTATGGACGTAGGTTGTCTAAAAATAAAAAATTAAACGTTTATGCAAAAGAACATCATCGTCTGAGATTTCCGATGATAAGGTAAGGAAGTGACTTACATAGAGATTTAGAATCATTTTTCAAAATTATTTAACAGCATAACAGCAAATAATGTATAATTGAAATTAAGAATCGACAAATAAACCAAACAAATCAAGTCGGGGGGAATAATAAACAAATTTTAAGTACAGATTATTCAAAAAATGCACCACACAAATCAGGAGTATATTCTTTACACCAAAATAAGAAAAAATATTTCTAGGAAGATAACGCTTCCGAAATATGAATGGCTAACAGTGGGTTTTTTGTTTAAAAAAAATTGTGTATGAAATGTTCGGAAAACTGAAAGAAAATTAATTAAAAAATGCTCTTGTAAGTACATGGCTAAGATGCATGGTTTTCGAGAAATTTAAAAATATGTGTTTTTGAATACAAAAAAGTGTCAGTTTAAGAAAAAACCATATCCCTAAAAATTTCAAAAGGCCGTTTATAATCCCAACTTAAAATACCTAATTAATACACGCTTAGGATTTGAAATTTGTTCTTTTGGAATTTTTTTCATTTTGAGAAATAACGAAACTATAATACCATCCTAAAAACTTAATTCTATTAAAGATTTCCAGAAGAAGTAAATTCATATGTTTCTTATTATAAATTCCCATCAATAAAAACCACAAAAAGTAAAATGAAAATAATGCTAATAATGCTAATTGCAACAAGCCAACACCACGAGATCAAAAAGTCAGATGATTCCCGTGTGGACAGACTATAGTGTTGAGCGATAGGTATCGACATTTCTGAGTATTGATCATTTAGGCTCCGATATTTTGTATCGATATTTCTCGTTCCGATATGTCGGTGGATTGATTCAATAAAAGTGGGTATCGAATAAAATGTATCGAACAATAAATTTATTATTTCATAATAGAGTATTGAAAAAATTCGATAGTGAACACGAGTCAATTATATGATCAGAAATGTAAATATTGCCATCCAATGCTATTATATAATTCAAATTACGGATTCCTCTGTTTTGATTTTGTTTGGCAATATTTTTACTGCAATCGCCACATAATAATGCATAATTTACCACAATTTAATTTATAGAACAGCAATCGTCATTTCAAGCTTTTATTTGTATAAAAAAAAAATCCGGATCGAAATTTTTTCGATATTATGAATATCGATACTTTGAAGACACTCGATACACGTATCGATACTTTTCAATATGCAGCGGATCGATACACGGTATTAATACTTTTTAGAGTATCGCCCAACACTAGGACAGACACAAATACTATTCGCAGACTAGTTTCGGGTTATTAGCTTTCATCAGTATGGAAAGATAAAGTGTACAGTGCAATCTACCACCAACTAGGGTTTCCGTTAGTAATATAAGGCTAACATAAGTCAGCGACTGGGGTACATGGAATCAAAAATAGTAAACATTACTAAAAGTTCTCTTCCTCTAAAACCCCTTAAAATTAAATATTTATTTTTTTCTAAATGCCCTTTAATAATCTAAAATACTTACACGACTTTCTGTAATTACTTTTTTGTTAGATTTATATTCAACAAACTTCCACAACATATATGTCATAGAGTTGCGACACCATGTGTGTAATTGTAATCATCTACTAAATTTATGTTCATTTATCAAGAAAAGAAAATAATAAATCCAACAGAGGTGAAACTTGGCGGAAATATCACCTAAATAAACTGCTTTAGATGAAATATGTGCTATTCTTCCTGCCTTCACATCTAAAAAAATGTCTTATCGAGGTGCTTTTTAGAAAATACCTCTTAAATTTATTTTTATTTCATCTCTAAGATCTGTGTATATCACAGTTGTTTCGACGAATACTTTGTTGTTTACCTATAATATTTTCTTAATTTGTTTGATTAATTTTTATTGTTTTTATTCGAATGTCTGCTTAGTCGAGCAATAAAAACACCTCCCCTTCCCTCCCCTTCCCTTCCCTTCCCTTCCCTTCCCTTTCCTTTCCTTCCCTTTCCTTTCCTTTCCTTCCCTTTCCTTTCCTTTCCTTTCCTTTCCTTTCCTTTTCTTTCCTTTTCTTTCCTTTTCTTTCCTTCCCTTTCCTTTCCTTTCCTTTCCTGTCTTTTCCTTCCCGGATTCGATTCTCCTGACTTTTTTTTAATCGTCATAGTGTTCTGGGATATTGAGTGTGTCCCTTGTTTTAAAATATATAGCTCCCTCTCGCACAAGGTCTTTCTTTCTCTGATTAGGGATATTACTCCATTATATTAGTTGCTTTTAATCAAGTAATTACTCAAAGTTTTACGATAATTTGTCGATTCAAATTATATTTAGAACTAAAAAAAAATAAGTCTTTTTTTAATGTAATTTTATTCTAATGAAGGAAGAACCCCATATCGGTTAAAATAATTCTTTTTTATGTGAATATATGTACAGGGTGTCTCACCAGGAACGGCTTCGATCGATATAGGGAAAAGTACGCGTGAGAAAATTTAGGGAACTACTAACGGCAGTGTGGCCAATCGAACTACAATAATTATAAGCATATGGCACTTCCGGTTATACCGGAAGTCGATACCAACTTGCTTATAAACGAAATACGCTATATATTTTAGGGTTTTCGAAAAGAGCATAAAATTACATTATTTTCCGTATTTGTGGATATCGAGTAGCAAATGTACTACAAGTTCTTGATATTACATTATCACATTCTCCATAAATAATAAACAAATTCAAAAAGTCTTCGTGATTGTAATTTAAACGCGGTGGCATTTTTTGACATAAGAGAATAACTGACATTACTGATTGTTTCTAATCAAATCAGCCAGATTTGATAACATTTTTACTAAAAAATTCTTGAATTTCTAAGAAAATCGCAAATATTTCAAAAAGTTGTAACTTGAACCCCCACAATGCTTATATCAGAAAAATAGGAATTTAATTATACATAACTTGATGTAAAAAAATATAGTTTTCCATTTGACTTAAGCAAGTTTTCGCGGTTTAAAGTTTACAAAATGTAACATCAAAAATGGAACACTTGGTATACTATCATTGAATTTTTTAAACTGTATGTTTTTTAAACCTTATGGTCTTTCTAAATGCAAAAAAGCAAGTGAGTATCTTTTACACGAAGAAAGTTATAAAGGTTATTATAAACCATTACACCTGTCAAAATTTTTTTAAAATATCAAATCTCTCTGAAACGGTTGGGTTTAGACATAGTGTATCCTACATGTTTTTGACTCAGACTTTTATGCTCTTTTAGAAAACCATACAATATATAGGGTATTCCGTTTAAAATAAGCAAATTGGTATCGACTTCCGGTGTAACCGGAAGTGCCAGATACTTGTAATTATTTTAGTTGGATTGGCCACACTGCTATTAGTAGCTCCCTAAATTTTCAAAATTTTCTGTTGCGTACTTTTCTCTATCTCGATCGATACAGTTCCTGGTGAGACACCCTGTATTGTGATACAACAAATATTTATTTTTATTAAAATAAAAAAGTTGTTTGTCATTGCGGATTGTGGTTTAGTCCATCATTAAATCTTATTAGTTAAATTACAATTACTAAAAATATAGTTTCTTTGTAAAAATGGATCATCGTGATTTTCCTCATTTTGTTATATCCAAAAAGATGACTATTTAAATCACCACAGCCGGAAATGGTTTCATTATTTTTTATTTAAAATACATAATTGTGATTTGGCCAGTGGTGTACGCAAATAATTTGTAACTTAGTCTTTTTTTAAGTGTTAATTTTACGTATTGTTTTAAAACAATACTTTTTTGTTTATAATAAAAGGATAGGTAGTTAACAAAAAATCTGCTATTCTCAATTTTGGAATTATTTAGGATCGTTGAAATTAAAGTATTGAATGAAAATTTGTAACATTTTTAGCTATGTAGAAGATAAAATTTGTATTTTTGTGAAAACAATTTGACCACCTTCGCATGTTGTTCATTTTATCTTTGCAATTTTTTGTATCAAAAGCGTAAAATAACTTTAAGAAAGTGAGGGTTCGCTTCCCATTTATAATAATGAGCCGGACTATTATTCTTTACATCTTAAAAGTACAAAAGATATAGTTACTGGATATTTCTCTCTGTCAGCGTCAGGATACAGATGAACTTTATCCTATTTTTTTCGTTTTCTATATAAACTATTTGTAATTTCCGCGTCCAAAATATGCACTAAAAGGCGCGTAGTCAAATAATTTACAAATCCCCAAAATTCTAGAATTGATTCCAATAACGTTGTGACTTTGTCTTAGGTTTAAGAAAGACCAACCAAAATTGTTCAAACAACTAACAATGAAATGCGGTATATTGTCAAAAACCGATTAATTAATGGTCAAGTCATTTACGATTTTTGGCAATTACATACATCTCTAGTAAAAACAAACAATTATATGCATGTTATTCGGTAAACAAACAATGTTTGCGTTTTTTTTGCCTTGGATATTAAACTATATGTATTTGTTTTTTTTTACAAAAAATTGCCGATGTTCTTGTTACTGGGCTATATTTATAAGGACATATTGATATATGTTTTTTATGTTCCTAATGGAACATAATAAAACCTCCTTTCTATCTAATTTAAAAAATAAATTGTGTTCAAAGAATCGGTGTGGGAGTGAAGGTGTACGTAGACTGTTTGACTTTCATAGTATAAGAATATTTCTGTTGACAATATAAATTCAAAATAAATACCTTCTAAACGAGACGCCTCTGACCTCAAAGGAACGGTAATAATCAGTATTCTATGTGGTCGTCATTGACGTCAATTGTAACGATAGGGGCCTCTTTATCATAAAAAACAAATGCCGGTTTTGTGGTGGGTGTGGGTGGTAAGTAGAAAAGGTAGCGACGTCTAAGAGACAAAAGTGGAGAAACTGCTATTATTTGTCTATTTTTTGAAAGAATTATATTTTGTTATATTATAGTTTACTAAAATATTTTCTTTTAATATTTTCCATATTGTCATTCAACAATTTTTTTATTCAATACTTTCGCTTTTAATAAATCGCGTCTTCACGCATGTAGAAGACGAGAATATAAAACTTGAACTTGGTTTGCCTCTCATCACATCGTGTCTTTGAAAAAAGTGATACTAAAATCGAAATTAATATATCGAGAACAATGTCGACATTATAGATTTAACAGTAAATTTATTTCAAATTGAATTACGAAAAGGCATGTACAGGGTGAGCAGTTAACAACGCCCTAGGCAATTTCTCAAAATCAACTGGAATTAAATTTGATCTATAATCAGGATCATTTAATTTAGCAACTTGTCCAAATTAAAATTTGAGATGACAATTAAAACCAAAACTGCGTTGCGAAGCTTTGTAGTTTGTTGCAGTAACACCCTGTATGTGATAAAAAGTAGATAATGTGCATTTAATTTTTTTATATATAGTGAAACGTAAAAAAATTCTCTAGTTGGTAGAAGATTATGCTCTGAAAGGTATTGGAATAGAAATCCTCCTAAGCATAAAATATTCTGTAGACTAAAGAAAGTTGTTAAGAACAAATACTAGAGTGTTCTTACCTGAAAACGGCAAAAAAATGAATAAGCAGAGTTTTGACAGATGAAAAAAATTGCAGCAACTTTAAACTATTTCGAGGAATTTCCTGGATATGTATAAGAGAGATATCGAGATATTTAAACCTTTCGTATGTAATAAGACAGAAAATTGTATCAGATAATTAATATCACGATTATAAAATTATTAATCTTTAGGAGTTAAGTGAACGAGATTTCGGAAAAGGAATTAATTGTTTGGCACAGTTTTTAGTTGCAATGGAAGCAGACGGAAATTTATTAAATCATAGTTTCTGGACGGATAAAAGCCGATTTATAAGTTATGGATTACCAAACAGACGCAACACCCATCATTGGGCTAACGAAAATCCCCACCAAATAAATCAAAACAGCAGCATTTTTTTTTGTTGGTATCTGTCGTTACCAACGAAGATACAGACCCGTGGGTGTTCGCTGGAGGTGTGGGTCGCCACGCTTGCTTGATTTTTGCCTTGTGGAAAGTAATTGTCTAATTGTCGCACTCGCCATCTATTTTGCATAGGATGTAAATAAGACGTCAGTAATTCTTCGTTTGTATAGCGTTTCACTGAAACGCCTTTTGTTATATTTTCTTTAATTTGATCCCGTTAATTTTAAGTTAGATGGACTCTGCGTTTTAAAGTTATTGTCTTTACTGAAGAAAAATATTAAAAAATATTTAAATTAACGTTTTCTGTAGAAGATGCTTCGCAAGTAATGGATAACTTAATAAGAGCGATTGATTTGCACTGTAAGAATGAAGCCTCGACTGACACAATTAATTAAATATATTTATTAACATTTTCTAGAGCTTTTTGGTACACATTTTTTAAAATATCAGTCACAACTTTAATGCTGTACACGCATAGTTCTATATATGAGGAGATAATTCAAAGTGTAGTTTTAATGTGATTATTTCACAAAATGATATTTTTCACTAGAGGCTAGATATCAGGGTCAGAATACTACGCCAAAGTACAAGACCGGTAGCTACTATTGCGTTATGTTGTTGACAAAAGGGCATACGTAGAAAAAAAAGCAAAAGTATAAAATGAATAATGAGATACATACCGCTTGATAGTATTTATGTATTCATAATGACTGAAGTCCGCCATCGCATTAGCATACATTGTCACGTCACAACTAATATTCGTTCTGCATTCGTGGCTGTTAAATTTAAGCGATTTGGTACAGACCAAATCGCTTAAATTTAACAGCCACGTATGTACAGACATACGTTGGTACAAGGAAAATGAACGTTCCACATCTACCGAGGTTCATGGTGCAAGTTCTAAATAGGTCACATGGGCAGGCACTGACAAACCGCAAAACTACATACACAGAACATGACACACAAATCATAATAAAAATTCCTCTTTTAAAACTCTATCGGCAATATTTTGTTGATGAATAGCCAAATTTAAATGTCTTTCACAATCATGGCATGTATTAAATACACGTAACGTCGTTTACATGGAGTACACAGAATGTGTGAACCATCTGTGTTGTAAAAAATATGACATTTTATTTGCTTCGTATTTATGCACTTCTAAAAAAAATTATATAATAATTATTGGGCATCCTTTCCAACTTAACATGACAATAATTAATAATACCTATAGTTTTTTATATTGTCCTATCCATTAAAGTCCACAGACTAATGTGGCTTAGCCACCTAGAAAAAATATACGAAAGGGAACCCCCAAAATAAAGATACAACCAAACACCGGCTGGAACTCGAAAGAGAAGTAGGCCCAGAGCCAGATTAAAGGACTAAATAGGAGACAATCTAAGAACGTTGAAAGTCAGAAATTGGAAAGCCAATGCAAATAATAGCAAGGAATGGAAACGAATACTAGAACAGGCCACAAGATCCACCTTGGGTTGTAGAGCCAAAGATGATGATGCTAGTTTTTTATTGGAAAATTTTTTTGGGTAAGGGTCCTTATTTTGAAAAAAAAAAATTTCCAACAATTAATAAGTCGGTCTAAAAACTTTTCTATTACATAGTTTTTTATATTTTATACTGTTATTATTACCTGATTGCGCTAGTATAAATGTGTTAGGTAAATAATAAATCATAATAATTTTATTTTCTTCTAGAAATCTTTGTTGTTGTCATTAGTTTTCAATAATTTTTTTTAGTTTATGCAACGATGCCATTGCTAAGAGCGTTTTATGCGACAAAAACCTTCACGCACGCACCCGTACACTTTCATATTGCTACGATTACTAAACTACTGCTAGGCGCACCAACATCACTAGCGGACAGACTGCCAAGCTCAATATAATTATTGTATATGGGACTATAAGTCCGCACAATAGCGCAACTCTCAGCCTCTATCCTGGTTCCACTGGTTGCATATGTATATAAATAAACCTACCAGATGAATTTTTATGTGACGTGTTTATTAATATTTATATTATTTTTATAAATGACGGTTCTGAAAAAATGGAATACAAGTCCAGACCCTGCTAATTGTTCACTTTCAAGAAAATTGTTTAGTGAAATTATGAAGTTATAATAACAAGATTAAGATTCGTAACAAGAATTGATATTTTTCATCACTTTTTGCTTTAAAAATCATACGCCATATGAGAAAAACTGCATTCTGAATTGAATTTCTTGAAAATTTGCATTTTCTACCCCTACTACTACTCTTATGTAAAGGGTGGAACAATTATACGTAAATCCAGTCCAGTTATGCGCTGTGACGAAACACGTGTGGTCGACAAAACACCAAACGTTGATTGGCGAAGATAAACAAAGGCGGTGAAACAGGGAGGAGTTGTTATGTAAAGAAGTTTACAAGGTACACTGGTTACTGTACTGTTTTGTAGTCTTCTTATGTTATTTATGTCATGACACTCAAATTCCCTAAGTATAGTTAGTAGAGTCGTGGCCACGTTGTAGCTACTGGAAAATTACGTGAAAATTTTAACGTGATGTGTTCAAAGTTTCCGTTCCAACTTTATGGTAGCCGCTGGAACTTTAACTTCAAAATTGCAGTTTAGTTCAAGATAAGCTTTATCTCGATTTTAGCTAATACAAGGTATTCTATTTTGTATTTGATGAGAATACTTGTGCACCCATAGTTTTTGGTACTTAAGATGATAGTTTCTCTATGGCGAAACAATTAAATAATAGAATTTATAGCGTTTTAAAGCAAAAAGAGACACATCACAATGAGACTTCCGGAACGTTGCGCAATTCTTTCATTCTTTTTGTAAACTTTCAAGGAGGACGCCCGAATTACATCGTGCAGATAAGTTGCGATTTAACCCTATTACCGGCGCATCCGTCATAATTACGAATATTTTCCAATTTTGTTTAAAATATGATTAAAAAATCTATATTACCCTAACTAAATCTTATTTTAAGGAATAATCACCTCGTTGAAAATATATGATCTATATTTTTTTAACAAATTTTAAATATTTATATTGCAATTATTATTATAATAATTTCAACAGGCCTATTAGAAATATGGTGTTAACGTAAATTTACCAGTTTTTCCAGATTTTCATTATAATATTTGTATAAATTTATTTAAAATCTTGGTATAAAGTTTTTAATTGCGAGTGTCTAGGTTTTTTTTTTAAAACGCTTTTTTGTGATTCATCTGGATCAGGCCAAAATAAAATGATGAGGTGTCCCTGTTTATGGTGATGACGTTTTTCACAAACAGAACCTTAAAGACGGGAATCAGACCGCCAATTAGTCAAATCATTTTTTGCGCCACAAATTTCAGTTTGTTTTCAAACTTTTAATTTTTGCATCACTAAAGATTTCTTCTAAAAACGATAATTCGTTTTAAAAATAATCTCTGGAAAATCAAATATAAAACAGACGGAGCATCGTCTAGCAGAAAAATTATCAGTGAGATACATCTCAAAATTAATTAATTTTCGCTGGTAAAAAAAAAATTATATTTTATGAAATAACTTTGTAAGTTTTTTGACCTTGACGGTTTGATTGAGAATATAATTTTTTAAGAGCTCGGATAGAGCTTTCGCGATTTGTGTTACGAATCGAAAGTGTTTCAAACGCGAATCCTAGCTTTAATTTAGAAAGTGATTATTGTCACCGGGAAATAATGTTTCCAAAAATGTAGAATTGTAACCTCAGTGCAACCCACGGTAAATTCGTTCTCGAACTACTCTAACCCAAGTGACCAAGCGCTACTGAACCTACCCGAGTCGGAACAGTAACCAGGGATGTACCCAGTCCAATGCCGTACCTCGAAAAATTTTCAGACGATAAACCAGTAGCTCACAGAAAAATATTTATAGGGTACAAATCGAATGGCATACCCAAAACTTTCCATGGTTGTCCAAATTAGTGGCGGACTGAAAGAAAAGGGTAAAACTTCTGAAAAATTAGCAGACTGACTAAAAGATCATTTTGAACAATTTTCCGAAACTTTCTATTACATTTTAACTAATTTCCAAATTCATAATTTCCTTGAAATTATTTCCAAGTGCATAGTCAAACAATTATTAACCTGGCGAAAAATTGTATTATACAACTTTCACTGATAATAAACAATATATCATTTCCAACCAAAACTGATTTTAAATATTGATCGAGGAATTATCACCGAACCTGAGGGTTTCTTTACATTTAACCGTGGGTAAGGCAGCGAATGACTTTAAGATACAGCGAAACAGAGAAAGCGTAAGCTGGCAAGTTGTGCTTAGACAACAAGATGGAGGTAATAGGGTACGGAAAGGTTTCCATCTGCATAAAATGTCGAACCCCGCTCTCCGACGTTATTTCACACTATCATCTTATTTTCCGACAGTGTCTTTGGCGCGTTTTAATAAATTACATGACGCCGAAACTATAAGATAATCTCTATTAATCTAATTTTTTAACCTCGTCAGAGATAGTTCAAGATAATCATAGTTAGCTGTCGACCTGAAAGAGGTGACTTTAAAACATGCAAAAACAAAGGCAATAAAACATAAATTATGTAGGTGAAGTAACCCAATGGATGTATCGCCTATGAGACACGATTACCGTCCCGAAACGTGATTATTGTCACATTACTCCTATGGAGTAAAGGCTGCCATGTCCACACTGCCATAACTCAACAATTATCAGCTACAAGGTTTAAAGCATCCCGGCGTTTTACACTGAACTGAGTCATGTCACTTACGTGAAAGCTATTGCGCTTTTCAGGGTGTCGTCCGCATGTCTAGACAATTTACTCCGTATGCGTCACATTGTGCGTTAGGACACAAAAATACAGAATTAATGAGCTGGGATCACATTGCTATTTTGCAGAAGATCTTTTACATGACGGACTAGTCTGCCATTAATATCTGGTCTAGTTCAAATAAATCACCCTGTATAAACATTCAAATTGTATTCTACTCAAAATGTAAAATGTCACAACGGTCTTAATATTTTTATTCAAGTTAGAGTTATAACCTCAGTTCTTGCAAAATTTGAAATATGTGTTTAATTATGCTTTATTAAATTAGAGGACAAACCTATAAATTTTCTATTGTATATAGAAAATATCGCGACACACAATTTTACCATTCTAGGCCCCTGAACTTTATACATTTTTGCATAAATTAATAAATTTACAGGTTGTTTGAATGTCAATCACTTAACCACAGATTCTTGACATAAAAAAAGTTAATATAGCTTAATTTACCATTGCCTAAAAATGCAACCCGGTGTAGATATTTTTTCAATTCCAGTACACATGTAGAAGAGCCGTAGTTTAAATTTTAATTCTAAAATATGATTGTATCTAATGTTCATTTTGCAACCATCTTTAAATATAACTGAAAATTAAAATTATAAAAATTGAATTTTATTCAGTTTGATTATATATTTATTATCATATCACAGTGTATTTAGGCCGAATAAAACCTCAATGCAATGAAATAAACCAGTTTCAGCGTAATTTTTCAGTACATTTTTGGCCAGGATCAATGGTTGATAATGATTTAATTGGACTCGTTTTTATACCAAATCGTAGTTGACTATTTTTTACCGGAAAATGTTTTTTCCGAGCATTAGGTTGTTGTTAATCTTAATATTAGGAAATGAAGTGATTTTTACATTATGGTGCTAGACCCCTCTCCTGTCAGGGACTGGTTTACAAATCAATTGCTAGGACGCTGGATAGGTCGAGAAGTGAATGTCTCATTGGTTGGCCTGTTTAATTTACTGATTTAAATCCAATCAACTTCTGTTTCTAGAGAGCCATGAAATATTGAGTTTATTCTGTTTTAGTAAAAAGTGTTGAAATGAACATATGCGACAGAGAATTCGATAATCAGCCGCAGAATTTCGAAACAATTCTTTTAAATCTGCCATTGGCAAACCGGTTTCCGGCTGTTAGCCTTCACCAGTACGAAATGCACCTATCAATTACGAAGAGCTAAGATCTAATAAAGTTAAAAAATACCTGTTACGTTTTGGTATGGCTACATAATATGTTTTTTTCTTAAAATTGTCTATTCTTTGTTATATAAATGTACAGTCAATTTTATTAAATTAAATAGATTAATGCTGAGAGATTTCTGTGGAAAATATCACTGGTCATGGTCTGAGATTATATTACATTAAAAATATTTTTTATATTTTCAAAAAAAAATTAAGTAAACATTTTTTGGCTGAATAGAAATCCAATAAAATCCGGCCATTTCTAGCATGTGTGAAAATAACCAATCATAGTAACATTTAACTAAAAGCAACCCATGGGTAGTTATCACTTATGTCATAATGGTGTGTCATAACAAATACTTCATCTCTTCGTTCGTTAAATTTTGCAAATTGTTGTTTTGATAATTGCACTTTTAATTAATAATATTGTAATAATTATATATTCTTTCGTTTTTAAATTTTTTTTTTTTTTGATAAAAAATGTACTTTTGATTAACAATATGGATTAAACATATATTAGAATGACAGAAAATTTTTCTCACCGAATGAATCACGTGCAATGATAAATCCTTATAATTTTTTCAAATAATGACCCTTAGGCTTAAGTAACTGCACTCCGCCTACGTCGTCGGGCAGATACTAAGCAACAAGCTATCAGCTCATTATTAGAAAAAAATTATCATTGCCCTTGGTTCATTAGCTGATAATTTCCTATAGTCATAAAAATAAAAACTAAAACTCAAAGTGGTTTTTTTTTAAACAAAGTGTTATTTCTTGTCGTTATTTGCTGAACAAACTATACATAAGTCATATTGCAATTTTTGTATCTGTTATTGCATTGCGTTTCTATCAATCGCTTTTATGAGAGATTGTAGATCAATATTTATAGTAATATTCTTATAATTATTCGGTAGTCACACCAAAATCATTTGCTTATTTTTTCTATATTTGTAACTATTGCGATAATAAACGGTATAAGAAATATATGGAAATATTCATATCACCACCGTTTTGCGTATATCTAGTCGGATGAGGCGTTATTTATGCACTAAATTGCGAAACAATGAAAATTATTGTTTTGATTTGATAGTCGCGTACGTCAGTCAGTTATTTTTGGTTTACTGAGAATCAGTTGAATAAGATTATTATATTGCCGTAGTTGCCAGATTAGTGAATTTTTATTACCTGTTTTTATTGTTAACTTTTTGGTAATAATTAATAATTAAACATGTTTTTGTTTGTGGCATGTTTTTATAGGTAAATTGTATTTCCCCAAGAAATATACACCGAACTGAACTGTTTTCTCTACGTCCATCTTTAAGGATTATTAGTTTTTGCCGTATTTTCCTCAAATAAAGATATCATTTGAAATGTATAATGACAACCTACAGTTTATTGCTAAGAAGTTAAAATTGTATTTATTTACTTTTTTATTTACACGAGATGTGGAACCCATCCTCAGTAAAGGTGCCTACAGTCACACGTGTACATGTCTTAAGACATGAACGCGCGTTCGTGTACGGGTGTTTATGTACACCAGTGTATAGACAAAATTTCATTTAAAAGTCCACCGAACATGTCTTTCGTTGCTGCTTGAATAGAAATGTCTGTGTCTGTGTGTGTGCGTGCGTGCGTGCCTGCGTGCGCACGTGCGCACGAGCGCGTGTGCGCGTGTGTGTGTATGTAATATCACAGTAGAAGCATGCACGTGTGATCTGTGGTTTGCACGATTACGCACGTCTACACACGATCAATTCCAACTGCTGGCTTAGATATATCCTCGCACTGTAGCTGCAATTTGAATCAATCTGCAGCTACTGTGCGAGAATATATGTAAAACCAGCAGTTGTATTGATGGCGCGTATACGTGCGTATTCGTACGGACCACAGTTCGCACGTATACGCTACCACGTATAATACTCATCATCTTAAAGTCACCACGTTCTCATATGCTCCCTTTCTAGTACTATCTGTAGTAAGGCGTGCCAGAATGAGAGCATAGGTGACTTTAAGCTCATGACAGTTGTATATGAACGTGCGTTCATGTCTTAAGACATGTACGTGTGTCAGTAGGCACATTTAGATGTATTTTACCTGTACTTTCTAAAGTTTTAGAATATATAATCGAATACCAAATTATGGAACACGTAGAAAATAATGTTATATTAGCTGAAACTCAGTCAAGGTTTAGAAAGGGGCACAGCTGTGCTACAGCTTTACTAAATGTTACAGATCATATTTTTCGAGCTACTGATTCGGGTCTGTCTACAGTACTAGTGTTGCTTAACTATTCTAAGGTATTTGACACTTTAAATCATAAGACATTTTTATTAATCTCAATTTTTTCCTGTCCAAACTATAATTTACAACAAGAAGGTTTGTGGGTAATTTGGACATAAAATAACAACTACTATTTGTCTATATTGACTGGTTTCTGCATTTAATATATGCCTTCATCAGAATCTACATTGGATGTAATACAAGTTATTTATTGATTTGAGACAGCATCAAAAATAAACTTACCAATATAGCTAGATATTTTTACACCATAATACGGTTTCGTTAATATCAGATAATTCATATAACATTTTTAAAAACAATTCAATTAATAAAATTGGCTTTTTTTATGAAATGTACATATATTTTAAAAAATTGCGATCATCCAGCAATCTATATTGAGGTTAACGTTTACATATTCTTCTTCTACTGCCAAAGTACCTAATAAATTGAACAACAATAGATCATTTAAAGATAGATCCTAGGTATACATTGTGTTTCTCAGCCTGTTTAGAGGAAGAAGAATACCTTAACCTCACATATACCTGCTTTATATAGGTACCTAAAACTATTGTCTACCAAACTTGTTATCTTACAATTTTTAAATACATATTAAGTCTACATATTACAAATAATTACCATATCCACTACACATATCTATCATACCAATTGACAACGTCTCCATAGTTCACCCATCCTAAAAATTATTTAGTGACAATGTATAAAAATTACTTAAACCATCCACACCAGATCTTAAATTAACCGCATTTATTTATTACATTTAATATACATCATTTCTAATAATAAACGTTTTTCTAAATTTTCATCAGTCTAATATTTTAGGTCATCAAATAAAAATTTACAGTTGGCCTCTACTACACGATTAGACAATGCTGTTATCTGTTTATATTTTTCTACATCGTACATGTGATTCTTCACTCTGGATTTTAACCATTGTTTTGTTTGCCCTATATATACTTTATTACATTCACATGGAATTTGATATATTACATTACTTCTAAGGTCTAAGGGTAATTCATCCTTGTTTTTGTTAAACATTGCTGCTAACGATTTGTTATTATAAAAAATCACCTTAGAGTTATTTGATTCTAGAATATTCCGTATAGCATGAGATAGCCCTTCAATGAATGGTATTTTGTAATATCTGGAGTTAGATGTTTCTATAGGACTACCCAACCTATCATCCCTTTCATTATGGACCAACAACTTGTTAATCAATGTCTGTGGATACTTGTTATTAAGTAATATATTTTTAGCCCTCATTAACTTTTTTTCTTTGAACTCATCTCAATACAATCTATTTATTTTCATTTTAAGTGATTTAATAATGGCTATTTCTTGAGTTAACGGATGGCTAGAACAAAAATTTAATTTAATACGATTTGAAGGAAACAACTACTCAGCGGGCAAATACCCCGACCTGCATTGGATTATACCTTCAAACCATGATAGATCGATAGTCAATATCATTTGTCAATTCCTAACCAGACATAAACCGGTTTAGAACTTATTTGTTCTCCTCAGTATGCCATAGGTTATGGAACAGACAAATGATAGTGGCCAATCTGCTAGTCATATACTAACTAAGGTAAATTGAATAGTGGTGAGAGGTATGTCTGGTTAGGAATTGACAAATGATATTGGCTATCGATCTATCATGGTTTGAAGGTATAATCCAATGCAGGTCGGGGTATTTGCCCGCTGAGTAGTTGTTTCCTTCAAATCATATTAAATAACAGTAGTTTAGTCCACCTGGGCTAGAGGTCGCCGCTCTCGGTACTTGCTACACAAGTCGCTATCCGCCACAGAGACATCTATGATGTCGGTCGGATAGTAGCATTTAGACCATACGAGAAGTTTCATACCTCTCACCACTATTCAAAAATTTAATATTCTATGAGAATATATCTCCTTTCGAACCACTCCGTTACATCCTCCTTCCTCAACACATTAACATCTAGAAAGAGAATCTGCTTGTTAGTTTCTTTTTCTATGGTAAACTGTATATTTTCATCATAACTATTGAACACCTCCAGGATTACATCTATACCATCACTTGGTGCTGCCACAATATATCATCGACATATAATTAGAGAAATGGGAGAGCAAAAAGTAGTTTTTCCACACAGCTTGTTAATAAGTCGTTCATTACTATGTTAGTAAATATTAGTGACCCCGGATTACCCATAGCTGTTCCAAATTTTTGTCTATACAAGACACCGAAACAAAAGTAACAGCAATCAAAACAAAAATGTATCAATTTCAATAATTCGTTTTATGGTATAATAGTATGAGGTATTTATAAATACCCAATTTTTCTTTATCGACTCAATTACGGCTTCCTTTGATATGTTGATAAATAATGATTTTACATCTAAAGATATTAATATGTAACTCTCCGGTATTTCTATATTTTTTAATTCGTCAACCAAACTAAACGATTTCTTGACATTGTGTTTCAATTTAGGATCTAACGTATTCAGTATATATAGGGCAAACAAAATAATGGTTAAAATCCATAGTGAACAATCACATGTACGATGTAGAAAAACACAAACAGACAATAGCATTGTCTAATCTTGTAGTAGAGTCCAATTGTAAATTTTTATTTGATGACGTTAAAATGTTAGACAAAAAAAGAAAATTTAGAAAAACGTTTATTATTAGAAATGATGTATATTAAATGTAATAAATAAATGCGGTTAATTTAATATCTGATGTGGATGACTTAAGTAATTTTTATACATTGTTACTAAATAATTTTTAGGATGGGCGAACTTGTGGAGACGTTGTCAATTGGTATGATAGATATGTGTAGTGGATATGGTAATTATTTGTAATATGTAGACTTAATATGTATTTAAAAATTGTAAGATAACAAGTTTGGTATAGAATAGTTTTAGGTATCAATATGAAGCAGGGTATATGTGAGGTTAAGGTATTCTTTTTCCTTTAAACAGGCTGAGAAACACAATGTATACCTAGGATCTGTCTTTAAATGATCTTTGTTGAATTGTTTTTAAAAATGTTATGTGATATATCTGATATTGACGAAACCGTGTTATGATGTAAAAATATCTGGCTATATTGATAAGTGTATTTTTGACGCTGTCTCAAATCAATAAATAACTTGTATTACATTCATTGTAGATTCTGATGAAGGCATATATTAAATGCAGAAACCAGTCAATATAGATAAATAGTAGTTGTTATTTTATGTCCAAATTACCCACAAACCTTCTTGTTGTAAATTTTTATTAATATTAGAATATATAGGTTTTGATATTAGGCAGTGAATTTTATTGCTAACTATTTAAGGAATAGGAAGCAGAGAGTGGTAATAAATGTATCGTTTTCTGATTCCGTAAATATTTTCCAAGGAGTACCACAGGGATCTGTGCTGGGTCCTCTTTTGTATATTATATACACTAGCTCTCTACCAACATTTATTACAGATTGTAGCACACAAATGTAACCAGACGATACACAGGTATTTTTAATCCTGACGATGTCAGGAGTAATTGTGCACTTATAAATAAGGATCTTGAACTTCTCTACAAAGTGTCTTTGGAACACTCATTTACTTTAAATCATAATAAGTGTGCTGCGATGCTGTTTGGTCGACCAATTGACAGAGCAAAATTGGTTCCCGAAATTAACGTAAAAATAAATGACATTCCAATACCAATTACCGATGAAGTAAAACATTTAAGTCTTATTATAGATACGTCGCTTAAATTTCAAAAATATACCCCAAATTGTATTAAAGGTGCCATTGCTAGATTAAAAATTTTATATAGCTCTAGACGTGTCTTAAACACTCAGTTAATAATTATGCTTTGTGAATCATTAGTCTTGTCGATATTTAGTTACTGCAATTCTGTATACGGGCTTTGTCTTACAGCTGCAACTGCTCAACATGTACAAAAAATACAAAATTGCTGTTTGCGATTTATTTACGGGATCAGAAAAAGAGAATCCGTTAGCCACAAATTTCGTAAATCCCCGACTTTGTTTGTGTCACTTTTGTCTTTCGAATTGCCTAAAAGTTATTGAGGTTTGGATGATCCTTTGGAATCAATATACATTTCGGATTTTCTCTTATTGTGGAAGATCGAGGAATTTCGAAGTGCCTTTAAATTTATGTTTCCTGATTTTTTTTGATCAACTAAACTTACAGTTTATGAAGAGACTGGCAATGAATAGCGACAAAGAGTTCCTTCATGTTGTTTGAAGAAATTATCATTGAAGGTAATTTTGTTTCCTGCAAAGTTTAGACATAGGATACAATATTAGCATGAAGTTAGTTTTATTGATCTCCAGATCATGCCAACTTGGTTGGTGAAATGCGCGTCGAGTGAAGTATATGGTGTTTTGATATTTTGTGGAAAATCACATCAGTGTTAGCTTTACATCCAATCGACTTCAGAATCTCTATAGATAGATCAGTAAAAGTTCAATCACTCTGATTCACTCTTTCTTTATGAGTACATCCTTGTATCTCAGGAATTATAAACTGGATTAATTTCAAATTTAGGTGGTAAGTATAGACTCAAAATGTAATTGTTTTGACGTAATCAACTTTAATATCGCTCATTGGCTACGACTCTTTGGGGAAAATTGGGGTCGATCTTTTAAGGGATTTTTTTATAGAATTTTGATTTTAGATTCGTTTTCAGCATCATGAAAAACCCCCTCATACAAAATAAACTTACTAAATAACTTTACCAAAAATTTTCCAATAACAATTTAACAACTTATTAAAGAAAGTTTAACAACATATTTAATACTGTAGGCTTCCATCACTGTTAATAATTATTATTTCACGTTTGCCAGTAGTCATAGCGTTTGATTCCATGGCCTATTTAGTATATTTTGAGAGCTCGATCTCGAAAAATCAATGAAATATTTTGTTCAAATCTGGTATGAAACCCCCTCATACCAACATTGAAAACGAATCTAAAACCAAAATTTCTATAAAAAAATCCCTAATAATTTTTTTGAAAAATCGATCAAAATTTTTCTCACAGTCGTACGCCAATGAGCGATACTAAAGTCATATTTTGAGTTAATACTTACCACCTAAATTTGATAATTAATCAGGTTTATAATTCCTGAAATACAAGGGAGTACTCAAAAAAAGGGAATCAGTGTAAATGTAAATAAAATCAAACAGTTTTAAAGAAATATATTTATTTCCATCTTTTCGAATATATGATGATTGATAATGCTAAATCACTGTTGAAAGTACTGTTTTTTTTATGGCATTTCCCTCAGAAAAGCACACTTTATAGTTTTTAAATGGTTGAAGACATTAAATTATTGTTTTGATAGTTTGTTACGAATTCTGGAGTCTCTTCTTTTAAAAATTTATTCATGAAAATGTAGTATACAGGGTGGGGCAATAGTGCGTCGGACCTCGATATCTCGAGTTCTACGATGGCTAGAAATTTTTTAAAAAATTGCAAGTAAACTAGATAAAAAAGTCTATAACTGGAAATTATTGTTGAACATACAGGGCGAGCCAAGACGAAATTACAGGACCAAGTGCCTTTTTTTAAAATGGAATGCTATGTATATCAGTACATTTTTTGAAGCATCTTCTAGGTTCTATTTATTCCTATATTATTATTGGCTATCTCCCAACCACTTTGATGTAATGAATTTTTTTGTTGAAATAATGCCTTCTGCAGATGGATATTAAAAAAAATCACCACAGTCACAATTATGGGTTTTAAGAAAAACTTATGTGAATACCAGTTACGAGACATCTAATTAATGTTTTTGAATCATTTTCATTTCCTAAAAATGTACAGGGTGGCCAAAAATTAGTATTCAATTAAGAACTTTTTAAATTGAATTTTCTCAATTTTTTCAAATGGAACACCCTGTATATTTTTCAACGATGTGATGTAAAAAATGGAAAACGAACATTTTTTGTAAGTACTTCCCTATGGCTAATTGCAACCATTTTCGTTTTATAAATAAATAAGTGTTTATTTTTCAGTTAAGAACTTTTTAAATTGAATTTTCTCAATTTTTTCAAATGAAACACCCTGTATATTTTACGACGATATGATGTAGAAATGAAAAACGAACATTTTTTGTAAGTACTTCCCTATGGCTAATTGCAACCATTTTCGTTTTATAAATAAATGTGTCAATCAAATTCAAAAATAAACTTAAAAAGAGGTTCTCTCAAATAATTCATTAGAAAAATTTATAATAGGTGTTCGACGTGTTGCCCATTTTGATTGACACACGTCTTTATGCAATTTTGAAATCAGGCCATTTAGTGGGACCATTTCCATTGAAATGAGTAAATAGTATTTAACCAGTCCTTTACTGTAATGTTTTTTGTACATTTTTTTGCTGTTTTCGTTATTCGATAAGCAATAAAAGCTCAGTTTGGTATAAATTGTCGTATACAAAGGAGCATTTATCACACTTATCGGTCGTTAGTTACAATTTGTATTGAATTTAAAATATTTGGAATTTTACAATATGAATTTTAATAAAGCGGATCTTGTAGACATGACTTTTGTTTTGGGCGAGTCAGACAGAAATTGTTTACTTGCCAATAGAATTTATCACCAACGTTATCCTGAAAGAAGGCTTCCTGATGTTAGCAGCTTCCAAAACCTTCTCGATAGATTTCTGGAAACTGGAAATGTCGAATATAAAAAAAGTGAAAGAATAAAACGTGTTGTGAACGAAGAAAATGAGTTTTCTGTGGTGCTGGCAACGGTTGAGAATCCCCATGTTAGTCAAAGAGAAGTGACCTCATTAGTAAGAATAAGTAGACGGTCTGTGGGTCGAATCTTAAAAACAAATAAGTTGCATGCATGTCATATTCAAATACACCAGGAATTTTCTGATGACGATTTTCAAAAGCGCCTACAATTTTGTAATTGGGCCAGGGGTAAACTGCAAGTTGATGTCAACTTCTTCAGTAATGTTTTATTCACTGTTGAGGCAACTTTTCATAAAAATGGATTTCTTAATAGGCACAATTTCCATTATGATGCTTCGGAAAATCCTCACTTTTTTATGCAAGTTGATAACCAACACAGATGGTCTATAAACGTTTAGGGAGGAATTATTGGAGAACATGTAATAGGGCCACATTTCTTTGATGGTACATTGAGTGGAGCTATTTATCTTCATTTTTTGGAAAACTATCTGCCACAATTATTGGTAAATCTCCCTGGAAGAATTCGAAATAGGATGTGGTTTCAGCAAGATGGTGCTCCACCACATTATTTAAATGCAGTTAGAGACCACTTAAATAATACCTACCCTCATCAATAGATTGGAAGAAATGGACCCACTAAATGGCCTGCTAGATCCCCAGATCTTGCAAAAATGGATTTCTTTTTATGGGGATACGTGAAGTAAATTGTTTATAGAGACACACCAACAACAGTACAAAATATGAAGGAAAGAATAATAACTGCCTTTAGATCTATCACACCGGCAGTTTTAGGAACCTCATTTCAAAAGCGCATAGAGATGTGTGTCAATCAAAATGGCCAACATGTGGAACATTTATTATAATTTTTCTACTGAGTTATTTGACGAAACCTCTTTTTTTAAGTTTATTTTTGAATGTTGTAATTATTGCTCAATAAAACGAAAATGGTTGCAATTAGATATAGGGAAGTACTTACAACAAATGTTCGTTTTTCATTTTTACATCACATCGTTGAAAAATATACAGGGTGTTCCATTTGAAAAAATTGAGAAAATTCAATTTAAAAGTTCTTAATTGAATACTAATTTTTGGTCACCCTGTACATTTTTAGAAAATGAAAATGATTCAAAAACATTAATTAGATGTCTCGTAACTGGTATTCACATAAGTTTTTCTTAAAACCCATAATTGTGACTGTGGTGATTTTTTTAATATCCATCTGCAGAAGGCATTATTTCAACAAAAAAAATTCATTACATCAAAGTGGTTGGGAGATAGCCAATAATAATATAAGAATGAATAGAGCCCAGAAAGAGGCTTCAAAAAATGTACTGGTATACATAGCATTCCATTTAAATAAAAGGCACTTGGTCCTGTACTTTCGTCTTGTATATTCAAAAATAATTTCCAGTTATAGACTTTTTTATCTAGTTTACTTGCAATTTTTTAAAAAATTTTTAGCTATCTTAGAACTCGAGATATTGAGGTCCGACGCACTATTGCTCCACCCTGTATAGTATTTTACCAAATAAACATTTAAAGTAAAAATTGATATACATGTTTATACGCTAGATCAGAAATTGCCTATAGCTGACGCGCATAAACACCTTGGATCGATTTTGGATGATGACCTCCGATATAGAAAACGTAATACTAAAAGGTAATAATATTAAGGTAATTCATTGTTTACATAAGTGAATGTCTATAATGCAGTTATTTTCGACTCTTGATTAATAAAAAGCCCATTCAAAAGACTTGAAATGTTTGTTTGTGGTTTATACAGGGTGTCTCAGGACTTATATGAATAAGTCAAGAGAATGTAGATGGGGTCTCAACAGTACCAGTACTTGATACACAATATTTACCTATGGCCCTCCGTTATTGAGTTAGGGGCCGAAGATGTTTTGTTATTAATAACTGTTTAAGTTGTTGAGTTCAAATTTCATAATGATTCTTTTAGATTATCTATTAATGATATTAATATGCACAACAGATTTTTTTCTTTAAATTATTTACGTTATTTCAGTATTGTAAATTCTTTTAAATCAAATGCTTTTGTGTGGGACAAAATTTTCTTAAATGTTGTCTTACGTTTTGCCGCATATTGTAAACTGTTGCCCAGAAGTAGGGCATTATTTTGAATATTGGAAAATGGCCTTATTAGATCATTATTAGCGAAAATAGCGAATAATTCTATGTCTGGTTTCAATGATCTACGACCTATTAGCCTTTTGAATATTTTATCAAGTGTTGGAACGTGTTGTATATAATCTGTATGACCTTGCTATAAACAAAAACATATTACCTCAAGAATAATCAGGATTTTTACTCTTCAACTTACTCATATACTTGTGCAGCATGTATTGTTTTAAACGCACTTGTAGATTTAAATTCATTTGTAGATCAGTTGTAAATTTATTTTAAATTGCATTTTAGAATTATTGTAAATTAATGTATTTGGATTACATTTAGATTACAATTTTTTTCTCACAGACAAGTACATCTCGTACTATAGTGAGCACTCCTGTTTAAATTATGTTCCTTTATTCTCATATAAATGAATAATTTCATTTGTTTGTAAAATAAACATTATTATTATTATTATCGTTATTATTATTTTCGGTTTCCCGACGCTGGACAGTCCTCCCATGACTCCGATTCACATGGAAGTCGCACCAGTACACTAACCACTCCCCCACATCCCTCAGGGTTAGTGACTGTAGATTTCAGAATCGTGTGCCCTATTCAGACGGAGACCGCCTGCATTTGGCCTGCCAGCCACTCGACTGATTTCTGGCAGACCGGTATGAGCTTCAATTCCGAAAGCAACGTAGGCTTTATCCCTCCGAGTACACCGATTATTAGGACGACCATTTTGACCGAGTTGCCTGGATACAGCACTTACTAGAGATCGCGATATTTGGTCCGTTTCTCCCCTTCAAGATAACGTTTTTCTCCGCAGGTGCCGAGAACTTGATGACATACATCACCTTGAGTTGAGGACTATGTCAGGCTTGTTGGCTTGCATCAGCCTGACTATCGGGAACGAGCAGTTCCAGTAAATCCGACATTTCTCGTTCTCGACAACGGACTCAATATCTCCGGGATGTAAAACAGCACTGGTGTCTGGTTTACCCCGTACGAGTGCCTTAAGTGGTATAATAACACTCGTGACACCGCGTTATGTCGGTGGATGTAGGCTGAAATCACGTATATGGGTAATGCAAAAAGTATATGCATGAGCGTTCCCGGCGCCTGACGGTAGGTCCTGCAGTTGATATCAGGAACCTCTACACGCCACAAGCGGCTACGGTAGACCAAGATGTTAATAACACATCCTGGCATGCCATAGTGATGATTCAGTCTCCGACTTAAGTCCAGTTGACCTAAGAAAAGCGAATGTCAGCCTGGTCGACAAACCCAGTGTTTATATGTTCTTATAGAAGACACCGTTTAATAATTGTAGCGTAGCGAATCATATGCCAATCGCCGTGAATGTAACTAACTCTACGCGGTCATAAGGCAAGGCCAACTACCAAGGAACAGGGAAACATATACTTAGCTGCCTATAAATTATATACGACAAACCCAACTTCCCTCAGTGCTCCTGGTTGCATATATTACAGGTATACAGATCGAGTCAGACCGCTAGGCACACGACTAGCGGTATGCGCAGTTTACAGTCGCCCATCTGAACGAGCAATACTTTCCACCGCAGCATCGGAAATCTGTTAGTATGTTGTCTGCTCCTCTCAGTGCTCTGGCAAGCATCCAAACTCTAATGGGCAATCGTGCGCAATCATTAACTTTTGTTCGGACTTCGTATTAAACCCTACATTCATCGCCCCATCGTGCTGACAACAGACGGGCGACTGTAAACTTCGTATACAGCTAGTCGTGTTCTAGCGGTCTGGCTCGATCTGTATAAATAAACGCATACGTATCAATTAATATAATTATATAAAGACTCTTTAAAAAAATATGATTTTTTTTTATATAACTGACAGCTCTGAAAAATGACAATTATTTTCGGCACCTGCATCAACACGAAAATATTTGAAAAACTAATTTCGATATATTTGTTTATTTACAATGCCAAAGCATACAGACAGTTACGTTTCAATGATCATTTACATACAATGCAATTATAAAACATTTCGTCTTATCTAAAGTAGACTTCCAGTGATAAAAATTAAGAATTATTTTTTTTTTTGGCGGAAAGATCGCCATAATTTTTGACTCCACACCGAATCGGTAAAAAATTAAAATTCTAAATAGAATTTAAAAAGACCGACGTCCTCTGTTGAAGGTTGTATATTTGTCTCAAAAGATGGCTTTGGTCAAACTTGTTTTATGATTAATTTGATTAATCAGATAATTTGCTATAAAAATGCTACAAGATGATAAACACTATATTTATGAGGATGTAGTTGGGCGTAATCGTTCCTTCGATAGTATCCATAAGTTGAAAATGTGTTTTTCCTTCATTACCAACATCGAATAAATAAAATGTTGCAGTCGTCCTAAACTTGCTGGACTCACTGATATAAATACTTAGGTTTCCTAAAAGCGAAACTTTGGATTAACCGTAATAAGTATTGTTTTTAAAGAATTTATCACTTGCTAATTTGTCGTTTAAAAACATTGTTGTTTTGTTAATTTTTTTATAAATTTTGAGTTTCTGCGATTAAAAAGTACGAAGTCTATACATAACAGGTTTAAGGAACAATAACAATTATATGATTTTGATAACTTAAAAAAAAGTAGCTTTTAATGTGCGTAAGAAGTCATTAAGTATTCTGTGTGACTCATATAGGATACCGAATACACTTTAATGTAATGTAATTTATAGGCAATAATGTGAAGCATTATATTTATACTTTTTTTGTTTTTTTGCAGGTAAGCTCTCTCTTTTAATCAACCTTGGTTTTATACCCAAAATGTATTGAACTAGCTGTGTAGGTGAGTAATTTCTTTGTTCCACTATAAAGACCGGATTAGATGATAAGGGCATATCTTGATCCAGAAATAAGGAAGTACCAGCAAAATGTTAACGCAATTGTCGTTTTAGCCGTTTTCAAACTAGAAACTAAAAATATTATGCTTTCCTTCAATTTTAACCTGAATTGTTTAGAATATATTGTGTAAACTGGATTTTCAGTAGATTTCCAAGCAAGATGTGTCCTCGATTTGTCTTAATTTGTCCTCTACAGTGGTTATAAAAAATACATTTTTAAACTGTCTTGTTGTCCAGATCATTTAATGTTAGCCATCAGAAATGTTGCAAACAAATTCATAATTAGTTTTTTATATTTTTATAATATCTATCTAAATAGCTCCGAAATTTTTCACTCACTTGAATTTCCCAAGCATAACATTTTCAAAATATCTGATGTAGCCAGCACATAACTTTCTTATACCAGTATATATCATCCTGATCTAAAAAAATCATTCTATTTATATATTATATTATATTATACATATATTTTAATAATTTTTTTGTTATTAACATTGACATTTTTGTAACTAAATTAGATCTTTTAAATGTCAAACTGTTTTAAAGTTATCCTAACCCCATTTTATGTGGCCAAATGTGTAAAATATTTCAGTTTAAATCAGCTTTATTTAAGTACTTGGAAAATATATTTTAATCGTTTGATATAGTAGACATGATTTATAATCTTTTATCAAGAATATATTTTTTTGTAAAGTCCAATACAAAAAAGTTTGGGTCCCGTGGACCTCCTTTCAGCTGGCCAATTTTGCTCATCACCAAATTTTTCATTGTATCTGGTCTTTAGAACAAATGTACCAAATTTTAAAGCTTTATCACAAAAACTGTGGCTGCTATCGCGATACTACAGACATGTGGACATCTTTTTTTAATAAAGTTATATTTTTTCATTATAATTCGTCGAGATTCCAGAAATACAATAAAAATTTTTAAATTTTTTCCCAAAATTGTACCTTTTTTTCTTCTTTCAATCATTATGTTTCTTCTGGTGGTACCACATTCACCATATTTAATGTGTCACCTAAAATGTTGTTGACAATCTTAACTGCCAAATTTGGGAAGTCTCCCATTAGTATTTTTTGAGTTATCGCGGATACACACATACACACATACATCCACACACACACACCATTCGGAAAATAGTCAAAATGGATTCAGGAGGGTTCGAAACGTTTATATCAATCAAAATCTCGAGGTCGAAAAAAATCACGATTACTATACTTCCTTATATTAGGTATAAGAAAGTAAAAATGAGAAATATATGAGGTATTCCATTTAAAAAAAATAAAATTTTGATTTATATCTCCAGAACAAGAAGTTCAATTGTTTTTTTTGAATAGTGCGTTGAAATCGCAAGAAAATTTCCTACAACTTATGTTCTTTACTTTACTTTTTTTTCTAGGTAAGAAGATAAAATAGTTAGAGAGTGTAAATTTCAGCTTTTAGTTTAATCCAATTATGGACATAATTTGACTGCACCAAAGACATAATGAGCCACAATCGACATATTACTAAGTTCTGTGACAATCTTAACGTTATTCTCATTTTATGTTATAATTACAAAAATATCCTTGATTAGAAAAATAATAATTACTAATACTAATATTCATTTATATTTTATGGATAATACGTAAACCATTTACCTTGAATAATCAAGATAAAAGTAAAATTATAAAGATCCCACGTATAGATACAATGCATACATACACAACATACATATACAATGCATTATTGTTTACCATCTCCCACCTTAGACAGAATAAAAAATTAAATTATTATTATTATATTCACAGTTAATAGCTGCTAGTATTAAGACCATGGCCAGGATGTGCGTAGTATGTATCACAAAGTATTATTGAATGAAATCTGATCCTTGAGATTTTTTTAGTCCCAAAATTGCATAAATTATGCGGTGTGGAATAGATATCGACAAAAAACTAGTTACGGTGTAGCTTGGAAAGTTACAAAACTTACTCTGTGATGTATTTTAATTAGAAAATCTTAATGAAAAGAGGATTTGTGAGACATGACCGCATCGTGAAAACTTTTAATAAAGGGTTTAAAAAGGAAAAAAATGTATGAATTTAATTGGTTTTAAAAGGAATTGAACCTGACAAATTGAACCATTTGTTGCATTTTCTTTAAATGAACCTCTGCGACAAGGGAATTAGTCAGCGGTTGGTTTTTTTTGTTAGTACAAAATTCTACAGAATAATTAGATCCAAATTTATCTTCTTCAAACGAAGATAAATTGTTAATTAGAATTTAACAATTCTTTAGAAGATTTACAGCAACGTATCATGCAGGAATGGTGCAGAATATCTCACAATATTTTGAACAAAGGTTTTATTTTTGTATGGAAATTGGTGGGGGGGACATTTCGAACATTTAATCAACTGAGACGTAAGTAATAACTTTATTAGGTACTAAATCTTTCTAAAACAGTTCCTCAGAAACTAATAGTTTGATTTTAAAAAGCACTGTGCCGTTGTAATGATAATTTAACAGGCTTTAAAATGATGCTATTTGAAATTTTGGGGGTATCACCTCCGTTTAGGTATTGAGGTGATGTCAATGAAAATAGTGAATTTAAGTGCCCCCTTGAAAACAAAATGGACTTTAAAACAACGCTTTATCTAAAGTTACGTTAAAATGACATAAACCCGGGTAAACTGTTTTCGATGGGCCACCACAATGTGTAATATCGTGGTATTATAAGACGAACTTGATTACATACTGTAGCCGATGAGTTAAAACTTTGAAACTGGTAGAATATTGTGCAGAATCGTGTGACTAAGAAAACCAAAGACTTTCAAAAATGTCATGTTTGATAAAATTATATACCTTCTTGAAATATGCATAATTATATTGTTGATTATTTCAGCCTCTTTTATCAGTAAAGCCCGTATCTCGGATGACTTTGATGTAAAAGTCAGGGGTGGCATGGGAGGGTAGCACGAAATTATAACAATTTTTATCTCTTTTTATGGTTTATTGCTAATTCAACTGGAAGAGATTATACGTAGTGGTGTGTGCATCACTGTCGATATTGCTACGATCCCAAAGGGGACGAAAATATGTAAATGTGTTTTCACGGATTCTTCAATATCTCTTACGCCCAATGAGATACTGACTTTGCTCACAAAAGTTACTCTTACAAATGTCTAAAAACGTAAGGCAGCGCAAAACAGTAAGCAGAATTGGACGATTCTTAAATTATAAATGCAATATACTCATAATTGTGTCAAAATGATAAAATGTTAAATCTATGGAAATAGAATGTTGATTTTCCTCCTAGAACAACACTACCCCTCAAGATTTTTCCCGGTGAATCGAATAAAACAAGTTCCAACCGCATTATATGCAACAGAGAATAAGCTATTCCATTTTTACTTTCAATATAAAATACTAAATATCTCGCTTCGTATGGGAGATACAGGGTTGATTTTTTCCTAAAATCCTACCGCTCCGTAGAATTTTTTCCTGGCAAATCGAATAAAAAGAAGTTCGAACCCCCTATCTGCAATACGAGAGAAATATTGATTTTTTTGTACTCTCATAACTAGAGTTGCCAAAAATGCGCCGCAGGACATAGGCGTACGCACCATAATAAGTGTAAGAAAAGAAATTAACTAGTAATAAAAGCAATAAACTGTTACAATTTAAAACAATGTATGCACAATTTACCCTCTTAACTAGCTTGGTTATCACAAACTGGAAAAGATGTGTAAACACTTTGCAGCATCATGTATGTTTCTATGGTTGTCTCCGAGAGTACTGTTCGACGTGGTGAAAAAATATGCTTATATTTTGAGAAAGACCGTTCGATATCTATTAATGTAATACAAGCATACTTACTTTGCAGTTACGCACTGTTTTGTAAGTATTCTATAGCGTCATGTAATCCTTTATAGTTCTTGTGAACAGTTTTTAAAGCTGTTTTAACAGAAACATTTTCGAATTTTGTCTGGTTTTCCTTAATAGCTGCAGCCTCGTCTGGATTGAATTGTAGTATCACAGCTTTTATTTGTTGTAAATATTCAGCACAATAAAATGCTGCCTCCAACCATGTTCCCCAACGTGTAAAAATTGGCTGTGGTGGTTCGGGAATACCGGGACACTTGCTATGAAATGCGCGAAGATGTTTAGGAGATTTAAGAAACACTTTTTTAGTTTTTAGTACTTGCTATTAATGCATCTATCTCTGGAAAACCTTGTCGAATAGTTTCTGCCACAAGGCGTACTGCACTTTACACATGTACTAAGCTACAACTGTGTTCTTGAAGAGAAAGGCCTACTAAACAAATTGTTGCGGCACCATCGGTCATAAACATCAATACTTGACTTTTTGACAGGTCAAATTTTTCTAACGTCTTCAGCACCACCCGCGTAATTGTTTGGCCAGTATACTCAGTTAGTCTTTTGCTAGCTAATAATAGTGGAAATATTGGTTTGAGGGGGGTCCAGTACACGTACTATAACATTTACAATAGAATTTTTTTTACAACACATAACCACAGCCGTGTATTTTTTAGTACACATTTAATCTTATTTACAATGTCTTCGCTTACAGTTGGTACATAGTTACGCAATGTTGTGCGACTTGGTATCGTCACCTTGGGATTGTATTTATTCTAGAACTCCTGAAATGGTTGTTTATCGAGTATGTGCAGCGGAACATCACAGGCAATCAGCGTTAAGAGTAAATCGAACATAAATTGGTTGTCGAAGGCACGCCATTTTTTTTAAATTTTATATTGCATAGAATTTACGTGACGTTTACAATCACGTTTGTCCCAGCACATCAGGTCAGTCTCGCACACCTTACAAAATATTATAGCACCATTGCAGAATAAATTCGGGAATTCACCGATAAATTTATACACTTTGTCAGCGTATGGCCGCTTTTTACCCTTGGGCAGGTCTGACATACTTTATATTAAATTAATATCTAGAATAAAATACAAAAAAATAAAATTATCCACAATACAACGGAGAGAAATAAATTACGTTCTTGACACCTCGACGCATAACAGTAGACTAAAATAATAAACAAGTTCTCGCTTACGTACTTGGGTATTTCTCTACCTGGTACCGCCCATGATTTGCGGATCGAAATGCCAACTCTACATCACCCATTTTTAGTACAAAATGCTAAATATCTCAGTTCCTATGGGACATCTGGGGGGCGGTACTGACAAAACTTTTATATATTGTTCCGAATTCCACGCGGACAAGGTCGCAGGTAAACAGCTAGTTACGTTTAAGTAGAGACCGCGTTTAAGTAAAAAATAGCAAAAAATAATATTTTAAATTTACAATATTTACACATAAAGCAACATTACACTTTATTAAATTTTACTATAAGCATTAAGCCAGCTCATAAATTGTGTAACATAATTACTCCAGGGAAATAAGATAAAAATAAAGGCCATCTGCGGAATGAGGCCGAACAAGCTGAATTTTTGCAGAGACCTTCGTTTTGATGTTCCAATGAAGCACAAAAAATCTCATATGCCTACCCTTGTGCGTCTTGAGATATCGAAGGTCAAAGGTCATGAAAATCGGTTTTTCGCGAAAATCTCGCTTCCAGTGCATCTAACGTCGTAAGAACCTATAACAAAACTTGCGTAAAATAGTATTCTCTACAAAATTGTTCATATACATTTTTTTCGTACGACCAGCCGTTTGAGAAACATCCCGATTTGACTCACTCGGCTCAAATATTTCCAAGCAGAAAACTGCCCGCCAGATACAGTATTTCAGAACGGAAACCGTTTTCTGTTAGCTATGTATGGTGCTCCAAAAGATGAAGTGAACCTTGACAAATTTAGATACACCCAATTCATTAAGGCTACACGACTTAATAGACCTGTTAAATTGTCATCCCTTCCACCTACCAGTGAAGCAACTCGACAGCATATTTATCTGGTCTACTACCAAGTACAGATTTGGCTAGGGAAAAATCTACAACCCGAAGAATGGGGTTGGGATTTAAAAAACGACATATTACAGCCGAAAACAACACTACTGCCACCTGCTCCAGACGAACAGTGCGGGTGTAGAAAAGTCGGGCTGCCATGCTCCAAAGTTTGTGGTCAGTGTCACGGACAGGCATGCCTGAACCCGTCAACAGAGTTGCAAAACATCGAAGACTTCAGTGACCTTGAGCCTGAAGAAGTTTTGCCAACAGATATAGAGGAAGCGTCTGACGAAGATATTGTGTTGATCGAGGTGCTAGTGGAACCCGACGAAGACGAGGAGGAAGGCAAGGAAACATAAGGCGTGGTGTGGAAAAGAATGTATTTTTTTGTTATTAATTAAGAAAAGTGCTTTTATATTTATAGCTCTGCAGTCTAATACAGTATTACCTATTACGAATGCGCGCCCGCTTTATCATGCTATATCTCGAAAACGGTTGGTCGTACGAAAAAAATGTATATGAACAATTTTGTAGAGAATACTATTTTACGTAAGTTTTGTTATAGGTTCTTACGACGTTAGATGCACTGGAAGCGAGATTTTCGCGAAAAACCGATTTTCATGACTTTTGACCTTCGATATCTCAAGACGCACAAGGGTAGGCATATGAGATTTTTTTGTGCTTCATTAGAACATCAAAACGAAGGTCTCTGGAAAAATTCAACTTGTTCGGCCTCATTCCGCAGAGGAAGTTTTATTTCTCTGGAGTAAATATAATTAATTATCATTCAACTGTCTCGAGGGTTTTTATCTCTTGAGAAACGTAAACATCTGAATAAACGTTTGCATGGCCTTTCACTGTGATTTATAAAATAAAACTTTTTTTATTTAACGATATTTGAGCTTATGTAGTAATAATAGGCAGTTCGGTCGTTGGCCGAGCGGGCAAGTCTTAGTCGACGCGAAACGACAGACTCCTCGGGCGTGAGTTCAAATCCCATGGCTGAAATAAAAAAAAATTTTTTTTTTTTCAGAAATATCTGTTGGATCGTAATATGTTATAATATCAGCATTAATAAGCAATATAAATATAGTTTAAAATAAAAAGTGACAAATAAATATAGTTTAAAAAAACTAAAAAACATGCTTTTAAAGCACATCAAACTAAAAAGTGAAAAATAATTATTAATATAAACTGAAAACAATAATGAACGAAAAATACTAGTATTATTGTGAAAAAGGCGTGGGTTGCTCGATATACGAAAAATATGGCACAAAGCGCCCCACGCTTTTTTCACAATAATACTAGTATTTTTCGTTCATTATTGTTTTCAGTTTATATTAATAATTATTTTTCACTTTTTTAGTTTGATGTGCTTTAAAAGCGTGTTTTTTTAGTTTTTTTAAACTATATTTATTATAATTTACAACTGATGACGAAATAGTTTACCGACGTTGACATGGAAAAATCACTGTATATCGCATCCTAATATTGTGTAATTAAGAATCATTCTCCAGAAATGTCATTCGAGATATGGGCTCTATTTATCAGTATTTACACGGAGATTGCTCAGCAGAAATTGCGTCCGTAATACCACCACAATCGACCTACATATATCTGTATTATGCAACGGATTGACCTCCCATCCCTCCACCCTTAAGCTACATAACCGTTGGATATTACTTTATCAAGCTTTTCTTATCACAACACAGTTACAGTGGAACTTACTGCCTAATTATGTTTTTCCTTTGTATTCTCCTTATGTCATTAAGATCAAAATTAAGTACTTCCTCCAATGAGCCGCATCGGTGGCAACCATGGTATGCCGTAGGCTTGTCCTTCCCCCGGCCTTGTCTAAAAATATTAATTATCCACCTAATTCTGTCTAAAATTAAAGGTACTTGTCACTGACACATTGAACAAGCACATATGTATGTATGGCGATTTGCTTATGTAAGAAGATTTTGTTTGTAGTGGACAAATACAAAAAAAAAAAACACTCTAAATGATAGAAATAAACATTTGAACAATTAATGTTTGTTTAACCTTATGCAAATAAATAAATCAATGCTACATTCATTCGCCTAATATTAAGTGAAGAATACTTGTGTCTAGGAAGCAGAATTTGATAATGATAATTTAGCCAATTTGTTCTAAACACGTTACTTTTGAACCAGCTTAGCGTTAAAAGTTCCTTTTATACCTTTCCAGATAAGTCCATGTATAATTCATGGACCTCAAATAATTTTCAGCGGTCAAACTCTAGTACATCTGTATTGTTGTAAAGTTTATATATTCTCTTTTAAACTCATTATTAAATCATGTATATATTTCAAATTTATGACACTAATTAATATTAAATACATTTATAACATGAGTGTTGAGGCCACAAACCATCTTGTCAGATCATTAGTTTCATCAGATCTTTTATCTTTCAATGTGTATACGCACAGATGTTATTATAAAAAAATTGTTTCTTGTTTTTTTTATAATGTATAATTTACTACTGACAGTTATTATTGTAGTAATGTTATACTCTAAATATGCAGAATATGCCGAACTTGTCAATGGTAGAGATGTTGTTTTACACACACATTAATACTGGACGCCTGAGATGGGCCAGATGACAAAATTCGGCCTAATCCCAGTGCTTTCACAAATACTGATGACCTTATATCCTGGCGTCAGTGGTTGTTTCTGGTAGCGCAAACGACCGACGTTAATTAAGTGATTAAAGAAAAAAAATACATTACTTTAAGGTATTTTGTAGTAGTCTGTGGAAATTTTTTTTAAATTGATTCGCTTTTTTCGTGAACTATTTTACATCGTTGTAAACATCTTCATTTTGGCCGGCAATTGTACTTACAATTTTGAACCATTCCGGAAAGTTACAGAATTATTATTCATTACCGAGTAGAATGGACTAATACACTTAGGATTTTTGTTATCTTTTAGCTATATGGTCCGATCGGTGAGGCCTAAATAATGCCAAAATAATTATTACCCTAATTTATTAATACCTGGATTAGGTAAAAATTAAATAAATTGGTGGTCGTGACATCATTATCCCCGGTGATTTTACCTGCATTAATTTGCCGTTTAATTACAATTATCCTATAATAAACATAATCTGTTTATGAGTTTACTTTTTTATTAATGCCAAAATAAATGGCAAATATGGCGAATAATTGGGTTTCAAATTACTAAATTTTAATTGATTACAAGAATCGACAACGCCGCGATATATTCCTGTTATGTTCTGTGACATTGAAGTATTTCAACTATTTGTCAAAATTTGCTGAACAGAATCCCAATTATTTTTAATACTTAGTTTTACCAATTTCTTGAGTAAAAACTCTTTCAAGCCGCAGTTTTTTTTTTTTCGGATTCGTCAAAGCCTATTCTGACATCTACCCCTTGTAGACTTTGAGATGGTGTGTTCATTTACATAGCTACGTAGGTGTAAAGCCAGACTGAATAAATAGACATTTTGTTGATACTTACTTCAAAATAGTCCTCCCAGCAGAACAGTCTGCTTGTTTCTGTTGTTCTCTCAATATTAACTGCTTTTAGCCATCGACTTCGGCGATTTTCCTCTCTAGGAACTGACAAAAATAACTTTAATGAATTTTTCGAAGTATTTGAACAACAAGGCACAAAACATGATTTTGTTTCCATGTCTCGATTAATACAGCACACACTAATTTTAACAGGAAAGAATCAAAAAAAAAACTACTAATTACCATAACCCGTACTTGACAAGAAGTGACAACTGTCAACTGAATACAGAACTGAAGATTTAGGAACGGGACAATGCATCGGTGCCGGCTTCATTTCGTGACGTCACGGGTACATTGACGTCAGAGTGGAAAATTTTCAGCTTTATTATTTTTTTACGGATAAACAGTTAAGAAAAAAAATTCACAAAAAATTCCATAAACCCCTCATATCAACTACTATCTGATAACGTCGTTAATGAAAATTGGTGTATTGTTCTTATTGTGAATTGTTTATTTTCCGCAGAAGAGCAATACGGTAATTTTTGTAAGTTTAATTTTTTATGGTTGTGTACAAACGCAAAATCAAACATCTGTAATTTCTTCAGTAACCTCATATATATAATATGGTTTAGATTAAAATGGTATTAATTTTGTGTCGTCAGCATATTATTTAAGGTATGTTGTAACTTTTTAAAGAAATCTAGAATACTTGTAATGAATAATAATAACGGACCAAGATTAGGTCCTTGTAGAACTCTTCTTATTATATTTTGTTAAGGATGTTCTATTTTCTAAGCCAACTGCGACGTTGTTAGTCTCACAAATTAACAACTTTCTGGAGTTCTACCAAGCTCACTTTCAGTTTTTTTGGGTTGCATTGCAAGACTCTTCCTTTATGATTACGTACTCCCTGGTTTGAATCCTGGCTAAGGCATGGATATATAGTGGACTTTTTGAAATACCGAGACGGTATCACAAGTGGCTTTGCTTTGTGGCGGAACATGGCCAGCCACTGTCTATCTCTCCAGAGTTCGAGTCTCAGCAGCGGTATCTGGCAAATGTCGAACAGACACACAAGAGTCACCTCTTGTGTGTCTGTCTGTTCTGTTTGAATGCTGGAATAGCAATGTGCTAAACTCTGCCAGGACGTTAATATAAATAAGACGATAAAAAAGACCTAAAATAAACTCAATAAACACTTACTTCCTGATTTTATCCAGACCGTCTTGTCGTTTGAATGTATAAAATAATAATGAAAAATGTTCCACCTTGTACAATTCACAGCTGTGTAATCCTGTGGAGATAAAAATCGTTAAGCACACTGCACGTATAAGAAACGAGCTAATTTTTACCCATAAGTAGTAAGGCAAGGTAGTCATGAAGTCTAGCAGTATTTCTTTCGCAAATCATTAATAATTTATTAATTTACCGTGCCTATATTATTATCCTCTGATTTTTGCACAACATTCGTCGATTATATCACCAGATGGCAGTCTTTCGATAAATGTTATGAATTATTTAATACAGCATCTGCGGTCTTTCGCTTTATTGATATTTATTTATCGTGGGTGTTCTGCTACATATGACATGTTATTTATATTTATTTGTTCTTGTGTAACGTACTATTGATTGAATACATTAAAATTTTCCTTTAGAATGCAATAACGTTTGTTATTTCTACATCTGCCTTGTTTAATTCAAAATGCATTGTACAATGTGTATGTGTATAAATTTTTATTTTAATTTGAAACAGTCGTACAGAATATCTATCGCACAACCTTCATAACGATAGTAACAATGATTTTATTAATTTTAAGCATCAAATAATAACTAATTTTAAATTATTAACGTTAAGACCAAGTTTGATGATAGATGACAGCACCTGTTATTTTTTAGTATACTTAGAGTAATTTATTAAAAATGTCCAAAAATAATATATACAGTGCTCTCATGTCAAAATTAACCACCTAGAATAACTCTGGATTTGATGGAGATGCGATTTTAAGAGAAAAACACATCGGTTTACTGGAAGTTCGAAACTACTGTTGATTGAATTTTATATTCCACCCCTTTACCCACAGCCACCCTAACTTAGGACTTTCAAATAACACCCCCTATCAGACATCAGTTTAAAATAGAAAAAAATCTTATCCTTCCAAAGGGTTTTTCATTAAGAGCAACGCATTTTTAATTCTAAATAAAACAAAGACTGTGATAGATTTCAAGTTCACTTCTATTTTGAGTGTAAGTGTATTACATGTCATTATTTGTGGAACACAACATCGTTCAAATGTCCTTCGCGATAACGTCTGCATAAATCCGTCGAACCCAATTTTCCATGACTTTTAGACACAAATCGGCTCGAATATCAGCCATTACGCGAACAATGTTCATCCTCGAAGCACCTAATGTTGCTGGTCTGTTACTGTAAAAGAGCGGCTTAATATAGCCACACAAGAAAGAGTCTAGGGGCATTAAGTCGCATGATCTAGGTGGCCAATTGACTAGTCCACTTCTTGAAATAATCGACCCACCGAACTTTTCTCTCAATAAAGTCATCGTTGCATTAACAGTGGCAGGTGGCGCCATCTTGCTGGAACCACTTACCTGCCAAGTCGATAGCATCCAATTCTGGCCACAAAAAATTAGTCAACATCGAATTCCATTCACCGTAACTGAATTTCCAGCATCGTCGAAAAAGAAAAAAGGCCGTATGACGGCTCCAATGTGAAATTCGTACCAAACAGTCAACTTGAGAGGATTTAATGGCTTCTGATGAATTTCTTTTGGATGATTCCCAGAACAGATACGATAGTTGTACTTATTAACAAAGCCATTCATCCAGAAATGAGCCTCATCGCTGAAGATTATTTTTTGTGAAAATCTGGATCAATGTCAAGTTTCCCAATTACTGAATCTCCGATGCAAAAGATGATCATTTTGCTTAAGTTCTTGTGTCAATGCAATCTTGTAAGGATGTAGACCAAGATCTTTTTTGTAAAATTCGCCACAAAGTCGATTTCGAGCGACCCAATTGTTGAGCATGACGAGGAATCGATACATTTTTCTCTGCCCTAACGTTCTCTCGTACAGCAGCAATATTTTCTTCGCTTCGTGCATTTGTTCGTCTAATTGACGTATGAACATTATGGAAACTTGATGTTGACTCGAATTTTTACACCTATAGTTCAATAGTTCTTCAAGTTGGCCGATTATAGCGACCGAAAATTGCTTTTAGCTTACGCAAAGTTGCCCTGACTGGACGACGATTTTCATAATAAATCTGACCAATCTGCAATTGTTGTAGAAGTGTGTACTGCTCCATAACTAAATGGTAGACTTTGACAAACACAACTGTCAGTGGAATCAAAACAAAACACTACACATATATCAACAGTCTCGATTTCATAATGCGTCGGTCTTAATGAAAAACCCGATACTAAAAAAATTTATATCGGTTCATCCATTTCTGAAATACAGCTGAAATTGATATCAACATAAGTTGATTTAAACAATGAACTGAATTAAATAATTATAAAACACTGTTTTTTTACTTGTCTAATTTTCACTGTTATTTTTAACTTTACGAAAAAAAAACAGTGTTTTGTAATAATTTAATTTCAAAATGGATTTTTACAAAGTAACGTCATCTTCAATTAACTTTTCAATAAACTGAATGCTATTTTCGAAAATAAAAACCTAGAAAAGAGTTACTGATAAATCTTATTCGTCTTGGTTTAATAGCCAATTATAAATAAAATAAAAACAAAAGACAAGGCTTTACAAATATACAAAAAAAAATGGTGATGTGAACTATTTAAATAGTTTGAAATCACTAAGATCGCAATTAAAAATTGAGGTGGACGTGTTGCATATAAAGTCCACTGGCAAAGCATACAAATGGAAATAAATTATAACCCGAATAAATTTTGGTCCTATATAAATTCTAAAAAGTATATTTCCTCTGTCTCCACAATCGTTACACATAATAGAGTAGATATTGAAGATCCCCAACCAATGGTTAATAGCTTTGCTTCTTGTTGATAATGCCCATATATCCTTGAATTAAAATTTTAATACAATCGATATTCCAGTCTACTCAGGATGAAGTTGGTAAGCCGATGAAACAACTCAAACCAAGCTATACTATGACTTGATACCTGCGTTCCTAATCAAGGATTGTGCATCGGTTTTTATTGCTCCCCTAACAGTTATATTTAATTTAGACATACCGAATTACACACCCATTACGATCATATGCAATTTTGCTAAATTGTTAGAAATAATTCTACAATCATATGTCTGGTTTGATATCATGTGAACAGCATGGCTTTATGAAGGGTAGGTCCACGATGACGAATCTTGTGTGTAAATCCCAGTTCATCAGTAATAAACTTTGACCAACACAGCCAAGTTGATGTTATTTATATACACTGATTTTGCTAAAGCATTCGACCGACTGGACCATGGAATTTTATTGAACAAATTGGACACTTTCGTCTATCTAACCCTCTTGTGCATCTTTTCTCCTCATATTTGAAAAACAAATATCAGTTGGTTCAGTGCCGTGGTTACAGATCCGAGAAGTTTTTGCATTTATATGAGGTACCGCAGGGTTCATCCCTTGGACCTCTCCTTTTTGCCATGTTCATCAATGATTTTGTGGTAAACCTATCTATGCATTATCTGATTTACGCACAGGATGAAATGAGGGTGTAGAAAGAGAAACCTAGCGCACTGTTTCCAAAATATCGCTCGCGAAGATATCTCATACTAAGTTGAGCTCCGAAAAAAAAAAACGTAGCACAGCTTGGCATAGCCTTTGGTGGAAATCGATGCATATAAGAATACTGCAGCAATTTTTTTAAAACTAAGCATAGCATAACATATCTTAGCTTAGCTTTTCAGTGGATCGCCGGGTTTAGATACCTAAGAAATACATTTTACGACTAAAAGTAAATTATGTAGTTTTTAAGCAGATAAAGAAATTTATTGGACTTCAAAAGAAATCATTTGCCTGGTGTAGTTTAAAATTTGGAACCCAACGTTTGTTAGTACTTGTTTGTCAATATTAATAGAACGGAAACCAGCTTTTTAAAAATGATTTATGCTTTGGCAGAGAGAACAGAAATATCATTATTTACGCATGTGAAAATCGTTCCGCTCACAAAATGCTCTAGTTTTTAACAAAAGTTTCAAGAAACTGTTTCAATGTGTAATAAAAAAATTCGGAGTAACCAAGTACTTCGACCTGTGCTGCTTCACAGGTCGAAGTACTTGGTCCCTCTGCTGTGGTTTCAAACACCTCCATTCTAAGTTAATTAAGATAACCTCCATTTTTGTTGGTTCGGTACATAAGGTACTCAAAGTAAATACGTTCTTTCCTTACAAACTGCATATTCATCTCGGTGAAAATGATTATGACAGAAGGATTCAATTCTGTGAAGAAATTGGTAAAAAAATTCCAGATAATCTAATTCTCTTATAGATTGAGATAAACCCACTTATCATCCAGTTACTAGAAGACCAGATCGGTGAAGAAGGAAACATAGTGGTCGATAAGTACAATTTACATGTTTAACGAGATGGAGCCCTTTCTCATTATGCTGTACCTGTGAGACAATAGTGAGACGAAAAATTTCCTGGGAAATGGATTGCAAGCAGAGGTGTTCTAGAATTTCCGACAAGATCTCCAGCTTTAACGCCGTTTAACTTTTTTGGGGTTATTTAAAAACTGAAGTTTACAAAACTTCGTCAAAAGATATTTGTGTTCTCAAGGCTAGGATAGCTCTAAAACGTAGACAGATTTCCTGGCGAGATTTTAAATATATTCTTTATTATTATTTAGCAAACAATGGAGCACATTTTAAACATTTAATAAAACAATTTTCTGCATATATAACTGTATTAGTATTATTCATTAAATGATTGTTGTAAAAGTCGCAAACACCAAGAAAGAACATGGTTAAAAATCCTTTTGACACTGATTGTGAGAGCAAAGATAACTGACAATCCTTTTCTCCTTGAAACATCAAATTTATCTGAATTTAATAACAAGAGCTTCACGGTAATTGATGATACACGTATTATTTTTAAAATAAAAGAATTAAATTTATCAAAAACATAAATTATTATATTGTGTATTTTATTGATTTTTTTTCGAAACATTTTTCTTGTTAAATCTCATCTTTAAGACCATTGTATAATCACGGCACATTTAAAATTTGCACTTTGGATAATTATCCTGAAAGAGTCATCCGAAGTGAAAAAAAAAGTGAATCATCTAAACAGTGAATTTTCAGAAAATTGATCACCTAAGATGAAAGATAAACAAAGTAGGACCATGCCTACTTTTGATCACTGGGTGAATCATCATAGGTGATTCATACGAAGTTACCCATCTAAACACGTGCAGTACGACAGCAAGGGTATGCAACTGGAATAACCGATCTCACAACAAACCATATAATTTGTGGTTGCAATGTTGCCAGACTGTAATTTTAAGAATTTCCAATTGAGCAATAAATTGTCATTAAAGAGACTATGTCTACAAAAAGATGTTCATAAATTATTTCAATTCCGGCACGGACAACTTTACTTGGCGCCATTTTGAAACAATCTTAATGGTGGTTCACTATGAAAAATGTGCCCACAGAAAAAATTATTTCAACGACACGTTTACATTGGATGATTCATCCATGATGATCATCCAATGTGAACAGTCTAAGTGCGCTTTCAAGCGCCTTGCAAGTAAATGATTCAATTAAATTTAGATTTGACTTCGTGTAATATCGGTTGTCTACATAGTGACGTCATACTAATGAAGTCTATTATCATAGAATGAATATTGACCGGATCGTTTCGCGCCAATCTATTCTATGGCAATCAAATTTTCTTCCTAAAAATTCATGGTTCATGGTTCTAAATGAATTTGGCAACCCTAATACTACTATTTGTTTTTTCCCACTAAATACTTGTGCTATGAAAGCTAGGGCACAAAGGAATGATTAATTATCGTGAAAAGTTATTTACTGTAATTTCCTAAAAATATGTTGAAGGTAACTGTGGTATTTTTTTTAAATTGTTTATTGAGCATCTGCTTTGTGATAATAAGTACGTATCTCGTTACATTTGCGTCAATATGAAAACCCCATAGGAGAAAGCTATTAAGTTAGAATTGGTTAATAGTAAAAATTCCCCGTGGATCATGAGGGTCATGCAGAAACGATACTCATTTTTATTTACTAATAATGTATTAATAAAATTATGTAGAAATGAAATGATATTCTAGGAAGTAATTGTAATTATAATTTGCCCGCCTTTTCTGTGCACTTTTTTTTTAAATTTTAAAATAATTGATATTGTTATTAGTACAAGAACATTAAAAAATATAGCTGACAAAATTAGCACACTTCTGATTTTTTGGCAAAGTTGCTCAATTACCTTTTTATTTAATATACTAAAATAGTCCTCATTACTGGATATGAGCTTCGGCCACCATGTTGAAAAAATGGTGTCAGAATTCAGGTTTTCGCAAATATCTGGCGAACGGTAGCTATAACATGAAATTTCATATAAAAAAGGTTTAGTTCCTTTTTGTTCCTTTTGCGACAAAATGGCAAACAAGAAAATTAGTTAAAAAAACTGACATATTATTTGCTTCGTATTTATACACTTCTAGAAAAAAAATAAATAATTATTGTGTATTACATAAGCATCCTCTGAAACTTAATATGATAGCAGTGATAAATATTTATACCTATAGTTGCTTACATTTTATACTGTCATTCTTATTATCTGTATGCTCTAGTATAAAAGTTTTAGGTGAATAATAAATCAAACACGACGCATCAAATACATCTTACTCCAGAAACCATTACGATAACTGCTGAATCTAGGAGCAAATACATTGGATTGATTAGTAATATTCTTAGTATTAAAAGCAAAAAAATACTGATTAAAAAAATATTGACACCAAAAAGAAAAATTTTTGCATTTCAGAAATGATTGCCTTTAGTTACAACACAAAAACAAACATTGCAACATTTAACAAGTAATTAACAATAAATAGTAGTATTTAGGGAATACATAGATGTTATTAGGTGCCTACTTATTTTATACGCATAATAACCGTTCTGTGTTGTATACAAAGTGTTTCAAAAATAGTATGTCAAACTTCTATAGGACATACTGTGGACCAGAATAAGCAAAAAAGCTCTTATGGGCATGTGCTTGAAAACGAACCATTTCCAAGTACAGGGTGTGTTAAGTATTGCCAGAAATACGAGTATGTTCTTTGTTTTCCAGAAACTATTGGAGAAAAAAATTACAAAACTTAGAATGCGAGCCAAATCCCCTGAAATTGCGACTGTTTCTAAATGTTATTATTATTATCGTATTTATCTCCAATAGTTTCTGAAAAAAAAAAACAAAAAAACCTCTATTTTGGAAACGTTTCATTTCATGTTCATAAGAATTTTTTTGCTTATTTTGGCCCATAGTATATGCTGTGGAAGTTTGACATGCTATTTTTGAAACACCTTGTATACAACACACATAAAACTGTTTTATTATATACTTAGGTACGGTTACAGATATTTTAGATGGAGTTTTATTAGTTATATTTATGCATCCAGGAACAAAACATCATTTTCTTGCCGATACATTTCTTTGCTTTACAATTAATGTAAATGTACATTTAATATGTGCTATGGGCAACGAATCAGCGAGCATGTGACGTCACGCCGCTTGCCTCTGTCTTGGGAACGTTTTATAGTCTCGCCGAAAAAAAATAAATTAATTTTTTTTTATTGTTACAGTGATTTTTAACGGTGATAAATCTGTCATTTTCAGCTGGATTCAAAAGTTTGTGGACAGACTTATTAAGAACCATGCAACGCATGGTTATTCACCACAACTGATAATTTAGTTTTAACACCTAACAAAATCCAAATTTTAAGACCCAATATTAACCAAGATTTTGTTCCAGAGGTGTACAACTTAATTACACTCTAGAAGGAAAAAAGTCAATCTCCCTAAATATGCCGCTGTTGCGCCCCCCCCTTTAGCTAAATCCTAAGTCCGCCACTAGCGTCAAGTGCAGTATATGGTGTTTTGGTGTTTTATGGAAAACTTAATCCAGGAGCAAGATTACATTGGATGTAAAAATTATTCTTTTTGATAAGTGAATATTTCTTAGTCTTATCAAGACTATATTTCAGCTTTACATCGTTCACGATTATTATAACCTATTGGGCGGTGTTTTGTCTCTTTGAAACCGAACTGGTAGTCATCATTCATGTTCAAATTACCCTGAGCGGTTTTTATTCTGCTCAGAATAACCTTTTTCACGAGTTTTAAGATAGAGGGAAAGAACCGAAATTGGTCTATAGCTAGTTTGTCACAGCTCTCTCTAGCTAATTGCGTTATCTTGCCCAGTAAGCGTGTCGAACTTGACATTCTGCCTTGCATTCCAAATTAACTATCAGTTCTACAAAAAAACCCTTTTTTCTGGAGAGTTTTACGAACTTTAATTCCGTATACCACCTCTGGCCGAAAAACTAATATTTTTGGATATTGGCAAAATTATTTTTCCCCTTTATAATGTTTTTTTTTCATATGGTAACTGAATTATCATTATTTATTTTATTTTTTATTTATTTTATCTTATTTATAGTTATAACTACCCAACAGACGATTCCAATTACAGGGCAGGAAATTACAAAACATAAACGATACTAATTCTTGAACCGACGTTTAGTTTGAACACATGGTATATAAAGGTGAAAATTTTAACAAATATGTTCTGGGAACTGGCAAATAAAATAAATTACTAGAACGAGCTGGAACATGGAGAGAGAAACAACTAAGTAATTCTGGACAGTCAATTTGGTCATTTAAAATTTTATATAAGGTTACTGAATAATATTTCCGTCGTCATTCAAGTCATTCGTGTGAAATCTTTGTAATAACATATTGTTGAGAATGCCTTGAGGGGGATAAACACCATCCAACTTATACCATAGAAACTTTACAAATTTCCTTTGTACTTTCTCAATAAGAATTTTATAAATTTCATATCCCGGAGCAGTTTCCACAAGCTGCTTGCTGTTTCTTATTATAAAACCAAGATTTCTATGAGCACTCGCCACCATCATCATTGATGTGGTCAGTAAAAGTTAATCTGCAGTCAAAAATTACTCCCAAATCTTTAAACTTATAACATCTAGTTACGTTAGCCTTGTTAATTGAATATGTGAATTCAATTGGCTGCAATTTTCTTGTAAAACTCATACAATTGCACTTAGTAATATTGAGAGGTAATAAATTTCTTTTGCGCCAAAGATTCAATTTGTTTAAATCTTCCAGCAGATTAATATAGTCCTCAAAGCTGGAAATCGACGAATATAGTTTTAGATCATCTGCATATAATAAAGCATTACAACTAAGTTCACAGACGATATCACTTGTGAAAATAATTAACAAAAGAGGACCTAGAATGGATCCTTGCGGAACTCCTGATGTTGCATAGTACTCCTGGTACTGCATATATAGGCTTGTTGTTTAAATAGGAATAAAAAAACTCGAGCAATCCATCACTAAGTCCTACATTGTATAGTTTATACAGCAATAATCCATGGTTAAGTCTGTCGAATGCTTTTGAAAAGTCCGTATAAATAAGAACTGTATCGATGATCCATCAATCTCAAAAATCGTTCCTCTGTATCTTGAATAGAGCTGATTGAAAACATAAGCTACGTGCAGAATTTGTAGAGAATACCTTTTAAAATGGTTTCTGAGGTTGCGACACAGGAATATAATATTTAGCAGACGCACATTTCAAATAGCAATTGCAACAAAAATAGAGCGAGAGCTGGCGACCGATTTGGTTTAGGTGTTTTATAAAAGCTGGAACTTTGCAAAATGCTATTTCTATATTATATATCTGGGACCTGGCTGGCCGGCAAAAATTAGTTGTGCAGTGGCAAATTTTTTAAATTGCAAGAAATCTTATTGAAGAAAAAATTTGTACTCCAAACCTCAATAGACATATTTATTTTACAGGTAAAATTTTCACGATCAAACAATTGATAAAATAAATAACAAAGTTGTTAAAAGAAATGTCCCTATTAGTAACTCAACTTTAAGAACGCCTATCTATAATTCAAAACCAATGAAGATGCCTGGTAATATTTTTTATTTATTTAAAGCGTATCAAATTTATCATATAAAAATTTCAACCTTTAATCTGCACGTTTTCTTCAACAAGATTTCTTGCACTTTCAAAAATTTACCAGTACGCAATTGGCAAAATGCACAAATTGTGTTGATATCATAGGTGGACAGACCACAAAAAAATGTTTTCATATAGGTATTAATTTTTTTTGTTTGGATTAAAGTTAAAAAAATATATTAACTTTAGCCGCGAATGTAAACACGTTTGAACGATGCATATCTCCCTCCAGGTGCGGTGTGCCGTCACACCGCATAAGTTTGTTACAAGTGAATACTGTTATACTCGCGGTTTGTGTTTACAAATTAAAATACGATGTTATTTTTATGTTCTACCATGGGGCATGAGAAGAAAAGGAATTAGAAATAAATGGTGGATTCCTATAAAACGGGACGACCGAATCGTGTTGCTTTTGTACCCCTAATTTCAGCACTGATAAAAAATAAAATCAGTATTATTAGCAAAGAAACTGCTCAGTGCTCATCAGGAACACGTCGATTTTCGTAAATTGTTGACCTGAGCTTGCACAAAACCACTGGGTCTCATTTTCACCACTTGGATAAATTAATATATTAATGATTTTTACGTAAATAATAAATAAACGCGAGATTTAGCACTCGTAAACTTTCAATTTAATGCGTTCAAATAGGCTATCAAAGTCAAAGTTCTGCGGTATGACGTCAGGCCAATAAAGTATCGTTCCCGATCACGTGGTTTTGCTTGCGTACAATTTTAAATTGAATTATTTACGAATTTTTTTTTTTTTGTTATATTCTCAATCTCAACTTATATAATAGATATCGTGAAAATAAAATAAATTAATGTATTTCTAAAATGTATGTTGCTTGCCTATTAACCGTTGCCGGCCAGCCACGTCCTTGATTGGCAATGTAGAAATAGCATTTTGCAAAGTTCCAGTTTTTATAAAACAGCTAACAAATCGGTCGCCAGCTCCTGGACTATAACAAACCTTTGATTACGTTACTTTATAGTTTATGCAAACTACGTTTATGATAAGTGATTACTATTTATTGATAAAACACTCATAAACGCAGCGAGAAGTGTTGGACCACCAGTGGGATGGTGCACATTTAGAATTCTAATTGTTTAATACAATACCGTAATTATTTATTTAATTTCAACATTAATTGCTATTATAGATGTAGCTATAAAAAATAATGACTTTGTTTTCGGATTAAAATTTTATTAGTCAAATAAGAACTATACTTAATTTGATTTATTCTTTTAATTGCGGCAATCATTTTTTATAGTCAAATATAATTCTATACGGAGAAGCGTAGTGAAGGAATATTGATTATAAATAATTTTTGGTAAGGTTGTCGATCTGTGACAATCGAGTTTCTTTTTAACTTAATTTGCATTTGAATAAGGAAGATTTGTTTAAAAATAGGAGATTCCCTTAATGCGTACGTTAGTCTTTACAGAGCTGGAATAGATACTTTTGAAAAATATTTTGATTACTTTTTGAAAATACTTTTCAAAATTGTCTTAACTTAATGTTACCCCACAAACTATCTAAGATATTTTTGGTAATTTACAAACATTTTAGTATCATATATACAGGGTTCTCCTCGAAAAACTACGCTAGGCAATTACTTAAAATTTTATTTTTAAGTTTTAAGTTACCTTGTGGAATCATTTATGCACTATAATTTTATATATCTCGGACAAAATTAACGCTGATGCTGTGGACGTCGCCACTCCATGACACAATTTTTGATGATAGGAGCGTTATTTATCTGATATTTTATTAGTATTGTTGCGCCAATAGAGCTTAACTAATTCCCAAATGGGTCCAGAGATGGCGCTACTGATACTAAATCCTAAATTATACACAGCTGGCCAGCCTACAATTTCAAAAGTATTTACAATGCATAAGACGAGAATAAAGCTATTTGCAATGATATTAGACAAAGAAGTAACATCTTCTCATATGCCACAATGACTGATTGATTACTCAGTGATTACAGTAATTACGCTCGAACGGACGGTCTGCCTTTTACACTGTTGCGTTGCCATCAACGCAAGTTCTAACTGTCTTTGTTTATCGTTAACAATTTGCAGTAACCCATTGTGGCCAGACTAGCTCGGTATAAAGCACGTAATGAGTCCAGGAGCTCAGTATTTATTTGAAATTGTGCGAATAAAGAAAAATTAAGTTGAGGATTGAAGTAGTGACTTCTAAGCGTCTAATTGTGTCAAGTCATTCATTAAGTTGTAATTGTTAGTTATTAATTAGTTAATAAAGTAGTGATGTGTTACCAGGGTTTCAATCAACGAATCCACGGTTTGAGGTGTTTGTGGGAACTGCAAACACAAAATAATATGATGTCGGAAATAGATTAAAAGAAAATATTTCTGGATTATTCGAAAAGGTTCTCCAGTGTTCCTTTCAGGAATTAGTGGTAACACGGAGAATTAAGCAGCAGGACAGCTGACTATTTCTGGACAGAATAGTGATTTTAATAAATATTTTTTTCTTACTTGTGTTGCCGATGGCGCTTGAACATTGCTATACTGCCCACTAATACACTAAATTATCTAAATAGTGGATTATCTGATTCATCCACGGTATTATTACACCCAACCATCATTTCCACTAAGTCTAAATTAAAATTGGTTGGTTTATCACTATCAGTAATACTACTACTTTGTATGGCTGTCTTAATGTTTGCTTTGACGTTGCACAAAAGCACAATACTACAACTTGTACAATATAATTCTGTACCGTTAAATTGCAACTCGGGGAAATCACTAATCCATAAGTTCGCTTTATCCCCTAAAGTAATTGAACGAGACATTTTAAAAAGTTAGCCTCCATTGTCTTTAATTTCATATTGCTTACGTATCTACATCTTATTCATATAGATGCTTTATAAATACTACGTATTTAGAGTGTATTCATTTTCATCAAGAGACACATTGGGCGTAAACTTTGTGCCAAGCTATATAATCCGCCAATATGCATAGGTGTTGGACACTCGACAATAACGAGTGGGTCACTGGTCAGTAAGTAATTGTTTTTATAGCTGCAAACCATCCAGTTACCTGATGAACAGCTAAGAAGCAAAATAAAATTGGATATAAACATGGCCTACAGAAATTATATCAGAGCATCAGAAAATAGTATTAAAGACGATCCATCGAAGTTTTGGGTATTTTTAAATAGTAAAAAAGGGACAACGAACATTTCTAATGTTATGAAATATAATGACTCCGTAATAAACAAGCCTAGAGATATTTTAAATGCATTTGCTGATCACTATAGCAAGTCATATGCACCTTGTAACAATTCGCTTCGAGAAGCATTAGATAGCGAGCCCAGTTTCAACAATAACTCGGTGTTTCAGGTATCGCGTTTCACGAAGGAGGAGGTCCTTATGGCCTTGAAGAAAATAAAAAACAAAATGACTACTGGTCCTGATGGTATCCCTGCTTTTTTACTAAAAGACTGCGCTATTATTTTTGCATCGCCTTTAATGAAAATTTTTAAATTAATTTTAAAATGGAGCTATTTTCCTGTTTTGTGGAGACGGTCGAAAGTTTGCCCAATTTTTAAAAAAGGCGACAAATCAGATATCTCAAACTTCCGTGCAATCTCTATAATTTGCAACTTTGCCAAAGTTCTTGAAATTCTGTTACATGATGCCATTTACAGTAATATTGGTAATCAAATATCAATTCATCAACACGGTTTTATGAAGGGACGTTCCACAACAACTTGCTCTGCATTACGCAATATTTGTCTGAATCCTTAGATGATCAATCACAAACAGATGTCATTTACACAGATTTTTCGAAAGCATTCGACAGGTTTGATCATAAAATATTGCTTAATAAACTAAGGTTTATAATGTGCGAATAATGTTTACATACATGTGTTCTTAATTTTAAGCTTTAACTCTTTTGTACTTTTGTTATAACCTTTTTTTTGTATTTACAATTTCTGTTTGTATTAAACTCTGTCAGAATCCCCCTGCCCTATAGTTGGGTCTTGTACCTGTTGGGTAGTGTATGAAATAAATAAATAAACCTTTAATTTTTTGTTTCCATTTATATAAAGAAAACAGCTTTATTGCATAGTACATAAGAATATTTTTTAATTTTATATTATTTGGGAATGTTTCATTAGGTATTTACAATTTATTATATCTACGTAAAAGTCGTTTCTGGAATTTATCGCTAACCTCCTGATCTTTAGTCATAAACGAAATTAATATTAACTCTGTGTAACATTAAAATACCTGAAACCACTGGCGGCTGTGAAATTTAGCTTATCCCTGTGTCTTAGTATTGGAGCATGGGACTCAAACAGTACTTAATGGAATAACCATTAATTATTCAGCCTATAAAAAAAGTTTTGCAGAAAAAGAAGCGATTAAAATTTGCGTAAAAAAATGATCGCCCTCTCAAGTTATTTCTTAGAGAGTTTGTAAAATATTTTTTCATCTCATCAGAAGGAACATGTATTGACAGATATCAAATTACAATAAAAAATATTGATTTTTTATAGTTACAGCTTTTTGAAATTTTCACAATCAAAGATCTAAAATAAAAGTTCAAAAAGTGATAACTTTATAAGAAATAAAAATTTACATTTGAAATTTTACCTCCATTAAAGGTAAAATCATATATTCTCGACACATGTACGTAAAACCAAAGCGTAAAGCTTGGGGTTGTCAGAGATGTGGCACGACTCTGCCAGGGAGAGCTGGACAATCTCTTCTTACCCGATTCCGTAGAACCAAACCGTATAGCTTGGGATTATCAGAGATGTGACCCAGATCGTAGGAAATTTCACGTATTTATATGATTTCCCGTGAGTGAGTTCGTTGTCCAAACTTGCAAGCTTGACGGAGATAGCCAAACGCCAACTTGTGCTCTCCCAACGAAATTTACCTCAAGATGCTTTAGGTGAAAAGTGATATAATGACTCTACTTATTAGCCTTTGATCCTATTCTTAGTAAAGCTATTACAACCTTACGTGTTTACGTTGGTTTGTTTATGTTATCGGTTTTCGGCTGGAGAATGCTTTGAGATTTTGTACAGTTTTGTCAACGTTTTAAAGATTAAATGAATACTGTGTGTTATTTTACTTAGCTGAATAATTTAGACTCTATAGTTTGAATGCATACGTTTTCTGACAAAATTCTAAGAAAACGATTTAGCCTTTTTATGTAATAGTTAATTTGGAACTTAATGATATAAATGCTTGGAAATAATTTAGTTTTATGTAATAATTATAGGAAATTCATTCGCGATGAAGCAGCCCAGGGCTGGGGTGCTTCAATACTTTGTTACAATTTTTATCGAATATAATCAAACAGCTATTTTAATATGAATAAATTAGATTAAATTGACATTGTCATAAATTCATAATAACTATATCGCAAACGTAACGTGCTTGAAAATTCACCTCTGAACAGAAATTTATTTCATTATTTCTTGCAAAACATAAATATCTATTAGCTGTAAATTATACTAAATCATAGTTTGTAGAGCAATTTATGTTTATTGCAGATGTATAACGAGGTATTTAAAAATAGTTTTTTTTATAATTTATATAATTTTCTTCCATAGATCGTTAAATACGAGTACAATTTAAAAATTAGACTAGACAAAATTAATTGTTCGTACTACTAGCTTTGTAAGTGACATTTTTTTACTTATGTCAGTGTTACGAAAGTGTCACTTACAGCTCACTGGCAAAAAAGTAAAAAATTTACTAAAATTATAAACACTTTTTTACTTGTCTAATTTTGGATCTGTATGATTCAGGTCTGGCTAATGTCCAGAGAGCTATCAGTAACTGTGTTTCAACATTTATTGATGCATGTCCCCCAAACTCTTTCGTATCTCTTTTTAAAAGTTCTTCATTTTGTGCCACATGCGTTAAAATAATCTCAAATGTAGTTGGCGTCATTCTGAAATGACTTTTAAACATCGATATACTGAATGCCAGTATAACTTCTTCATAAAAATTTTTACATTTTGGTATAGTATTGTTATACATCCTACAACATATACAATACGATTTTTAGACACGAAGGTTTTTTATTTAGCTCACATATTGATTAAAATTTCTAACAAATCAACGTGCAACTCGTCCTGCTTCATTATTTTATGCATTCTCCTATGTCGAGCTTGTTCCATTTCTATTAAAGCAGCTATTGCCCCAGGAATGAATAAAAAATTGTTCATTGTTTTCGATATATGTATTAATAAAATATCTGATGTGGCCAGCACAAATATGTAAAATATTTCAGTTTACATCAGCTTTATTTAAGTACTTGGAAAATATATTTTATTCGCTTGATATAGTAGACATGATTTATAATACAAGATAGATTTATTGGGGTTCAAAATAAAACAAAGAAGGTTTAGTGCCATATTCCCCAAAAAGAAACAATTATGCAGCTACGGACACGTGTTTCGGAGTTATTGCCCCTCATCAGCGTAGCGTAGCTACGGAATTGATATTTTTTTGTAGTCAAATACAAAAAAAGTTTGGATCCCGTTTTCATTGTATTTGGCCTTTAGAACAAGTGTATCAAATTTGAAAGCTTTATCTCAAAAACTGTGGTTGCTATCGCGGTACTACAGACATGCGGACAGATTTTTTTCTTAAAGTTATGTTTTTTCATTATAATTCGTCGAGATTCGTCCAGAAATGCAATAAAATTTTTTAAATTTTTTTCCCGAAATTGTACCTTTTTTCTTCTTTCATTCATTATGTCTCTTCTGGTGGTACCACATTCACCTAACTTAATGTGTCACCTAAAATGTTGTTGACAATCTTAACTGCCAAATTTGGGAGTCTCCCATTAATATTTTTTTGAGTTATCTTGGATACACATACGCATGAATGCACGCACGCACACACACACAAACGCACACATACGCACACATACGCAGACACACGCATACACACGCAAACATACGCAAACACACACAGACACACACACATCCACAAAGACACACACACACGCATCGACAGACATCATTCGGAAAATAATCAGAATTGATTCAGGGGGGTTCAAAACGTATATATCAATCAAAATCTCGAGGTAAAAAAAATCACTTCCTTATATTAGGTATAGGAAAATAAAAAAATAGGACCTAAAAAATAAATAAAATAAACAGCTATTTGACGTACGACGTATATGTCAAATGGCAATTTTTGAATCGAATCGTTTTATTGATAAATGTTATTCTAATAAATTCAAATGCTTCCGGAATCAAACCAACAAAACGCACCTATCGTCTGTTAAGGGCGGTATATCCACCTCCTGGTAAAGTTACCGAACACGATAAATTTGAGAATAAAATTGTTAAACCAGTAAAATAATAGGTACTATTTATCGGTTGTTGCAGAACAGTTATTCCATATGACAATATACTTCGCTGTGATAAATTTTTTGTAAAAGTAGAGACGTAATAATTAATATAAATCTGTTTGGTAACTACTCTACCAGATCAATATACCGGGCCTAACAGACTTAAATAAGATAGTGTGTATAATTTTGTTACAGTACCAAATTTCACATACGTATGTAATTTGTGCCTATGTCAACAAATAAAAAAAATCACAAATTTTTGAGAAGCATTTTTGGTTGGTTTTATTTTGATCTCTGGAATATATGGTAGTTTTCTTGTACAAACTTTTCAGACAGCTTATACATTAAAAATAAAGTGTAATATTTAATTGAACCTCTTGAATTCTCTCTATTCGTTAATTTCTTTTATTATTATTAATAATAGCTTTTCTGTTAATTATAAATCGTGCGTCATTGTAAGAGATTTAATAAATGTCCGTTATTAAAAAATAGTCTGATATTTTTTCTTTGAGCTAAATATAAATCAGTAAAAAATTTTGTTAATAAATTACTAATAAGATTATTTAATTAATTCTAAAATTTTACAGTTTAATCAGATTTAGGATCAGGTTCATTATAAAAAAAATTACTACTTGTTCGTATTGACGTCATTACCTCTCCAGCTTTCAAATAAATTAGGTTCAAAGAAAACAGTGTTCTTTGTCAAATATTCCAATGTGAATTGGTTAATTAATTTATTTAAAAAAAACGTACATAAAATATAAATATATTATACTTACTTAATAATATTTGTATTACACTTTAAAATGCTTTAACAATAAACAGTCATGTTTTCCTACTTTTTTCGGAACATTTTTTATATTTTTCCTTCTCATCTGGAAATATAAAGGAGTTAGCTGTAATCTTTTGAAAATGTTGACAAGGTATACAAAAAAAAATGTTTTGGTAAAGTAATTTCATTGTCATGCCTGTGTCAATAGAAGCAGCTAAAAAGGTAAATAAATCCAAGCATTCATATTACTTTATATTATAAATCTCGCGGACTGTCTAAACCGCATAATATCGTTTATCGTTTGTAGACAGTTATTTTCAACTCTGCTCAAAAATTGATAATAAGAAAGTAAAATATAATCACATATTAGAAACTATATAGTTTATAAAAGTAAAGTAGACTTTTCCGATATATTTATTTATATAAATACGTCTCTTAAGTATCTAATCGCCGAAATGGCGTCTAATTACACATCAAACTTGCCGACATTTATCCAAAGCTGCAAACAGATAAATATCAAACATCTGCGCTTATAATCCTTAAAGGTAACTGCGCACTTGTACGTATCTACAGACGTATCGGACGAATCGTATTATTTTTGTTAACATCGCACATTACATTTACGTATTTCCAGAGTCACGCTTTTTACACCTAAAAAGCTCAGTTCTATTTCTGTTACCAAAATGAACAGTTCAGATAAAGAGGTATTTGCCATTACATGCGCTTTAGAAGAAGAAGCAAAGAAAAAAAACGAAGGTTTTGGGTTCATAATATAAATATGAAGCGAGAATTGTATGGAGAATTTCATACTTTATTTGAAGATTTAGTACAGGATGATGTAAAATGTCAAAAATTTTGTGAGTTTCTGAATATAGTGCTCCCAACTATACAAAAACGGAACAGCACTTTTCGGGAATCGATTCAACCAACAGAAAGACTAGCACTTTGTTTAAGGTAAAAAAAAGAAAATTTATTTCACGTATTTAAAAATATAAAATTAACATAGAACTTATGTATTATAATGAATAATATGTAGAGCCTTGGTTGTCGTCACTAAATCGGCGATACTGTTGTGGAGACATAACTGAAAGGTTGCATTTTCATAATAATCACGTGTGCTTAATGAATCGCCTGAAGCAATTCTCATTTCTACGCATTTACATTTTCAAATAATTTTCATTTTATTGCTATTTGGTCTGCCAGTGGAAACGTCTTAACGGTTTGAGCCATTGACATGAAGAAATTTATTAGAGGATCCTACGAGGATGTTTCAGTTTTTTGTTTTTTGTGTAAATAGTTTTCAAACACTGAAGCCACTGAAGAATTGAAAGTAAATCCTTTAACTGGGGCTCGCCTTTTAATTTTTCGACTTGAAACGGTGTACTGCTTAATTCAGAATCGTCGTTGTAAACACTTTGCACGTCAAGCGCAGAATCTTGAGAAAGTTCTTCTTCCACTTCAGTTATTTCTTCTCGAATTTGATCATTTTGTTCTGTTGGGATATTAGTATTACGCTCTTCCTCTTCGAACAAATAAGGAATTAGAAACGTCAGCTCCTTGTGAAATTTTGGAGGCTTCATATTGGTTGTTGTTTGGCCGCTTTTTGTTTGGCGAAGTTTCTATGATTATCCCGTAGTCTCATCCATCGATCCCTACACTTATTATCTGAAAATAATTTATTTTTTTCAGATTTCTTGCCACTGGAAACTTTTAAACCCCAACACTTCAGTTACCGGTTGGGCGAGACAGCAGTGCGAGAAATAGTTTATTCAACTTGTCAAGTTATTTGGGAAACCTTACAACCTATATTTATGCCAGCTCCAGACGAAAATATGTGGAAAGAAATGGCAAGAAACTTTCATGATACATGGGATTTTCCAAATTTCCTGGTAGCAATGGATGGCAAACGTATTATCATACAAGCTTCTCCAAACAGTGGCTCGAATTATTTGTGTTATAAAAAAACATTTAGCATTGTATTATTAGACAAATATAAATTTATCGCGGTTGATGTAGGAGCATATGGAAAAAATTCGGATGGTGGAATATTTGCTTCATCTGCATTAGGGAAAGCTATGAAGAGAAATGAATTAGGTTTGTCCCCGGATAAGCAGCTACCAGGAACCCAGGAAGTATTATCCTATTTTATGATTGATGATGAAGCTTTTCTACTGAGCAAAAAATTTCATAAGACCGTATTCTATTGATCAAAGTAGGGCAGATGAAATAAAGAAGATATTCAATTATAGACTTGCAACACCCCCGTCCAATTGTTGGCATAACACAATAAGCTGGGGGTTGTACTTATTGACCGGTAGCTCAGTGAGCATGTCGTGAATTAGGGCTTCGATTGATTTGAGTTATCACCAAAATCTAGGCTGGGCGCCAGGACTTTTGCAAGTACCAAATAATTAAAATTTTATTTTAAAAGGTAAAGTTAACGTTAAAACTTGAATTCGGTTGGGAAGGAAGTTGAATAAAAAGATATTATTTAATAAAAAAATATAATAAAGACTGGTATACGGATGTACAATATATACAAGATATTAAAATGATATTGAAAAGGAAAAAAAAATGAAAAATGAAATGCCTGATCTCTCACAAATTTCTTCTGACCAAATATATGTGTTTACTGGGGACGAAGATCTTACGTAACTTTCAATGGGTTAGTCCAGCGAAGAATCCACCAACGGCTAGGCTCTTAATGGGTTCGGTGTCAATTTGACTCGCCACTGTCAGTACTGCAGTTACCCTTGAGAAAAAATGCCAGTTGTGTAAAATATCGTTTTTCTGCTCCACCCTGTATATAATGATCAGTTCGATCCACCAGTTATCCTCTTCTCTTGGTCCAGGTATTAACATAAAAAGGGGAGAGTTTTATGAGATCAGTATTACAGGCAAAACAAAGTTAAAAGCTGTGACGTTTGAATTGTCCAGCTACCTAGACAAAATATGAGTTAATACAAATTTACAGAGTAAATTGCAAACTAAACAAACTAGGATCGGTGTCCTACAATATTTTAGGAAGTTGAAGACTTTAACTAACTTAGGTATCAATAAAAATTAAGTTAAATAGAAAAAATACTAGTCCAACAAATAAATTAGGTGTAGCTATGATAATAAACAAAGTGAAATAGGTATTCCCTATATGTTAAGATATTTTTTTTACTAAAAGAAGTTAATCTTCAAGAAAATAGAATTTAGAATGTCTGTATACAGACAGACAACTAGAAAGATAACGTAAATAAATATTTGCTAAATATAAAGCAATATGAGAGTTTTTCAAATTAAAGGTAACGTTAAAATAAATCATTTATTTTTTCCTCGGAGAGAGGTTCTAATGAATAGCAGATAAAGTTAAATAAAGATATATACTTGACTATGTGTTTACTTTAGATAATTAAAAGTTAAACAAGTGCCAGACAACTAGGCAGGTATCTTTGCCAGAGAACTAGGCAAGGTTCCACTAGAGTAGCGTTCCTGAAGAAATACTAAGGAAACGTTCAAGTAAGCATTCGATATTTTAAATTTAGAAAAACCTTACGTTTCTGAGATCTGGTTGATAAATATATGCACTGGTATAAAATAATCCACCACAAAACAAATGCACCAAATTAGATAATTTTCACAAAGGTTATAAACAAATAGGTTTAGTCCAACCAGGTGTACCAATCTCCAAATGTCACCAGTCACCACTTTCAGAGTGCTACCAACGTGGCTAAGTGACCTAAAACATCAACAGGCAAAGACAGAAAACAACTAACTACGATACAAAATGGCGACATACGTTGCCAAGTAAATCTAAAATTTACAATAACCGAAAGTTAGTTTAAATTAACACCTGAAATTATTACAATATCAAAGTAATATTAGATAAATTGCCAGCAAAGCACGGTAAATTGATACTAATCAATATTAATAATGGCTGTTCCAAAGAACAACCAAGGTGAGCTGATCACCAAAAAGCAAATTCGCCCAAGGCGTAAATTAAGATAATTACGGTACAATATTATTATGAAAATTACCTCAAAGGTACTTTAAATCAATATAGCAACTTTTTAAATAATGATTATTAAATCACAAGATAATACCAGAAAACATATAAATTTTACCAGACCGCAGAATTATAGATGGTTTCAATCTGAACGCTACACTAGTAAGAAGAAGGAAGCCTCGTTCTGTCCTCCCACCCAAACTCGGTTATAGTTTGGAAAGAGACAGACATTTGAGAGTAGAGTATGAACAATAAAGATAGATAGATATTTAGTGCAAAAATCTGCAAAACCGACTGTTCCAGTAGAAATCAGTGGCGCCATCTGGACTAGACTGGCAGAAACTTAATTCATCGTGGAACAACAACAAACTGGAATGAAATGACTGGCAATTTCGTTACAGACTAAGCCAAGTGCGTAATGTTTCAGAAAATAGCTTTGGAATTCTTGTACGAAACTTTAGAATTTTTGAAAGAAAATTATGTGTGTCACCTAATCATTTAAACATTGTTGTCAGTGCATGTTGTTGTTTAAACAATTATTTAAGAAATGACACATGTTACTGGAATGAAAATAATTTGGCTGTTACCAAAGACAATGCGGAAGGTTTGAGGAACCTAAAAGGGATTGACCCTAATATTAGTATAAATATGTAATATTTCTACATACCTAGTAATACATATTTAAAACAGTTTATTTTAAAATCGTCAGTCCCGTCTTCAAAGAAAAACGGCCCAATGATTCTTCCAGACCACAATGCACACCTTACAGTGACACGTTTTGGATACATTGCTTTCTCATGAATCATTTGTGGGTTTTCTGAGCTTCAAATGCGACAGTTTCTCCTATTAACGAGGCCATCGAGGTGAAAATGGACCTCATCACCGAAAATGATTTTGTCCGCAAAATCAGCAATCACGTCTTGTTGTTCAAGGATCCAATTGGTGAACTCTCTTCGCTGTGCATGGTCTGTTGGCAGAAGTTGTTGAGTCAATTGGACTTTGTAGGTATGGAGATGCAAATCTTTAGTGAAAATACGCTGAAGAGTGGCTGTTGTAACGTCCAATTCTTGTGCACGATGACCAATCGAAGTCCCTGGACTCTCGGCCACGCTCTCGCGAACTGCCGTGTTGTTTTGTTCTAAACTACCTCTACGAGCTCGGGTCGTGTGTTTCACATCACCAACTGAACCAGTACTTTCGAAGTTTTCGATTATTCTTTTCACAGTAGATGAATGAGGAACATTATTTCGACCGAAAATTGGACGCACGTTACGAATCGTGGCAACAAACTCACCATTTTGATAATAATGTTTAACAGTCAGGACGCGTTGTTCTATTGTGTAATGCTCCTTGTTTACTAACTCCCATCTGTCTCCTATCGACCTGGCATGTCATAATCTTGTAACATCATGGAAGTCAAACTGGCGTGCAATTTTAATCTTGCGCTCTTATTGAAACACCTTTACTAGATTGAGTGGTGGTGAGAGGTATGTGAAACTTCTCATATGGTCCAAATGCTACTATCCGACCGACATCATAGATGTCTCTGTGGCGGATAGTGATTTGCGAAGCAAGTACCGAGAGCGGCGACCTCTAGCCCAGGTGGACTAAACTGCTGTTATTAAATATGATTTGAACGGAACAACTACTCAGCGGGTGAAATACCCCGACCTGCATTGGATTATACCTTCAAATCATGATAGATCGGTAGTAAATATCATTTGTCAATTGGCTACCGATCTATCATGATTTGAAGGTATAAGCCAATGCAGGTCGGGGTATTTGCCCGCTGAGTAGTTGTTTCGTTCAAATCATATTGAATAACTTTTACTAGATGTCAATAAAAGTACTAAATACAAGAATATAGCCGAAGGAAAGAGCATTATAATAGCTTTCCGTTACCTACCTTCATATAAGAAAAGAGATTGAAACTGAATATTTTAAGTTAAAAGTAGCATGATTTTTATTAAGAATCAAACTTTATCCATGGAAATATTTTGTGACTCGAATTTTTATTTATATTTATAATATAGTTTTGATAATATACAGGGTGATCCTTAAGTACACCGAGATAATTCATCAGATCATTCCTGAACCAATTTTGAGACGAATGAATGAATCTCTGATGACAATGTTGTTTTGATTATTTCTCTGTTTTTGGACTTCAAATATTATGAACAAGTTTGAATTAATACTGTCACCACTGTGTTTTAATACACCCTAAAACCTAAAATGGTTCATCGTACAAGAAAGACTCCAGTTATCTTTTTTATTCTATTTCATGTAATTTTTCGAACAAAATATTAAATTTCCGAAAACTCAGTGGCGTATCACTTTTTCAAAGGAAAACGTCAACTAAGAAACTCACCTGAACACCCCTGTAGGATTCTAACAAAAATAAATTCAAACCCAAAGTATTTGTAAGTATTCATTACACACCGAGTTTCATAAAAAAATCTTCGCGCATTTGAAAGATATCAAGGAAATTCTTTTTTTATCGACATACAGTATCTCTGAAACGAAGCAGTTAAAGACAAAGGTTTTTCTTCTCAAAATAGGCTCAGGAGTTATCTCCTGAAGTTTCTCGGTGTACTTAAGGATCACTCTGTATACCTAGCTAGTTAAGTTAATAATTTAAAAATAGATAAATCAGGTATAAAAACAAGGAACGATAGTGTTTATGTTTGCTGTTTTTTTCTCGATTGACGTCAATAGTCAGGTTTTATTATATAACGTACAAATTTAAAAATTTATTTAAATACATATACAAAACTGTTGATAAACCATTATGGAATATTAAATAAATAGTATTTGTAAATTATTTTTTTTTTATAAATTGCTAATATATTATTAAAAAATTATCAGCTTTTAAAAGTGGTACCACTTTAAAAACATTATATGGTGTCATTGCCCTGATTTTCAATAGTAATCGTTGCGTCTGATATTTTAATAATGGAATCTTATTATTCATTTATATGCACAGGATGTCCCACTTTTAAGTACCAAGACTTTGATATTCGAGAGAGGACCTCATTTTAACAAAAAAAGTTTCAATAAACATACATCGTATTTCGGTCGGTTTTAGAAATACAGGGTGAGTCTTAAGTGTGTAGTTATATTTAAACCACCGATTCTTGACATCTGTAGAAACCCTATGACACATTTTTTTTTAATTTCCACGTGTAACCAAGTTATCGACTTTCAAAAAAATATGATGAAACTGTTTTGGAACTGCTGGTTACTGGAAACATTCTATATCTTAGCAGAAATGATGTAATGGACTGAAGCAACGTTGCCGCATATCTTATGCAATTCTCTCACCTAGGCGCGATTTTACAATCGTAAGTTAACGTAAGTTGAAGGTTACCTAGTATTATATTTTCACAAAAATCGATGAGATTCTAATACAAACCACTTCAACTAAAAGTTACTTTAGCATAAAATATTTGTTGCTATAACCACTTCCAAAACAAATGTAAAATTGAAAAATCGAATTCTAAAAGTGTGAGTTTAGCTAACCCACGATTGTAAAACCGAGCCCTAGCATTAAGTTCATTCCCGAATTTATAATAACATTGGATGAAATAATTAGCTACTTAAACGATTAATTGCTCCACTTGAAATAATTTTTAAACATTTTGAAATACCTTTCAATGTGAGAAATGTACAATTTTGACTTTCTTGCACCAATCAATATTTCTTTTTAAGAGTTTCATATGGAATGTACAACTAAAACTAAATTTTCCGATGAACAGTAAACTTTTTTAGGGAATCTCGAGAGGAATTTAATGTTCCCATCTCATTATTTCAAAGTTTATAAAAGGATTATTCCTTTTAAGAAGTAGGTACTTACCCTCTGCTGTTACAATAATTTGAAATGTGTAGGTGTTCAAAGAATAAATGAGCTCTCTGCTATTTTAATTGGCCTCTAATAGTAAAACACTGAAGGTGCAACACAATATCAGGTGATAGAAAATAATTTGCAGTATTTTCACACACTTCTGTCACTTTTTACACTGGTCATACCCAACAGTTTGCATTTTATTCCTCCATAATACTCTGGACGGTTAGAAGGATAGTATACGTCATTTTTTATAAAAAAAGATAATTTTTTTCTTGAGAAAACAGCACTTTATTCGGGATAGGCCAATACATGATAAAAATTCAACTACATCATAATGTGAACTGCGATATTAGCGTCGCATATCTAACTTATGATCTTCACCCATCTAACCACGCACCTAATCAGTGTTGCCAGACATACCATTTTCATGGTATTTATACCATTATTTTCCTTTGTGTACCTGCAGTTTTTTTAAGTAATAAAACTATTATTTAAAAATTTCTTCCATTTTACACCAATATTAGCAAAAGTTGATAAAAAATTAAATTTAGGTCGTCAGCCCCGACCTCGGTCAGTTCTTCCATTAAAAAAGAGTAAACTGAATTAAATTTTATAGCGTGTACGTAGATCTTTATAAATCGGAACCTCGCGTAAACAGCGCCAGTTGTGCAAGCCTAAATAAATAATAGTCTTTTGCTGTTTTCTGTTGTTTCTGTTGTGATGGTAAGACCCGTTTTTTCACTGCTCAGTTAGCTAAATTAACCGTCAGTCAGGTCAATAGAAATTTTTTGAAAAGCATCATGATTTATTTATAATGAGATTTATAACCTATGTGAAAATCTCACACATCTGGTAATACTACACCCCATGTAAAAATCAGTGTTATTGTAATTCGCGTACCTGTCTGCGTTAGCATTTACAAAAATGTGTTTAATGACGTTATTATAGTTTTTTGTGATTAAATTTGTGATTCGAAGTTTTGAGTTACTATGTTACCGAAATTTATTATTTATAATTTGTTCCTTTGGTGGTTCATTTTGTGAAAATTAGTGATTAACCATAGCGACTAGTTTTATTATTTTAATGCTGGATATCTTAAAGGCATATTTTCAAGTAGATGAAAATGCTAGACAAGCAAAACGGGTATGGCATGCTATCCAAACGTCAAGCCCATATGATATATTCATGTAGTAACTGTTGTATTAGGTAAGTAAACAAATCTGCTTTCTCGTTCTTTTAAAGTAAATGCGTCTTTTTAAAATTATTGTTTTCATCTTTGATTCATTTTTAGAAATGAACCATATTAAACTTGAACTATAAATTAGAGACAATAATAATAATTTAAAATACACAGAAAAAGTATTGCATATTTTTAATATTTGGTGTTCACGGGACGAGATCTGTTTATTTATAAAAAAAAATGTCAGGATTACCTAATTTTACAAGGAAAAATAGGTAAACAGATACTTTTAACACCTTTTATTTTAAGAGCAAGCTACAAGTGACAAGTGTCGTTTTCCACAAAGAACTAATCAATCGCGCCTTGGCCGCCTTGAAGTTTATTTCTTATTTTCGGCCGGTGTGTACAGATATCATGCTTTCTTAAAAAGAGCTCAATGTTTTATAAACTATTACATTTGTTTTCGTGCGGCGTCTACACTGATATTAAATAAGTCTAATACCGTCTCACAAAATGTCCGTGACAAAAGGGTAATAATTTTTTTTAAAAATTCAAAATTTGCAATTCATGCAATACATGCAATTATAGGATAATTGTGATGACGAACTCTGACAGTAGCAACACTGCCTTCAGTTACGTCATTTCTGTGAACGACGTTTACAAAGTTATCCGGTGACTATCAAAATGTCAGTGGCTGGAGGACGAAAAAAATTATCAGAAATTAAAAATTTGTTTTTGTTCAAAAAATTATTTTGACAGTGCCAATCAATTGTACACGACGATATATTGAGGGTTAAAATATAACTACGCATTTAGAACTCACCCTGTATAGGGCGTTGAGAATTATTATAAGTCAACCAAGTCGACGAAAGCACTGTTGCTAAACTAGTAGTGGATGACCACGCCCTCCGCCAATTGCGATGTGCATGGGGTTGTACTCATATCCCACCGATGTAATTTGATTTCTTGACATTTTCTATCCTTATTACTTCCTCACCCCTCAAAGTGAGGCAGTTATGTATTCGTGAAAAAAATATTTTTGAAAATTTTTATTGCATTTCTGGACGAATCTCTACGAATTATGACGATACACAAAATTTCAGACAGAAAAATTTTTCTGTCTGTGTGTGTGTGTCTGTGTGGTTCGCGATAGTAGCTACAGTTTTTGAGATAAAGCTTTCAAATTTGGTACACACATTCTAGATGTCAAGAATGAGATTGAGTTCATGTGTTTTCGTTTTTAGATAGATAACAGAAAAATTTTAACAGTGATTTATAGATTTAAAGACATTTGCTGAGGACTGCTTAGTTGGTACAATATCGGAGATCCTTTCCACACAGCGTCATCTTATGGATTTGCAGTTGTCTGATTTATGTATCTGTTTATATTTATCAAACATGGAGTTTATTGAAATTAGATATATTTGTACGTAATTTTAACGTGATATTCAAATTAAAGGAACATTTTAATGTTACATGAAAATTCCACACCAATATGCGTGTTTTTACATATTTCACTTTTCAGAGGCAAATAACCCAAAACAATATTTTTTATTTCATATATTTTATATTTACTTAATGTTTTTCTTAATAGTTATTGTTCAGATAATCTGCTGACGCAAATAAGTATTATTTATAGACTTTAACAATATGTAATCTATCAAAATACGTCTTTTTGATCGAATAACGTACTTTTTTATACAATATTTTTAAATAAACTTGTTTCAAAACACTATTTTTCTAATTCTTTTCGACAGTAAGGAATAAATATTATAACTTATAGCTCAAAACTTTTCCTCTAATAACATTTAATGTATTCATTTATTCTAGTTGGTTGTCATTATGACGATATTTGCACCATTATTTTAGCAATTTTGAGGCAGTCTATACTCGTATACATATGTATAGTCTATTTTATGAGGGCCACCCCAGATATCTCGCTAATATCCATGGTGGAAAAAATTGTGTCAATAAAATTTATATGACAGTGAAAATTTAAATCCGAGATCTACTTTGTAAGATGTGTACAAAAAATTTAAAAAAATAGAAATAGTTCAAACGCTTATATATTCCTTATTTGAAAACATATGAAAAAAATAAATAAAAAAGAGATGAAAGTTAATGGCGATGTTATAGGGAACATAGCTGTATGGTTCAATGGTTTTCAGAGCGTACTGTTTTTGTTGTGCTCACTTACAAAAAAATTTACGTTATATTTTTATTTGCCTACAATTGTTTTGTTTTAAGATATAGGGGAAAAACTTCGGTATACAAGTTTATTCGGATTGTAAAGGGAACACGACTGGTTTATTAGTATTCCAGAATATTATCATTTTAAATGTGCACTATTGAGTTCATATTTTTTTTATGAATCAAGAAAGTACACAAAAAACAATAAGATTTGGAAAAATTTAACCACACATTAAATATTTATTAGAGAATAACCCTAAACGTGCCACCAAATATTATGATAAAAATGGAGGAAAGCAGTGGACTCAACTCACTGTCCTGTGGTACTCCAGTGTTAATGTTAACAATGTCAGAGTGAGTTTTGTTACCTTCCTCCTTGATCTGTACCATCTGCTGTCTACCAAAAAGGTATGATTTTAACCAATTTTAAGCGGAGCCTCTTATTCCATAAGCAAACAGTTTTTTTAGGAGCAATTCATGATTATTTATATCGAAGGCCCGTGAAAAGTCATAGTAGATTCCAACTGTTTTTAACTTATCATTAAAGTTTTGCAGGATATGCTCGTAGAATGACAGTACAGTATCTTGGGTAGATTTCCTCTTGCGGAAGCCATATTGTTGAGGAGCCAGCAGACCGTACTTATCTAGAAACGAGGTGAGCCTTTTCTCGAAGGCTTTCTCATAAATGTTTGAAAAAAAGAATGCAGAGCTATTGCTCGGTAATTATTCAACTCACTTTGGTCACCTTTTTTGAACACGGGCACCACAATGGCAGTTTTGAGTTCATCTGGGAAAACACCATGGTCAAAAGATATGTTTATTGGATATACTAGTGGAGACACAATTGACTCGATGATGTCCTTTAGCAAGCAACAAGCTATCTCATCTGTTCCAGATGATGTTTTGGTGGACATAGATGAAATTATATCGTACATCTCACTGGGTGTTACATGTGAGAGAAACATGGATTTATCGGTAGGAATTGCCTTGAATTCATTAAACCGGGAAAATTTGTTGTTAGCGATTTGACAGATTCTATGAAATAATTGTTTAATTTATTAGCTTTTTCAAGATTGGAGGTTATAATTTCGTTATCAACTTTTAATTGGGGTATATTGTAATTTTTGGCTTTACCAACAGTCTCATTTATTATCTTCCACGCAATTTTGGATTTATTGTCTGAACTTGTTATTTGATTGCCATAAAACTGTTTTTTAGTTATTTCAACCTTATTCTTATGATTTTTATGTAAGATTTTTATATCTAAGAAACAAGTCATGATCATTAGGAAATATTTTTGTTAGCTAGTAGATCTCTTTAATAAGTTTACTCTCCTGTATAAGTTCATTAGTGATCCACGGCTTTCGCTTAATATAATTGTTGGTTTTGACATTTTTAATTGGAAAGGCCATATTAAATAAACTCGTAAAAGTACTTAAGAACACAGTAAATTTTTCTCTATGAGTCTGATCATTATATACCTCTAACCAAGTCTCATTTTCAATTAAATATTTAAAATGATTTCTATTTTCAATAGTCAAGATCTTCTGTGTATGAACATGTCAGGTCTAGTTATATTATGGCAATTTGTACTAACAATCTGGCCATTATCGTGTCAACTACTAGATCAGATAAATCAAGGGTAGTGAAAATATTATCAGTGAGCGTCTTACTATTATCTTGTATTCGCGAAAAGTCGTACATGCATTGACTATAGCCATAAAAGTGCAGTAATAGCCAAGGTCTTATTGTCATTTCTCCGAAAATTATAATTAAAATCACCACAAATAAACTTTGGACCCCTAAAATCCTTAATACCATTTAGTAAGCGTTCAAGCGAAGATATAAAATAATCATGATTTGCTCCAGATCTGTAAATGGCATTAATGCAAATATTTTGGTTGTAAATATTTAAAGTTACTGATACAGCCTCGAACAATTGTTCTTTTACTTCAATGTAATTTAAGGCCCTACTATAAAATCTAAAATCATTCCTAACGAGTATAGCTATTCCACCACCCTTCTTCACATCCATAGAGTAAAAATTAGCTGTTATATAATTCTCAACGTTAAGGGTTTTGGCTTCTTCTTCATTTAGGCATAGTTCAGTTAGACAAATAACCTCTGGGTAGTTATACGAGTGTAGTAGTAGTATCAATTCAGGCACCTTGTTTCTAAGGCTACGGATGTTGAGGTTAAGGATTCTGGTGCCAGGTATTAACACTACCATGTATTTTTATTCTACATTTGCTCATCTATGCCAGAAGTCACTTAGCTAATTTACTATCTTTCAACTTTAACAATACGTATAATACTCGTAATGAATTGACATTAGCAGTACCCATTCATAAATTAACATTATTTGAAAAAAAGACCTAAATATTTGGCAATAAAAACTTATAACACCTACCTAATTCATACAAAATTTTCCATTACGAGCAATTCTCTCGTATTACATCTCCTTTTGAAACTAGTATATTTTTATTTGTCATCTCTCTCTATTCAATCGATTCTCAGCTGACCGCGGAGCACTGGTATTATAATACTACTAAATTATCTCGAGATATTTTTAAAATATTTAATCGAAATAACTCGATTAATCTTATAATCGAATTATTCGAATTATTTAATTCGATTCTTCCCATCACTAGTCACTAATACAGTGTTCAATATTCAATTTTAATGCATGAATTGTGTCTAGTTTATTGGCATAAACAAACGACTTTAAATAACCCCACAAAAAGTAGTTCAAAGGAGTTAAATAACAACTTCTTGGAGGCCAATTGACATTATCATTTTTCGAAATAATAGCCTCACCGAAATTTTCACGCAATAAATTGATTGTGTCTAGGGCTGTGTGGCACGTAGCGCCGTCTTGTTGAAACCAAATGTTGGTTAAATCAATATCATTCAATTCAAACCATAAAAAGTTCGTTATCATCGATCCGTACCGCTCACCATTTTCAGTAATGGCATCTCCGTTCTCATTTTCAAAGAAATAAGGACCGATGATGATGCTACCATGCAAAAAATCATACCAATCGGTTACTTTTACGGAATGTAAAGGTCTCTCGTGTATAATTTGTGGATTTGCTTCCCATCAGTAACGACAATTTTGTTTATTTACCGATCCACTGAGGAGAAAATGAGCGTCATCTAAAAAAAATCAGCATCATTTTCGAGTTCCAAGGCAAAATCAGCGAATTCAAGGCGTTTGCGATGATCCAAGGGCTGCAATTCTTGTGTGAGAACAATTTTGTAAGGATGTAAACCAAAATTCTTCTGTAAAATACGCCAGGTGGATGTTGCAAACAGTCCCAACTCTTGAGACGCCTTGGAAGCGATAAATTTAGGTCTTCAACAACACTTGCCTGAACGGCAGCAATATTTTCATTACTTCCAGCAGCTCTTTGTCTTACTGGCATGTAAACATTGTGTAAAGAAAAAGTACCCTCAAATCGACCAACTTTCTGACGAACGCTCAATGGCAAAAAACGAGAAAAACTGACTAAAACCTAAATAAGTAAAGTTATAGTCATACACACAGCAAGCCTTATAAATTAATAAGACTGACAATCTGGCTGCACTACTAGAAAAATCAATCCTCTTCACGTCCAGTAGTGAATATATATAGTCACTACTGATAATAGATTATCAGTTCAAAGTTTAGTTTGTTCAAACATGAATGCTCTATAAATTTATTGTAGTGTGTTGTGAATTGTGATGCAGTTGTTCCATTTTACCAAAGTTTCCGAAATTTTAGTAAACTTTCTATTTATTATGGATTCAGTTCTTGTTTACAGTGTGTAGAACTGTTATTTTTTTGCTTTTCGGAAAAAGTCTTTTCAAAAAGTTTTACTTGCCTGAAAAATAGAATTCGCGATATCCAATATACAGGGTACACAATAATTATGAAAACCTGAAAATAGGATAAGATCCCCTATCTTTATTTTTACTTTCTTATACCTAATATAAGGAAGTATAGTAATCGTGATTTTTTTTCGACCTCGAGATTTTGATTGATATATACGTTTTGAACCCTTCTGAATCCATTTTGACCGAATGATGTCTGTCGGTGCGTGTGTGTGGATGTGTGTGTGTGCGTGTGTGTATGTGTGTATCCGCAATAACTCAAAAATACTAATGGGAGACTTCCGAAATTTGGCAGTTAAGATTGTCAACAATATTTTAGGTGACACATTAAATTTGGTGAATGCAGTATCACTAGAAGAGACTAATGAATGAAAGAAGAAAAAAGGTACAATTTTAGAAAAAAAAATGAAAAATTTTGTATTGCATTTCTGGACGAATCTCGACGAATTATAATGAAAAAACATAACTTTAGGGAAAAAAAAATAGAAATTTGATAATTTGATTGAGAGTTAGTAATAATTTTGATGTAATATAACATGTGTTTGACACATCATTTCGCCATATTGGATATGCCATTTCATTTCCAGATTTAAATTTTTGTCGATGTTTGTAAAATTTTTGATAAACTTGTCCACCATATTGGATTCACCATTTAGTTTTTAGTCATTTTATCTTCGGATTCGTAATTAGCGACCTTGAAAGCCCCCAGATGCCAATTAATGTTTATATCAAACTTGCTCGAGATTTTGGCCAGCTTTTCCGGTTTCTTTGCCAGTGTGGAACGAAGTAGAAAATTTTGTAAATTTAATATCATAAAAAAACATCAAATGGTGGGTGCTAAACATTTAAAATTAGAGAAAAATTTATAATGTTATGGTATAAATTTATGCTTTTACTCATCAAAGAATAAATATATTTTATACATTGTTGTGAATACCTGTCCTGCTATCAATCATATTTTCACCTGCTAACAAGTTATAATTTCAGCAGGTTTTCTTATATATTTAGATTGTGGTTATAAGCAGGCGTTTTTTTATTATAAATTGTATATTTTTTTATCTAAATAAATATTATCATTAAACATTAATTTACTTTTTTACCGACATTAACACCACGTTAATAGGATAATATAGACATTCTTGCGATAATCGGAAATGTGTGTTGAACGTATAGTATGCATGAGGAACGTTTTTATGATAACTGCTATTTAATTAAAAATTATTTTGCATTATGAATCACCAACTACAATACATAAAAAGTTATTACGTATACCCATACTAATATTAATTTATACTATACCTATTTCCTGTATTGTAAATTTATGTTATGTATTTTTAATACCTATTTTAATAACATTGTTGCGTTGTAATTTTGTTGTTTGAAACAGGAATTCTAATAAGTGGATTGACTGAAAATTACAGGATCTCAGAGATAACTAGATAGTTCAAAAGATGGTAAATATTTATTCTTAGCAGTGGCGTCTGATGAAATTTAGGTTATGTTAATTATCTCATATCTTAGTATTGGAGCACAGGAGCCATGCGATACTTTCAGGCATCACTATCACGAATAAACGAAGAACTTTTGTAGAAGAAAAAAATAGCAATTGAAATTTGTTTGAAAAATATCTGATGTGGCCAGCACATAACTTTTTTATACAAGTATATATCATCCTGATGTAAAAAAATTATTCTATTTAGTTCTTAACTTACTTCCATTAAATTTTAATAGCGTGCCTTGAAATGTTTCATTAACATTTTTAACTAATTAATTATCATCGTCATTCGATACTGTCAATAATAATTCATGTCATATATTTTAATAATTTCTTCTTATTGACATTGATATTTTTGTAACTAAATTAGACATTTCAAATGTCAAACTGTAAAATTTATCCTAACCCCATTTTATGAGGTCAAATGTATCAAATATTTAAGTTCAGTTTTATTTAAGTAATTGGAAAATATATTTTATTGACTTGATATAGTAGACATAACTTACAATCTTTCATCAAGAATATATTTATTTGTAAAAGCAAATACAAAAAAAGTTTGGGTCCCGTGGACCTCCTTTCAGCTGGCCAATTTTGCTCATCATCGAATTTATCATCGTCTTTGACCTTTAAAACAAGTGTACCAAATTTGAGAGCTTTATCTCAAAAACTGTGGCTGCTATCGCGATACTACAGACATGCACACAGATTTTTTTCCTAAAGTTATGTTTTTTTCATTATAATTCGTCGAGATTCGTCCAGAAATGCAATAAAAATTTTTAATTTTTTTCCCCGAAATTGTACCTTTTTTCTTCTTTCATTCATTGTGTCTCTTCTGGTGGTACCACATTCACCAAATTTAATGTGTCACTTAAAATGTTGTTAACAATCTTAACTGCCAAATTTGGGAAGTCTCCCATTAGTATTTTTTGAGTTATCGCGGATACACACATACACACACACACGCACCGACAGACATCATTCGGAAAATAGTCAGAATGGATTCAGGAGGGTTCAAAACGTATACCTAAATCAATCAAAATTTCGAGGTAGAAAAAATCACGATTACTATACTTATATTAGGTATAAGAAAGTAAAAAATTTGAAAAACTGTGTGTCTCACCAGGTTATTTTCTAGACAATTTGTAAAGTATTTGCAAAATGTTTTTTTCAAAATCAAATGAAAAATGTCGACAGATTTCAAAATTCATCAAAAAGTATAATCTTTTGGATACCTTAAAAAAATAGATATGTACTTTTCATTTTATAAATACTGCCTGTATACCATTAACACACTGGTTTAAGTAGACCGTTAGAGATAGTTCATTCGTCACTCAGTCAACACAATCTTTTTTGTGGAAAAAAACTTTGCATATTGTGGGAGAAATAACGTTTTTAAGATTACAGGGTGTTTAGACGTTAAAATAAATCTTCTGGTTCTAAGGCTGGGAATCAAATACGAATAATTCGAGTATTCGAATACGAATTATTCTAATGGGAAATTATTCGAATATTCGAAATATTCGAATACTCGAATACTCGAATATATTCGAATATTTGATTATATTTGAGTAAATTTGAATATTAAAATATATTATTAAATTATGTACGAATAGGTATGCAGTATGAATCCAACCAAAGTAGGTAGATAGTAGGTATAGGTAGGTACCTATTCTAAAATACAAATATATAAATAGACCACATTAGTGGTACGTTTTACTCCCAGTCAAACTATTCCATCTCTTTCTCGCCTCGACCTTATTCTTACTGTACTAAGGCAGGGGTTAAAATTAAATTTTAAATTTTAGAAAACCTGTAAATATTAACCTATTGACTTTTCATGTATTTGTTTTACCTTCACAATCTGCGTCTTTTTTAAAAACATTCTAATTTTAGAGCACTTTTATTTTTTTTTGAAAAGGAAAAATAGTTATGACACAGAAGTATAATAAACTAGCTCTGTTTTCGTTTTATTTAAGCTTCAATAGTTAAATGTGAACAATAGCGCCTCAATCTTAAAATAAAATACTAACTAAATAATTCTGACCTTTAAAGCACATGTACAGGAGACATACCCTATTGTGTGTATGGAAAGCAAATCAAATTGCCTGCTTAGTGGATTACGTCACGACTATTATTATGGTCTATCCAACCAAATACTCAAATAGAGTATTCACTATTCACTAGTATTCAGTGCTATACCTATTAATAATGAATATTCGAGGATCCGGATTATTCGCATTATTCGAGTATTCGAATATTCGAATTATTCGAATATCCGAATAGTTCGAATATTCGAATATTTTTTCGAACGAATATTCGAATACTAAAATCTGGAAAATTCCCAGCCTTAGACTATAAACACACAATATCACACAATATCCGTATTAAAAATTAATTCTCTTGAGCAGTAGAATAACATTTCCAAAATTAAAAAAATCAGTATATCTACAGGGTTCCATGTATCCAGTCCATTTATTTTAGATCAATTTTTCACTATGCAAATTTCAAAAAACTGTAATTTTGTTAAAAAAAACAAAATTTTTTTATGAAATTTGAAATTTGCTAACAGTAATGAATATTAAAAGTTATACCTAATAAGGTACCAAAGTCGTAATCGTCTCGCGTGCTTGGCTCAGTGCTTACACGTTATGCTTGAGACCAAGGGGGTCTGAGTTCAAACCCTGGCTAGGGCATGGATGTATAGTGGCGTTTTTAAAATACCGAGACGATAACACCACGGCAAATAAATCATCATCGACAAGGGTAGGTAATAGAAAATTAAATATTCCTAGGACTACGATTCGAAGAGTTTTGATGAAACACAAATATCGTCCGCACAAGCCGACTACCGTATAAGGGCTTCAGGAAGGCGATTTTCCTAGAAGAATGGAATTTTGTAATGGGTATGTTAATAAATGTCAGGAAAATGCCAACTTTAGCAATAGCGTTGTTTGGAATGATGAAACATATTTTTGTAACTGCATAATTATCATCATTGGGCTACTGAAAACTCTGGACTGCATGCCCAACGCAGATTGCAGAGAGAAATTGTAATGTATGGTGCGGCATTTATGGTACACATGTTTTCGTTTTCCTGTTACATTAAGATCATTGCAATAAAACAATAATTTTAATCTTCAACAAGCGTATACGCTATTCATTTTTTCTTTAAGTAAAATTAGAGTTTTATTATTTTTATAACAATACATTAACGGAACAAAGGTATCTAAAGATCAAATTTTACCGGCAATTAGAGTAATAGTGTCAGAAAATCAATTTCATGATGTTTAGTTCCAACAGAACGGTTGTCCAGCCCAGAATTCCAGGGAAGTTAAAAACTTATTAAGAGTGACTTTCGGAGACAGAATTATTTCCAATGGTGGTCCAATACCTTGGCCTGCTAAATCACTAGACATTCCCCTTTGGGTTTTATCCTGTGGTGGTATGTTAAGAACAAAATTGATGAGTTTGAACCTCCTGAAACTGTAGCAGTGCTTGAAGAAAGAGTACGAGACCTATTTGCTGGCATTAATAGGAATGCCATCCGGTGAGTGACCAATACCGTTTTAGAAAAATGCCAAAGATGTATGACCAAAAATGGTCAACATTTTGAACATTATGTAAATAATAGTTATGTTTTAAACGGTTTTTTTATTTGTCGTAAGATTTTTAACGCTAATAATATAGGCAAATTATTTCATGAATTGTTATTGGTGAATAATGATCATTTATTTTAATTGTTAGTTTTCATTTATAATTATTATTAGTAATTATTTAGAAAAAAATTTTGTTTTTCATCAAAAGGTAATTCTCTACTTACGTAAAAATTAAGGTACATTCACTGTATTATGGTATTTATTTTGCGGTGTTGCCATATCTAGTCGAAAAATAGTTTTAGTAAGATTTTTTTTAATTAGTCAAATATCCAATATAGCGCCCATCAGAAAAATGAACTTGATGATGGTCTTCAATAATCGAAACGTTGAAACTAAAATCTGACTAGACAGCTATATCCTATGAAAAAAAATGTTTTGAGAATGTTTTTACAGATTTAAAAAATATTGAAAAAGAAAAAAAGTCATTGCTGATATTAGAAAATACAATAATCAACTTTTTCGACGATATACATATCAAAACCCCCAACAGCTGGTAGTTTTGAAGGTGGTTATTAGTTGGTAATAAATTATAGTTTAAAAAACTAAAAAAACACGCTTTAATAGTAAACCGAACTAAAAAGTAAAAAAATAAGAATGAAGTGATTGACAGAAAAAGATATCAATTGTTATAAATATTTTATTGGTAGCTATTAATAATAGTAGAGTTATTATAAAAATATAGTAAAAAGCACCCTACGCTTTTTACAATAAATGAATTTTTTTGTCAATCACTTATTTTTTACTTCTTAGTTCGGTTTGCTATTAAAGCGTGTTTTTTTTAGTTTTTTAAACTATAATTTATTTTTTTATTTTTTAGTCATGAAATGAAAACAAATGTAATAGTCCTCAAGAATTTTTGTCGAAATTTTTTAATTAAAATTTTTTTCAAAATTTATTTATTTGAATTAATTTCGGATTTTTTTATTTTTTATTTTCTTTTTTTAAATTATTGTATTGCTATTGTTGAATTGCTGTATATTTTGACAAGACGAAAGAATTAAATGCTTAAAAAAACATTCTTATCGTAAATTGGTAACTAGTTCATATTGTATTTCAAGTATAGTATGAGTTGCGGTATTCAATTAGTGGTTAACTTTCTGCCAACTTATCTTAGATGCGATATTTTGGTGAATGCGCCGATCATACAACTTTGACATCCGCTTAGACAATTTTTTTAAGAGAAATGCGTCGATACGCATTCAAATTATTGTATTGTCATCGGTCCTTACGTGTGCAAATTTTCAATTTAATCAGACGTCTTGAGGTTGATGAAAATTACGTTGAAAGATTCTGTTACATAGATAGATACATACATAGATACATATAGGTGAAGCTAATATAAAACATGTTAACAAAATAGTCTAAAACTTCCCCCATTTAACCGTTTTTCTATTTCTATAGTTTCCGAGATCCCAATACATGTATCACCAAAATTGCCCACACTGTATACACAAACGTAACAAAAAGAATACAACATAGCACAAGTATATGCCTTTATAATTAAATATATAGGTAGTTGTGTGCGAAAAAAAAATTGTAGATGTAGTCTGCAAGTGGATGCCGCTGTGACTTTACAATCCGATACGGGTGCCAATTCGTCGGATGAACTGTTCTGCATTTTAGACTTACAGAGCAATTTGTCATTGGCGTTTATTTTTCCTAGCCTAATTTTTGTTATTATAAACTGCATTTCATCGTGTGTTCAGTGTGTTTTTCAATTCAATTTTATAAATTAACACGTTGCTTTATTCAGTTGTAAGTAGATATTGAGACTTTCACATTAAGCATCAATTGTTAAATTATGTATATGTTATACTGGTGTGCTCGGTATTTCCGTTACCAAATATATTTCTTAGTTGATGATAATAAGGAAAAAACTAGACTGCCAAATATTTTTTTGTTACTCATAACTGTTCATAATTATAAACATCCTTAGGATAAATATTAGTGATAATTTATGTCTACCACGCACTGTTCTATGCACAATACAAATGATTCAATGTATTTTCAAGAAATGATGTTTAATTTTCCAAGCTGACGTGGAAAGTTGTGTTGTTAAATACTGTTTGTTACTGAACTCTTTTGATCAAATTAAAAATAACAGTTTCTCTAGTAAAAATAATTTTGCCAAGAGATTATCCTAAATTTTAACTCCATGAGTTTTTGGAATATCTGTGGCATAATGATTTATTTTTCCAAAAAAAAAAAAGAAACATGGTTATTTTGAAATGTATATAGTATTTAAAAGATATCACCCCTATCTATTTATTTATAATAATCAATTCAAATAAATCTTAGAAAATCATTTATTTTCATTTTTAGGCGTCATCAATAAGTAATGCAAGTGATTCGTTAGGTGAAGAAGTGATAAATGAGGGTAGGTGATAAATAAGGTAGTTTTTTTTGCTCTTCCGTTTATCCTGCCATGTATTGGAAGGCGACTATTTTCTGCGAGTATTGTTCTCTGACAATCCAAAGAACAAACCCACCTACTAGATCTATCTATTAGCGGTTACAACTGGGTTAGGGTCGAGGTCCGTAAAGGAGTAGGTTACCTCTTAACTTTGACCATTAGAATTAATGGCGGGAATACGTCATCTGTATGCCAGATTTGAAATAGCGTACATCGGTATGCTTCTGTTTAAAATTTTAGAGTTTAATAATTCGGTTAATTTTATGTACTTATGTTTATTATTTAACTTAACATGTATTTTAATAATTAAAAGAACACTATAAATCACTCATAATAAAAATAACTGACGAATAGGAATACCAATTAATGAATAAACTTGTGTACATTTATTTTCTTGGTGTTACATGTTTTGTGTATGATCAAAATAAAAACTACTATTCTCATTAAATTTTATGTTGTCGGTTATAAATTATCACCAAATTTAACCATTTTCTTTAACAGATCTTCACAGGTTGCAACATATAATGTTTTGGCATGGTTTTTAAAATATGTTTGTCTGTTATTTGTTGATTATTTACTCCCCACTTGATCTCTGGAAAGGCCAAAGCGATTTTAATGAAATTTTGTATATAATTTTGAGGAAAGGCGAAAATACAAAATTGCGTTTATACAAGATGGTTTAAGAATGCCGACCAACCAGTTCGAAAATGTTATAATTTATAATATTTCTGGCATTAATTATGATATCCGTTAAAACGGGGATTTTCACATGTAATGGCTAATCTACACTGGGTGATCCTTAAGTATATGCATCAAAAAAATTCAGGAAATGATTCCCAAACCTATATGAAAAGCTCAAATGATGTTTTGTCAATAAATTTATTTCGGAGATACAGCGAATTGATTAAAAAAAAAATACTCAAAATTTTACAACCAACAAAGAAGTCTAAAGGTACTCATTATACACAGTAAGTTTGATAAAGAATCTTGAAGCATTTCAGAGATCTTCAGGATTTTTTTTCGTTTTCTTTGATTGTTTCATAAATTCTTCATTCTCTAGCAAGATGACATTATAGTTACGTAGTACTCTTTATATGCACCTTCCTGCGGATTTCCTTTACTTGTGGATGGAATATTTTCCACATTTCCTATAGACAATAATGGACTTAAAATTTGTTTAACGATCTTTTTGCATTCTCTAGTTTTAACATATTTACTACCTATTGCAGTTGGGCTGGACATTTTTGCCAAAGTTTTAGGCAACAAATTAAGTGATGGAATAGCTAAAACAATAAAATTGGCCACAAATTATTTTTCAGTAGGTAAATTTTATATTGCCTATCAGTTTTTTTAGTTTTTTTTTTTTGGCAATACATCAATTTTGAGTTAATTCCACCTTCAAAATCATCCATTGTAACATGTTTATTATCGGGGTTAAATTTTCCTTTTCTTTAACATTTTCTAATCCACTCTTTCCTAATTAAAATGTCAGTAGAAAACGAGAAAAATGATATTTTTTCTCCACTCCTCTTTGCCCTCTCAGAATTTCTCTTACAAATAGCAACACTGCATATAGTTCCGGTCATCTTATTGTACATACCTTCTCAAAACAAATGTAATTTAGCCAAATGTTGTCCTTTATATAATAATGTCACTAAAAATGTCAAAACGCACGTAAAAGATATAAAAAAAGAGGTCCATTACAATATAATATAACATAACTAATAATAACTGTAAGCAAAATATCAAAATAATAGCAAATAACTACAGAAAACGATTATAAAATGAACACAACGAACGTATTATTCACAATACTCTGGACCTCGAGTTAGGGTTGCGTTTGCTTTCTGGGTAAATCTAAGTAAGTTCAGTGTTACCCTTCATTTTCTTCCGTTGATACTTTCATGGACAGGTATATTTTTTCACAAGTTTCACTTCATTTAGTTCAGCATTATCTTCACTCTTCCAGGAGGTTGGCGCGGCGGAATTCTGCAGGTATCTAGAAACGAGGCCTTACGGCCAAAGCAGTGTCATCTGCTCTGTGGCAGGATCTTGTGGTAAATGCTAAAAGATGCGGAAACAGGACCGCCCTACTGCAACTTCCACTACTTCGTTTGCTGAGATCTCTTCTCCAATTTTTGTGCAGTCAATGATTTTAAAGTTGATGTAACTGAGGAAGAGTCTTATAACGAATGTGTTTACATTTAGTCTTCCTTTCCAAATATACAATAGTGGCGCGATTTTTTGCTAGTTCCCATGATATCGTAGTGGTAAATTATCAAATGAATATACTATATACAGAGTAATCCAATGTAGGTCTTCTTAGAAGACTGAAAATTTTTTTTTTATGAAAGTGTTGTAGCGTCGAAAGGCGCACATTTTTAAAATATTTTGAAATATACAAGGTGATTGGCTACAGGAGCATCTTCCAGGTCATTTTTTTTTAATTGGAATACCCTATGTATTTTTGCATTTTTGAATTTAGCGTAAATTATCTTTCCAACGACCTGGATGTTTGGTTTTTGATGTGGTTTTACAAGGTATTTAAAAATATGAAAATTTTTTTTGGTACAAGTTTTAACAAATGGAATCGCTGTGTGTGTAAGGCCCTGTATAACCATCTTCTGGTTGTTAGTTACTAAACAGATTATATTAATTATTACGATTCTACTTTTGCAAGAAGCTGATCACAGCGAAATATATTCTCATATGGAATAACTGTTCTGCAAAAATAGATAAATTGTAACTAATATTTTACTGGTTTAACAATTTTATTTTCAAATTTATCCCATTCGGTAACTTTACCAAGAGGTGGATATACCGGCCCCAATACTATTAATTAAGAAGATTTATCTTACAGTTATGTAGACAAGGGATATACTTCAACGACACAACCACCAAATATTGTATGACTGTTTCGGTTTCTTCATTTACTACATTTTTTGTTCGTTCCTTTTTCTCATTTTCCAATTTCCCCGTATTGCCAAATCGTTCCGTCGACCTCTCAAATGATTACGTAATGTGTTTGTGTAAAATTAGTATCCTGTGGGTTTTAAAAATGTAAATCGAAATTAATTATGAGTTTCCTTATTTTTTTATACCGTAACCTAAGATAATAGAAATACAGATTCTTGAAATTAAGAGAAATGCAAAGGATCTTTCAACGCGATCTAAAATAGGTTTAAAATATTCGCCTGTCAAACTTTATTAAAGTAGGTCAAAATAATAACAAGCGAATAAACAGCTGGGCTTTTTCAAATAACACGTATTATATATATAAACATTTAATATTTGTTTGGATTTTATTATAAAATCTTTAGGTTCTATCTGTTCGGAAATGTTAATTAAGTGAGAAGTAATTAAAATCTACCAAAAACGTGATCAATCTTGTTTCTCACTTCCTTCTATATTATCTATAAGGATTATCTGTACGTAACTTAAAAATTACAATGTTATTAAACGTATTACGCAATATTCGAACATTAACTGTCAGTTTGCTTACGTAGGTAACACATTGTTTAACTTGTTGATCTTACTCACGTTGAAATGTGTATAAGAAATAAGTAGAAGTAAGAAATAATTTAGTTCTACTTATGACCAGTAAAATAATTCAATCGATATTTTTATATTGTATAAAACGTATTACATATTTTTATCCACTCACGATTTTTTCCATTAAATTTGGCCATAACTGGCAGATTTTAAAAGTTGGTTAGAAATATGAGAGTTAAATTGGCCATTACAGACATTCTAATTTGAAGTTAGAATTTGTGTAGAATTTGAATATAGTACTATGTTATATCATCGTAACCAGAAAAAAGAATTATGTGAAAATTCAATGTGGCTGCCATAAGAAAAAATAAGTTGATGATGATTCTGAGTGAACAAGACATTGTAATACTTTTATTTTACAAAAATCATATAAAACACAAAAGGCTGATCTATGGCAGTTTTTATAAAATAAATATTGGATATCAAATAATCAACATATGGAAGAAAAACAAAATATGATTTTAAAATTTTTTCCAGATACCTGAAAAACCAAATCAGATAATTAGGTTCTATTGACTCCAAAGTCTTAGCAAGAATATCGTGCAACTTTTCTCTGATTTAACCGATGTTGTAACTCGCAAGATAAACGAGATCTCTATGTTGGAAAAGTTAAAGCCGAACACTTTGCATATAAAAAAAATATACAGCGTGTATTTATTAAAAAATATTGGACTTATTTTTTATTTTGGTCACGTTTTACACGATAAAGATTAACGGTGCCAATCTGTTAAATAATTCCTAATTATAAAAGCAATTAATATAAAATAAACTATTTAATATCAATCGTAATTTAAAATGGTAATAATTAAACTGTATCTAATTATAAGCACTACAATGATAATTGGGTACAATGTGCCTAAAACATTTTATTAATATATAATTTTTTATTTAACTGGAGTTAGTGATAAAAATACTATAATGTCTACACGGCCAAGGTTTATTAATTATTAGTTATCATATTTTTATTTTCAGAAATAATGAAGGATAGAAACATAACAATATTTGTAAATAAAAAACAAGTTTTTATAACTGTACTCGGGTGTCGCTGACTACGATAAGTATTCGAAGTACATATATTTTGCTCTACTGGGTGGGGTATGTTACATAATATATTTAAATTCTAGCAGATATTTATTTATTTATTTATTTGTAATTACAACTACCCAACAGAGGAATCCTATCACAGGACAGGAAATTACAGAACATAATCGATACGTTAACTTAACAAGATAACTTAAATATTAACATAGTCCACAGAGAGAACATGATTTTTTTATAACCCTAATAACACAGGCCTGCAAAATAACACTTATGGTGGGGGGTTTCTATATTTTAATGTAATTCAGTATGGCTGTTTCATGCCGAATCCAAAAATGACTTGCATTTTGCTCTATCACGCAAGGTTTTTTCACAAAGTAAAAATACATGAACGGTTTTCTAATAAAATGTATTAAAATAATGCATTACAGTAAAATACTTCTCATTTTTAATTACAAAATTTAAATCAAAATTTACAAGTACCTACAAGGAAATAATATTACAAAAAAAGTTGTTAACATTTTTACATGTCTCTTTGCGAATGAAAACGCTTTCTTTTACTTTCAAATGATCGCTTAGTTGAAGCCCGTTTATGTGAAGTTTCACCTTCAGAAGATTCTCTCTTTAAACACCAACAATAGTCAGCCATCATGGGGACGTTCCATCTTCCTTGATATCTCATCTCCATCTGGTTAATGTCCTGGTGAAACCTTTCACCTTGTTCTTTATTCACCGCCCCGAGATTTTCTGGAAAATAGTCAAGATGGGAATGAAGAACATGAAGTTTCAAACTCATATTGCACCCCAATGTTTTATAATTTTCTAACATATAGTTGACTATATTCTTCAAATCAGGATCTCTGTTATTACCTAAGAACTTTTGCACTACATTTTTTAAGCCAACCCATGCAGCCTTTTCTTTATCATTCATTGTTGAGTCAAACACTCTGTCTTTCATTAACTCTCTAATTTGTGGCCCAACAAATAAAATACCTTCCTTAAGCTTGGCTTCTGATAAACTAGGAAACTTCGAACATAAATACTTGAAGCAGTTACAGTTTTTGTTGAAAGCTTTAACAAATTGCTTCATTAGCCCCAACTTAATGTGTAACGGAGGCAGAAGAACTTTTTTCGGATCGACCAAACTTTCTTGTACAATATTTTTTGAACCAGGTACTAAATTAATTCTACGTGGCCATTCTTTCTTTTGTGAATGTTCACCTCGTGCTCTACTGTCCCATTCGCATAAGAAATAGGGCATTTTAGTATAGCCTGACTGTTGGCCTAAGAGCATACCTAGGATTTCAAAATCTCCACATAACATCCAGTTGTGGTCTGCATATTTCACCTTTTCAAGTAGGAGTGTCAAATCTTCATATCTTTCTTTTAAATGAACAGAGTGTGCAACCGGGACTGATGCGTATATATTACCATTATGCAACAATACACCCTTTAAACTCCTTTTAGATGAGTGTATGAACAACCTCTAGTCATTTGGTTGATAAATAGATGCTCCTAACTTGCTAACCAATCCTGGAACATCATGGCAGCAAACAAGGGATTCCTCTTGATCAAAGTATTCTAAAAATTCAGTTTTACGTTTTCTATACCATGAGAATGTCGTTTCTGGAAGAAGTAAATTCTTTTCACTCAGTCTAAATCCCAAAAGTTCAGCAGACTCTTTTGAAAGTCCCAAGTCACGAATTAAATCGTTTAGTTATTCTGAGTAAAAAGCTGAGGCTGAGTACTTTGTAATAAAAACTCTTCATCCGAATCTTCAATTTCTAATTGCGAATCAGAATCAGACGACAAAAGAGTATAATTCTCTGGTATAGCAGGTACAGGTACATCTGGCCCATGCGCTACTGGCCTTATTGCTGATGGAAGGTTCGGATAAAATATTTTTTTCTTATTTTTAGTATTAAAGTCACTTACGTCACACAAGCAAAAGTAACAGTCTTCTGCATGATTACTGGGTTCCCGCCACACCATTGGTATGCCGAAAGGTAAAGAACTTTATCACGCTATTATATAATATAAGCACACGTTCAACCACAGTTAACTTACTACTGACTGCTGTATGTGCTTTTCGAATACTATGTGTATACTTTGGTTCTAACTAGAAACGTCTAGATTAAAAGGCAGTGGTCCTTAACAATTTTATTTTAAAAAGATATGTATTAATTACTAATAATGTCGTTATGTATGTTTAGAGTAAATAGTGCGTGATACACAAAAACTAATAATACTGCAAAGTTCACAACGACTTACTTACTATAAAAATGTAAAAAAATTGTAGACCCCTAAAACCATGCAGGCCTGTGTAATATTACAATTAAAAATATCAATGTTTTCTTGAACCAACGTATAGTTTAAACATATGGTGTATAAAGGTAAAAATTTTCACGGATTTGTTCTGGGAACTGGCAAATAAAATAAACTACTAGAACGAGTTTGAAAAGCTGGAACATGGTGCGAGAAACAACTAAATAATTCTGGACAGTCAATTTGGTTATTTAAAATTTTATATATAAGGTTACTATTGAATAATATTTCCGTCGAGTATTCAATCATTCATGGGAAATCTTTGTAATAACATATTGTTGAAAATACCTTGAGAGAATAAACACCATACGACTTTTATCATAGAAACTTTACAAATTTCGTCTGTATTGTCTCAATATGAAATTTATGAATTTCGTATCCCGGATTCCAGTCTAGGCAAGCATATTCCAATTTAGATCTAACGACAGCATTAAAGAGTAACTTCAGTGTAGCAGTTTCCATAAGCTGTTTGCTGTTTCTTATTATAACACCATGATTTCTATAATCACCCGCTACCATATCATTGATGTAAAAGTTAATCTGCAGTCAAATATTACTCCCAAATGTCTTTAAACTCAACAGCTAGTTACATTAGCCTCGTTAATTGAATATGTAAATTCAAGTTGGCTGCAGTTTTCCCGTAAAACTCATGCAATTGCACTTAATAATATTGAAAGTTAATAAATTTCTTCCGCGCCAAAGATTCAATTTATTTAAGTCGTCCAGTGAGGATGTGATTTATTTTACACACATACGATGAGAATATGTTGTTGAATTTCACAACTGTTAAATTTATTGTCAGCGTTAGAGAAATGTACGGCATTGCATCATCTTTTTCATTCATAGATTCAATTTAATTTTTCGTTGTTGTAAGGGAGAGACACACTCCCTTATAACCCGTTATTCCCACAAGTGGTCCCAATAAATCTGCATCGTTGAAGATTAGCGGATGAACGGGCCAGCGGGTAACTTCTTTCGAGGTAAATTTTAAGTTGAATTCCTTGTGTCAACGTGACCGTTAAATATCCGTACCCGTCTTACTTACGTAAAATGGGGGTGGGTAAATATTTTCCAAATTAGAGGTTTAGCTTATCTCTGGCATCAAGTAGTTGGCTATGTGAGCTTTTCAGATCAGATCTTGCCAATGAGGGCTACCGCGCTTGAATTCACCACGAGAGGCGCTAGTGTAGGGCAAGGTAATGATTTTTATAAAAATTAGCTGAAAAACATTTAACACAAGATGACGAAAGGGAGAGTAGTAATTTACTTGCTCAGTAGGGAAATTATTGTTCTTATCAGAGGTGTGTTATGTGATTAAAGTCAGGTTATATCAATCAAGAGCATGATGGAAACAACGAATGTGCATGATTATTACTTACAATTTTCTGTAGTAGACTCCTTTGGTAACGCATAATAGTCAGGACTAAAATGTTTCTTACAAACACACGAATGTTTCGAAGGAGTAAAGTTATCCCTGCGAATCGCTACCAACGACTGTTTTAGGCGAGTTTTGTCTCTCGGAAACATGTCCGCCTTTTGTTTCCGAACAAAATGGAACTGCACAACACTGAGGCATAATTAACAAGTTTGTTTATTTACTAGTGTACGAAATAATTATAATAAAACCCTATAAACTTGTTCCGCGCCTAACAATAACTTTTGACAACTACCTTACTCGCCAGAGGCGCCAACTGGTGAGCTTAAAAACGGTAGCCCTCATTACTCCCAAGTATTCGACAGTATCATGCATTGTTTATTCTGATGATACTATGAGCGCTCGGTTTAATTTTCCTCACATTGTGTTGTTGGTTTGCCTTTTTTCAGCAATCTTCACTCTTTAATACATAGAGGAGTAGGTAAACGCTGTGTGGAAGGTGTCTAGTGAGGTTGAAACCTCCGCTTATCTACAATTATAATGTCACAATAAAAATACCACTGGATATTTTCATGTTCATATACATATTTTGATTACTCTATATTTTTTTTCACCAGACAGGGATGGATTTAGTTTATATAATACGTACATTATTAAGTGATGTAATCACTCCACAAGCGAATTCAGTAATCACTGTCCATATTCATGGGCATGTTTGAATTAAATTAATTAACATCTCATAAAACGTAACAGCCAATGTTGTCCGTAGAAAGCAAATAAAAAATTGTACCACAACATAATAAAATCTTATCATTGCATGATATTACTTAATTTATATTTGAGTATTTACTTGAAGTTATCGGGTTATGGTACTATATAAAAATAAGTTATTAATATGTATAAGACAAGGTCACAAAACGTCGTAGATGGAGGATTAACGTTTTTATGTACCTTACAAATGCGGTATTATATTTACGTGTCAATAATCCTTCACGTAGTGTCAAACAATAACATGTTTTTTAAAAAAGAGTTGCTTATCAAAAGACAATCTTGAGCCAAATTAACTTCACTATATTCGGAAAACTTGCACTTCATATACATTTTCCCTGCCCCCCATTGTACAATTTACAGTCGTGTTCAATAAAGTATTGTACAGTGATTGTGTTATGTAAACATATCTACCATTTTCCAAAGTTAAAAAAGATTTTTATAAAATAAATATATATATATATATATATATATATATATATATATATATATATATATATATATATATATATATATATATATATATATATATATATATATATATATATATATATATATATATATATATATATATACATATATGTATATACATATATATATATACTATATGTATATACATATATGTATATATACATATATGTATATACATATATTATATACATATATGTATATACATATATTATATACATATATATATTATATACATATATATATATATATATATATATATATATATATATATATATATATATATATATATATATATATATATATATATATATATATATATATATATATATATATATATATATATATATATATATATATATATATATATATATATATATATATATATATATATATATATATATATATATATATATATATATATATATATATATATATATATATATATATATATATATATATATATATACATATACCGGGTGGCCCAGGGACTAGGGAACCCCCCAAATTTTTCTACAATTTTTGAGATAGAAATTTGAAATTTGTAGGGATGAATCAAGACAAAGATTGTAATTTTTTGATCCACCCCGCGTCAAAAAAGTCACTTCCGGTCTAACCGGAAGTGACTCAACTTTCTTATTTTAAATAGCACCCTGTATATTTAGGCGATTTTTCTGATGAATATTTAATTTCCCTTTATAAAGCTTTTTTTCAGATTTAAAATCGGTTCATAAATAACCCAGACAATTAGATTTGTTTGTTTCTTTTAAGAAGGCCATGAGTCTAATAAACGAAATACATTATAAATAAAATAATTGTCAACACTCGTTGTAAGGGTGTCTACCATCATTACTATTATGTAATTGTAATTATTTCTCATATCGTTTATTTCTTTATTTACGTTTGTTTATTTTTTTTCGATATGTTTATTTTTTACATTTCAGTACTACCATAACTTGCTTATTTTGAATAGCATCCTGTGTGTTTTATGTGGTGATTTTCTTCTCATCAAATTATTCTCTCCAATGATGTATGTATTTGTTATAATAATAACGTTATTAATGCACAAAATGTCGAACATAAAATATAGCCTGATCAAATGGTGTTCAAAAGTGCCAGTCTCGTAACATGAGTCCGGTAGAAGGTTTCTCAACGGAATTATATGTTTTTGGGGTGCTGAACACGAATCTGAAGTTTGCTGCCTCGTAGCCGTACCGGATCAGGTCGAAAAACGCAAAAACCTCGAAATTTTCGGAGTTTTGCCCGTTTTCCGCTCATATCTTGCAAACGACGCATCGTAAGGAAAATGCCACTGTATTCAAAGTTGAAGAGCATTAAATTCTGCGTCGAATGACCTACTTATCTTCCAAATTAGACCAATTTATAAGGTCGCCATCGCCAGTCGAAAAAAGGCAATTTTTACCAACTTTTGTGCAAATGGCAATTGCTGCCGCTGGAGAAAAATTTTTGGTTGCCCTGTACGGGGCTAATCATCTAATAACTACCTTGAATGCGCTGCGATACAAACAGTACGTGACATCTGCCTTCAAGGTCTCCAGCAACATTGCATCCATCCCTCCCACCGAGGCTGTAGCCTACCAGCATAGCTTGCGTGTATATTTACAAGTGCAGCAGTGGTTCGGCAACAGTTTGTATCCGAAACTGTGGGGTTGGAAGTCAACCAAAAATGGTCTGATCCCACTTACCACCCTGAAACCCCCGGCTCCTGACAAACTAATGCAGCAAATATCATGCAAGTGCCGCACTGACTGTGGTGGGCGTTGTGGATGCAGGCGCACAGATCTGTTCTGCACACAACTCTGCATCAACTGTGCCGATACTTGCACCAATGTGGACAAAAGAACTGATCTCGATGAGCAAGAAGCCGACCCTCCATTTGCTGCACCACTGTCAGAGGCAGGTGAGACTTCAGAAGTTAATTTATGTGTTATTTTACAACATAATAACTGTATGGCATTGCTTTCAGTTAAAGAACAGCCATCACAGCCTGCCACTCCGAGTGCTGAAGAGCCTGAGCCTGGACCATCATCGTCTATTGAACATCCTACGTCCTCACCTTCCACAGTCTCAGCCAAACGAAGGAGAGTAAAATAAAATGGACATTGCTATCAGGTATTTTCTATACATAGCATCTTCACAATACAACTTAATTGCTCTTTTTCCAACTGACTATATGGTCTTCCCATGATTTTTTCCTCCAGTATAATATATTGAAAAATTACTTCTTTTTATCTTGTAAATCTAAATGTACCTAATAAATGAGTAAATATTTTTTTGTAAATGGGTACTTATTACTTCTTATTACATCTACATAATACTTATAAATTCTCAAGTCAGACTTACAAAAAAAGGAGGGGGGAAGGAATTTAGTGTTGGGAAGGGGTTGGTACTTCAATTTAGGGTCGGGAAGAGGGTTTGAGAGGTGGGGGGTTCATATTGACAGCGCAGAGTTGTTATTATTGAACCCCTTCATATTGGTCAAATAAGCGTTTAGAGGGAAAATGGAGAAATGATCAGTATATGCGTATATAATGATCCAAATTTAAAATTTCGGCGCTCGCTAAACGCAAAATTTAATGCTTTACAACTTTTATGCTGCGAGTTTTTCACGTAGAGTGACTGTCTTCAAATGACAGACGTCTAAAGTGAGTTTATTGCAGTTTTCACAAAAGTTGGTAAAAATTGCCTTTTTCTACTGGCGATGGCGACCTTATAAATTGGTCTAATTTGGAAGTTAAGTAGATCGTTCGACGCAGAATTTAATGCTCTTCAACTTTGAATACAATGGCATTTTCCGTACGATGAGTCGTTTGCATGATATGAGCGGAAAACCGGCAAAACTCCGAAAATTTCGAGGTTTTTTGCGTTTTTCGACTTGAGCCGGTACTGCTACGAGGCAGCAAACTTCATATTCGTGTTCTAGCACCCCAAAAAATATATAGTTCCATTGAGAAACCTTCTACCGGACTCATGTTACCGAAAAACTAGGTACCATTTGATCAGACTAATATTCCTGATACTGTTTTCACTCTTTTCTATGAGTAGGCTGTGTACTCGTATACCTAGGTACGTGAAAATGTAATTTTTAAGTGATCCAATTGTTTACACTTATCAAATTATACCTATTGTATTATAATAATAATAGTAATAACAAAAAGCATAAATTTATTTAATAATTAAACATGTACATCTACCCTACCCGACAAAATGAACTATTCATTGCAAATAAAGAAACTAGGAAGTAAGTTTTGGAAGACCAGAGTTATAAACTAGAAAATAATGAAGAAATAGTGAGTACTATACATTGAACTAAAGTACAGAAACTATAAAAACTGAACTAAATTAAATGTTAAATAACATTTTCTGTAAATTTCACTTAATTATTTGCAAAATACGTTTTACTTTAGAGAATTTACCTATTGCTCGAGAAAGAATGTTATTTTTCCAACAGAATGGAGCTCCGCCCCATAATACACTTGAGGTTAGAAGATATTTAAATAATCGTTTTGGAGATCACTGGATAGGTACTCATGATCCAACTAGATGGTGCGAGATCACCGGACTTGAGTCCATTAGACTATTATTTGTGGGGATATTTAAAAAATAATGTATATTCTCAGCAGCCGACTAATAGAGAAGATCTTGAGGATAGAGTGAGACAGGCAATTAATAACATAAATCCCCAAAACTTACGAAATGTAATGAGAGAATGTTCAGAAAGAATTCGTGCTTGTATTCAAGCAAACCGAGGCCATTCTGAACAAAATTTATAAGGTTTTAGTTATTTAACATTTAATTTAGTTCAGTTTTTATAAGTTTCTGTACTTTAGTTCAATGTATAGTACTCACTATTTCTTCATTATTTTCTAGTTTATAACTCTGGTCTTCCAAAACTTACTTCCTAGTTTCTTTATTTGCAATGAATAGTTCATTTTGTCGGGTAGGGTAGATGTACATGTTTAATTATTAAATAAATTTATGCTTTTTGTTATTACTATTATTATTATAATGCAATAGGTATAATTTGATAAGTGTAAACAATTGGATCACTTAAAAATTACATTTTCACGTACCTAGGTATACGAGTACACAGCCTACTCATAGAAAAGAGTGAAAACAGTATCAGGAATATTTTATGTTCGACATTTTGTGCATTAATAACGTTATTATTATAACAAATACATACATCATCGGAGAGAATAATTTGATGAGAAGAAAATCACCACATAAAACACACAGGATGCTATTCAAAATAAGCAAGTTATGGTAGTACGAAATGTAAAAAATAAACATATCGAAAAAAAAATAAACAAACGTAAATAAAGAAATAAACGATATGAGAAATAATTACAATTACATAATAGTAATGATGGTAGACACCCTTACAACGAGTGTTGACAATTATTTTATTTATAATGTATTTCGTTTATTAGATTCATGGCCTTCTTAAAAGAAACAAACAAATGTAATTGTCTGGGTTATTTATGAACCGATTTTAAATCTGAAAAAAGCTTTATAAAGGGAAATTAAGTATTCATCAGAAAAATCGCCTAAATATACAGGGTGCTATTTAAAATAAGAAAGGTGGAGTCACTTCCGGTTAAACCGGAAGTGACTTTTTCGGCGGGGTGGATCAAAAAATTACAATTTTTGTCTTGATTCATCCCTACAAATTTCAAATTTCTATCTCAAAAATTATAGAAAAATTGGGGGTTCCCTAGTCCCCTAGGCCACCCGGTATATATATACAAAATATATATATATATATACATATATATGTATATATACATATATATGTATATATACAACATATATATGTATATATATATATATATATGTATATATACATATATATATATATATATATATATATATATATATATATATAAATTATATATATATATATATATATATATATATATATATATATATATATATATATATATATATATATATATATATATATATATATATATATATATATATATATATATATATATATATATATATATATATATATATATATATATATATATATATATATATATATATATATATATATATATATATATATATATATATATATATATATATATATATATATATATATATATATATATATATATATATATATATATATATATATATATATATATATATATATATATATATATATATATATATATATACATATATATATATATATATATATATATATATATATATATATATATATATATATATATATATATATATATATATATATATATATATATATATATATATATATATATATATATATATATATATATATATATATATATATATATATATATATATATATATATATATATATATATATATATATATATATATATATATATATATATATATATATATATATATATATATATATATATATATATATATATATATATATATATATATATATATATATATATATATATATATATATATATATATATATATATATATATATATATATATATATATATATATATATATATATATATATATATATATATATATATGTTGTTTTTCAGGTTCATGGGTGGTGAATGTTAAATTCGTTTTCCGGGTATACTCCCGCGTGGGTGACATTCACCACCCGCGAAAACCTGAAAAACAACACAATATGTCTCTACGGGGAGAAGACATTTCATCAGACAAGAAACTACGAGAAAAATATTATCAAAAGAAGGGAACTTCTTTGTAATCTCGCATTTGCAACGCTGCCGGGATGAGAAAATATCATTCCGAAAATGCATGGAATTGACGTTCCACAAGAAAGGATCAACACACAAAAGAATTCTCCGAAAAACTAGCCTAACCTTGATGAGAAAATCAATCCACGACACTAGACGGACATTAGACAACATCAATACAGTTACTAGACCAGCATCTTTATTTAAGCAGAACTATCGACCCGACATTATGGACCATTATTGACCAACTTGCACATTTCAGGGAAGAAAGAGATAATGATTTAACTACAGAGAGGTTAAAGAATAAATTTAACCGCCTTCACTCCAACAAAGCCTATCAAGAAATCCGAACAATTAGAACCTACAAGAGTAGTTCACAATGTGTCCAGTTACCATCTCAATGAGGCCTCGTTGAATGTATTAGCCAAGGGATTTAACTTCGCGATAGCACCAGCACGTCTACCGGTAGAAGACATAATCTGTGGTGTAGAATCGGCCATTGGCAATTTAGATAAAAACATAGCGGAAACTATACGCCAGGACACGTCACGTATATTAAGAACAGCCCGTATACCAAAGAGGAATCTACAACACGAGGAATTAGAAGCACTGAAGACCTTACGACAAAATGAGGACATCATAATTTTACCCGCAGACAAAGGAAACGCAACAGTAGTGATGAACAGCGACGATTATCATACAAAAAATAGAAAGTCACTAGGAGACACTGCATATCAGCTTATTACCACAGATCCTACTACTTACCTGGAGAAGACGACAAAAGCCAAAATCAAAGCCAGTCCAATCGACAAAGAGACACAGAACCAGATCATCCCGCGAGAGAAGTCTTCAAGATGTCCCAAATTTATGGTCTACCAAAGATTCACAAAGAAGGAGCTCCTCTAAGACCAATTGTTAGCTCAATCGGGTCACCCACACAGCAGTTAGCAATACACTTAGCCAGACAACTACAACCATTTGCCGAGGAAGTTAAATCCTACGTGAAAAATGCAGACCATTTCATTGAGTTATTAAGAAATCAGACCGTCCAAGCGGAACATCTTCTAGTGAGCTTCGATGTCATATCCTTGTTCACCAACGTACCCGTAGAGGAGTCACTCGACATTATCAAGCGAAAATATCATCCAGCAGATCATATTCTTAGGCTAACTCAACATTGCCTAAATAATACCTATTTTACATACAATGAGCAACGCTACAGACAAACCGAAGGAGCCCCGATGGGCTCCCCCCTATCTCCAGTTATTGCCAATCTCTTTATGGAGGATTTAGAAACTCGAGCACTACAATCTGCACCATTAAAACCAAGCCTATGGCTAAGGTACGTCGACGACACATTTGTGATTTGGACTCATGGAAGAGAGAATCTCACTAACTTCTTAGAACATCTGAATAGTATTCACGACAAAATTAAGTTCACCATGGAGGTAGAGACTGACAGTCAGCTACCATTTCTCGACGTACTGGTCAAGAAGAAGCAGGACGGAAGTCTAGGCCACACAGTTTATAGAAAAGCCACTCACACTGACAGATACCTAAATGCACAGTCACACCACCATCCAGCACAACTAAACTCAGTAGTAAAGACATTAGTCACACGCTCGCAGAGACTAGCAGATGCAGACAACCTCAAAGAAGAAATGTCAACTCTTCACAAAGCTCTGCGAAAGAATGGGTTCACACAACAAAGAATACAGAAGTTGTCAAAACCATCTCGGCCGAGAAATCAAGAGGACTCGAACAACCCATAGCAAAAGCCTATCTGCCATACATAAAAGGAACAACGGATAAAATAAGCAAACTTCTACGTAAACATAAAATAGAAACAACTTTTAAGACCGACAAGAAAATCAGCACCATTCTTCGAAATCCAAAGACCAAAATTGCTCTAGAAAGTCAAGGGGTATATGAAATACCTTGCCAAGATTGCAACAAATCATACATAGGACAGACCAACAGAAAAATAAGTGCAAGACGCGAAGAACACATAAACGCTGTTAGAAAAGACGAGAGAACATCATCTTTAGCTCAACATGTCAAAACTACAGGACATAGGATTGATTTCGACAAAACAAAAACACTAGCCAATATCGAGCATTACAAGTCAAGAATCATCAGAGAGGCCATAGAAATAGAGAAAAGACCACACAATCTAAATACACGAGATGACACCCAAAGACTACCTACCACATGGAAGCCTGCTCTGGTATTGCATGCTGCTGTCCATGAGGAAGCAAGAAACATAACGCAACGAACACACGAAGAGGAACCAACCAGAGCTAATCTAATAGAACCAAGTACACGGAGTCGCGCTCGAAATCAGGAGATGGGTGCAACAGACCGTGACATAAGCACAGACACACGCATGCGCGCCCGAACAGGACCGATTACACGAAGCCGCGCTCGAAATCAGGAGATGGGTGCAGCAGACCATGACGCCCGGAGTGTGTCGAGAGCAACAGAGCGTAACATAGGTAGAGTATATAAAGAACTGCCAGATCCAGAAAACGTCATTTCAGTTCGAGTTACCAGAAGCCGCAGTAAGCAGTTATCTGTTAGAACCTGAAGATGGCAGATGAGATTCTGCCGAAACGTCGTTCAGACAACCACGGTCCCTCTCGGGGCCTATCACCTACGCGGGGAGTATACCCGGAAAACGAATTTAACATATATATATATATATATATATATGTATATATATAGATGTCTGACGGCGGAATACGAGATCTGTATATGGTCAAACTTGAGTATTGCGAGATCCTGAGATCCGAAGGGCGGATCTCGCAGCGTACAACCTGTTTATTTGGTGTATTTAGGTTGTGCGCATGCCAACTGTACCTATAACAATCGGATCTCGTGATCCGCAATTTTATCCGGCATATATGTAAAAATAGTTCGGGGCTATTGACGTAGAGGGCGCACCGATCGTTTTTGTATATAACTTAAAGCGGCAAAATGTATGAATAAGGGATCCGAAAAATTGCAACAGTGTGCGGATCTCATTTGATGTGGCACTTGACTAAACACTTGTTTGAAAGATTATATACATATAACACCACGCAGGTGCATAATGTACGGATCTCGATTAATGCATAAAGTGACCAGTGATTTTTTAAATGTACATACACAAGAACAGCTGATTTAACTTTTGTCAGATCGGTTCCTACAAAAAAGTAATACTAATACTAATACTAATACTACAAAAAAGTAAAATAATTGTTAACACCTGGAGTGGCTCTTGTTTCTCAAATTCTTAATTAAAAAAGAGAAATTATTGAATTTTTTTCCATTTAATTTTTTTTATTTAAATAATGAAATGATGCCAAAAAATGATTTATGGGACTTTGTATCTTTTTGGGGTAATTTAAAATTCTAGTATCAAATATTTAACAGATAGTATACAGTGTGTTATTTTCTATGAATATTTAAAAAAATATTTTTTTTCTTCCAGATATTTTATTAATATCTAAAGCGTTAGATGGTGAATGGTTACTGTAACCAAAATACAAAGTTTCATTTGATTCCGCTTATGCATTACAGATATATGGTAAATCGAAATTTTTTTTTTCAAAAACTATAAAACACCTTGTATTTAGAAAACGGAGCCCATTTAGCCATTACTATATGGGGATTTAAGGTCACCTCAATATTCTATATCTTTCAGTACAGTACAAAGCTTTCTTCATGAATCACCCTATATATAAACTGAAAAAATCAAAGAAGACATCCAATATAATCAGTATAACCGGAAGTGCATGATAACTGAACATATCTCAATAAATCAGTATGAAGAACCTGTAAATCCAAACTTCAGTTTTTAAATATGATCAGTATTTCATAAATGCTTAAAAAATAACTGAGTTTAAATTGCCCTGTATTTTCGAGTTTTACATTTATTTCTGTTGTTTTTAATACATTTTTATTTTTACAATAAATAAAATATAATTTTTAAATCAGCACTTTGTTAGTAATTTCAACTACAATGGGAAGAAAAACAATTTTGAATTGCCCTGTGTTTTGAGTTTTACATTTATTATCATTATCTTTATTGTCATTTTTGTTTTTTTATAAGAAATAAAAAATTATTTTTATACTAGTGTGTCTTTTTCTTGGTAAATTTAAATTACACTGAGAAGAAAATCAATTTTGCTTTAGATATCTGGGTGATCAAAAAAATTGCGAGGTATTTTATGTATTTCTTTTGTGAATGTTGTTATTTAAATATCATGCTTTGAACAAAAATTAACTAATAGGATCTAGTCAAGAAAAAAAATTGTATGACAATATATCATTGCATGTTCAATTGATACAAATTGTTTTACTGGCAGTGTTATGAAACAGATCTGTTAAAAATATTTTTTTTCTACAATAAAAAATTTTCTCCCATTCTAATATTCGATTAAAAATAAAATAGATATAGAAATGAGCATTCTATACGAAACAGAAAATAGCACGACCAATATCCATTATGATTCATAAATCCTGAAAGTACGCTTTTCAATTGCACTAGATTTATTAGTATTTTTGCCGAAATTAAATACCATCATACACATTTCAGATGCAAGATTACACAAAATTAAAACTTGCTACCTACGTATTTCAAGGTTGACTGACATAAAATATAAGCACATTATTATTAGTGCTCCAATTTTTTTCTAGAAGCAAACACTTCGTAGTTGATGTCAACTCCCTTCAAAGTTCATTAAAAAGTGTGCTAAAGACATTGACTATCAGCTACAACGTTTTATACATTATTTACTATTGTGGTGTGTTAAATGACCTTGTGCTATAAATAGAACTATCTATATACAATATTCTTACCTATATTATGCGAGATCTAAAATGTGGCAACATCGTCGGATCTCGCTTTCCTTGTAATTTTCGAAGTATATAGAAGTATATATTTTTGGATCTCGGAATACTACAATGTGTAGGATCTCATAATAAACATATTTACTTTGCCAACGGATTTTCCAAGAACCGGTATATTTGGAATCTTTTGATAAATGAAATTTGGTTATCGAACGAATTTTAAAATTTTCTCAAGGCATCTGGGAGACATACAAAGTTTTAGTGTAGATCTCGTATTGTACATTTATACACGGATCTCGCATTCCTCTTTTTCGCAGTATATATATATATATATGTATATATATATATATATATATATATATATATATATATATATGTATATATATATATATATATATATATATATATATATATGTATATATATTATATATATATATATGTATATATATTATATATATATATATATACGTCCGCAGCACTATTTTGCGTCATCTAATGAACCTCGCACATAACATTTTACGTCCATGACTATTTTGCGTCCGAATATCGGACGCAAAATAGTTTTCACTGATTCCTGCGTTATAAAAGCTCAGAGACACACCATTTTTATAGATTTGACTTGCTGTCATAATTGTGAATCTGCAGCAATTTTTTGCTTTTTCTACTCATCACCAGATGCCCGTAATGACAAATCTTGTGGACGCAATTTAGTGCCAATTATAAAATGTATAATTTTAGTTTAGTTCAAGAAAAATACGTTAGAGGCGCAAACTAATATACTCTATGTATATTTTCATTTTATTTCACGCATTATTTTGATTCCCGTTCAAGAAATGATATGGCAACACTGTCTCCCCTATTTCCTAACGTAAATAATTGAACGTCAAGTAGAGACCAGATTACAGTTCGCTCCTGCCATAATAATAGAAGTTCTAAGTGCTACTGTGTTATTTGTGTATGTGTTCGTTTAGTGTAGAAAAGAAGCATGTCTGAGAAAAGTAATGAGGATGTAAGTATTAGTTGAATAAAATTGATTTTTTTAACCGCCCAATTGTTCCTAACCTACATATTTATTTTGAGCATTACATTAAAAAATCGGGTGATTCTTTACTTATGCAGGATATGACCAATATTTCTGATTTTTAGTATACTCACATATTACGCAAATCATTGAAAAATTTGGCCACTTTCTACTAGTTGTCTGTTAAAATGCCATTTTTAAGAAGTTCTTGTGACTGTTATAATTTTTCTCCTTTTTTTGGTTATTTGTTTATACTAAATATTCAATACTGAATGATTACTGATTAGAGGAACTGTTCAAAAATTATACATATTCACTATTATTTTCGTACCCTAAATAAGCCAGTCACTAAAGAAGTTAAAAGATTCGTGAACTGAATTTGCATGTCTTATGTTGTTGAGAATTCTCAAAATGGTAACAATTTGAGTTTCTGTATTTACAAGAATGAAGTCTTTTTTATCACTGTTTAAACAATTGAATATGTGGTTTTATGAGAAAAATAACCGTATTTTGTTTTTAGAAAAGCTATCTTTTTTGGAAAACTAAGAAGAAAAACAACTGGTTTTGCAACAGACCATTATTTCCTGTTAATAATAACATGGAAAATCAACAAGCTGAACAAGCTAAGGTATGGACATATATTATTTTACAATACACAATAAATGTAAGTATAGTCTCGCAGAAAAATTTGTTTGACTGAAATAATTGTGTAAAGTTTTCAAAAACGTCAAAATAATAAAGGGCCTAAGTAATGGGTTTCCATGTGAAATCTGTCCCCAAACCAAATCAAATTTCGTACCAACCCTTTCGAAGCACTTGACTCGAGATTGTTTTTTCCAGAAGTGGTGGAAGATATAGAAAACTATGTTTTATTGGAATGTGTTAAAAAAAATATTTCGAATGTGTCCGGCCTAGGCCGGAAAAGTGACAGACTAAAAGATTAAGCGTTTTTAGTTACCTACTTTTTAAAATGCTGCCCCTTTTTTAACTCGCTTTTATTAGCTTCACCTGTATGTTTGTTTGTTTGTTTGTTTGTAACCGACTCTTTGGACTCGATTTTGACCCACTTTAAACGGACAGATTTAATTGAAACTTTGTACACTTACGAAGAACCGGTAACAATACAATAATTTGATAAGTTTATATCATTATCCTGATCAGAATCGCCAGTCCTTTCCTCACGTATCCTCTGCGTGAGAGCAAGAGGCTTAATATTGTAAGTATATTCCGTGATTCTCAGTTCGATCGGTGGCCGAGTGGGCAAGTCTTAGTCGACGCGAAACGACGGACTCCCCGGGCGTGAGTTCAAATCCCATGGCTGAAATAAAAAAATATTTTTTTTTTCAGAAATATCTGTTGGATCGTAATATGTTATAATATCAGCATCAATAAGCAATATAAATATAGTTTAAAAATACTACAAAACACGCTTTCATGGCACATCAAACTAAAAAGTGAAAAATAATTATTAATATAAACTGAAAACAATAATGAACGAAAAATACTAGTATTATTGTGAAAAAAGCGTGGGGCGCTTTGTGCCATATTTTTCGTATATCGAGCAACCCACGCTTTTTTCACAATAATACTAGTATTTTTCGTTCATTATTGTTTTCAGTTTATATTAATAATTATTTTTCACTTTTTTAGTTTGATGTGTGTTTTTAGTTTTTTTAAACTATATTTATTTCTACTGTAAAATGGTAATGTACATGCAAATTTTATGTAGTATATTTACGATTAAATTCTATATTATATAAATTGAATGAATTCGATACTAATTTCAAGCAAACTGATATGACAGCAGTTGTGCAGTTGTTATTTATTATATCTGGCCGTATTTCACAGCCGTCTGTTATAAGAAAACTTGAAAATTGTATCATTTGCGGGGTAGCAAGTAAATCTTAAAAACATAATATTTTTAATTTTCCCTATCATTTTAATAACCATAAACACATTCGAATAAAAAATATTGTATGACACACGGACGAAAAACAGTTTTTCGTCCTTGTGACATAAACTACTATTTCGTTAGTTATTAGTATAATGAGTAATGATTATATTTTAGGTCTTGAAAATGTAATCAATTTAAAAGAAAAAAAAAACAAACGTAAATAACACAGATCTGCAAGGTTTTGTTGTTGGGCACCTGAGGGTCATTTCCGAAGTAATTGGCCCATCACGTCAGGATTTTTAGATATTGGAAGTTATGTACACGAAAAATGACTATTTTGGCTATTTTTGAGGTTAGATATAAAATTTTTGTAATTTTTTTGTACCTATTCCATCACTCTTCCCCTTCAAAATGAGCTCTCGAATGGTGCCGTACGATGTTTCTTTCAAATTTTATGGCCATTTTAAGATGACGTGATGGGATGAAAAGCATATGCTGCTGGGCTAAACAAACCCTTTTTTGTCATACAATTTTCATATCAAATATTTAACTAGGGGATATTCGGAGTCGCTGATCATGAATCTGAGGTCAGATTTCAAAAATTTAAGATGGCGGATCCAAGATGGTAGACGAGATTTTTTAAAATAGACCGATTTACGCCAAATGTGGTATATGGGGGTTTTCGAGGTCTCTGATCACGAATTTGAGGTCAGGTTTCAAAAAATTCAAGATGGCGGATCCGATATGGCGGACGAGATTTTCGACAATCGACCGATTTATGCGAAATTTAGTATATGGGGGTTTTTGGAGCTGTTGATCACTAATCTGGAGGTAGATTTGCAAAATTCAAGATGGCCGATCCAATATGGCGTCAAAATACAAAATGGCGGGGAAAATTTTTTTAGTTTCACTCTAATATTGATGAAAAAATTCATGCATGCGTTTTTGGGGTCGCTGATTACGAATCTAGAGTCAGATTTGCAAAATTTAAGATGTCGGATCCAATATGACTGACGAGATTTCCAAAATCGACCGGTTTATGCGAAATTTAGTATATGGGGATTTTTGGAGTCGCTAATCATGAATCTGGAGGTAGATTTGCAAAATCGAGATGGCCGATCCAATATGGCAGACGAGCACATCTACAATTTGAATTATTAAATTCTATATATTCAAAAACCGTAACCTGAGGAACTCGTTTTTTGCCAGGTTCAAGAGTTTAGAGTAACTGATCTAACATCTACAGTTTTGGGGTGATGGAACTCGCTTTCACTCACACTCTTAAGATACGATAAGATTTACTTTCCCTTAACTTTTAGTTTTAGGGTTACTTCTCTACGGTTTAGGAGTGATGGAATTTGCTCTCCCTTCGGGATTTTGGCTTTAGAGTTAACTGTCTACGATTTGGGGATAATGAAATTTGCTATCCCACGGGCTTTTAGCTTTAGTTACCTGTCTGTGGTTCGGGAGTGAAGGAATTTGTTCTCCTCTGGACTATAGGTCAAGGGCTACCTGTCTACGGTTAGAAGGCAATAAAATTTACTTACCCCGGGCTCTTGGAGCTACTTATCTGCTATTTGAGTATATAGAATTGAAGAATTTAAATTGCAGATATACTAGTCTGCCATATTGGCTCGGTCATCTTGATTTTTGAAATCTGACCTCAGATTCGTTCAGCGACTTCGAAAAGCTCCGTATACGTATTAGCGACAATCGGTTGATTTTCGAAAATCTCGTCTGCTATATTGAATCCGCCATCTTGAATTTTTTAAATCTAACCTCAGATTCGTGATCAGCGCCCTCGAAAACCCCCCTTATACTAAATTTGGTGTAAATCGGTTGATTTTCGAAAATCTCGTCCGCCATGCTGGATTCGCCATCTTGAATTTTCAAAATCCGACTTCAGATTCGTGATCAGTGACCTCGAAAACCCTCTTATACCAAATTTAGCGTAAATCGGTTGATTATCGAAAATCTCGTTTGTCATAATGGATCCGCCATTTTTAATTTTTTAAATCTAACCTAAGATTCATGATCAGCGACCTCGAAAACACTCTTATACCAAATTTGGTGTAAATCGGTTGATTTTCGAAAATCCCGTCCGCCATGTTTTATCCATCATCTTCAATTTTTGAATTGCGACCTCAAAAACCCCCGCATTCCGCCATGTTGGATCCGCTATCTTGAATTTTTGAATTATGACCTTAGAATCGTGATCAGCGACCTCGAAAACTCCCGTATACCAAATTTGGCGTGAATCTATTTATTTTCGAAAATCTTGTCCGCCATATTGGATCCGCCATTTTGATTTTTTTAAATTCAACCTCAGATTCGTGATAAGTGCCCTTGAATCCCCCCTTACACCAAATTTGGCGTAAATCGGCTAATTTTCGAAAATCTGGTTCCCATATTGGATCCCATATTGAATTCTTTAAATCTAACCTCAAATTCGTGATTAGCGATCTCGAAAATCTGCGTATACCAAATTTGGCGTGAATCGGTAGATTTTCGAAAACCTCGTCCGCCAAATTGGGCCCGCAATCTTGAATTCTTTAAATCTAACCTCAGATTAGTGATCAGTGACCTGGAAAACCACTGTATTCCAAGTTTGGCGTGAATCGGTTTGAAATCTCATTCGCCATCTTGAATTCTTGAAATCCGACCTCAGATTCGTGATCAGCGACCTTGAAAACCCCCCGTATACCAAATTTGGCGTGAATCAGTTGATTTTCGAAAACGTCGTCGACGACGAATAACATATGGTCATCTTAAAATAGCCATAACTTTTGAAACATCGTACGGCACCATTCGAGAGCTCATTTTAAAAATGGAATAGGTAGAAAAAATTACAAAAATTTTGTGCAGCCTGTATCTAACTTCAAATTTTTCGTGTATATTATCTCAAATATTCTGACGCAATGTGCCAATTCTGAGCTCGGATTCGGATTCTACACAAAAAGTTACCTACGTCAGAAATGACCCTCAGCTGCCCAACAACAATCACAACCCCATTATTTGCAGATCTGTGGTATTAGAGGAGTAATGTATATTTGAGGTGCCCATTACTTTTATTTATGTTGTTCTGAATGTAAGCAGAGACAAAATTATTCAATTTTACTATTAATTCAAACTTTTTTCATTCGATCTTAATTATTATAACACTATAATTGACCGAAAAACCAAAGGATAATCATTACTTTTCAAATAATAAGTAATATATTTTGGATATTGTTGTAGGATCAGACTGCTCTCGAGCCTGCCTCGCTATATTCACCAATGTATGATAGCGATGCTGATCCCGAGTACTTTCCAGATTCGGATTATAGTGATGTTGAAAGTGATGAATCGAGTAAAATGGCGGTCAAAGAGGTAAGTTGAAATATATTAAAGAACTAATGCATCTAGACGCTGTAGTCGGACGCTGCGGCCGGACGCAATTAAAAGACGCTGTATACATTCTCTGCCTTTAGAAGATTTTGTTTACTTTTATTATTTGTATTATTATTTACTGTATTCAAATAAAAAAATAAAGCATGTATTACAAGAAATCCGGTTACTTTTATTACATTATTATATTATTGTAGCTACACTACTGGTGTAAATCTTATACAGGGTGTTTCCTCTTTTTTGACTGTATATAGAATTCATTGAAGTAAACACATTCTTCAAATAACTTTATTACTGTCTTCATTATTAAAACTTGTGTCACGTCATCTTTATGTCAGTTTAATTTTAATCATTTGCACTAGTTTTTTTCCAACATATTAACTAGTTCAATATTTTCATAAACGTGAGCGATCATTGTAGCTTTTAATACAATTGCAAATTATTAATAAAATGATTACGTAAAAAACCAGTGCGAATGATTAAAAATAAACTGACATAAAGATGACGTGACACAAGTTTAATAAATAAGTTTTAATAATGAAGACAGGACCGCATTAAAACAAAGAAATAATAAACTTTAGAAGGGTATATCTTTCTTATTTTAGGGTTATTTAAATAAAATTATTTGAAAAATGTGTTCACTTTAATGAGTTCCATATACAATCAAAAAAAAGTATCAACTTAAGAAACACTCTGTATATTACATAGTGCCACAGGCCAAGTGTATTCCTAGAGATACACCATGCAGTGACTATATTTTCAACGGTGTATCGGTAACGCACACCATGCTATACTTTAACATTACAGTTTGATAGTATTGGCCTGTACAAATACATTGTCGTATGGAACTTTGGCCTGAGGGTACCACATGGGTCATATTTACCAGTAAAAGGAAAATGTTGTTGTCTTCCTACAGGATCAGTCCAAACAATATTTTGAAAGTCTCTTGTTGTAGAAGCGGTTTGTATCGACGCGTCCTGCGTAGTTGTTGGTATGGGCTCAGTCTGAATTGCCATTGGTATCGGTGTAAGTGTTGGTATAGGCGTAGTCTGAATTGTAGCAACGACGGGTGCAGGTTTTGAATTTTTACTATTGGACCATGACCTATCATTCTCACAATCACTATCAGTTTCAGAGGGATCATAATTGGGATCGTCCCCTGAATCTATATCCTCATCACTCATGTCCATCATAACATCATTATCGTCTTCAAAAGCTGCAGCTAACTCAGCATCACTAAGATATCTCTCATTTACTATTTTATAAAGTAGGCCACTGATAGCCGAGTAAAATCATTTGAGCATGGCAATAACCATCTTCTAAACTCGTGAAGTTAATTCTAGCAGTACCGCCCCCGGGGGCTGTACGATAATGTAGACTTAAAAAGTATAATTCTCTACTACTAAAAATTGTACCGTGTGAAGTTCAATGAAATTTTTTTACAGGAGAGCCAATAGAGGAATTATTGCCAAATATTGCTAAAGTAACTAGGCTTATTTTTTGTAATGTTCTACCCATTTTCGATTCTAAAAAATTATTCTATGAAATAGCATTTTGTAGATTCTACCAAAAAAATATTGTAGGTGTGCCAGAACCATATAATGACTAAACAAATGTAGAAAAGTATATCAATTTTTTTCGATATTTCCATCATCAAATGTCTTGCTCAATTTTTTACAAGTGTGCTCCAATTGTGTATCTAACACATATTTCTTTATTTAAATCAGCCAAGCGGTTCATAAGATATTTTTAGTTTATTTTTAATATTTCTATTATTTTTATTACACCTAAAGGGTTAGATATTAAGAGCTATCTGGTAAAATTATCAATCAAGTTAAAAAATTAATATCATTCGCGCGGGGGGCGATGTTTGGTCAATCTTATTATGCTACACTACGTTTCCTGAAAAATTCTATACTTATAACCTAGCAAATTTTTTTTAAATCAAATGCTTTTTGTGTTTATAGTTGGTAAACAATTACGAAATAGCGGTCTTTGCAAAAAGATTTTTAGCCATAACTTAATTCTTTCATCGTAGAGTAACAACTAATAACTCAATTTAGTGCTTATTTAATTTCATTTTTATTACCATTTTTGAAGCAGGTGTCATTGGTTTGCCGCTTTTTACTATTTTAACTTTAACTTCATAATCAAAATGGCAGGGTGCTATTTTGCATCCACTATTTCTGCGAAACTACCAATATCCTGCAGAAATAATATAGAGCTGTTCCCCTCCCCTCCATAAAAACTTATTTCGAACTGTGTGCCCACTTGGCAACACAGCCGGGCGAAAAAATAGATAGTAAAATAAGAAATATATACACACATGGACGTAATATAGCGCTAAATACGTATGTAAAAATATACAACTGGACTCAATATAGATGGTCAAATAAAATGACGCATAATGCCCTGAAAGTATCAAAACCGTATAAAATTTTTTAAACGATACAGACAGACAAAGTACATTTTGGTTCGTGAAATTTTTAGTAGATTCAATATACGCAATCAGATTTACTCTAAATACGTTGTTTCTGGGAGACGCAAAATAACCGCTCTTTGAAAGGACGCAATTTAGGCGCGGGATGTAAATATATATATATATATATATATATATATATATATATATATATATATATATATATATATATATATATATATATATATATATATATATATATATATATATATATATATATATATATATATATATATATATATATATATATATATATATATATATATATATATATATATATATAATATATATATATATATATATATATATATATATATATATATATATATATATATATATATATATATATATATATATATATATATATATATATATATATATATATATATATATATATATATATATATATATATATATATATATATATATATATATATATATATATATATATATATATATATATATATATATATATATATATATATATATATATATATATATATATATATATATATATATATATATATATATATATATATATATATATATATATATATATATATATATATATATATATATATATATATATATATATATATATATATATATATATATATATATATATATATATATATATATATATATATGTATATATATTATATATATGTATGTATATATGTATATATATATATATATATATATATATATATATATATATATATATATATATATATATATATATATATATATATATATATATATATATATATATATATATATATATATATATATATATATATATATATATATATATATATATAATATATATACATATATATAATATATATACATATATATATATAATATATATACATACATATATATAATATATTTACACATATATATATATATATATATATATACATATATATGTATATATATATGTATATACATATATATGTATATACATATATGTATATACATATATGTATATATATATATATATATATATATATATATATATATATATATATATATATATATATATATGTATATATATACTGGGTGGCCCAGGGACTAGGGAACCCCCCAATTTTTCTATAATTTTTGAGATAGAAATTTGAAATTTGTAGGGATGAATCAAAACAAAAATTGTAATTTTTTGATCCACCCGCGCCAAAAAAGTCACTTCCGGTTTAACCGGAAGTGACTCAACTTTCTTATTTTAAATAGCACCCTGTATATTTAGGCGATTTTTCTGATGAATACTTAATTTCCCTTTATAAAGCTTTTTCAGATTTAAAATCGGTTCATAAATAACCCAGACAATTACATTTGTTTGTTTCTTTTAAGAAGGCCATGAATCTAATAAACGAAATACATTATAAATAAAATAATTGTCAACACTCGTTGTAAGGGTGTCTACCATCATTACTATTATGTAATTGTAATTATTTCTCATATCGTTTTATTTCTTTATTTACGTTTGTTTATTTTTTTTCGATATGTTTATTTTTTACATTTCGTACTACCATAACTTGCTTATTTTGAATAGCATCCTGTGTGTTTTATGTGGTGATTTTCTTCTCATCAAATTATTCTCTCCGATGATGTATGTATTTGTTATAATAATAACGTTATTAATGCACAAAATGTCGAACATAAAATATTCCTGATACTGTTTTCACTCTTTTCTATGAGTAGGCTGTGTACTCGTATACCTAGGTACGTGAAAATGTAATTTTTAAGTGATCCAATTGTTTACACTTATCAAATTATACCTATTGCATTATAATAATAATAGTAATAACAAAAAGCATAAATTTATTTAATAATTAAACATGTACATCTACCCTACCCGACAAAATGAACTATTCATTGCAAATAAAGAAACTAGGAAGTAAGTTTTGGAAGACCAGAGTTATAAACTAGAAAATAATGAAGAAATAGTGAGTACTATACATTGAACTAAAGTACAGAAACTTATAAAAACTGAACTAAATTAAATGTTAAATAACATTTTCTGTAAATTTCGTGTTTAATTTTTCTTTAATCGTTTGTTTAATGTCGGTCTATTTTCGCTACCAAATCCAATAATCGCGTCCAGAAGATAAGCTCATCATAAAGACTGCTTCTCAATTAGTCATTCCAGTTACAGGCTTACGTACAACTCTCGTATAACTAATAAAACAATAAAAAATATTGTGAAACGCAATAGTACCTACACGATTTTTTTACGAATTAATTAATAACCGTACTAATTCTTTGCAAAATACAATACATTTATGTACGCGCGTAATTAATAGAAACAGGTCAGAAACAAAAAACTATGTTATGAATGTAGGAGATTAGTGCTTAATTACTAAAATAGTCTAAAATTAATTTTCTTTAATTAAACCCATATAAGTTACCTAAAACTAAATAACAAAGCACTAAATGAAATGTAGGTTTTGTACGATCGTAAAAGTTCCGTTAATAAATTGAAAACACCTATAATATGTGGCAATCCAAATAAGACGGAGCCCCCCCACTACCTACATACATCGCAATTGAAGACACGTGTGAGCTTGCGACCCCGACAATCAGCAGATAAATAGAGTGTTATTGTGAAAAAATGTCTCAACGGGTTTGTTCGCGAAATACCGTGGACCGATGGATACAAAACACGTGCCACTGTCCTTTACGCCACTAAGCCGATTCAAATTTAATGCAAGTACCAAAATTCATCCAAATAATCGACCTCATTTTTATATACCAGATATATTAGAACATCTTATGAGGTGTTCGTGTGAACCGAAGTTAATAAATCTACTTGACAATTGATTTATGTTATATAAATATTAATAGAGAAATCATTTTGAAATAATTTAAACGCAAAATACAAATTTCCTAAATTTAAGTATTTCGGTTTCTTTAGATAATCGAAATCTAGTGATGAGTTGTGAATTGGGGACACACTGTACCACATATTGAGCCAATACGGAGTATATACATATTTATAGGTTCATACATAAGAAGCCTTGATTTACCAATTAAGACTCACCTACTGTGAGATATATGAGATTTATCTTCATTAAACAGGCAGTTTCATTAAGATTAGTTCTTTAACCTAGGTAATACACAAATTTTTTATTGGAGCCACCGCTTGACTGTAAATTTTGATTATTTTTGTTTTACTGTGTTTTATTTCAGTTCATCTAAATTACGAAGATGATCACAACCTTTCAGATGTCCCCACGAAACGAAATCTAATGACGAAATTGCTTACGACTTTGCTCAGTGACGTATCCAGAGTTGGCCCATGGGGAGGAAATGATATACAGATATAAAAAATCTGTTGGTTTGGCTCTGCTTAATATAGTTACTATTTATTTGCTATTTTTATGTAGATTATGTGTAAAAAAAATTATAATACAATTATTAAAGACTATAAAAAAACATGATGTTTTTAAAAGAATTATTCAACAAAAAAAAAACAAAATCCAGTCGCTGTGTTGGTTTGGCTCTGAATAAATATAGTTACTTTTTATTTGCTGTTTTTATGTAGATTATGTGTAAAAAAAATTATAATACAATTATTAAAGAATATAAAAAAAACATGATATTTTTAAAAGAATTATTCAACAAAAACAACAAAATCCAGTCGCTGTGGTTTTTTGGTTAGTCAATTAAGTCAATTTTGATTGCATTTTAATAAAACTTGATTATATTCACTACTTCAATATCAATCAAAGAAAATTACTCCGTTGCCTAATGCATAGCCGCCGCAAATCAAGTAAAAATAAATGAATATAAATAAAATGACAAAATTTCAAAAGTTGAGATTTAATTTAGTAATAGTAAATAATGTAAATTTCTTGACCCTAAAACTTTCTAAGAGTTCTAATTTTTTCTACTTTATTTTCTTAGTTGAATCTGTTAAAAAAAATATTAGTGCCTTTGATCCTTAAGGGGATATATCCCCCATATCCCACCTTAGGTACACCACTGACTTTGCTGACAATTCAATAGGTCTACCAGTCCAGGGATTTAGAAATATTCCATTAAGTTATGAACGTACAGAAACGGTATGATGTTGTGGTGCACCATCTTGCTGAAAATTAGGATCATCCCCAAAAGTATCCGGTAATTCATTATGTTATGAATGAGCATACATTCTATTAAAATCTTGCGACTCTATGTAATTTTCACCAGTTACATTTTCTTCGAGAAAAAAGGGGACTTATAATTCTATCGTTTACTACGCTGGCATATATGTTTTCTTTTTGAGATTACTGAGTGTTATTTTTTTTTGTACCAGTGCAGCTTCTTTGTTGATATCTGTAATTGGTGATTTACCGTCCTGTTTAATGTAGAGCACAGAGAGTAGAGGTAGCTTCATCCAAAAATAAATCGATCATTATTGTTACAGTATTCTTGTATCTATTCACAAAACTAAATTCACCAGTTGGTCATCTTCGTTTAAGTTGTACACAAGTTGAATTTTATATGGATGTAATTTTTGATGATGAGTGCCCAGCTCGTTTTAATAAATCGACTAACGTCGGTGAGGGAGATTGTGTAACTTCCAAAGGCAACTCATATCATGTACATTAACAGTTGTTTATTGTTAGCGTCAGGGGCGGTCGGTCCATGGAAGCAAGGGAAGCAGTGCTTCCCTTGGGATTATTAAAAAAAAATAATTAGAACCTAATTATTATTTATCACATATTAATCATTAAAATTTACTTTTACCCAATTTCAATAGACACGGCCCTGCATTTCAACAACAGAGATAATGTTGCACGATAAAACCGTAACGATGACGCACTCGATTAATCTAGCCAACACGAACTCGCGGGACTTCGATATAAGTAACTTCTTGAAATGCATCCCATCCCTACTTCATAATCTTGATATCTGAGCCGTATAGCATAGTAATGCGTCTTGTTTTATAGGTTTTAATCTTGATTTTAATATCTTTCTAAACATCATAACTTTGCGGCTTTTGACATTTGCTTTAAAATGAGTATACGGAAGCCACGCCCCTTTTCTTAAAAATTTTTTTGCCTCGCCTCGCACGGGGCTTCGCACTACCCATCACCCTATATCACAAACTGCTTCCCCTGTATCAGAACTCACCGCACGCCCCTGGTTAGCGTGCACTTGTATCATTAATAAAGCTTCTAGTATCCTCTGCTAAAGGCGTAGAGGCGCCGGGATGTAAATGATGTTCTACATCCATAGACGTAATATTTTCATATGCATAATATCATTCTATATAACTTGCATTTGTTAATATTACGCAATTTGTCAATATCAGGATTTTACTTAAAACATTTGTGGGCATACTTTGTTAAATTCTTGAATACGGTTAGCCAACTTCACAATTTTTTTTGTATTTTCGATAACTTTTCGACGTCGGTATAGCTATTTCGACAGATTATATGCAATAAATTTGGACAATTTTTTTTTAGTGATGCATACTTTACGCATATACGTAGTACCATCGGTAACTTAAAACGGTGTCTTTCTATATATTAAATTCATTCATTGCTGCCAGTACAATATGTTGAATTGCGTCAGAATTATTTTTTCCAATCTTTTACTGGCTCACAATATTTCCAACTTTACTGTTTCTTGCATCTGTGGTTTCGTCAATAGTTATCAATATGTGTTTATCACGCACTGCACACTTTATATTATTTTCAATTAGTTCTTTAACACGAAGAAATTGTCGTCGTATTTGTTTCCTATTAGGTAACGGCCAGCCCGAATTATATTTTTTTCCAGAATAAACGAGTGTTTTTTGTCTATTGCCTACTGAGGTATTTCACACACACTTAACATGAAAATTAAGCCATAGGTAAATTTCCAATTCGGATATTTTTTGGTGCGATTTTTTACAATTTTTTACATAATTTTTACAGAACCTGCCTTCAGATTAATAATTGAAAAATGGGTGTAGCCTTGTAACTAATTTGAATATTCATCTTTCAAAATTCAATGCTGTATGTTTGCAGGTCGGTGTTAAATTATTGATCTAAAAATAACAAAATTTATTTTATTTATATGTAATCGTAACATTACCAATGACCCTTATCAATCAGAATAAAATTTCTAATCACCATTAACGTCAGCGCGGCGTATTTGTTTAGAAATTATTAACCTTTGTTGATTTTATTAATAGATAAATGATATGTTTCGTTATTGTTTAAGTACAAAAAAATTAAACTTTCCTATGATGTAATATCGAAATGGAAAATGCAATTTCGTAAAAAATCTATGATATTGCGTTTATATTTAACCAAACTGTTTATAAACTGTAATGGCCGCCGGTACTTTCAGTCTCGGTTAACAGTAATCTCTCTCTCTCTCTCTCTCTCTCTCTCTCTCTCTCTCTCTCTCTCTCTCTCTCTCTCTCTCACTGTTATATACAACAATGGTTTCCTTGCATATTAACATCCGATTAGTGTTAACCGAGACTAAAAGTATCGGCCCTAAATATAGTTAATAAGTTAAACTTGAGATTATACCAGCATATTAATGTTAGTAAAAATTGTCATGAGTATAAAGCTCTTCTCTGGGGAATAAGAAATATTTCTTATCTTCTGATTTTGATCGTAGATATATAGACACACAACATATATTTTAATTGGAATAAAATTTATTTAATTTAAATCGTTGTCTCATATATACGCAAATGAATATATTCTTTGTACAAAATAAATTGTGGCTTTGGTTGGCGTCCAAGGGGAATTCGTGAAAAATATATGTAAGCATAACGAGCTTTCATACGGTCACTTGCCATTGCAATTCACTCAAAAGGAACCCCGACGTTATATTGCTTCATTGGGCCCTTACTTCTTGTCTGTGACACCATTCTTGCCGCGCAAACTTCACATTGGCGGCACCATATCTTGACGACTGTCTACCAAGTAGAATCGTTCTCTTACTTTGTCAGAGTTCTGTTGATGCCAAAATGTCCGCCAGAAGTTCCATTATGCACTTGGTGAAGTACTTTTGCTACGTGACACCTGGGGATTTCCATTTCAAAGAAACTTTATCCCCATCTGGACTTTCACACGCCCTCTTCAGCAGTCAATTCTCCGTTCTAAGGGAGTCCCATTGTGCCCATAAAGCCTTTAGCTCCACTGATTTATTTGAAATGTCCTTCCGATCGGGTCAAGTTCCACTTTCTTTCCATTTCAGAATAGGACTAGTTTCCTTATCGTTTATCTGCGCTTCCTTTGCAGCCTCTTTTGTCAAATCATCCGGAACATCAATTTTAACAGTATTCACTATTTGTACTTCTTGCTATTTTTCCTCATGGTGGCAAGGCTTGCAGTCTTTCTGGTATGGTCTTTTGGAAAGCCCATCTGCCTTTTTATTAACCAGTACAGTTCCCGAAATACCAACTCACCCGTTTTTCTGCGGCTTCTCTATTACTGCGACATTTACCCTTTCAGGACTGTGCTGACGACAATTACTCTGAATATGGCCCACTCTGCCACACTTATAACAGCGCACGACTCCTCTATTCTGTCGCCCACTACTTTGTTGTTGGTCATGTTTCGGCTGAAGATTCGAGTTTATCAGTAGTTGTATGGACTTTTGTACTCGTATTTCGGACATTACATCTTGAATGTTGAGCCCACGACAGTTCCTCTTAATATGGCTCAATTTATTACACTTATAACAGTGGATACCTCCATTCGGACTACCGCTATTTTGTTGTTCTTGTCTCGTCTGGCAATTCGTCCTTATCAATAATTGTGCAATAAAATTTTGTAACTCGACTTGCATGGTTTTATCTTCCGGGGTCTCTTCCACAGCCACGGCTCGCACTCTCTGGTTTGAATGTGTGATATCCTTATAGTTAGCTTCAATCTCAAGTGCATGTACTAAAGCCACACTACTTCGCTTGTGCCTGGCTAACTTAAGAATCCACCTAACTTCCGGGTCCCTCATTCCAATGCTCCAACTTCTAATTATTGCTAAAATCCCATTGGCGCATCAGGGTAGGCTAAATGGGTTAATCTCTCCACAGCAGCCTCGAACTCCTGGAGGCTTTCTGAACCCCGTTGTCTGCGTAATTTCAGCTAAGCCTGATATACTTGGGCGAGATGTTGGTCGTCATATCTAAGTTCTAACGCTGTCTCCGGAATGCTAAAGTTTTGTTGCTGTACGGTAGGAATTGTTTGGAGCAGGTCTAATGCTTGGCCTTTTAGTGCCAATTTCAATGCTGTTGCTTTTTCCTCATCGTTTCTTCATGTCTTCGTTTTCCTCCTGTCGTCTTATTTGCATCATTTTTCTCAAGTCTTCATTTTCTTCGTGGCGCCTTCGTTCGTGTTGTTCATTTTCGACGTGTCGTCTTCTTTCTTGTTCTTCATTTCTTCTTGTTGCTTCCTTTCTTGATCTTCCATAAATTTTCTTTGTTCGTCTTTTTCTTACTGTCGTATTCTCTCTTGTTCTTTTTTTCTTCCTTCTTCCGGCTTATACCTATGTATAACGTCCAGTGTGGCCAATTAGAAAAAGAATACGAGTGATGGCTGCGAACTAGGACAAAATGAGATGGAATAAGACACACCCAGCGAATATAGAGAGAGGCTCAGTCTGTGACCCACCAGCCACCTACAGTACACTCACACTGTTAGGTTCATCACGCTTGTTCAATCAGTCTTTGTGAATAGTTGGCCACATTAACCGTTTTACACACGGTATATACATCCATTCTCGTGGTCTAGAACATTCCTGGCCCTTCTCGTACAATTCTAGTCCCATCTATTGTCTACACAGTCCAGTGGCGTAACAATATACTATGATGCTACTTATTAAAATGAAATTTGAATATAAAGGAAAAATTTATTTATTTATACTTATTTTATAAACGAATTCATTAAACGCCAGAAAAAAATATTGAAATCCGTGTCGCAACGCCTTGATTTTATGAATGTGAGAATATGTTTGCATATAAGCGCGATTATTGTTGGCTAAAAATTTGGTAAATATGTTAAACTGTATCTTAGAATTCCCCCCTTATTAAATTAAACAATACGCGTTATACAGCGTGTTCCATTTGCTGGAGTATTGTAAATTAATATTTTAGGTGATTTAACTCTAAATCCAAACGTTAGGGTAGGGTTTTTAAGTACACAAAAATGCATTGTACTAAAATTTTATTACAGGATATTTCCTATGATTGAGGAAAATGTTTTATAATGTAACTAAATTGTGTTATGTAGAGTAAGGTGTTCCTCAAATAAATATTAGTGTTCGAGAACCTCTGATTTCAATTTTTACTAACAGCTACATCACACTACAGATCAAATGAAAAATATAAGGAAAGTTTACAAATAAATTTAGTTTTTTAATTTTTAAATTTTTTTTGTGAGATTGTAATATAATAATTGCTACTAATGTTTCGACATAACCTAAAGACTCCACTCGAGATAGTACAAGACACAAATTGTTATAGTAACATTTAAAATTATTCATCAAACAAGATAAGTGCATTAATCAAATCAATTCATGACTAGTTTAGAAATTAAATTTATCTCAGATTTCTTACTGACTGCTGAATCTAATGATATCTATAAATATCTGTTCTTTTTTTTTTTTCAAAATATCAATTTGAACTTTATGACGTTTCTTTCACATTACGAACGTTTATCAGGTAAAACCACCAATTCTGGTATTTTTAAATTTCAAGGTAAAATAGTCATTAAAATGTGGGATTTTCTTAAGTATTTTAATTGAATGTCTAACGATGGAGCGACTTTTTAAAATTGATGATTTGTTAACAGGTATTTCAGTAAATCATTTAGTACATATATAATGATTCATCTACAGTATGCAACTGTACTCTAAATCAAAAAATTGCATTATTGTGAAGTTATGGAATTATTCGACCAAGTATGCCTGCTTCTAATTGTGGTTTTACTTAAGTTTTTAAAATTATAGTGTAAGGAAACAATGTGCGTAAACTAACGCCACATCTATAATTTTATTTGTCTGTTTTTCATACTGTAATGTGCTACGTTACAAGAGATGCCAATGTTTATACAAACACTGATGAGTAGAGACCGTAGATTAGGTAGTCATTCCAGTTACGCTCATACGTACAAGTCTCGCACAACTTATAAAATGAGAATAAATACTGTGAAATGCGATTTTAGGAATTAATTAATAACCTTTTCTCCTGTTATTTTATTGTATATTGCAAATTCCTTGCAAAATATAACATATTTATGTACTCGCTTAATTAATTGAAACGGTGAAAAAAAAAAAAAAAAAAAGTATATTAAATGTGGGTGCCGTCATGTTAAAAATGTAAACTGTATTGTCATCTTTAAATATAGAAGATTAGTACATAATTACTGAAAAAGACTGAAATAAAATTTCCTTAATTAAACCCATTTGAATTACCTAACACTAAATAACAAGTCACTAAATTAAATATAGGTTGTGTACGATCGTAAAAGTTCTGTTATAAATTGAAAACGTCTATGCAGTTTAAATAAACAAGTAGACATACCTGTAAGACAGAACCCCCAAACATCGTAATTAAAGACACGTGTGACGTGTGAGCTTGCAGCAACCCCGACGACGGCCGGACAATCAGCATTTCAATAGATAGGCTTAGGTATTTTATTGTGTTATTGTGCAAAAATATCTTGACAGGTTACTTCACGAAATACTGTGGACCTGTGGATACAAAACAACCTGGAACTAAAGTTTAAGGGCACAGAACTTTATTGCAAATGCTCTGAAAAAGTATTGTGTACAGAAAAATTGAACCTTTCGGTACTTTACTTTAAATACGCTCTAGTTACATGGTAGGCGTGGAACGGTAATGGATGGAAATGGATTTTTAATGACAGGCGCCGGAATATAACTCCAAATTATTTAGAACAATTATTATTATTAATGATATGCTTATTCTGTCAAAAAAATAATTGTTTATAGTACAATAATGTTTTTCGCGTTCTTTTAATTTTGGACATTACAAAAATGGGCCGTCAAAAGTATAAGGTAAGATATTGTCTATTTGGTATCTTATACCAGTGTTGCACATGAAAATATTGATATGTTCGTACACGAGCTGATTCCGCCACTGATATTCACGAAATGACTACCTGAGATTCAGTCTCTGCTGATGAGGTTATATCTTGGATCCGGTGTTGACCTCGGTAACGTTTAAATGGCGGTCAGAAATTAACAGTTTATACTAAAGAAAACACTTTTGGATTTTAAACTTACTTTAGATTCGAATATGATCAGTTTATAACTTAAATTTAGAATTAATACGTTATGGTTATTAGTAGACTTGGCCAAATTTCGAATAATTCAGTGGAGTCGTATAGAACGAACCCTTATTACGTATTAAGTACACGTGAAACATAAGGATGGATATTGCATTGCATCAACCCCATTCGGAAAGCGATACTAAAAAAAATATGGATAGTGGTAGACGAAATAACGGATGCAACAGACAATAATGCAGCAAATGTGATGGCACGAATTCTGGATCCTTTGTAAGTAAAATCTAATTATTGTTCAATGTTGAAGGCACCTTTTATTGTTTCTTAAATTCTCATTAGTGTAACGAAAAACGAAGTTTTTTTTAAATATATAAATATTAGCAAAATATTAACAGAAAAGAAAGCACTGTAATTTCTCTAAACTATTTTCAAAATGTTTTCGAATTTATAATGGTGTCGAAATTTTAGCTGTATGCTGTTCATTCATAGTGTACCGGTACGAATTTATTGTTATCGCATTTAAATGTATTCAAGCAAGTTCCTCGAAATTTCACAATACAAATCAATTACAGTCGACATTAGCATTATAAATATTTATTTGTTTTATCATTTTTTGTTTTAAATTAAGGTCATTCTATTTAAAACTCGTATTCAACGTCAATGGAATATAAGTTACAACTTTTTGAATTCTAATTAGCATAAAACTTAATTTATGCATTATGATGGTTAGCAAGAGAAGTAAAACGTGTAAAACGTAGCAATTTGCAATCAGCAAAACTTGTGCACCATAAACAGTAAAAGATGAATATTTTTAACATAGTACAAGAATGACTTAGAAAGATTCGATAATATTTGTGCTCTTATGTAAAATTTAATTCTGAGTAATCTTCGGACTCTCGAACAAGTCTCACATAGGTTTTATATTTATATAAAGCACATGCAGTTTCTGGTGACGATTTGTTAAAAACAATTACAAACATGTAGCAAACTATGATTTTTTTACAAGAATGAATCATGTGGTCACACGTTATCAGTTATCATTGTTCTTAGATCACATTGACAGGGCACAGTTTTTATTTGGTCACTATTTATATTGCAATTTAATTTAGAGTTACTTTTTGTTATATAAAGAATGGCACACTTGTTAATGTTAAGAGGGATAAACCAGTTATAGCACCACTCGGAAATAATATCTAAATCGGACTAAGTATATTCCACATTCGTATTGAAGTAAATGTGTGAGTCATCTGCGTACAGTGAAGCAGTTTGGAAATGTCGGTTGTATACAACAGACATAAAATGGGGCCCAGGACTGATCCTTGAGGTACGCCACTGACAACAGAATTAGCAGGACAGAAGTCAGAATCAATTTTTATTGGATTTTGGGGGTCAAAAAATTTAAATAAATAATAAATTATTTTATTATCACCAGAATACAAATCAGTCAATAATTAAATGCACTTCATGGTTATGTAGCAGGTGTACTACGAGGCATACCTCTAGTCCCGGAAGTCTTCGACCCGATTCATTCGGAATGGGCATGTCCCACAATTCTTTTTATTTGCTTATTCGATAATATTTGAAAATTTAAGCTCAGTAAGTTCTTTTTGGACTAAAAAAAAATGCAAAGTTTTGAATTTGTCTTTTTATGCCATCCGACTAATTTCGCCCTAAAACACAAGAGCCAATAAAACCGATAACGGTACTATCACAACACTCTTTAACCTCCAAAACATAACGCCATGAAAACACAGACGAGCTAGAAATGGTATAGCACGCATTATTTTGGTTATATTGGTTGATCAACTGGGGACAGTTATAAATTTACTTTAAAATTTTAAATTTTAGCAAAGCGTTTGATACTACATTTCTGGCAATTTTAAGATTCTGTGGAGGATACGCTGAAGGCTTGGGGCTATGTCATTCGTTCCTATGTAATTTATCGAATTCGAGGCAGGTACTATCTGGTGCCCTTCAGGGATCTTTTCTAGGTCCTCTGTTGTTTACACTACACCAGTCAATTTATTAAGTTTATTCAGTATTGCACTATTCATATTTTTTTAAAAATAACACCCTAGTGCTAAAAACGGCCATTTATATTCCTTATTATGCTGTAAAAAACTGATCCCTCATTCAAATTTTAAACGAGACCCTCAGGTCCAACAAAGGCCCACATTTTTTTACCATTTTTTGCCGTAGTGAAAAACAGCTTTAAATAGTTTTCTCAAGTGTCTCATTAAAAAATGATGTTGATTATTTAATATTTAACCGCACTCCACTAAGGTAGAAGTTATGAAAGAAACAGTTACTTTAAATTTGTGCAGCGTTTCACGTGATTTGATATTTTAGTGGTAACTTTTCATAATTATTTATTTCTAATAAAAAAACTACAGTATAATACTAAAACAACCCAGAGCTTACCACTTGGAGGCAGCTGCACTTCGAGTTCCTAACACTTACCCACCTGTCACATTTTAAATTTTGTTCAATGTCTTCAACTTCGTAATACTGTCCCTTATTATCAAATTTAGGCAACATTTTCCTTGCTGCTAATGTAGCCGTCTCTGGTCCTTTTGCCATATACTTTTGCTCTCTGTTACTGTTTTTACGAACCTTTCTACTCATTGTGTGTGTATGACACGGAATGCTATCTATTGTAATTTTCTTTAATAACTTATTGTGGGTAATCATCTGAAAATACCATGGTCAAGGGTGGTTCTGTTAAGGTGCAATTTTGCCAGTTAATTAATAACGTAATTTCCTGCATTTAATTATATTTGGGGTACCCTAAAATATCGACCTCTTTCCGGCAAATTTTCCGGGTGTGCAATATAAGTGTTGCTTAAAATACTGTTTCAAATATATTTTTCACATTAACCGAAAACTCTCTATGTCGATTGTATTTGGGCGAATTAAAAAATTCTTTTTTTTCAATTTGTACTCAACGAGATATACCTTCCTGAACGATAATTTCTTATGTTGTATATCCACGGCCTACTATATTTAAAGTAAAACGTTAAAAATTAAGAAACGCTCTTAGGGATTTTTTTAACGAAATGGTTTTTAGGAAATATGAATCAGGCATGCTTAGAAGGCCTACATACCGCATTTCATATTGATGGGTCATCCCCATTGAAGTTTTAGTTCGCTAAGCTAAAGCTAAGCAAAACTGGGTGTGCAAAATGTGTATATAGTTTTACGTGCCGGCTGCTCTGAATTTTGACCCTAAACTGGCACATTTGAACAAGAAGACACTTTGTAGGTACTGTACTTTCAACTTTTGTTCCAGATCTACCTCATTCATTAATATACGCAACGTTGAAGAACAATAAATCTGAAAAACCGGTGTCCGAAGTTCTGTCGTTGTTTCCATTTTGGGATGTACAGCATAATATTTTTGGGCCTTTTTTTATTTGCATATTTAATGACCGATAAATAACATAATTATACTTTATAAATGCATTATGAAGAGTTACTGTGTAGTTATTTTGTACTTAAAGTTATCGAACCATTAATCTAAATATAAATAATATTACATAATTGCTACTGTTATCACAGTGTTTTACTAATAAATAATTACATTGTTTTCGCGAATTTAGGGTATCGATTAAAAAAGTGTTTTGATGACGCACAATTGTTTTGTAGGGGGAAATAGGGCTATTTTCTGTTTGAGTTAGGGCCAATTGTATAAAGGTGGCTCAGCTTAAAATTCGATTATAATTTCTTGGTTACTAGTGTAGATTGTTAACGATTGTAAATCTGGTTTAACGTTTACCTGCATTTGTACAATTGGCCCTAAGAATATACTTTACATATTTTGAAGGAATTGGATTAATTTTTAGACCATATATTTTTTATTATCCTGTTTTGAATCGTATTTCTGATAGTTGATCCTGTCAGTAAATAAATGAAAATTTGATATTAAGTAATGGCTCCACCCAAATTTAAAGATGTTAAATAAATTTTGGCCCCAAAAGATTTAGGCAGAGGTTGGTTTTTGAAAAATGGTTTGCCCGCCTTAAGATACTTTTACAACTATATACAACAGTAAGTAATTTTGTAGTTAACGCAAATTTCGATATTTAGTTTAGTAACATATTGAAAAGTACTTTTATATTTAAAGTTATTTGGACGTGTCTCCTGTACTGGATGTATAATTTTTTGACAGATCACATATATATTGCACCATATATTTTCCTAAAAAAAAACAAAAGAGCACGCATCACACCTATTCTATTTACAATGTATTTAAACAGTACGTTTTACACGTACGATTATTTGTATTCTTTTATTCATACGATTTTAACATGTAATTATATATTTTAATTGTAAATTGTCAGTAGTAAACAGAATTAATTTACTGTCAATTAATTCAGTAACTTTAGATAATCATTCAAATATTTTCATATATTTCTGTTTCATTGAATAGATAGATAGGTTAGGAATTGACAAATGATATTGGCTATCGACCTATCATGATTTGAAGGTGTAATCCAATGCAAGTCGGGGTATTTGTCCGCTGAGTAGTTGTTTCGTTCAAATCATATTTAATAACAGTAGTTTAGTCCACCTGGGCTAGAGGTCGCCGCTCTCGGTACTTGCTTCGCAAGTCGCTATCCGCCACAGAGACATCTATGATATCGGTCGGATAGTAGCATTAGACCATACAAGAAGTTTCATACCTCTCACCACTACTCAATTTACCTTAGTTAGTATATGACTAGCAGGTTGGCCACTATCATTTGTCTGTTCCATAACCTATGGCATACTGAGGAGAACAAATAAGTTCGAAACCGGTCTATGTCTGATTAAGAATTGACAAATGATATTGGCTATCGATCTATCATGATTTGAAGGTGTAATCCAATGCAGGTCGGAGTATTTGCCCGATGAGTAGTTGTTTCATTCAAATCATATTTAATAACAGTAGTTTAGTCCACCTGGGCTAGAGGTCGCCGCTCTCGGTACTTGCTTCGCAAGTCGCTATCCGCCACAGAGACATCTATGATGTCGGTCGGATAGTAGCATTTAGACCATACGAGAAGTTTCATACCTCTCACCACTACGCAATTTACCTTAGTTAGTATATGACGAGCAGGTTGGCCACTATCATATTGTGTCTGTTCCATAACATATGGCATACTGAGGAGAACAAATAAGTTCGAAACCGGTCTATGTCTGGTTAGGAATTGACAAATGATATTGGCTATCGATCTATCATGATTTGAAGGTGTAATCCAATGCAGGTCGAGGTATTTGCCCGTTGAGTAGTTGTTTCGTTCAAATCATATTTAATAAAAATAATGTAATGTAAAATAACCATAACTATGTTTTTAAAATGTTATATTAATTATAGTTTTCTGATGATGGTGTAATAAACCGAAACGTTAGAAAAAAGAATAAAATTAGTTATATCTGACCGAAATCCCCAAAAAAAACTATCAGATATTATTTATTAGTTATCACTATCACTACTGGAAAGTAATACATCTTGGGGTAACCTCTTTTTAAGCCTATTATTTTGAGTTTTTTGTCGTAGTTGTAAGTTCACGGCACTGTTACATTTCTTAATATTTTTGAAAAAATCTTTAGCACATTTTTTAATGAAATTATCTAGCATTGGGATACCCAGCTCGCGATGAATTTGGGAATTGCGCATGCCCAGGGAGCAGACACAAATTCGAAGAATTTTATTTTGGAATGTTTGCACTTTTCTTAGGTTGGTTTTGTTTGTTGTTCCCCATATTACACAATCGTAGGTTATTAATGGTCTTAAGATAGATTGGTAAATTAGAATGGCGCACTTAGTTTTTAATGCTGATTTTCGGTTCATTATACGATAAAACATTGATAGCCATGCTTCATTCAGTTTGTTGTTAATATGATAGCTCCAGGTCAACCTTCTATCTAAGTAACCTCCTAGGTATTTTATTGCATCATCTGAAGGATTCCATACTACTTCTTCATTGTCAATTATTATGTTGTTAGGATCTTGTAGTCTTCTTAGAGTAAATATTTTTGTTTCGCATTTTAAAGGGTTGAGTTTGATTTGCCATTTTTTGAAGCATTCCTGGAGAAATAAAATGCCTCTTGTAGTGTTTGTGCAGCTATGTTGATATTTTCATGTTGTGTAATGTTCGCAGTATCGTCTGCGTACGTGGCCACTTAACCATATTTTGTCAAAGACTTGTGCAACATCTAAAAATGCTATTGTTTTATGTTTTTTACTTTCAAATCCATCGGCAATTGTTTCATAGATTCGTAGAACCTGATGTGTCGTGGAGTGATTTGTTCTAAACCCAAATTGGCAGTCTGGTATAATATTATTTTCTTGTAAAAATTCGTTCAATCTGGCATAAAGGATTTTTTCGAGTAACTGATAGTGTAGTAAGCTAATTGGCCAATAGTTTTCTGGCTTTTCCTTGTTTTTGCCAGGTTTATTGGATAGTATTATTTCGGCATGTTTCCATTTGGTATCCTATGGACATACAACTCTTAAATATAGAAGAACTACTTAATTATTTATTATATACTTTTTTTATAAATAATAAAATTTTTAACGGCTTTAATAATGGGAATTTAGTTTTCCCGTCTAACAGATTAAGAAAAGTGCTTTTATATTTATAGCTCTGCAGTATAATACAGTATTACCTATTACGAATGCGCGCTCCCGCTTTATCATGCTATATCTCGAAAACGGTTGGTCGTACGAAAAAAATGTTTATGAACAATATTGTAGAGAATACTATTTTACGTAAGTTTTGTTATGAGTTCTTACGACGTCAGATGCACTGGAAGCGAGATTTTCGCGAAAAACCGATTTTCATGACCTTTGACCTTTGATATCTCAAGACGCACAAGGGTAGGCATATGAGATTTTTTTTTGCTTCATTAGAACATCAAAACGAATGTCTCTGCAAAAATTCAGCTTGTTCGGTCTCATTCCGCAGAGGAAGTTTTATTTCTCTAGAGTATAATTATGTCTTGTGTTAGGTTTTCTACTACAGTATCTACGTCGTTAGGTGTATTTAACTGTGGTACTTTTAAAAATCTATTAAGTTGAGTTTAAATATGTCCCACTCTACATAGCCATTAATAAGTCTGGGTGCAGGTATGTTTTTTACAGGTACCTCAATGAATGTGTATATTGTGGGGAGATGGCCAGAATCTAATTCTGTGTATACAATTGAATATATAGGCTTTAAGAAATTTTTTTGCAACAATATATCTAAAATATCAGGTTGATCCTCTCTATAAGGGTAGTAGGTTAGTTTCTCAGCAGTTACTTGAATGTTGTCGTTAATGGAAATATTTTGGATTGTTGACATGACATCCCCAGGTTGTATTTTTTGAGTTCAGGTCACCGATAACAAGTGTTGCTCTGTCTTCATTAAGGAGATTGTGGATGTCTATGTCAGTTATTCTTCTATTTGGTTGTTAATATGCGGAGATAATTTTTATAATATTCGATATTTTTAAGTGAATGGATACTGCTTCTATATGTTGTAAATCCGGTGTACAGCTTTGTCTCTGGAACATTTCCTTTTTTTTTGCTTGTTTATTTACTTATTATCATATTTGTTTATTCGTTTGGAAACTTATATATACTTTATTTTGGTAAATAAGCTATATTGTTATTATAGCTTTCATGATGTTTAAAGAATTTTTTGATTATGATTGCTACGCCACCTGAAGCTATTGGGGCATTTCTATCGTATCTGTAAATTTTATAACCGGGTATCGTAAACTTCTTGTTGATAAAATATGTTTCAGTAACGCAAGCTAAGTCTACATTATGTAAAACGAGAAAGGCTATAAATATGGCTCGTTTGTTTTTTAGGTCGGTTGCAGTCCAATTTGTGATTGTGAGGTTTTGAAAAATGTGATCTTTATTTGCCATTGAGAAAAGATGAGAATAATGAAATTTTAAATTGTTTGATCTGTTCAATAAATGGAGTAATTATGTCAATTATTATTTGGTTAATTGATGAAGTTGCTGGATTGGGTAAATTTTGTTCTTGATGGGGAGACTTTCTTCTGGGACTGATCAAGGCATTTGCGTAGCTTTTATTTTATTCGTTGGCAGTCGTATTTGTATTGTTGGTAATGTTGACTCTTTTATTTTGTATTCTATTTCCCTGTATTTGTACTCTTTGTTGCTTTATATTGATGTAGTAGAGACATCCTTTATAATTTGCAATATGATTTGCCCCACAGTTGACACATAAGGGTTGTTCATTGGGCCTTTTTAGGGCAGTCCGATTAGTCGTGTGGTTCTAGGCATTTAACGCATTTTGGATCTAATTTACAATAATTCTTTGTATGGCCGTACCGTTGAAAACGCGTACATTGTAGGATCGGTGATGTTTTTCTCCAAGGCTGTACTTCTACTACAGAATAAAGTAATCGATCTAACCTGATTATGTCATTTTCTTTACCGTCTTTTTTAATTTCTACTGCGCAAATCGGGATAGGTATTTTGTCTTTGTTCAGTAGTCTTACAACTTTTATAACATTGTAATTAATTTGAAGTTCATCCTTTATCTCATTTTCACTTAATGAAGTAGGAATATTTCGAATGATTACTGACACATTTGAATTGTCTGGATTTTGGTACGTATAATATTTGATTTCATCATAATAATCTGTAAGTTTTCTAAAATCCTCTGATGAAATAACATTAATTTTTAGAGAGTTTGTTCGATATCGTGTTGTAAATTTTCCACTAACTGATTTTTTTGATATCCGCAATAATTGCTTGATAATTGTTGATTTTATGTAAATAAATCGGTGGGATTTTGGGCTTTACGATTATTTTTGAAAAATTACTCGTGCTTGGTTCAGAATGTTCATATGTTATTTTGTTTTCAATGTTTGAGGGAAGATAGTATTTTTTTTGTTTTTATAATTTCTTCTAGATCTATCAGATATTTTTTTATGGGTATAGCTTAATTCAGGAGAGCGGGTTCGCTTTTTTGTATTAGGTTGCTTTCTAGATGCACTCATATTTATACATTGTAGGATCCTCTTAAAAAAGTCCTATATTTGTGTTTGGTGTGTATTAATTTATTTATGTGGTAAAATCCTCACAGTGGTGAAAGGTATGTGAAGCTTCTCATATGGTCCAAATGCTACTATCCGACCGACATCATAGATGTCTCTGTGGCGGATAGCGACTAGCGAAGCAAGTACCGAGAGCGGCGACCTCTAGCCCAGGTGGACTAAGTTACTGTTATTAAATATGATTTGAATGAAACAACTACTCAGCAGGCAAATACCCCGACCTGCATTGAATTACACCTTCAAATCATAATAGATCGATAGCCAATATCATTTGTCAATTCCTAACCAGACATAGACAGGTTTCGAACTTATTAGTTCTCCTCAGTATGCCATAGGTTATGGAACCGACAAATGATAGTGGCCAACCTGCTAGTCATATACTGATTAAGGTAAATTGAGTAGTGGTGAGAGGTATGTGAAACTTCTCATTATATAAGTAACAATTTCAACAGTTTCTTGGTGCACTATCCTTCTGCAATTTACTTTTTAAGCTAATTTATTTGATGTTTTATACTTAGTGACAGAAGTGTATTATTTCGAAAAATTTACTCAGTTTACTCAATTTTAAGTTTGTATTTTGCCATACGCGCATTGTACGATTTTTTTTTTCGGAAAGACGTATTTTCAAAAATATGAAACCTATTTATTGTCTTAGAGTTAAGATATTACAACACTGATTTCAAATAGTATCGATAAATAAAAAAAAATGTATAGTATATTTCAGACATATGTATATATGTTTGTAATGTAACAGTGTGTTTTAAAATAATAGACTGCATTATAAGCCCAGTAAAGTCGATTTTAAGTTGTCAGTAAGTGAAAAACACATTCACGTTCGTTAAAAAAATTTCATTGTTTTAGTATAAAGGCTGTTCTTGACAAGTGAAAATTGTGCTCGCAGACATTTTAAGTACTCGCGAGCATTTTGAGTGATGACGAGCACTTTTTTGGGATTAATAAATACTAAGCCTTTTCGTGAAGTGCACAGGTTTTAAAAAGTGCTCGTAAACAGTGTTCCTAAGCACAAAAGTGCTTAGACAAGTATTAAGCACAGTACTTTGGGACAGCTTTCCCAGTAAACACATACGTTAGAAAGATGTTTATAATGTTCAAACAATTTTTGAAAACGTTTCATTTTTACGTATAAACAACTTAAAATGTCGTGGTTTTACACGTTTCAGATAACGAAATTATAGACGTTTAATATTGGTATATGTGAAACGAATATGTCAGATATTTTAAAATGTATTACTAGTGTACGTAACTCCAAAACGTTTTAAAAACGTTTCTGTTCGACCTCAATGGACTATTCAGTTGATATGAACGTTTAAGAGAACATTTTTATAAACGATTTAAATAACGTTAATTTAATGTTGTCAAAACTGTCAAAAGGACGGCCATCATTTTTCGTGAAAAGATCACGTATTTTTAACGTTACGATAGACCGTTATTTTTTGAACAATAAATAAATGGTTGATTTTTTAACGTAACACGAATTATCAACCAATGACACGTTGAGAATACGTTTTAAATACGTATGTGTGTTTACTGAGTTGGCAAATGTACTTTAATTTACACTTTTATAATAATTTTTTTAGGCGCCAGGATTGTTTTTATAGCCCAAAATTATAATTTATTTAGTTGCATGGACGTGTGTTTTGGAGAAAGTAAATAATTAAAGAAAGAAAAATGGGTAACAATTTTGATATAATTTACCTAATATGGGAGATATATATTTAAACTTTTAAATGTCATAATTGACGTCAATTGGTAATTAAACGCATTCTCATTGTGTGACCGTAACCTTGGTTTAACTTAAATTTTAATAGGCACCTGGTCAAGACCAAATTTTATGATACATAGAGTTCTGTCATCGTCGAATTGTGTTTATAATTTTTGTTTATATTTTTTTAATCACGATCGTTATATAATTATGACTTGTAATGAGTTTTGTAATGAATTACAAAAATAAAATGTTATAAATAATTTTTCAAAGCAATAAATTAAAGCATGCTGATAAAAAACATGTTTATAACGTAAGTACAAGAGTTTGGTGTTCCTTTTGTATTTAAGTTTCTTTTATCATGAGATTTTTTACGAGGTATAACTGAAGATGTTTCATTTTAAGAAATTGTGTGTTACTGTGAAGGGATATTTGGTTTTTGTAAAAAAAAAATTTAATTATAGCAAAAAAATATGTCTGTTCCCAATGACACAAGTTTGTGGTTTATTAAGAAATAACTGAAGTTGCCGCGTTGAAATGTTGGGGACAACCAACGGCCGTTCATGGAAGGTAAGCTAACCTATTAATCAAGAAACTATTATGCTAATAAAAATAGGGTTGAACCTAGAACAAATTCGTGTGAAGTTAATTTCTTCACTAATGTCTTCTTAATAGTGTAAGGCATCTTCTGGCTAAAAATCACAAAAAATCCCATTTTGCAATTTTTGCAATAATTCTTTTATTTATTTGCATTTTATCAAAAAAATATCGTTTTACCCATCTTATGAAAGGAAGAGGTAGTATCACAGTTTGACAACGTAAGCAAACAAAATGTTATTCGTTATTTCCTTTCCTAGTACTGTTTGTACCGAGACAGCAAAAAAGATTGTCAATGTCAAAACTACGTTTCCGTCTCTCCAAGTTTTATTGGTAGGCAATTAATATTTATTTTACAGCGGTAGGTCGGTGATGATAAAAGTAGGATATAATTTTTGGAACTTGAATAAGCAAAAGGAAATTCACTATAATCTACATCTACAACACTGCATTGAAAAATGAACAAAAAGCTTTTCTAAATTACCGTATTAACCAAAATACCAAAAAATCCAAAAAACTTATGGTCTACTTTAAAATCTAACGGCGTCATTAAATCTAAGCAAAATTCTTCACCGCTTCCTGAAAACCTCTGCGATGAAAACAGTGTTAACAATTTCTTTATAGATTCTATACCACGTAGTAACATTCCTGAAAATTATCTATCACAATTCGAGTATAACCGCTACTCACATAGTAACTTCGAATTGCAATATGCCTCAGTAGAAGTTATTCACAATTTAATCTTAAAACAAAAACCTTACACAGTTGGATATGACGGTATCTCAGGCAAAATGCTACAATTAAGCTTACCATGTATAGCAGAACCTCTAACACATATAAATTTTTCACTTGAAACCGGAACGGTCCCCCTAATCTGGAAACAGGTATTAGTTAAACCAATACCCAAAAATAGCAAGATAAGCACCATCTTGGACCTTAGACCAATTAGCTTACTTTCAGTTCCCTCAAAAATAGCGGAGGAGGTCATCCACGGGCAACTAACACCTTATTTGCTAGACAATAATGTTATTCCCAAAATACAGTCCGGCTTTCGAAAGAATCACGGAACATCCTCGGCCTTGATTGCTATTCTCGATGATATCTTGACGTCAATTAATTCTGATAAAGTAACTTCCTTGACCTTATTAGATATGTCAAAAGCTTTCGATTCCTTAAATACTGAACTGCTAATAAAAAAGTTAAAATTCTACGGGATAGAGGATAATATCTTAATGTGGCTCACGTCTTACCTACTAAATCGTTTGCAATATACATGTCTTAACACCACAAGTGGAAGAAGACTCTCTAACGAACGTTTGCTACTCTCGGGAGTGCCCCAAGGCTCGATCTTGGGGCCCTTGCTTTTTAACATCTACACCGCAAACTTGCCACAAGTCACGAAGTACTGTTACCTACACATGTACGCTGATGATATACAACTTTACCTTGCTTTTGATGTGACGAAGTCTGAGGAAGCCCAAACCAAAATTAATCATGATTTAAATGAAATAAAAAATTGGACTCTTCAGAATTCACTCCTATTAAATCTAAATAAAAATAAAAATATAATCTTTGGCACTGCAAATAAATTAAGAGTTTTTACTCACTTTCAATTATCAATTGACAATATAATTATAGAACAGGTTGACAAGGTGAAGAACTTGGGACTAACCTTTGATAAACATTTAAACTTTATTCCTCATATATCAGAAGTCCTTAGAAAATGTTTCTGCTCTTTTAAACAGATTTCAAGTTTTAGAAATATCCTTGATAGGGCCACTAAACTACTGTTATATAGCATTCTTAGACGGAAAAGAAGAACCAGAATCAAGTGCAGTAGTACCACTACTTAAACTTGCTAATGAAACAAATTTATTTATTTTTTTACGTTGTCGACAACGTTTTGCATTTAATATAAGTTGTTCAGCTTCTTTTTTACTTTCTGAAACATTGAATTTTCATTTCTTTAACGGCAACTCATTTCCCTCCTCATTTTCAGAAGATGAACTAGAGGAAATCTCATCTAAAGATGAATTGAGTGTAAGTAGCACTCGTTCTAAGAACGATACTAAAATTACAAAAGAAAGAATTTTTAAATTTTTATTTATTTTTTTTTACTCTATTTATTTTACATTCACCATTTTTCTATTTTTTGACCGTATAATATTTATCATAACATCAAATCATTACATCTAAACTTTTAATTTTCAATTTATTGCCCTTTTTGTCTTATAATTATTTGAACATTAAATCATTTTATCTAAATCTCCTCAACACTTCAATAAATACTCACCTATTTTATTTCACAAAGCATTACCATTTATTACAAAAGCTTTCAAATAGCAATATACAATCCATAACTAACAATAAAATATACGGACACAAGCAACCAACCAACCAACCAATCGGCATTTATTCTCTGGTATTCTCTTATTTTCCGCTGCTGAGCCAGCCGGTCAACAGATCTGTCTCATGTCGCTCCATTTATGCGTAGACGGCCCATATACGCGCTCCTAGAAGTATTTTCAATACTAAAATAAAATAAATAATAACAGAACAGACGCTAACAGCCTTTGGGAAACTTCAGAAAATTAGTAAAACAAATTCTAGTAAAAACATTATTAGTTCAATAAGAAATGAAAATAACGAGTTGATAACAAACACAAAAACGATAACTAATTATTTAATGCCACGTTTACCAGAATGGGAGAAAATTTAGCTAGTAAAATGTCGGCTTGGTGGCTCTGTGCTTATACACTAGGCATGAGACCAAGGGGACCAACTGGTTTTTGGATAAGTTTGTAAAATTCGAAAACCGGTTTTGGATATAAGAATTATTATGTACATATTAATTAATTATTTAATTAAAAACGTTAACATTTTGACTTCAAACCATCTTGGGAATAAACATATTGTAGTAAAAATTTACTCTAAAACTAATCTTTATGAGTTAGGCGAATGAAAATCCATAAACTCTTTGAGTCATTATATTATGCATAGAACTCGGACGGAGGTGCCAGTTGCCAGTGATGGCTTTTATGTAGACAATATTGTAATATAATTATTAAATATTGTAATATTTATGTAGACATAATATTGTAAACACCTACTGCAACATTCCTAAACAACATAAAAACAGAAATTTATAAAACATAATAATAGTTATTAAAATTATTAAAAATAAAGAAACTTTTTGCTTTTAAATGTTTCAAAAATATTTTATTAAAACTCTACACGTGTTTCGGCTGTTTAGGCCTTTCTCAAGAGTACAGATGATACTAGATTTTAAATCGTGTTCTTTACTTATATATAACATCTGGGTAGTACACTACAATTGTAAAGTATTAAATTTTATGGTATGAAACGATGGGAGTTTCTTTAACTTACACTATTTTGTCTAAAATGTCGTGACCGGTAAAAATTATTTGATCCTTGTTATGTTCTTATTATTTTTTACTGCTTTTTTAATTTCTAATATTTCTTATAAATCTAATTTTTTACCTTTATTTTCTGAGTGAAACAAGTCGATCTTATCCACATCTATGAAATGATTACTTTCTATACAGTGTGTTGACATGCCGGTGCTATGTATATTGTTCAAAATAGACTTTTTATGTTCCTCGACCCGTTTGTTTACATTTCGACCAGTTTGTCCAATATATATAGCATCACAGTCAGAACATTTTAGCTCATATATTCCAGTTTTTTGTAATTTATTTTAATAATAGTTATTTATGACACAAGGACGGAAAGTACGGTTGGCAATTTTCCGTAATAGTACGTATGTTCGTCTGTGTGTCACACACTATTTTTTATTCGATTGTAAGAAGAAAATAATAAATTTTTATTTCTTATATTTATTTTAATTGAAAAATCTGATCGTCATTGACCTCACGTCACTTTGACACAATCTAATAAAAATGTCATGACAGTTTTGTTTCATTTGTTTATAGTATCCATTATTTTGTTCATATTTGTTTACCATCCAAAAAATACTTGTCGTCCTAGGATGAAAAGTATTTTTTCGCCTAGCATATATGAAAATGAATCATATTAACCCTAAAAATATGACCGAAAGTAATGTTTATCGTCCCTTGGGCCGCTAAACTCATAACAACACGATGTTGTAGTTTTTCACAATCCAGACACCTTTAATGGTCATTTGCATACTTTGACGTTTCACATAATTTTTTATTAAATGTCAATTTAAACCATAATTTCGAATCAAAACAAACAACAAAAGTGTAAAATAATTAGTTGTGAACAATTGTAATTCTGTGAATAAGTTAAAATGAATGGTAACTCAGACAGTGACGAAGACTTTACGAATACTCCACCAGACTTGGAAGAGGAAGCTAGCAATGTTTCTCTGAATTTGTTACCTACAAAGTCAAGACAACGGTTCGGAAAAGTACTATGAATTGTTCAATAACTGGAAAAAAGAATAAAAAAAGCATAAAACTTAACAGAAAATTTATTACTTACTTAACTATCTGAAAGATCAAAGATTTAAAATGCAGGTACACTATGGTCTGAATTTTTAATGTTGAAAAGCACTTTTAAAGTCAAGGAAAATATTAATTTTGATAATTTTCATAAATACACTGGATTGAATATGTGGTAGGTTCCTTGTGAAACATCTTAAAAATAATTATTTTGAAGAAAAACACTGCTTTTAGATGTTTCAAAAATGTATTTCGTTATACTCTACATATGTATCAGCTTGTTAGGCCTTTGTCAAGAGCATTACAGATGAATACTAAAGCTATGAGGGCGATTATTCTAATATTTATGCAATAACACCTAATTAGGTTAAATTACAGGCATTTCCAGGTAATAAAACTAAGTACCTACCTACTCGAATTGTTTTTAAAAACAATCCTTGTACCACCAATGACCAACTAAATTTCATAAACACACCAATAATAGATAAGGTATTAAGAATTCCCCATTGAATTATATTCCGAGTAGGTAGGTACTTAGTTTTATTACCCTGGAAATGGCTGTAATTCAACCTGATTAGGTGTTATTGCATTAATATTAGAATAATCGCCCTCATACCTTTAGTATTCATCTGTAATGCTCTTGAGAGAGGCCTAACAAGCCGAAACATATGTAGACTGTATCGAAATACATTTTTGAAAATCCAAAAGCAGTATTTTTCTCCAAAATAATTATTTTCATAAAGTTCGAGCATTTTTGAAACAAAAATCTGTAAATTACCTGCCCAAAAAAGTCAAAAACTTGGACTCAAAAACAATGCATTGAATTTTTTAAGGAAGCAGATGATTAGAAATATCTTATGATCAAGGTAAACAAATAAATTAAGATAAATTAATTATGTTTTTTTATTAGCATTGCATTGTAGGTTTCTCTTATTATGGGACTATACGGAGCTTGTCGTCGAAATGAGTTGTTGAATATGAAACTTGACGACATAGATAATAGAGGAGACGTATTGATCCAGAAACAAAAAATAACATTACACGAATGTTTCAGTCACAAACAAAACAGTTGATGGGTTGAATCTACTTACAATATACAACAAATATGTTTCCTTTAGACCTACCCACACTCCTCATAATCGCCTATTCATTTATTACAAGAATAATAAATGCACAGTGCAATCGATCGTAAAAAATGTATTTAGCAAAATTCCAAGCAAAATAGCCACCTTTTTGAAATTGCCTGAACCTAATACTTACACAGGACATTGCTTGCGCCGTAGTTCTGCAACCCTACTAGCTAACTCTGGGAGTGATTTGCTAACACTTAAAAAACATGGAGGTTGGCGTTCTTCTGCAGTTGCAGAAGGATATATCGATGACTGCTTATCAAATAAGATTGACATTTCACAAAAAAATCCTGTCAAACCAAAAACAACAGTCTAGTACTAGAGAAAATACCACAATTGAAGTGTTAAATATTTACGACCAAATAAATAAAATACCAGTTAATCTAGACAATTCCAATGAACCATCAACTTCATCTATAGAAATAAGTCACCATGCTACTAGAGCACTTCAAACACTTACCGAATGCCTACAAATTCTGGTATTACTATCCATAATTGTGCTCAAGGGATAATTAATATTAATTACTATAAAAAATAAATTCGCAAATTGTTATTACTTAAGTTTTTTATTAAATTCTCTTTGTATTTATAAAATTAAAGATTTTTGTTATATATTTCCTTTCCTTTTTTTTGTTTTATTTAATGCTAGGCAAGAAACAGTTGTGTAACACATGCAGAAAACGCATTAGCAGCCCTTAGCTATCATATCCGCGGGCTACTAATGCTCATTTTCTGGCCCTTGTGACACAAGATACTATTTAGGCCGGGAAAAGGAGTCGCCTAGCAACCACAACAAAACTTAATACCTGATATAAAAAAGGTGATCTTGTCCAGATCTTCGAACCAAAAAACATCACTTTTCAATACAATCGAATAAAAAGTAAATTTTATTTCATTTTAAAATGTTAATAGGTAAACTAGTTTTATCGGAAAATGTACGGATTTGTACGGATTTTAGCTATTTTAGTTTTTTTTATTTATTTGGTTTTGTATACTTAGAGAATATATTTTATTTTGCTATATTTTTGTAGATAAATATTATATAAACTGAAAAATTTTAATAAATATAGGCATAAATATTTTTCTATCGTTTTAATTATATATTGTGTTTTTTTAATGTTTTTTTTAACACGCTTTTATTAGCTTCACCTGTATGTTTGCTTGCTTGCTTGCTTGTTTGCTTGTTTGTTTGCTTGTTTGTTTGTTTGTTTGTTTGTTTGTAACCGACTCTTTGGACTCGATTTTGACCCAGTTTAAACGGACAGATTTAATTGAAACTTTGTACACTTACGAAGAACCGATAACAATACAATAATTTGATAAGTTTATATCATTATCCTGATCAGGATCGCCAGTCCTTTCCTCACGTATCCTCTGCGTGAGAGCAAAGGCTTAATATGTAAATACATTCCCTGATTGTCAGTTAGGTCGGTGGTCGAGCGGGCTAAGGCAGTCGACGCGAAACGACAGACTCCTCGGGCGTGAGTTCAAATCCCATGGCTGAAATAAAAAAATATTTTTTTTTCAGAAATATCTGTTGGATCGTAATATGTTATAATATCAGCATCAATTAGCAATATAAATATAGTTTAAAAAAAACTACAAAACACGCTTTCATAGCACATCAAACTAAAAAGTGAAAAATAAATATGGTTTAAAAAAACTAAAAAAACACGCTTTTAAAGCACATCAAACTAAAAAGTGAAAAATAATTATTAATATAAACTGAAAACAATAATGAACGAAAAATACTAGTATTATTGTGAAAAAAGCGTGGGGCGCTTTGTGCCATATTTTTCCGTATATCGAGCAACCCACGCTTTTTTCACAATAATACTAGTATTTTTCGTTCATTATTGTTTTCAGTTTATATTAATAATTATTTTTCACTTTCTAGTTTGATGTGCTTTAAAAGCGTGTTTTTTAGTTTTTTTAAACTATATTTATTTAATTGGAAAATCGGTTTTTTCAAAACTCAGTTTTTGTATAAACCCTGTTAAGTGTAGCATAGTTGGCTAGAGCGTTGTTGTGTGGTAGAACACGGCTTGTCACTGTCTATCTATCCTAAGTTCGAGTCTTAACTGCGGCATCTGACAAATTCCGGAGCGAATGGTTGTTGTGTCCGTGTCTGTGCTGGTTGCGTGTTGGAATAGCAGTGTGTTAAACTTCGCCAGGACGTTAATCCTAATAAAATATAGAGTGCCGCTGGGTACAGTTTTAGGTACCATTATTTTTTTCGATTTACATAAACGAGTTATTTTCATTATAGAGCAGAGGGGAAATTATAGGTTTTACTGTTCTACCATCTTCTATAAAACAAATTCTTAGGAAGAACTTAGGATAGTGGCTGAAAATTATCTAAATCTAATAAAAAACTGGTTCGATAATAGACATTTAGCAATTAATTTTGAAAAAACTCACTATTTGCCATTCCGTTGCAATAAATTAAATAAGCCATATTTTGATTTGTCTGAGATAAATGTCTGAAAACCTTTTTTTAAATAAATTGGCTATAACTAAAGCACCACCATATAATACTATTTATTATATCTGCGGTTTCCTCGTTGTCAGACTTTGTTTAGATGATTCCAAACTAAATAAAAGCTTGATTACCTGTATTATTTATAGTAAATTCAACTCGCATCATTCGGCGTTCGTGGCAGGTTGACTCGCAGGATGGATCGTGATGGACTCGCGGTACGTTGACTACCCCAGACGATCATTGCGAACAAACAACCATGGTTCGCGCTCGGCTCGCCATATCTATACGCACCTTTATCTAACAAAGTACAATTTATTATCAAAATTTATCTGTTTAAAAGAGTGTAATATTATAAAAACCAAGGAATTTAATTAATGATATTCTCGATCTAAATAATAATTAAATAAAACTACAATAATATTAAATGCTATAGAATAATATTTTGATATCTTTATTCATAATACTTACTAATGTTGCATTGTTGTCTATATTTGTTATTATTATTATCATAGCTGGACTTAGTTTTTATTTGGAGGAGTAAGGAAAGCGATGACAACGTTGTATTTTACTTCTTTATGTATTTTATTCTTAAAATTTTGTTGTGTACACATTTTTTGTTTTATTATTCTGTACACATATTTTGTCTTGTATTTAAAAAACATTGTACTGTCACTAATTCACACATTCGTTTTTCATTATTATTATCCAAAACATGTGTTGTCACTTATTGATGTCTAACTCTATTTATTTACTATTTATCGTATGCTTTAATATATTTTGTTTTTATCATCTTTTTGTAATTAAATATGATTTGAACGAAACAACTACTCAGCGGGAAAATACCCCGACCTGCATTGGATTATACCTTGAAATCATGATAGATCGGTAGCCAATATCATTTGTCAAATCCTAACCAGACATAGGCCGGTTTCGAACTTATTAGTTTTCCTCAGTATGCCATAGGTTATGGAACAGACAAATGATAGTGGCCAATCTGCTAGTCATATACTGACTAAGGTAAATTGAGTAGTGGTGAGAGGTATGTGAAACTTCTCATATGGTCCAATTGCTACTATGCGACCGACATCATAGATGTCTCTGTGGCGGATAGCGACTTGCGAAGCAAATACCGGGAGCGGCGACTTCTAGCCCAGGTGGACTAAATTACTGTTATTAAATATGATTTGAACGAAACAACTACTCAGCGGGCAAATACCCCGACCTGCATTGGATTATACCTTCAAATCATGATAGATCGGTAGCCAATATCATTTGTCAATTCCTAACCAGACGTAGACCGGTTTTGAACTTATTAGTTCTCCTCAGTATGCCATAGGTTATGGAACAGGCATGGGTCCCATGCTGAAATTGTTGGATATGACATCACCTTTAATTCACCAGCCGTCGTTGGGTCCAACTATTGCCGTGTACGAAAAATCTGGAATGGGTGCAAAATATCACTCTCTACATTAACTTAAAAAAGTCCATAACAAAATGTTTTTATATGCAGTAATACTAAAGCTATATACATAATTTAAATCTGTTTCTGCAGGTTTCGGCTTATTTTTATTAAATTTTAATAGGCGGTTTACTGGTTAGAAATAATTAAATGAATTATTTTAATTAAATCGCCACATCCGAGTACCCGGCTGCAAAAATTTCCCATGACCACATTTAATATCATTAACCCACAGAAGTTTTAAAATAACAAATCAAAATGTTAACGTTAATAATATAAATCAAACATTGAATAAAAAGTAGCAGATCCAAAATCGATTTATATTTAACGGGCGCGTATTGAAGAGAATAAACAAACCGTAATATTTAGATCAAGATCAATCTTCTCTGTAGGCTACGGATAACAGTGGTGTACTCAGACTTTTAATATGTAGATTCTGCATCCTTTGGCAAATCGATTCACTTGTTTCAGAATTACTGGCTCTTTCGAATAAAGTAGTAAATCGTTTTCGCCTAATTGATGGCACTGTGGTGCCTACTAATTAGTTGTTTTGACAATAGGTCGTCAATGTGTATTTGTATTCGTAATTCGTATATCCGAAATACAGATAAATCCACGAAGGTGTGAACACGGTCATTATTATGCGCAATTTACTTTTAACCGTTGAATATTGCTACATTACACACCCGACAATTACCGAACCACTTGACTACAATAGCCAGCTAGACATACATCCAGAGAAGATATATGGCCAGATCGCAGATCGCATCAGCTGTGTTAAACCGCGCACACCGATTCATGACTGTGGATCCCCCTCCGCTGCTAACGGTCAAACTAATAGCTGTGTTCTCCCCTTCGTCGTTTTATTTGTATATACACTGTAACCACCTTATTATTTTTTATCAAATTCAAAATTTGTTTTTGCGCATTATAGTGCTGGAAAAGATCTTACTGTCTTAATTATTTTAATTTTTTCCACTGTCATTATTTACACAGAGTAGGCATTTTTTATCGAAAAATTTTATTTGAAAATTTTGTTCAGAGCTATCTCAAAAGCCCAAATCCCAAATTGAAAATCGAACAATACTTTTTTCATTGATTAAATTGGCAGAAACTTATTTTAAAACATATGTGAGTAAGCAAAAAAACATGTAAAGCAGAAAGAAACATTATGTCATATCTGTTTCAATCAAACCGCCATCAAGAGTTACACATTTTTCAGTTGCTCTGCAGTTTCTCGTGATATTCTCCAATTCTCCTGGAGTAATTTCTAAGCGTGCCTGCATAATTCTGTTGCACGTTTTTTCTATTTCTAGGTCTTGTTTTGTAAACTTTATTTTTTAACATTCCCTATAAATAAAAGTCTAGAAGTGTCAGCTCCGGCGATCTGGGAGGCTCCTATCTTAAGGGACTGTTTCGACCCATCCACATATTAACAAAATTTTAAGCCACGCTAGGACTACTGTTGCTTTGTGGACTGGAACATCATCTGACCTAACATATCCAAACGTGTTGGTAACGGTAACCCATGAATATCATTACCACCACCACACCATATCTTAACATTATCAGAATATTGCCTTTTCCAGTTTTCTCTGGACCAGTATCTACTACAACCCTGTTGGTAGTGAAAATAGTCTCGTCCGTAAACATAATTTTTGATAAGAAACAAGGACCATTTAGAAATTCTCCCTGCAACCACAGACAAAACTCCATCCTTTTTCCCTGATCTCCCTTCTCCAAATCGTAGAGATATTTCAGTTCTAATGGTTTTATTTTATGATATGATAATGAACTTAATCTTATTATGAGAGATCGTTTCACTTGATGTGTGTGCTAAATATCAACTTGATTGATGTAGAATTAAGTGAATTATGTCAAAAAGAAAGAAGAAAAAATTTAACTTTTGAGTGGCTGTAACTCAAGAATTGAGATTTTTTTTTAGGAACTACTAGCATTATTGTAATTTGTACAATCAGCTCCCAAAGCTTACTGTTGTATTTTCCTAACACCATGTATATGAATCTTGTAAAGCTTTATTAAGTAAATTACATTTAAGCCTCGGTAAAAAACTAGCCTTCTACGATTAAAAATAAACGCAAGAAATGCACAAAACATGCTACCCTTCTTATCCTCGTACCCTTACCTTGTAGAGGTGATCACAAAACTACTGGGCGTAAAGATGTAGCAAATCGAGACACTACTTAGCCCGAATAAGTTAATGAATATCACGACAAAATAAAACTAGCTCAGATCTCAGGGCGTTTGCACCCAGTTTATCTGAATTTCAATACCATAAAATTAATTACTCTACTTAAACTTTAACATCATGAAATTATTCGTTCTCGTTATAAGGTGGTGCTTTAAAATAAAATATCAAATTCAACAACTATGAAACAGGCTAACAAATTTCATAAAAAAAATAAACACATAAAAATTATTTACATTACCTTACGATACTTTGCCTCAAAGGCTAATTATAGTATTTACTACAATCCTTATTCAGAGAATGTATAACATAGATCAGAACAAGGTTTTAACACCCTGAATGTGGCCACACTGAAGGTTCACAGTGTATTTGATGACATAAGAGGTTAAGGTTATCGTTATCAAACTTAAACTAAACAAAATGGGGTGATATTCCCTTAAATAAAAATTAAAACAGTAGGTACATACAGTTACCAGCTACAAGCGGCACAATAAATGTAGGTATTCCTCAAAACTCTTCCTTGTCCCCTTTTAACTTGGAACTTTACACAGGTGTTTATGTAGGTACCTAGGCTCTTCAGTCTTACGTTTGCAAAATACTGACAAACCGCGCTTCCGACGTGCAGAACAGTAGAAACCTCGCACCCAGGCTCGCAGAACGATACAAACTTCGCCTCAGGTGTGCAAAACAATGCAGATTTCGCCCCCAGACGTGCACCTAAAGAAATACCTTTGTATTCCACAGTTATCGAACTTTTACCTACTGGAAAAAAGTTCCCTTCTAAAACAACACTAACGCATTCTACACTGCGTCCAAAACAAGGGAACTTAAATTTCAGAACAAATTCATTATATCCCAATCGTATGACCGTAGATCAGTCTTATGGAAGTTGTCCTTTACGATCAGATAGCCGGCGTATTTCACAATGAACGACAAAATACCGGAAGGGTGATGAAAATACCTTGCCCAGTAGAGTAGAGAACGGCACAGAATAACAAATAACGAGAGAAGTTTGCGAGGTATAGCTTTATGAGATTTTGGAATATAACAAACATATTAGGCATTTTTTTATCAAAACATTTTACTAAGAAAAGTTGTTAAGAATCATCCCAAAAGGCCGAATCCAAAATTGGGTTAAAAACAAAACATATCAACTGCTTGAATGTGAAAACAGGTTATTACGTTTGCAAAAATAAAAATGTAATAATAATAAAGTTATGTTACTTTGATGGTGATACCATTATTTTGTCGTAAGTCCAATGCAATTATTTAACTTCTGCAATTTGTGACAAATTGTTTAAAAGTAAAGTTGGCCGGGCAGAGGTTTAATAATTTGATTTGTATTACAGTGTGATATTTTTTTGACAGCTAATTATTATTTTAAACTAATCAGTCGTATTTATGTTACTTTTACTTCCTCACCCCTCAAAGTGAAGATGTTGTATTCGTGAAAAAAATTTGAAAATTTTTTTTGACGAATTATGACGATACACAAAATTTCAGACAGGAAAAATGTTCTGTCTGTTTGTCTGTCTGATTCGCGATAGCAGCTACAGTTTTTGAGATAAAGCTTTCAAATTTGGTACACACATTCTAAAGGTTAAGGAAGAGATTGAGTTCATTGATGAGCAAAATCGGTCCCAATGTCTAAAAAATATATTAGTGACATTCCACCAATGTGACTTTTTGAAACGTCAAAATGTGACTTTTTTGAACGGTCAAAAAATGTGACTTTTTTGAAACGTCAAAAAATGTGACTTTTTTGAAAAGTCAAAAATTACTTTTATTATAAACTCCACTACACGTCGAGTTTTACTACGGTGGGGAAGTTCTGATCCCCAAATAATTGGTAGCGGTTTTATCCATTATTTTTCTTCATTTTGTACATACAAACCATTGGAGGTGGTATATAAGGTATATCGTATATGTAACACGGTTTATTTAAAAAAAAGTTTAATTACTGAAAATTTATTAATCGTTTTCTGTTTGTTTGTTGCAGGTATGCTATTTACTCAGATCCTATATGTTACTTGAAACTAATTATGTAAGTATGTAGAGCTAGATAAAATTTTGTGATTCTTTTTGTAGCGAATACAGAAATTTTTATTAAAAACAAAAACAGTTAAAAATATTTTACAAATAAATTTACCACCAAGCAATTCACGTTTTGACAATATTTTATTTACCCCGACATGATCTTGACAATTACATTTTACAGGGAGCAGAATTTTTAAATTACAAAAATGTCCTAGTAAATTTTGAGATGAAATGCATGGCCTTTGAGAATTCTAGGAATATCCTAAATATTGATATTTCATAATCAGTGCCTACTTCGTATAAACTTGTATTTCCATTATTGTATTGGCGTAATTATTCAAAGAAAAATATATATTATTAAAGATATTGCAATTGACATCAAGGAATTTAGTTTAAATAAAAACTATGTGAACGTCCAAAGTTCTGCACAATCTTCATAAGAGCCGCGCCGTACAGATATATGTATTTATATTTGGCACCAATTTCGTTAATATACGGTACAACATGCATAAAAACGTTTAAGTATTAAATCTGGGTTCCTTTCCTTAGGTTCCGCGTCCGGTCCTACTTATATATTAGAGGTCAAGGAATCTAGTCCAACTTCTTCTTCAGTTCCTTGATTCCACGGTACCATTATCATGACCCACCTTGTTTAATTGCTTCTTATTGACTATCTTACATTGTAAAGGTAATATGCGCTAGCGAAGAAAAAAAAACACGTAAATAATTCAATATTGTATATCATAAACTGCTGAGCGACTTCTAGTTTTATTTACTATCGTAATTATAACACTCAATTTATTAGTAGAATTTTACTGTTAAAATTGGGAAGAGTACGACTGAAAAAAACAAGAAACTCTATTTCATCATATAATAATTTGTTTGAGTCATAAATATACTATTTATTAATAATTCGAAATATACACTAATCGACAAAATTATTGCATATATATTTTTAATAATTTCTTTTTGTAAAACAAAATTTTGATGAACCAAGTTAATTTTTTACTAGAAAGAAACGTTTATTTTACAAACCTGAAAAAAATCGCAAATAAACTTTATAATACTTAATTGAAAAATTGAAAATTCATAAAAAGAATACTAACTTAAAATATGATATTGTCAGTATTTTGTTTAAAATGAGAGTATCAGTAACGATCTTTATTTCAGAGAAATGTTTTCACAATTACATGTTACACGTAATTGGCAACAACATAAAAATGAGATGACAATCACAAAAATATCATAAAAAAACATAAAACATAGGTGCTGGAAACAAGCCATTTATGTCAAGCTATTACTAGAAAGATATTATTCTAAGTCTAGTATCGACATATGACTACCGTTCAAGTAAGGAATGAACTGCCAGGTCAGCGTTAGTGATAGAACTGTTAAGGGAGAAGGCTAGTTGAAGAAAATTTATCTGCTAGTAGACCGGCAACAGGTCCGGAGCTTCTCCGGAATCATCGTGAGGCCAAGCTCAATTTCGGACGCGAACATCTCAATTGGAATATCGGGCAGTGGAGCAATGTTCTTTTCCCCGCTGAGTCCCGATTTGCTCTGAGGTCTCCAGATGGACGAGAGAGAGTGTGGAGAAGGCGATGAGAAAGATACGCGAAATGAAACTTTAGTGACAGAGTGAAGCTTGGTGGTGGGTTTGTAGTGGTGTGAGCTGACATATCTTACGCGGTTCGCGCAGAGCTTATGTTCGTAAATGGAGGTGCTTTAACGGCTAAAAATTGTTAGAAATTACCTCCATGACGTCGGTATTGAAGCCCTAGACTGGCCAACACGTAGACCTGATCTGATTACCACAGAACACGTATGCGATATACTGGGAAGACGGATCAGGTAACGTCGTGGGCAGTTGTTAACACTGGCAGCAACTTAGGGCAATACGAAGAGTGGAGAAACATTCCTCAAGAGGCCATCCAATACGTAATTGAAGGCATGCAACGTAGATTTGAGAGTATAATCAGAGCTAGGGGAGGTAATACTCGCTATTAAATAAAGATATTTCATTTTATAATGGCCTATTCTTTATTCATGTCATGTATCCAAATTCTCGTCGATTGCCGTTTATCCTTTAAAATTGGAAGTTGTCCCTCTAAAATAATTGTATTTTTAAGCAAAACGGTTTAGAAAAGACACCAAGAAACAATTTTACACGTTTTGTTCACACAGACAAATTTTATATATATATATATAATGTAATGTATATATATATATATATATATATATATATATATATATATATATATATATATATATATATATATATATATATATATATATATATATATATACATATACATATGTATATATACATATATACATATACAGAATGTTCCACGTAAAACTTCGCAAGACAATTACTAAAAAACATGAATATATTTTTAATCAGTAAACGAGGAGCTTTGTGGACAATCTAATTTTATATATGTACGTATAGCTTAAAAAAAACGGGGTCATGCGTGTCCACCATGTGAATTTTGGAAATTTTGATTTGATGGGCATTGTAACTCCACTACATAGGTGACGACGATGCGTTTTTCATAAAAAAGCACTATTTTTGATGCGATTTCATCCTGTTTTTATCGCATGCGGTTATTTCACTCCATTCCGGAGATACTAGGGGGGTTTATGGACGCAGAAAATTCCCCAAATTTCAGATTTTTGAAAACCTTACTTTTCCTTGACTTTTTCACTTTTCCAGGTTAATGATCACTCCGAGGTATTATCCAACTGTATTCTCTGTAAACTCTTTGGCCTGATATCTGTTTAAATATCGGCGATATTTTTTTAATATTCCTCAAAACAATAGAGTTACAGATGTTAATAGTAGACCGTTTTTATATGCTTTTTTTTATAACGAAGGTAATGATATATGACGATATATTTTTGTTTACGACTGTTTTCTTTCATTAAATAAATTGATAAAAATCGATCAAATAATCTCAAGACAATTAAATAGCTATATCCATCTAATTAAAGAACCATTAACAATAATAAACAGGTTCTTATTTCAAAGACGATTGTTTTAGAATATAAATTAATTATGCAAATATCAAGACGTTCTGTATTTAAATAAATAACATAGTACGTTCAGTAAATGTTTGTCGAGAATGTAAATATTGAATTTTCTTTGAATAAAGCAAACAACGTCGGTCGTACCGGAGAAAAACAATTGAGTAGCAAATTAAATATCAACATCCAACACCGATGTTAGTGATAACAATAGTTATTTTTATGCCACAGGAAAAATTTTGATTATGTGTACTGTTAACGTAACCAAATTTGAATGTGTTAGAGGTTTACGGTACGTTAACCTTAAAAACTAATAAACTAAATATTAATTACACTTCGCAGGAGTTCCAATGTTAACTGTAATCGGTATGTATCTATATGCTTTACTAATATAAGATATAAAAAATTTTAATTACAAAAGTGAAATCAGAATAATGATATTAATAATCCTTGTTTTTTTTTGTAGTTTTACCAATAATAAACTATAAAAAATAAATATTGCCCAAAACTCCAATAAAAGCGCATTAACTCGACGTTTCGAATTAATGGTGTCTGCTCAGACTAGTGAGGAAGTCAGAATAAGGAACCAGTACATACTTTTCATATTAATTTGTATGCCATTGACCCTTTTTTTGGGCAAACTGATTTTTCTCTAAAAGTCACACGTTTCCAATTGATAAGGACTTAAATAATGTTTTACTGTTGTAAATCTGTTCACCTAATATTAGATCGCTTTTGAATTGGACGTATGATTTTCTATTGGTAAAACAGGCGTTTTTCTTCTTAGTTCCTCAGCGAGCTCTGAAAGCCAGTGATCCCAGTAAAGACACATTCCTGGTTTGTTGCGTACAATATTTTTCCTGCACCCGTTCTTGCTAGTCTCAAAAAACTTTTTCACTTTAATAAAATTCATAAAATTCAACTGACCGGTGTCAGGCGCTTACTATCAAAGAAGACTGGACTGACTGATCATTTTTAATTGTTTTCAGATATTATTGTTAACCAAAAGTGACATAAGGGATCGGAAAATTGTTTTCCGATTCTTAATGTCATTCTTCTGGGCTGCATTTATGCAGATTCTATAGTTTGCGTAACAGATATTGTGACGGGACGTCCGGGGTAAGACGCTACGGAACGCAGAGCCAGATATAACTGTATTGTTCGCTCGCTAATTTTTCAATGTAGGTTTTTGTGCTCAGCTTAGCTAGCAACAATTTAACAATTGCACAACAAAGAATTAACTTGAAATAAAAGTATTGAATTTAACGTATTGACTACACATACAGCAGTTACAAGTTTGCTTAATATAAATTGTTACTACCCAGCAAAAACCGCGAGGAGGTATGAGCATTTCTTGCCAGGAAAGAATGGGTATGAAATATTAGTATAGAATAAAGAGATTATTTAAAAAGTAACAAGAAAGTTTTAAAAACAAAATAAAAACAAAAAAATATACTCTCAAAATAGTAACAGAAACAAATATATAAACTAAAAATAAAATCTAATAGTAAAATTATTACTATAATAAAAACAGAAAGACATATTTGTGTCAGAATGAAAAAAAATAATAACATTAATAAATAATAACATCCTGAAAAATAATGTTTCTGAAGCACTGAACGATGAAAGCACAAAAACGGAATTAAATAATGCAGTTGATATCACAAAATTCACTTCTTCACTTTACCTCACCTAACTCACTTTTTTATTGAATTTCGGAAAAATATTTTCTTTTCTGAACGTTTTTCTTAATTCAATCGGGTTGAAAAGACAGAAATATGGCGGTAATCTCAACATTTTGTGGTAATAGCTCTCCGCTACATTATCTATAATTTACTTCTCATAATTTTTCATTTGCAGGACTTCCAACAGTTGTGCTTTATTATAACTTTCCTCATAATAGAGATCATGTTCCAAAAAAAAAATTGTAACTCCAGCTTAGTAGAACTCTTGTTAGGAATTTTGTACAGATGTCTCGAATGGTACTTCGCATTGTCAAGAACAATACTGCTATTCGGTTTTAATTTAGGAATTAGTGTATTTTCAAATCATTTCTCAAATATTTCTCCCTCCATGTTCTTGTGGTAATCCACGTTACAGACTTCCATGTTTTTTCCGCACAGTTTCTATGCATTATCAACCCATCCATCAACTGATCTACAGTGTAATATAATCAACCTAGTACCTTTATAAGGGGGCAATGAGATTGGTTGACATTTCCTAGATCCATCAGTCCATCCTTTTTTTTACGGTGTCATGAGTATCATACCAAGTTTCATCTAGATAATAAATTGGTCTTCTGAGTTATTTTATCTCTTCTAGATATGAATTTTGCCAATCCACTATTCGTCTACTTTCCATAATCACCAGTTTGTGTATTGTGGGACGGGGAATGTTATTCAGAGATGCTGTTTCAATACATCTAAATCATACAAATCAGGGTCATTAACTTGTCGCTAAGATTATTGTAAACATTAAGCCAAATTTGTTTCGCTTGCTCGTTCAAATGTAACCGACTTTTTCTTACTGAAAACACTAATGAACTTTGATTTTTTTTATCACTTTCATTTTCACAAACACAATAAGATGCAGACGTAGAGGCCTCCCACGGTTGAAACATTTTTACATCAAATACCTTCTTAAATTATTTTCAAAAACACACCGACCCAAAGAAAAAAAAACAGCAAATTAACGGATATGAAATAATTATTACTTATATTACACTATTACACAATTCACTTCAACACGATAACCTTAAAATATTTTCAAAGACACGCCAGCAAATAAACATATTTAATTATTATTTATCTTATAATATTATACTTATATATCAGCACTGGTAGAATGATTCGGTAACAAAATTAAGTGCGGCTCTGAAGTATCACAGAATGTAAGTGAAACTCCGCCTCGGTCGCGTGCCAGCAAAAACAACAATCGTCGTTCTCGCTTTAATGTAAGCGGTGTAAAAGATGGAAGATGTCATGTGTTATACATTTCCCGCCCACATGTCGCGTCTTGCTCCGCACGTCCCGTCACAATATAGGTTTCGCTGACTATACCAGCAATTATACCAATAGGCTATAAATTACGCGTTCTCATTAGTTATTGTTAATCGGAGGTCGGTTTGTACACGTCTTGCTGATCGCGGGTAGATTTCTCTCCAATATCATTTCGTTGCTAATAGGGTATATGATTTACCTTGATTTTGCTAAGCTAAGTGCTATGTTTTGTCTATACACTCAGTGCACCATCTTGCTTTGTGAGTCGGGCATTTCTGTTTTGTTGTTCGCGTGATACTACCAGTGTCCATTAATTATTATGTTAATCATTGCTATCCACGTGGCAATATGAATAATGATTTGAGGTTTCCTCGGAAAACTGTAAGCATCAGGCTGCTGTGTTTTCTTTTTATTTTGATCCGATTGCAACTGCCGCAAATGAAAGAGACCAGGTGGCAATTTGACATTAGGTGATAACGCTAAAGAAAAGGATTTTTATCCACCGCTCGTTGAAACTAATTCCAATTACTCAAATCATCCAGCTTTGAATGACGAAATAGTTTTAAATTATGATTCTATAAACGATGCAAATGAAAATTCTGAAACAGAGTGAGTCCTTCTAGAAGACAAAGATGCTGAAGATAATGAGTTTGAAAATGTTCTGGGTACACTACGAGAACGACATACTAAGTTTGGTACATATAAAATACTTTTAAACATATGTTTGAAAAGGCTGGATAAAGTCAAAACAAGAAACAGTTGGGATACATTTTTAAGTACTTGCGGTAGTACTTTTAGTCTATGTAATCGAGCTGGTGCTTCAATAAAATTTCAGTCGACGTCTATCTCCAGAAGGAAACCGGATGTAACTAGGGGCAGTTCTTCTGTCAGGGGCTTCACCTCGTGATCCTTCCGCAGGGAGATCTTCTGTTGCAGAAGACAACCAACTTTCGAGATTCTTGTTTCTTACGTGCTAATTGTTTCTTTGTTTGAAGATTTTTATTTGTGTGAATTATTTCTTTCAGTGTAGGTTCTTTTTGTGTTAAAGACTTGAGATCCACCACTACAGCTAAGAAGTTCTCCTTGTTCTAGTAGGTCCTGTTCACTAGTTAGACACTTTTTCGAAGATGGACTCCTTGTTCTCTTGGAAGTTACACTACTAGTTAGGCTCCTGCACTGCAATGTCTTTCAGATCCTACCGACTGCGCCAATGTTAAATAACTGAATTCACTTTACACACATTTATTTATTATGCAGAAGAGTTTGTATACTGAGATTTACAATTTACAATGTTTAAATTTGCCGCAATTCATTTATAATGAAATCCGTTATACTTACACTAATTTCAAGCGTAAATTATGACGATTCTTATAAGGAAGGAAATAATAGGGGTTACTATTTGAAAAAAAAAGTTATTGTTGCCCAAAAGGCTGGAAAACTTATTTTAAATTTTTTTCAAATAATTTTATTATAATAAGAAATGTTCACTGAATATTGCACCCAAATATCATAAATGGACCATATGATATCCAATGCCTACTTGGAAAATTTTCATTATACAAAGAGTTTCAATTATTAATTTTGAATAGCATAAAAAATTTAAATAAGTCCGCCATATTTGAAGGTAATGTGAAAACTTTTGTGTATTATATAGAAAAGTTCATGCATAATTAAATTATGTTAAAATATACAGGGTGTTACATTTAAGAATTCAAAATTGATGACACTTCCGGTGAAATCGGAAGAGATATTGATAATATATGTTCGACAAAATACATTTACTTTTCATACGTAAGTTTTAAATTTGAAATTTTATTCGAATTTAAAAAAAAAATGGCGAGCTGATACATGGTCTCGTTGACATCCGGTATAGCAAAATTGTTGTGATCAAATAAGACAGGATCTTTGACTTAGCGGTTTTTTTACTATGTTTACTACAAGTGTACTTATTTTTAAATGTATTTTAAGGGATTAAAATTTAAAAAAGACCTAAAGCTTAATTAGAATTTATGTATTACCTCTTAAATTTTGCAGCACGACTCGTATACTCACTCTGCAATTCCTGAAAATAAGTATTTTTCTCGTAGATTCTTTTATTCCTTTAAATTTTAACCATTTAAGAAAAAAACTTTGTTTGGTAATATTTAAATAGATAGATAGATAGATAGATAGATAGATAGATAGTTTATTAACCATTTACAATACAAAAGTGTATATTATGGTAAATCAAATTTGTACAAAATTTGTAAATAATTACATTCAAAATACACACTAAAAGTAAAGACAAACAAACAGAAATCTAAATATATTCAATATATAGCGTTAAACATAAACAAATAATCTACATGTGTTAGTGTGACAACAAAGTCAAGCCAACGGGTATTCATTAACACTGTAAAATGCATGACTTAATAGGTATTTTTTAGTTTCTAGTTTATATGGGTTAAAGTTCCTTATCTGTTTAATATTACTGGGTAACTTATTATATGTACATCGCAATAAAGTTGTAAGTTGGTGAATTTCTAAAATATGTATGATTGTATTTAGGTATCATCAAAATATCACTATGCTTGTACTATAGTCGTGATTGTTATTTAGAATTAAGAAGTGTGTAATATTCTTTTTGACATGTAAAACGAATTTTAAAATAAAAATACATGAAACTGTTAACAGATTTTTACAGGATCAAGTTGGTTTTAACTGAAATATGAGCCTTATAAGTCTCTTTTAGCAGATAAAGACTGTCAATATCTCCACCCATACCCCACGATGCAATATTCAATGATATATGGCTGTATGCCAATAAATTATAAACACTAAGGAGTCCATCAAGATCTAAGCATGATTTTAGCTGCAATAGGGCAAAATAAGCGATGTTCAATTTAGACATGATCAATATGTTTGAACCACATTAACTTCTCATCAACCCAGTTTCCTAAAAATTTAGCCTCCTTTGAGAATGCTATATTATTTTCGAGAAACTGTCATCTATAATGATTTACTCTTATAAAAATAGTATTTTCATAAGAGCAAATCATTATACATGACACAGCATGTCATGCTCACAGTTTTCTTTTTTATTTAAAATATGCATATCTCTTTGGCACCATATGTCTAACTCAGTATAGGCAGTTTTTATATTTGTTAGTAGTTCCTCAGGAGTAGCACCAAACACACCAATTGTTGTATCATCAGCAAACATTGTTACTGAGCCTTCTGTAATATAAATAGGCAAATCGTTAGTGTATAGCATAAACAACAGTGGGCCAAGCACCGATCCCTGTGGAACGCCTAGCACAACATTACTTTCGTGTGACTGTGTGTTGTTTATTTTTACAATCATTTTTCTATCAATCATATATAATTTAAACCATGCCAATGAATTTCCACGTATGCCAATGGTAAACATAATAAGTATTTTATGAAAAACCAGGTTAGAAATCATTAATATTTATTAATATATCATTAATAATTTATGTAATCTTCCGTAAATAAATTTAAAAAGTAATCCTTCTATCTTGCATTAAAACACATTAATATCATTGAAAACTGACCCTGCATGAATTAAGTCGACGGCAAAGCTGGAAGGAAGACGCAGCAACACTTAGGCCGTGTCATTATATTACAAAAAAAGCTATTAACAATATCCTTGCATACTACATTTGAGAGGCGGATCTGAATTAACTGACTGCTAAAATAATAATGCTTTGAATAACAAATCGTATGATGCCATGAAAACTAAACTTAAATAAGAAGCCTCTTAACATATTTACACGTATATGATTTACACAAGCTCAGATTATTGAAAATAAATACGTTACAAATTTATTGAATGATGAGTTGCCGATTATAAAACTGAAAAGGGTAATCCACGTGGATATCATATTTGCGATTGATGTCTGGTTCGTAAAATATGAATCATGGTTTCTTCAGTTCGGATATCGGTGGGTCATTCCAGTGCCGTCTGCAGGAACCTTGATAAGAAATGCAAGTTTATGTCATGTGAATTTGATTACATTGTATATATTTTTATATAACCATATAAAAAGTAATTCGTTTATAGATTTTCATTAATTATGTAATTTAAAAAACTTTCTGTTTGTTTATATTAATATATATATATATATATATATATATATATATATATATATATATATATATATATATATATATATATATATATATATATATATATATATATATTTGTTTTTAAGAAGTTTATATTCTTTTTTATTTCTTGAACCTTGTTTCTATATATTTTCTTGCTGTTTTTTCTTGGGAATTTGGTTCTTGTGGTTCGTTTGTGCTCATAGAGAGAACAGAACAATGATATACAAAAAGAAATATAATTAAAAGTGTACAAGAACCATTAAAAAAAAAGACGTGAATAAAGTATTTTAGTGCCACATTTAAGAATCTAAATTTAAGAATATATTGAAAAAGGTATAAATCCATACCGAAACGTTTATACGGAAAAAAATAATAAATGAATTCCATCACAATTTAAAAAATTAATTATTAAAACAAGAACCAAATTCCCAAGAAAAAACAGCAAGAAAATATATATATATATATATATATATATATATATATATATATATATATATATATATATATATATATATATATATATATATATATATATATATATATATATATATATATATATATATATATATTTTGTATATAAACAAAAACATATGACAATGTGATAATTTTGATCCTAAACTATGTACAGAGTTAGTCATCTAAAATGAAACCCCCTTCATTTCTCTTAATTTTCATCGAAACATTCAAAAAAAGGATTTTACACGGTTTTTAACGAATTTTTAGAATACTTATACGAATTTTAAAAATTTCCTCAAATTGTAAGGGTGCGGAAAAAAAATTTTTTCCATTAAAAAAAATCATGTTTTTTGCAATCTTCTAATTTGACGTTTTTTAAAAATTGTTTAATTATTCTAAAAATGCATAAAAAACCATGTAAAATCTTTTTTTGAATTTTTCGAATCGATGAAAATTAAAAGAAATAAAGGGGGTGTCAATTTTAAGTGAGTAACCCCTACATAGTTTGTACCGCCACGGCGACAGTCCCGCCTTGCGGTTGGTAGCTCACGTGGCTGGCCGGTGTTTGGCCCACATCATTCAGAAACCCTTTGTGAATTGGTGGTGCTGTCTGGCATTCTCCTGAGAACAATGAACTGCATTTGTTTAAACATATAAAGACTTGAAATAATTAGAATTAAATTAAGTATTAAAAAGAAAGGGTATAATAAGGACAATACAGGAAAAATATATGCAAAAACTCTGTTTATAATAACAAATAAGGTTTGTGGTAAGAATAGTAGAGGGAGGGCGTCGTGGGTATCTCGAGGGGGCAGGTAGTTATGTGGAGGGAGAGGGGAGGGAATTAAAATATAGGATAAGTTTCAATCGTTTTGTGTGTGACGTACGTGTTAGTCAGGATCCAGGTATAGGGGGAGGTTTTCGTGTATTAAGCGGTATGTGTGGGGGATGTGGTGATGGTGACGGTTATGTTTTGGGTTAGGGGGAAATGTTGGATACTAGACTTTAGGAATTTTTGGGCAGTTTGGGTTAAGTCTCGGATCAGAAGGATTTTTTTGTTATTGTGTAGTTCGTTAATAGTTATGTATCAGTTATCGGTCTTCATCATTCGAAGTAGTTGTCCTGCGTTACCTGAAGACGTTTGTACTGAGTATCGGACATCTGGCTCCAAACAACACAGCCGGCCTTGTTACTGTTTTATACAGGAGAAGTTTGTTGCCAACACTCAGGCCTGACCGTCGGTTCACCAGCGGATATAGTTTATTGATACTCATTTATGCCTTGTTAATGGGTTTAGATATATGTTGTTTGGAGTAGAATCTTTTATCGAGGTGCACACCGAGGTCTTTGACAACATCCTTCTCCGTAATTATCTCGTCGTTAATTTTCAGTGGAGTAAAAGTTTTAATGTTAGAAAATTTTTTTGTAAAAGTTATTGTCTCGGTCTTCGTCTCGTTTATTGTAATCTTCCAGTTATTGTAGTATGTCACGAGTTTGAGATGGTAACTTAGTTTTTTGCAGTTTGGGCCTAGTATGACTGGGCGTGTATAGTCGTATCGTCGGCGTACATCATTGTCTGTGTCAGGATGGGTGGCGATATCAGCCAGGTATAGGTTAAGCAACGTAGGAGAGAACACCGTGCCCTGCGACACTCCCGCCCGAATTTCGTGTTGGTTAGAGCATGTATTGTTTATTTTGACAGAAAATTTCCTGTCGGTTAGATAAGATTTTATTAGGGTTATAATATATATATATATATATATATATATATATATATATATATATATATATATATATATATATATATATATATATATATAAAGTAAGTTATCCAGTTGCTGTAACCCAGCCGGCGAAAAGAAGGCCCGCGCGGCAAGGGACTCTCCCTTGGCGATAAGTTGCCAGCTTTCTGCAAAATCATATACTATCTCTCCCAATGGTGTGGATGCAAACTATCATAACAATTTGCCATGCACTAATTTATTTATTTCATTTACGCTTAATTGTGAATGAAATGCAGAAATCATATTCTTTCCGCGGGTCTTCTTTCCCCGACCAGACAGTACCTGCCTAGTCTATACTGATAAGATGGGGCACTTTGCTGAACGCAGAACCTTTGACGATATAAAAAGAGTTGTACTACAATAGGATGCTAAAGAACCAGTCGCTGTTGCAAATGCGCAAGAAGCTATTGTCCAAAAAGATTTAGAATTTATACACTCAAGCTATTCACGAATCCCTCTCGCTATAGAACTACTTGAACGTGCTACGATTTTACAAATTTACTCGGTGTTAAACATGCCCTCAGGTTATGGGTTAGCAAAAAGCACTCGGCTAGCTGTTGTTGTGTGTCGAGGAGAGCAGGGCGGGATTCGGAAAAGTGGGCGCCAGATCACGTATATGAGCAGAAAGAAATATAGATTAAATATACGAGGTTTTTATAAATTATAACATTCTACTTATTACCATATCATATAAAACATATAAGCAGAGAAAAATCGAATATACGAAAAGATAAAAATATAAACAGTAAAGATGCCTTAATCCTAAAAATAATTATCACACTGTTAGAAATGGCTTAGTACGATTTCAAGATAATTTACTAGAATACAATTTGGAGCTAACTTGCTCCACATAAAATATTCTATACGAAAAGGTGTAGAAATATAAAATCTAAACATAAACGAGTGCTAGCTTACACTATGAATAAATTTTCTCTATCATATAGATAAGTTAAGATACCTCGAAAGTAGGCAACTTTACCCGAAAATCAGTACGTATTACCTTATCGACAGTTAGAACAAAAGGCGTTTACACTAAAAATATTATTGTCAAAGACAATTAACTGACAGTAAAAACTTCGTAATGGGAAAAGTTAGGAACTGTATCTTAAAAATGTACCTAAAACTTTGATTTTTTAACAAAAAAAAATAGGAAAAGACAAACAATCATTGAAATTCGGGAATACGATGAAATCGCTAATTCGATGCTTACTACATACGTACAAACGCCTTTGCTTTGTCCAGTTTCAAATATTTAAATTCTTGGTAAAAATAGCACGGTTCTTTAATTAGATTGAGGAAGCATTTTATAATTTGATATTTATTAAACCTTGTAACGTGAAATAAACATGGAACCGTTATAAACGTCAACCAAAGACAGGTGAATTTACCATAATCTATGCGATGAATGTAGTGATGTTTGATCCTTGACAATATAATATGTCAGTTATCTGTAGACATCGCTGAAAATGTAAACAAAAACTAGAAAGTGTTTTACGTGTTTACACAACAATCCTGGTTTTGTCATAGTTCATAGAATTGTAGACATACTACGGGGCAAGGAAGTGGATTGTTTAGGGCCTCAAGTATATGCTCCTCTATTTTAAATATGCGCAAATTTTATCTGCCGAGATAGAACGTTTGTTTTAACATATAAATTAATTATTGCAGAGTAGTGGCGGATTTATGAAACAGAACATAATAATATGCAGCATTAATAATAATAATAATGTATCTTTATTAGCTAAAAAAAAGCTACAATTGAATTACAAAAAAATATATATATATATAAACAAGTACATTATACATTTTCTATCTTATGTCAAATCTAAATATATAATAACTATAAATAATTACAAATATCTTTGTATCCTAACCTAACTTAGCGTAATATTACCTAACCTAACCGTAAATAATTAGAATTGTTGCTTAACATAACTAATACACAGTTTAGTAAAGACATTATATTTTTCGCAGTATTTTATTTCATTTGGTAAACCATTAAATATTTGTATACCAGTACAGAACAAAGATTTTGATTCCTTTAAATTGTCATATCTCTTTACTACTATAACATTTACACTACGAGTATTATAACTATGAATATCTCGAACGAAATTTAACTTATCACATAAATATCTCGGAGCCATGCCATTTTTTATTTTAAATATAAATTGCATTGCTTTCAAAAGTATATGTTGTCTAACATTTAAAAAATTTAAAACATTTAACATTGTGTCAATGGGAGTATATTTGTTACATTTTAAAATTATCCCTATAACTTTATTTTGCATCTTTTGTAACTTTTGAATTTCATTGTTATTTAAATATAGCTGTAGAGTTGCACAATATTCGAAATGTGGAGCTATTATAGATTTATATACTAATATTCTTGAAAACATTGATAAATCATTTGAAATTCTCCGTAAAAAATAAACCTTTTTTGCAACTTTTTTTAATGATATAATCACTGTTACATTTGCAGGTCAAGGATTCATCTATTATAAACCCAAGGTATTTAATTTCAGAAACTTTTTTCTAATATTCTATTATTTAATACAATATTTTCTTCCACCTGTAGATGATTTAGTATATGTTTTTTACCGAGAATCATATATTTACATTCATCAGTGTTTACTTTTAAGTTGTTGTCACATAACCAAATAAATATTTCTTTTAAATCTTGATTAATAACATTAATAACATCATTTATATTCTCACCATATACATAAATTAATGTGTCATCTGCAAATAGATGTACCTTGCATTTTTTGATTGATTTAACTATATCATTTATGAACAGCACAAATAATAATGGTCCCAGCACTGATCCCTGTGGCACACCAAAGTCATTATCTATTACATTAGATACACTATTTCCGTATCTCGTTTTTTGTCTTCTTCCAGTTAAGTAAGATTCAATCCATTTGAGTACAGATCCACCAACACCCATTTTTTCTAACTTTAATATTAATAACTGTCGATTCACCGTTTCAAATGCCCGTTTAAAGTCTAAAAAAACTGCAACTATGATTTGGTTTTTACCTATTGTCTTAACCCAATCCGATATGATGAATTGAAGTGCCGATTCACAAGAATGACTTTCTCTAAAGCTATATCGATTCGCTATTAATATATTATTATCCTTGCAGTGGGTATCTAACTGTTCTTTTACTACCAGTTCTAAAATTTTTTCATATATTGGCAACGTGTTAACTGGTCTAAATTCTTCACATATTTTTGTATTCAAAATTTTGGGAATAGGCGTAACTACAGATATTTTCCAGTTGCTAGGACAAATTTCTTCTTGTAGGGAACTATTAATAACATCCAAGAATCTATTACCAATTACTTCAAAAGCAGTTTTTTATAATTTTTGTTAGGTAATGCAGATATAATTTTTCTAAGACTTCGCATTTCAGTAGGTTTAAACTTTGTTAATTTATTTTTTTACTTCTATTATATCTAGCTCATACCCATTTTATTTGGGAATACTTTGAACAATAGCATCAATACTGTACAAAATATTCATTAAACTTTTTTGCAATTTTGAATTCATCTTCTATTACTTCATTACTGAACTGAATTTCTTTGGGTGCTGAAAAATTTTTATTTTGACATATTTTCTTCAATGTTTTCCACATTTTTTTGCGTCCTTTTTATGATCGTCAATTTTTGTTCATAGTAATTCTGTTTTTGTCTTCTTATCAATGCTGTTACCTCGTTTCGTTTTTTCTTATATTTCTCCCAGTCTTCATTTGTCTTGCTTATTGCTGCAGCTGTATATCTCTGATCCCTTTCTCTCATATATTCCAGTATTTCTTGATTTATCCATTTCTTATCTGCATATTTTATTGGCATCTTCGTTACTTTTACAGGACAAATTTTATCCAAGGACATAGATATACTATTTACTAAATTATCAGCTAATATATCCGTATCTAATACATTATTTTCCCATTCGAGGTTCCTTAATAAATTTTGAAAGGTTTCTTCATTAAAATCCTTATAACACTTTTTTCTTATTTCTACCTCTTGCCATTGTTTTTGTATAACTGCCAAATTTACTAAAATATTTGCATGATCTGATATTCTTGGAGTATGATTGACTTGGTAAGTTATATGATCACAGTTTGTTATAATTAGGTCTATTATTGTGGCCGATTTATTTGTTATTCGTGTATGTTCTTTAATTAATTGACGAAGACTATTTTGTAATAAAATTTCTTGTAATTTACCAGCATAAAATGTGTTTCGTGACATATCTATATTAAAATCTCCTATTAAAAGTAAATGTTAAATTCATCACTGAGTTCCTCAATTTTATTTAAAAAAATCTGCATGGCCAGAATTGGGTGAGTGATATAGTCCAACTAGTGTATAATTGACAGAATTTATTTGAAATGTAATAGCAATGGTCCATACATTTTTTCTCGATTGTGATATTTTTTAATAGTCTAAAAGACAGTTCTTTTTTTACATATAAAATAACTCCACCAGTATGTACACTATCTGTGTAACAGATTTCGTGTTTGTAACCTTCAATTTTTATTTCATTTATATGCATATCTTTGGTTACATGTGTTTCCGTCAAACATACTATAAGTGGTTTAACGGTATTTATTAACAATTCTATTTCAATAACATACTTTGCTTGTAAGGAATACCTTACTGCCTCCACCAACCATTTTTAGAACCTCTACACTACAAGATACGCCACTGAAAGAGATTAGTTTGCAGTAATAGTTTAAAATATATTTGGTGTTAATTGGTATATGAATTAACAATAACAAATATTTCCTTGCGCCGACCCCGTTTTTGACGTCATGGCTCGCCGATATCCAAATTATACGCATTAGTCATTAAAAAGAAAGAACTTTGAGTACAAATTCATTATAGACCGGGGCCAGCAATTCAACAACGCCATGTATATTTTTGATAGTTTTATTGTTGATAAGCAATGCATTTTGATGAATGTATAAAATATTGTATAAAGACAATCAAGTCAGAAATAAATTAGCTGTCCAATGATTTGACATATAGTTCTTGTGAAATGCCATTGAAGTCTGCCTTTCAATCGCTAAGTTATTGATATGTATTCGAAGTTTTCAAAAGCTTCCAATATTTATGATAATAGTTCCAGTAGGTATTTCTGAAACAGTGTTACAATTTTTTCACAATACGTGTTTACTATATACTGAGGGACATGCACCATTGCTAACTTTGTTATTAACCTAATTAGTAACATTTTTCACGCTGATTATGATGGTGGTGTATCCAATAAACAATATGATATCGCATACTCGAGAAATAATCCGACATACTGATATGTAAAAATATTTCTTAACAATTTGATCAAGATCAAGATATTCATGGATGCCATCGTTGGGCCTTCCAGGCCTTTGAAATTACTTCGCAACATATCTAAGAGTGAAATAGACTATACATCTTTGTACGAAATCCGACTCGTAGTAGATTTCTGCTTATTTAGAAAGAATGCATGTTTTGCAAGAAAGATATTACCCACAAAGAAGACAAATAGGAGATAATTGTCAGTGAGAACAGTTGCGTCAATGTTTGACCAAAACCTGTTGATAATTTCATTAAGGATGCTAATGAATCACAAAATCAACGTTGTTTCAAGTACATGAAACTGATCGTATTGCAGCATAATTCAGTTGGGTACCATGCATAATTCTTGTAGAAAATATTACTCCCCACAGTCGTCTAAGGACAAAGATAATTAAAATAAGAACACTTGAGATGCTTGCTGTACGCGAAAAGAACTTCAAGAGTCTATATTATGGTAAAGTACTTATTTTACATTAAAGTCTTTTCATGAAACACCTCGGTATCTTTTTTATTTGTTACAGAATATCATTAACATGTTTACCACATAGTCAATTCCCTTCAATCAACAGAATTTTTCTTCCATAATGGTCGCCCATATATTTGAAACACAAGCCTACTATGATAAATGTAAACTCCAAATTTTCCATAAATTATAGTAGGCGACGAGATCGAGGGAAATTTTATTAACAAAAAGTTGTTCAGAATCACAAGTTATGCACAATAATTGTAAAATTTCGTGAAAATCTAAACATTTTCAAATTCTATTTTTTGTTTTGCTTCTCATGAAGACTGTTATATTTGTTACCAAATTCAATTCAAACTTTTGCCAAATATGCAACTCCTTAAGTGCAATTTGAAAATGTTTCGATTTTCACGAAATTTCACAATTGGGCATAATTTGTGATTCTGATCAAGTTTTCTTAATCAAATTTCTCTTCATCTCATTTCCTAGTATGATTTCTGGAAAATTTGGAGTTTAAATTTATTGCAGTAGGCTTATGTGGGCGATTATTACGTGGGAAAAAAGTTGCATATTTGGTAAAAATTTTAATTAAATTTGGTAAAAAATGATATGCACTTTATAAAAAATTTGTATCGTTTATGTAGTTTATAAAAAAATATTGCTAACATATCAAAAAAAGAATTTCTAATTTTTGTTTATTAAAGTTGGTAACTTCCTATACACCAACTAGAAATGTTTGAAATAGGAGCCACTTTATATACTCTCAATATGTGAATAACTGTATATATTTAGTACCAATTAACCATAATATCTTATGTGTTTTCGAAATATGAGGTAAAAATATCAAAAGTAGGTCGTCTTCATCCTGAATGAAACAGATATGTTTTCTCAGTTCTCAGTAAAAAATCCCGAATAAACATCCTATGAAAAGATTTACGTATTTATCCTAGAAAAACCATTTAAAACACATTTGTAATGTAAACGCAGATTTGCTAATTTACTCTGAATTTTTTTTTAATTTATTGGTTTATTATTGTTGACGTACGGATATGACATTTACGTTTGGAAACTCTGAATCGGTTACATACGTAAAATAAGTAGGAAAAGGGAACAAAGATAAATATTGTGAAGAAATTAACGAGGTGGCGGTAATGGCGGTATGACGTACTTAGGTTGGCGGAGAAAGCATTTGCAATATGACGATTAAATCATGAGTCAGTAATAATAATTAGTTGCTATAATTTATACCTAATAATTTTTGTATTCAGTGGCGTCACCGATAATGGCTGCGCCTGTATGCAAAAATTGGTTTTTGTCCTTTTTTAGGCACGCTCCCAGCAGAATGTGTAAAACGAGAGTAAAAATCAGATTTAGTATATACAGGGTGGGGCAATAATGCATCCGACATCGATATCTCGAGTTCTATGATAGCTAGAAAGTTTATTTAAAAACATAAGAAAACTAGACAAAAAAGTTTATAACCAGAAATTGTTTTCGAATATACAGCCAAGATGATTCTACAGGGTCAAGTAACATTTTTTTTTAAATGAAATGGGTCAACCCTGTAGAATCGTCTTGGCTCACCTTGTATAATCAAAAATAATTTCCGGTTATAGACTTTTTTATCTAGTTTATTTATGTTTTTAAATCAAGTTTTTAGCTATCATAGAACTCGACATATCGAAGTCGGACGCACTGCTGCCCCACCTTGTATAGTGATTCAGTTGGGGTGAATCAAACTTCGCAAGGTAATAATATAATACATCATGAAAAGACAGAAAGAGTTTATCTAATAAAAATGTCTATAGGCGTAGCATACGGGAGTTACAGCTCCTTAAGTCTGCTATTTTTTAACTATTATATGGCTCATAGCAGTAGCAGCTGCTACGAGCTCTGAAAAGTAACTGCTATTTCTGTAATAGTTGAAATTAAATTACTCGCTGTGCCGAGTGTGCCGAATAATAACGCGACTAACGCGCTGGAAAATAGCAACTATGCAAACATTTAACTCTAGTCAGTTTAGTTAGCACATTTATCTATGCTTAGCACTGTTAGCAGTTGGTAGTAGCACTAGCAACGGGGCAGGTGGCACTCACCGCCGGAAGCCGGTACGGTAAGTAAAGGAAAGTAAATTTAGCACAAAACACAATGACAGTAATTTTTCCTTTGGAGATTGAGTGGACTCGAAACGTTCTGAATTCAGTAGCGAATATTTCACGGTACAATACAACTAATAACTAATTAGAAAATCACATTTAATCATCCATATCTAAACTCTAAAGTGATCATATCTGTTATAGCCTGGAAGATAAAGTTTCGGCTATTGCCTGCTAACAGTGCTAATACGCGTTTAACCAAAACAGTAGCTGTGTAAAAAATATATTGCTTTAACTGTTAAATATATAAGTAGCAATAGCATTAATAGCTGCTATACAAAAATAGCGGGTTCCACTTATCACTAGTGTAGGTACCTTCTTCACTTACAAGGTTTCAGGGCGAAACATCATCTAAAAGCACTGTTATATGCGTGGCGTGCCCCCAACCAGTGTGCTTCCAGGACAAATTTTAACCAATAGCCGTAAAATAATCATCAGGCGTTATCTTTATGTGAGAGAACTGTGCCAATTCTTAAAATAATGGCTAAAGCTGCAAATCGTTTTTGTGTATCATGGTCGTAGAGTACAAATGTACTTACTGTCGCCGGCATTCACCTTGACCGCGAAACTCTTTCTCCAGTCCAGTCTATTATTAGCTTTCGAGTTGTGTACATGTTTAGTCACTTGGGAGTATTGCATATTGTTTTTGTGTTTTCATTTTATTTGTTGTACTATATTGTTGATATTAATTTAATAGTAAAGCATGGCAGACGTACGCAGGGGTAGAAAACGGCCATTTGCTGCCAAAGTAAATAAATTCATAAGTGAATTCCCGGATTTATTCTATGATGGTGCTAAAATAATTTGTAAAGTGTGCGAGAAAGATTTGATGTGCTGGGATAAGCGTGATTGTGGACTTCACTTAAATAGTGTACACCATAGAAATAAAAAAAATGGCGTGTCTTCGACAACACAGTTTATGTTTGATTTACTATTAATGCTGATTGCCTGTGATGTTCCGCTGCACATACTCGATAAACAACCATTTCGAGTGTTCTGGAATAAATACAATGCCCAGGTGAAGTTACCAAGTCGCACAACGTTATGCAACTATCTACCAACTGTACACGTAGATATGGTAAATAAAATGAAATGTGAATTAAAAAATACACGGCTGTTATCTGTTGATGAGACAACAGATTGTAAAAAAAATTATATTTCAAATGTTATAGTACGAATACGGAACCCTCTTAAACCGACAGTTCCACTGTTACTAGCTAGCAAATGACTAAGTCAGTGTGCTGGAGACGTTAGAAAAATTTGAACTGTCAAAAAGTCAAGTGTTGATGTTTGTGACTGATGGCGCCGTGATAATGCATTCGGTAGGCCGTTCTTTGCAAAAATAGGTTGTACGTTTATACATGTTACGTGTAAAGTGCATGCTTTACATCTTGTGGCAGAAACTATTCGAAAAGGTTTTCCAGTGGTGGATAAATTAATAGCAAGTACAAAAAAAGTGTTTCTTAAATCTCCTAAACGTCTCCGTGCATTTCATAACAAGTGTCTTGATATTCCTGAACCACCACAGCCGATTCTTACACGTTGGGGAATATGGTTGCAGGCAGCTTTTTATTATGCTGAATATTTCCAACAAATAAAAGCTGTGATACTACAAATCAAGCCAGATGAGGCTGCAGCTACATATTAAGGAAAACCAGACAAAATTCGAAGATATTTCCGTTGAAACAGCTTTAAAAAATATTGCGAAGGACTATAAACCATTACATGAAAGCATAAAAAAATTATAAAACAGTGCGTTGTCGTTAGCGGAGGCACTGCAAATAGTGGACGAAGTAAATCTACTGCTACACGCTATAAGTGACGCAACAAATGAGCGCGTTAAAGAAAAGTTCGCAAGTGTGTTAAATAAAGACACCGGTTTTACCAAATTAGGACAAATATGTAATGGTGCAGCCCCAGATCCGTTAAGTGCGTTCAAAGACTATTTTACGTATGCGTGTATTACATCAGTAGATGTCGAACGGTCGTCTTCAAAATATAAGAATATATTTTCACCAAAGCGAACATCACTTATGGAAACAACCATAGAAACATACCTGATGCTGCAAAATGGCTACACATCTTCTCCAGTTTGTGATAAGCAAGCTAGTTCATCAAGCTAGTTAAGAGGGTAAGTTTTACATACATTGTTATAAATTGTAACAGTTTATTGTTACTCGTATTAGTTGATTTCGCGTACGCCACTGTCCCACGGAACATTTTTGAAAGCCCTAATAATGGCGTCAAACTGGCTGTAAATAGTGTCATTAAATTATTCACTCTGCTGGAACGGTACTGAGGGCCGTAGAAAGGCGCCCGCACCACAAAAAAAAATCTATTTAAAAATTTTAATTTTGATTCGATTAAAATAAAAAAAGTCCTTGTTTTAATACGTGTTGCCCCTCTTATAATCATAACAGACGTTGACGCAGTTATTTTGCGCTTTCGAAATTTCGTCGAATGACCAACGCATGTGCCTTGTAAAAAAAGAACAAATCGAGCGTCATTGTTTACTTCAGGTTATTGTTTTTATTACCGCATTCTAAATTGCGTGGAAAAAACAAATGTTCTTCTGCAGCTGCACTTATTACAGTTGATAAGCGGCAATCGCAAAGGAAGGTACGTCGCGGCCGTGATTGTAATCATCATTTATCATTTGTTTTATCTTAATATGAGGCCTACTGTTTCATATTTTTATTAAAACTTCACTTTTCATAACAACAAAGTAAAGCTATCACTGTAGTAAGTTGTTTTTTTATATTTTTCCGTGTAATTATGGACCGTCATAAAATACAAACTAATCAAATCACCATAAAAAGAAAGAAGAATTTAAAAGCGGAATTGCCAAACGAAAGATTGCATAAGAGTAAGAAAAGAAGAATGAAGAAGTTATAGCTACAAAAGTCACGTCGTATGACCGATTATATGAAGTTTAAGCCAAGTTCATTTGCTGCTTCAAAAAACAATGATGACGATACACGTTCTCCATACAAATAAAATTTGCTTGTTCGTTACATTCCTTTTTTTAACACGCTTTTATTAGCTTCACTTGTATGTTTGTTTGCTTGTTTGTTTGTTTGTTTGCTTGTTTGTTTGTAACCGACTCTTTGGACTCGATTTTGACCCACTTTAAACGGACAGATTTAATTGAAACTTTGTACACTTACGAAGAACCGGTAACAATACAATAATTTGATAAGTTTATATCATTATCCTGATCAGGATCGCCAGTCCTTTCCTCACGTATCCTCTGCGTGAGAGAAAGAGGCTTAATATTGTAAGTATATTCCGTGATTCTCAGTTCGGTCGTTGGCCGAGCGAGCAAGTCTTAGTCGACGCGAAACGACGGACTCCTCGGGCGTGAGTTCAAATCCCATAGCTGAAATAAAAAAATATTTTTTTTTTCAGAAATATCTGTTGGATCGTAATATGTTATAATATCAGCATCAATAAGCAATATAAATATAGTTTAAAAAAACTACAAAACACGCTTTCATAGCACATCAAACTAAAAAAGTGAAAAATAAATATAGTTTAAAAAAACTAAAAAACACGCTTTTAAAGCACATCAAACTAAAAAATGAAAAATAATTATTAATATAAACTGAAAACAATAATGAACGGAAAATACTAGTATTATTGTGAAAAAAGCGTGGGGCGCTTTGTGCCATATTTTTCGTATATCGAGCTTTAAAAGCGTGTTTTTTAATTTTTTTTAAACTATATTTATTTATCTTGCATTTGCCTAACATGTTTACTTAAAATTACAATATGTTATTTTTAAAATTTAAATACTGATTTTTGCATATAGACATGAATTTCCACTTTGTGTTCTTTTTTAAATAATAGTTGTTCATATCATAGTTTTAGTCAGTTTTTAAAGGTCTTTATATCAGTTCACTGTATGATCACTCAGGTCTAATAATTACAATATACAGCAAATAAAAGCCAATAAAACAAAATATACGTTTACACAAACTGCACACGTCTTTACAAAACATCCATGAAGAAAAACATTAAAACAATATTTTTTTGTGGTACGTAAATAAACAATATTTTAGACTATGAGATTTAGGTTGTTCATAGTTATTAATATTATCAAAAAGGGATAATTCAAATATTAGGCTAGGCAAGTTGTTCATAGCAATGTTAATAAATCGTGTTGAAGACCTTAATGATTTTCAATTCCTTCCGTTTTTTTATCTCATCAATTCATTATCTTCTAAATACTGTCTAGTAAAAAATTTTCTACAATTAAATAAAAACTTCAGCTGTTTCTTTTTAGGTTTTTAGTTAGAAATTGCTCTAAAATGCAATTTTTGCAGGTTAGATTTCAAAAAAATCGCCCCTGGTAGGGCCCGCACCCCAGGTTCAGCCTAGTAGGGGTCTACAGATCCTAAATACGGCCCTGACGATACTGATGAAATTATGCTTAAATTATTATTATTGTTTTCAGCTATTTTGACTTCCTCCCCTTCCCTCGTTTGTGACAAGCCATGGTGTTTCGTGACCCTCCCCCCTTGAACGTCACGTAACAGGCCAGATAGCGACCCCACAAAAAAAATATTGGAACGGCAATGTTATTCAACTTTTTTATTAATTTAATGGTATTAATTAACAAAGGAGAAAAATTGATTTTCGCGTGTCTCCTGTCACGTAACGTGTAAGCTTGACCCCCCCCCCATATGACATTTTGTGACGCTTTGATGAACACCCTCCACTCATAACAGTGCTACGCGTCTTATGGACGGCCCCATGGTAATGTAATAAAATATGCAGTTTTTAGGGCACAATTAACAATAAATGAGAGTCCTATTACTTCAGTTGGGAAGTCATTGCTTATGTCGCTATTACTTGTTTAGAAAAATTAAATAAGTTTTACTCTGAATTCCCCCAGTTTATTAGAACACGTTTCCAACAAAATTATTGTGACTAAATCTTATTGTGCAACGAAAATATAAAAGTATTATGTATAACTAAAATGTATAAAACTCTACAACATTCTGCTTTGAAATTTTACAATTGTTTAAACAAAATGCAAAGACCATGTTCCACAACATTGTGCAAAATTTGCCAAAACGGACCTCGTGCATGGCCACCAAGTTCACAGGATATAAACCCCTTATATTTTCTTCTTTGTGAATATCTAAAACCAGCTGTGTATCGAACGAAACCACAAAATCTAGAAGATGTTAAACAAATAATTCGAAATGCAGTTGCTTCAGTTACCCCAGACATATTACGAAACAGCCTTGAAGAATTTAAGCTTCGAATTCAATTAATAATTACTATGAGAGCCATGTAGAAAGATATTAAATCTTTGTTCTGTAAGCTTTAATTTCATACCAAAGTTTGTTCGATATTTTTTTTAAATAAAATAAATATATTCCTCAGGCTTCTTTTATAAGAAACAAGTACAAAAAGTGGCCCATCAATTCGTTGCTTGCATAAGCTGCGATATTGTATCAAATACAAGAAAACATGTTTTCCTAAATAACCAATTACACGTGTGAATAAAACTTCAAATAAAAAAGTTTATACGAATTGTATTGTAAAGCTTATACCAAACTTATTTGCAACATAAAAAATATCGGCACCTTTGACAACGGTAAAGGGATCAAAGTCACCGACATTTTTTATGTTGGAAATAAATTTGAACTGAGCTTGAAATGATATCTTTGGACAGTATTGTATTTATTTTACAACATCCAACATGACGTGTTTTTTAATGGAATCACCACCACATAACCGTATTTGTAAATATCTTTTTACTGAGGAAAAACCAAACTTTTTACTGTTGAAAACATGAATTTATGCACGTTCTGAGTTGCCTTATTTTTTATTTCTTACAATATGGTTTCGATATTGTCAGTTTCTGACAGTTTCTAGATGTTCAACAAGTGTTATTAAATATGCCTCTGGCTAACGAGGAAAGAGACAAATGTTGAGTTTTGATTAAATATATTTGCCCGTATCGAAATGTATCAGTCTAAAAATAGATTGGTTAACACACCAAACGTAATTCTGTACAATTGTACAGAGTTTCGAGTTTGCAACATCGTAACTTTAGAATTCCAGAATCGATTATAATTTTTTTTCACTTCCTAAAATGATCCATCATATTTATTCTCCTAAAAAAACTGTAAAATAAAATACAGTAAGGTGGAAAATAAAACTTTGCAAAATTGACAGAATTCCGAAGTGCTCCGTTTATTTGATATCTGACGCCCAAAACCATATAGCCAGATGAGTTTCCCCGAATTTTTTAAAATCGTAACTGTGTCTCGAAATACGATTTATTTCAGAGATCCAATTCGCGTCAACTCAAAACACAGTAGGACTAGGCCAATTATGAACATGCATGGTTTTGACCTCAAAAAAGATACAAATGAGTTACGTTTTACAATTTAACGAATACGAGGCCTTATGTAGTAATATTTTGGAAGTTAGTAGTAAATTTCTTCACGTTTTTAAATATGAAAAATTTTATGTGTACTTTGTCAGTCAAACCGTATGCTCTAATTAAAATCATTTAATATTTATTAAGTATATTAATTATTATAATTTAAATTGTAACATTACTATTCCTCAAATATATGGGTATTTTTTTTACTTTCGAGTATTTAAATGCATGTAATAAAAAAATTATATACCTACAATCTACATGTGTCAAGGTCATGCATTATCATTTTCATTCCCTATGAGATTTACCGCTCTTCTGAAAAGCGCAATAAAATTTACTAAAGATCCTCGTGTCTGATTGAGGTTTTTATTATACCATAAATTCCGGCATGTGTCCAACTGCCAAGACAAGGTGCAAATTTAAATATGTTGTTAAACTTCAAAATGAAAAAATACAAATAACGCTTTGAATGTAAACTAAGAAGAACAAATACTAATAGTAGTAACAACTGATTATACAAAATAAACAGCCGTTTTAAAATACGGTTAACAAATATACACATGGAAATGGAATGCGTAAACAACATTTATTAAATCAAATCGAAAAAAATAGAGATTATTTGTGCCGTAGATTTGTTCTTCTGCCATCTATTTTTTTATTAAGGTGAAAGTCAGCTCTAGTTATGTAATGATTACCTAATTTTTAATATATTTTTGATATTCGAAATCAAGTGAGCTATGGTAATTAAGTCAAGATAAGAAAAAAGATCAAACATACTGCTATTTTATCAATCATAAAAGATTTCCTTTTAAGGCTGCACGCATACTGCATCGTTCAGTTCCGTTCACTCTTTGGCGGGAAAGATGCTCAACATAAGGAGCAACATTTGACGTAATATTAATGGAAGCAAGAAATTGTATAACCTTTGTTATTTGTTTTAGTTGATAATTTTTGTATTCGAATTCCTTTAAAAGATGATAAATTACTATTTTTAACATAATTTTGGAAATCGACCAATTTAATTAACTAAAATTATCACGACACAGCGGTCCCAAATCTCAGAGAAGCGACGAAAATATGAAGGTATTGTTCGATTTAGCGAAACTCTGTATATGGGAAGTTGCTGATTACGAATACGAAGTCCAATTTTGAAAAACAAAATGGCGGTTCCAAAATGGCGGACCACTTGGTGCAAAACCGTATCTATTTCCACGATACCCGGTGTATGGGGATTTTTGAGGTCGCTGAGCACGAATATGAAGTCAAATTTTGAAAAATAACGGATCCAAAATTGTATTGACATTTTCATTCAATTCACTTTTTACGATTTCCATTCTCGTAAGAGAAATTTCATCAGTATTATACGCATTTTCTGTAAAAATGAAAAATATCAAATAAAAACTTCTAACAATTTCTTTTAAAAAATGAGAAATTTATCATATAATTGATTCAGTAAAAAATTTTTGATTTCTCGAAATTTCATCAGATTGTACGTTATATAATTTGTTACGGCATGGCAAAATACTCGTATCGTATAATTTTTTAAATATATTTACATATTTACATTAACGCATTTCCACATTTACTGAATGTCATTAAAAAATATTTCATAAGTTTTTATAAACTTTTTTTAAAGCTAATACATATTTTTATTTTATTTTATTTTAAACACAACTATCCAACAGTAATAAAACCAATTACCAGGATAGGAAATACAGTTAGTTAATTAGATGTTGTGAAATATTCTAATACCAATAACATGAAATAATATTAGACAATACACTTAATATAGAATATAAAAACAAGTCGATTTAAATCTTCAAACGTATTTGAGCGTTGTAGACAGGTGTCTTCCAGGCTATAAGGAAAAATTTTTGGATTCTGTTTTCGGGAGAACGACATAACATTGCATTTGTTAATGTTCAAAGCCAACTTATTTGTTATACACCAGTTATTTATTCTATCAAGATTACATTGTAAGTTAAGACAGTCATCTAGGCTAGAAATTGAACAGTATATTTTAATGTCGTCTGCATGTTTTATGTCTAGGCTGGATGTGATATCATTTATGTACACGTTAAATACAAGAGGTCCCAGAACTGACCCCTGTGGTTCACCTGATGTAACATTTAATTTGTGATTTATTTTGTGTTGTACAAACTGAACTCTTTTATTCATATAAGACTTAAATAAATCAAGTAAGCCGCATGAGACGCCCACATTATCAAGTTTTGATAACATTACATTATGGTATAATCTATCAAAGTCCTTTGTAGAATCTGTATATATTGCGTCTACCTGGCTTTGGCGATCAAGTCTCTCCGAGATAAACTGTGAAATATAAGGAAGGTTCGAGGTTGTAGACCTACCCTTCATAAATCTGTGCTGATGAGGACTAATAACATTTTTCAACGGATTGAACAAACAAGTGTGCATAAATATCTCAAACACCTTTGCAAAATTAGATATGATCGCGATGGCTCTATAGTTGCAAATATTTTGTAACCGTTTTTGAAAATTGAACAGAGGCGTGCTACTTTCCATTTTGTGGGGAAAGAGTAAGATCTAAAAATTAACTAAAAAATAAACTTAATCTGCTCTGGAAACATTGTGGCACAGTCGCTAACTAGAAATGCGGGGATATTATCGGGACCCGTAGTCATTTTTGGCTCAGTGCACCTTAAATCTGTTAAAACCTCGCTGTTAGATACATAGATAATAGATATTAAGTTCGCGTTCTCTATAGTCAATAGTAATAATTACTTCAAATACAAAATATTTTTTTACATTAAAACAACGAAAAATTGCAAGTCTATGCGAAAATCGCACCCATACAACATCGCACAAAAACTAACTTAGAAACCAAATGGACAGCTCTCGGCAGTCAATTCTGTCAAAAAATTACCAATAAATAGCCCAAAATTGGTTTCACGGCAGGATCTGATAAGACTTTTAACTTATTGCCTTTTTTAACGCGACTTTTTTAATAAAAATCACGAAAATTACGCTAATTAAATAATTAATTGACTCATTGACATGTAAATATTAATTTCGATTAAAAGATTACAATTGTACTCACCTTCACGGGAAGAATCCATTTTACGCAATTAAAATCAGTTCATTTTTGAACGTTCCTTGCGTGATTGAAATAAATGATTTTTTATGTGCTTCACGAGATCAGCTGTGATGCGCTCGACGTTCATAGAAGAATTGAATAATGAATACTACAGGCAAGTTGGTACACGTAACCTGCTCTAACGGTGGTAATACATACTAGATGTACTATTACAGCTATTTCAATAGTTAAAAGTCCCTATATAGGAACATTCTTTTTGAACATTTTGGCCAGCTTTTTGGGATCTGGAACCGCTGTAATTCCGGTATTTTGGATAAAATCAATTTTGAAAAAAACTCTTTAGATTCAAGCTGCCTTGAAAGAAAATAATTAATAAAACTCATTTACTTGTCTTTTCAATGCCAAGTTTTATTGTAAGCATTAGTAGTCTATAAAAACATTAAACCAATATTTCAGTCCTCTTCATTACAATCACATTCAGTTTAGGCAATATTTTCTATGGTTTGATCCTCGTTGACCAAAATTGGATAAAAGCTATTTTAAAACGGAGAAGTATGTGGATCAGTACTGCTAATGGCATCAAGTTCAATTATCCTCGGAGATGTTCGTAATTATCCCATTTTATCCACATATATGTGCGTTCAAAAATTCGCAATACAGTACAAAATTCGTTTTTTGTTGGTTGCTCGATACTGCACTCAATGCCATTTCCGACCAAATTTTGTGGTCATTACGTTCATATTAACCATTAATTACTTAATTTTTAATTCAATTAATTATTATAACACAAGAGAAGAGGTAATTTAAATGACCCGGATGCCCCTAATACTGGCCGCGCCATCTATTGTTGCCATTCGTAAAAATATGTATGTATGAAAATTATATTGGCAACACTAAAAATCATAAAGTCTACATATGCATTTTATAAAATTAAGTTGTAAGCCTGTTAACTGTCAATTTATTCTCATTTAAAACAGTTAAAATGGAAAATAATAATTTCGAGGAGAGCTTATGAACAAAAGTATTACCACAATTCAGAATAATTACTTTAGATAATGTAAGATGGCGTTGAAGTATTTAGATAGTATGACAGACTTTTATAATATTGCCAAATTTGGCAATAGTTGCTACTTTGATGATGAATTAACAAAATTTTCATTTTATTGAGAATAATGACTAAGAGTACTCACTCAAAGTATCCGCCTTTGGGATAATTATTCATCAATATTTGCAAAATTGTCGGAAATTATCCTCTTGATTACAATATTACATTATTATCCCAATTAATCCAAATTATCCGCAAATTGGCAGCGCTGGTATGGATAAACGTTATATGTTAAAAATTAAATTTAAGTGGGATAGAAGGTCATTTGTAGAGCTGGAACGTTGAGATTAATTCTCTATCGCAAGCAGCAGTGTCAGCATAGCATATGCTATAGGGGATATTTGAGGGACTCTAGGGGATATGGCACGCGTACACACCACATGTATTAGTTGCTTGATGCACGGCAATGCGCGTTGGTGATATATCTCTTCTAAGATGTCACGTCAGCTTGGAGCTTTGAGGTTTGTGACTCAAATACACAGATTTCTTAGACTTTTTCTGAATTCCGTTATGATGGAGCAGGTAATTAAGTATTTTATTGTTTGCAGGACGAATTTGGTCAGCTGGAATTCCAGTAATTGCGAAATACATATTCAAAGCAAACGTCATATAAAAATATTTCAGTAATCTCCAGCAAAATTATGCGTATGCGAATATTACATCTCTGGATGTAATTGGGCGGACTCAACCTTTACATTGGACGAAATAAGACACGAGCAAGTCTGTTTAATTATGTTTAACCAAGTTAGTTTTATATCATTACGGAAACGCCACTGGAATTAATACCAAAGTTCCATGAAGAGGTAGCGAAATAAGACATATCAATTTATTAAACGATCAGTAATATTATGGACGATATTTCTGATGCAAGCCAGGTTCTTAAATGTTTCGTGTAAAGGGAATTCGTATACGCTTACATAATATATTGAGGAAAGGGAAATATGTTATCTTATCATTCTTTATTATCTATGAAACATGCATATATTAATACTCAGCAAGAGTGACAAATTAACAAAATAACAATGGGGGTGTGGTGATTTCATTTGCAGTCTCATTTCCATAGCTGGAAATAAATTATATTTATTTTTAGCTATTAATTAATTTGATAAGAATAATTAGCATTCATGTGATCAAAGAAGGTCGATGGGAAAACTTTGTTCATGTTATTAGTAGATGGAAATGTTACTGAGTGTATTTTATTTGTCAAACGTAAATATAGTATATTTTATAGTGTTTATGATTACTGATTTGGCTAAAACACTTTGTTTGTAAGGCCAAAAAGCAGAGATAAAAAAATGATTACTGAATATTCTGGTGGTACAAAATTTGAATGCGTTTATCTGATTGCGATGTGGTTAGGTTATTAAACAAAGGAAATTTTAATTTATTTAGCAGAATATATGTTAAATAATTTTAAAAAATCTGACATTTTATTTGCTTCGTATTGATGCTTTTTTAAAAGAAATAATAAAATTATTATTGGGTATTACATAAGCATCCTATTTACTTGTCGTCAAAATGAAGAGGTATTTGGAAAAAAGGCGGAATGCAAAATCCTACGTTTCTGGCCTATGAAAAAGAAGAATAATGTCTATCAGGCTACATTGCAAGTTGACTCTAATACATACGAAAAGGTAATAAGTAACGGTCATTTGTTGATAGGTTTAGACTCTTGTACTGTTTATGATGCACTTACTGTTCCCCGCTGTTTTAAATGTAATGCTTTTTACCATAACCAAAAATCATGTCCTGTATGTGCTGAGAAACACGATTACAAATCATGAACGAGTAAACAAATGTCGTGTAGCTACTGTATCTTTCTTAATGAATGGATATAAATGAAGAACATGTTGTATGGGATTATAACAACTTTTTTGCGTATAAAAAGGCAGCCGAGAAAATGAAATCTGATTTATTCGGATCTCAATAGCTATTACCGGTAGATATACTGTCATCTCTTGGTGACCGTGATGAATTTGTACTTCCACTATCCCAGTTGACAATCCCCACCCTAAATCAAGCGTACCGATACAAAATTCGTTATCAATTTATTATCAGAATGTTAGAGGTGTGAACACCAAAACTAAGGAAATATTTAATGCCGTGAGCTCTTGTCACTATGACGGTATTGCTTTCACAGAAACTTTTCTGCATTCAGCTGTTTATAGTGAAGAATTATTTAATGTCAATTACTCTGTATTTATATCAGATCGAAATTTTTCTTTAACGAATACTACTAGGGGATGAGGAGTATTTTTAGCTGTAAATTCAGCCTACACAATGAGCCAACTAGATACAAAGTCAATATTTGAGGATTTATTTCATATCGATATTATTGGAATTAAACTAATAACTGATAATCATTTGTTGTATATATTTTCACTTTATGTTCCGCCTCGCACAACAGTTGTAACTTATCACTCCTTTTTTGACATATTTAGCTCTCTTGAATACATTTCTAATGCAGATGTCCTTGGTGATTTTAATATACCAGAATATTCTGAAACTTTAATACACTACAACCGATGGGTACAGTGTTACTATTATTGCAGTTTCTTAACTTCTTAGATCAGTGCAATAATATAAGAAACTGCAATAATAGTTTATTAGATCTGGTTATCTCTAATAAAAAATGTATTGTGGAAAAGGCATTCGACATCTTAGTTTCGGAAGATTTGTATCATCCTGCACTGTGATATACAAATGAAAAACAAACATTTTTTGTTAGTATTTCCCTATGGCTAATTGCAACCATTTTCATTTTATTGAGCAATAAGTAACAAAATTCAAGAATAAACTTAAATAAATATAGTTTAAAAAAACTAAAAAACACGCATTTAAAGCACTTCAAACTAAAAAGTGAAAAAATAATTATTAATATAAACTGAAAACAATAATGAACGAAAAATACTAGTATTATTGTGAAAAAAGCGTGGGTTGCTCGATATACGAAAAATATGGCACAAAGCGCCCCACGCTTTTTTCACAATAATACTAGTATTTTTCGTTCATTATTGTTTTCAGTTTATATTATTAATTATTTTTCACTTTTTACTTTGATGTGCTATGAAAGCGTGTTTTGTAGTTTTTTTAAACTATATTTATATTGCTTATTGATGCTGATATTATAACATATTACGATCCAACAGATATTTCTGAAAAAAAAATATTTTTTTATTTCAGCCATGGGATTTGAACTCACGCCCGAGGAGTCTGTCGTTTCGCGTCGACTGCCTTAACCCGCTCGACCACCGACCTAACTGACAATTACGGAATGTACTTACATATTAAGCCTTTGCTCTCACGCAGAGGATACGTGAGGAAAGGACTGGCGATCCTGATCAGGATAATGATATAAACTTATCAAATTATTGTATTGTTACCGGTTCTTCGTAAGTGTACAAAGTTTCAATTAAATCTGTCCGTTTAAAGTGGGTCAAAATCGAGTCCAAAGAGTCGGTTACAAACAAACAAACAAACAAACAAACAAACAAGCAAACAAGCAAACATACAGGTGAAGCTAATAAAAACGTGTTAAAAATAGAGGTTTCTTCAAATTATTCATTAGAAAAAATTATAATAAGTGCTCCACATGTTGCCAATTTTGATTGACACACGTCTCTATGCGCTTTTGAAATGAGGCCATTTAATGGGACCATTTCTTCCAATCCATTGAAGTGGGTAAATAGTATTTAACTGGTCCCTTACTGTAAAAGTTTTTTGTAAATTTTTTTTGCTGTTTTCATTAATCGACAAGCAATAAAACCGCAGTTTAGTATAAATTCTCTTGTACAAACGACCATTTATCGACTTATCGGTCGTCAGTTATCATTTTTATTAAATTTAAAATATTTCGAGTTTTACAAAATGAATTTTAATAAAGTGGAACTTGTAGACATGACTTTTGTTTTGGGCGAGTCAGACAGAATTGTTTGCTTCCAAATAGAATTTATAAGCAAAGGTATCCTGAAAGAGGGATTCCTGATGTTAGCAGCTTCCAAAACCTTCTCGATGGATTTGTGGAAACTGGAAATGTCGAATATAAAAAAAGTGAAAGAATAAATCGTGTTGTGAACGAAGAAAATGAGTTTTCTGTGGTGCTGGCAATAGTTGAGAATCCCCATATTAGTCAGAGAGAAGTGAGCTCATTAGTAAGAATAAGTAGTCGAATATTAAAAACCAATAACTTTCATGCATATCATATTCAAGTGCACCAGGAACTATCTGATGACGATTTTCAAAAGCGTCTACAGTTTTGTAATTGGGCCAGAGATAAAATGCAAGATGTCAAGAATTTCCATTATTATGCTTCGGAAAATCCTCACTTTTTTTAGGCAAGTTGATAACCAGTACAGATGGTCTATAAACGTTTGGTGAGGAATTATTGGAGAACATGTAATAGGGCCACATTTTTTTGATGGTACATTGACTGGAGCTATTTATCTTCTTTTTCTGGAAAACTATCTGCCACAATTATGGGTGAGTCTTCCTGAAAGGATTCGAAATAGGATATGGTTTCAGCAAGATGGTACTCCACCACATTATTTAAATGCAGTTAGAGACTACTTAAATAATACCTACCCACTTCAATGGATTGGAAGAAGTGGACCCACTAAATAGCCTGCCAGATCCCCAGTTTTTACATAAATGGATTTCTTTTTATGGGGATACGTGAACGAAATTGTTTATAAAGACACACCAACAACAGTACAAAATATGAAAGAAAGAATAATTGCTTTTATATCTTTCACACAGGAACAGTAGAAACTTCATTTCAAAAGCACACAGAGACGTGTGTCAATCAAAATGAGCAAAATTTGGAGCACTTATTATTATAACTACTTTTTCTAACGAATTATTTGAAGAAACCTCTATTTTTTAAGTTTATTCTTGATTTGTGTACTTATTGCTCAATAAAACAAAAATGGTTGAAATTGGTCATAGGGAAATACTTACAAAAAATTTTCGTTTTTCATTTCTACACTACATCGTTGAAAAATATACAGGATGTTCCATGTGAAAAAAATTGAGAAAATTCAATTTGAAAAGTTAATTCAAAAATAATTTTTGGCCACCCTGTTCATTTTTAGGAAGTAAAAATGATTCAAAAACATTAATTAGATGACTCGTAACTATTCACATAAGTTTTTCTTAAAACCCATAATTGTAACTTTGGTGATTATTTCAATATGCATCTGCAGATGGTATTATTTCAACAAAAAAAATCGTACATCCAAGTGGATGGGAGATAGTCAATAATAATACAGTAATCAATAGAATCTAGAAAGAGGCTCAAAAAAATTTACTGATATACATAGCATTTAAACAAAGGCACTTGGTCATGTAATTCGAAAATAATTTCCGGTTATAGACTGTTTTATCTAGTTTAGTTGTATTTTTTTTTTTATTTCTAGCTATCGTAGAACTCGAGATGTTGAAGTCCGACGCACTATTGCCCCATCCTGTATAACTACTTAATAAATAACAAATTATAATTAATGAAATAACATTCATCTAATTATGTTATCGGGAAAATATCTTTTTATGTCATTTAAATATTAAATGTTAATTGTGGTTGCAACAATTAAGGTATTTTCCAAAACAGAAAATTTTTAAAGATAATATTATTAATTGTTATTCTTATCACTTATCTCCTATAAATTTTTACTGGTGAAACAAGACTTGGCTGGTGAAACAAGTAGTTCTACTTGAGTAAATAAAAGTACAGAACTACTAATTATTTGTCTAATAATCACTTTATTTGTAGTTCTACTGGGGTTTCATTTTAGAATATTTTCAAGCATATAAAAGTAAATGAATCGTTTATTACTGAACGGACCTAAGTCATTTTTTTTTATTTTGAGGTAAACAGTTTAACCAAAATCCAGTTATTTTCAAACAAATAAATAAAGAGAGATATACATACTTGTATTGTAGATTTAGTCCTTTCATTCTTTTTGTTTATATTATCTATTGCGCTTAATAATTAATATTTGATATTCCCAAAATATGTTTTCTGAAAATTTCTACATTATATGTAATCAGTCATTTCATTAAAGGTTTTTTAAATATCTTGAAAAATAACTGAATGAGCATGAAGTCACGTTTTTGACTATAATTCCGAAATTTTAAAACAGACCGAGCGAGGTCCTTTATGCGTCTTTATACTGGATTAAGTTAAAACCGGCTTAAGTTGATCTTCAGTGGAAGAATTAAGATTGTTCTGTGACAACTGTTCAGGGCAAAATAAAAACCATTAAATCGTAAGAATGTGTTTATCATTAACTGATTTTGGATATTTTAAGACAATCTAGTATATTTCCCAATTAGGGATCATTCATTCTTTGCACGATTACACTGAAGTTGTTAGAACATCTACTCATCTAACATCTAAACCAATTAGAGAAATAGAAACAAATGACACTTTAGATGGGAAGAAGTGATGGCCAAAATGTAAGAAAACATGATTTTCAATCACAACGTTTAATCACTTTGTCTACCAGGCTGAATTTCCTACATTGCAGCATCAGAGATTATAAACGGCTTCGTAGTAGTAATATCTAAATTTGAGGTGATTTCCTGAAATTGTCCAATGTTTTTGCATGGTAACTAGTTTAAATACCTGGAAAACCATAAATATTGAAGGCCGTTAATCACGAAATGAATGAAAACTGACTTTGTTTGGCTGTATCGTTTCTGGATACCTATCTAAAAAAATATATATATTCTAAGCTGCATTTTTTGTTAAATTTTACTGTATAAAACTATTAAAATAATTCTGATGCAACTCATAAATTATTAATTATTGACATTTGTGGTCATTTCGCAAAAGATTTTAGTTTTGCCATGGCCTCGTCAGTAAATGTTAAAAATACGACAAATGCAAATATGTCAATTCTAACAATTACTCTGGTATAATGAATTTTTCTATTTATGGGAACTTTTGAGCCCAAGAACGCCGTCCCATCCCTTTTTTTGGAAACAAACACGGCCCCACATTTAAAATTTGGCAATTCCAGGCTTCAGTACCAAAGGAATAAAAATATAATTACTTAATTACACACTAAGTAGTTTACCTAAACAGCATTATTTATTCCTGCGTTTTGGCTCACATAATTTTTCAAGTGCGTAATATTCTCCTTAAAATTTATTATGATCGTATCTAGATAAACTAACTTTATAACAAAACCATAATTTTATGTCAATCAAGATTTAGAATAAGAATAGATACGTTTCGATGATCGATGATGTAACCAGCAAAAAAAATATTTAACCATTTATTTATTATTAATAGTCAACACATGAAAAATATTTCGTACAACGTACATATTTTATAACTTATGAAAATAAACATGAGACTTAAGGAAGCCCCATTTCTAAAGTTTGTACAAATATTGTATACGTACACGTGAAATTTGTCGTCGTTCTTAAAATATTACGTCAAATTTTAAGAAATGCGGGTGTTCTGCACTTTATTCCATGACGGTGTCTCATTGTCGGATATTCTATTTAACCTTGGTCTGCGGCACTCGTGATTCATAATTATTATCATAGTATTACTCTTTTTCCTGAATGAATTACACATCAGCAGGAACAATCATATTTTTTTGAAAAATGATTGATAATATATGACATATGATCAGTGATGAAATCGATAAAATTATAAAATGATCACATTTTTACGGGTGTCATTAAATTAGTAATTATTATACTGGCGTCTGTTGGCCGTTATAATTATTATTATTATTTTTAATAAATTATTTTCAATTTTAATTAGGGTTGTTTAAAGCTGGCGTTGAGGAGAAAAATAATTAACAACTATTTGTTGATTATTTATTTACTTATTTATGTACACTGTTCAACAGGTAAAATGCCCAATTACGGAACAGGGATATAGGAATGCAAAACATCATTAAGATATAATTAAAGCGTAAAGCTCACAAAAAAAGATAGGGTGAATATATTAAAATTAAGCAATAAACAATTAAAGTAACAATACATACAATAAACAGACTACACCTAACTGACAAAATGTATATTTAATTAGACATATTACATGCAAATAAATGTAACAGATCTTAAAATATTATATTTAAATTTAAGAAAAACAAAAGAAAATCAGTATTTAATTCAAAACTCTTATTTTTATATCATTAATTAAGGCTGTAATTAAGTGTATCGAGATTACTACATATGTTATTGAAATTATTACAGATATTGAATATAGGTGAATTTTTCAATATGTTGGTATGTGGGGTGGGTAAATATAATACTTCAGTGTTTCGAGAGGTTATTCTAGGAACATGAAAATTTAATTTACTAATTATTTCAGGTGCATCAGAATCATTGTGTAGCACTTTAATAACCAAAAACATTTGAGAGAAGTAAATACTCGCCTATTCTCAAGACTAGACATAGAATATCTCTCAAGCAGATCATTTTGCGGCAAACAGATAGCTGGATATGTACCATCCGATTTAAACCAAAGTAATTGAAGATATCTGCGCCATCGAACTGATTCTAAACTATTTTTATGTATATCAAACTAGGACACCAAATAAGTGACACATATTCGAGATTCAATCTGCCAAATGATTAGTATAGCATTTTCATCGTAAACGTAAAATCACGACTCAGTAAAATCATGACTAGAAGGTACTATAAATCCAAGGAACTTAAAAGGTTCAGAGACAATGGCATCGATGTGATTAGTAAAGGATAATTTACTGTCAAATACGACTCCATGTTCATCTAGAGTTTCACAGATGTATTGAGTTACAATAAATTTGTTGTGGCTGAACGACCTTTTCATAAATTGGTGTTGATGAATAGAAATGTTAGTGTTTATATAACAATATATACCGTCATGAAGTGGGATTTCTAAAACTACAAAAATTACAAATTACAGAAATAAGTCTAAAGTTCTTTATATCCAACCACAAATTCTGTGATCCAACTTATTACCCTTTTTATAAATAGGACGTACTTTCAAATATTTTCATAAGTCAGGAATGTGGTATTTTTTTTTTTAATTTAATTAAAAATTACCGTTAACGGATAGGCAAATATAATAGCACAGTCTTTTAATAGGAATGCTGGCATGCCATGAGAGCCTGTCGCTATTTTTGGCATAATCCGTTTTAAATACCTTAAAAACCTCTACTTCATTAAGAAATTACCTACTTTATATTTACAGTCAAGTTTGTAACAGCCCACCCCCCTCGATTATTTTATTGTTTATTATCCTGGTCACGGCACCAGTGTAACCCCCCCCTCGATTATTTTATTGTTTATTGTTGTGTCGAGTATTTACTCTCGTAGATACTCTGGTTTTAGTAATTTGATTATTTACTTGATTCCCCTTTTTGATAAATCTCACCTGTCGTGAAGCGACTGATCATACTTAATTAATTGGACTTTTTCGTGTTCGTCTAGTTTTAGTGGTAGGACCCAAATTTGTTGTTTTACTGTAACCTCACAGGTACTTTTATAAAGTTTGGTATTTATTAGATTTAATTTGATTACATAATTTTTACCAATTAATATGGACATTAATCTGCACCGCACTGATATATGTTTTAAAGAATGACTAGACCAAGTAGGATTTGGCTTTATATTTATGATTACTGTTTTCCTTAGAAATCACTTTTGTACCTGAAAGTAGAAATAAATCAAAGAAACTCAAATAACGTTTTCACACCTTTTAATTCTGTGCTTAGACAACTGTCTATAAGAAATATTACAAAACATGACTTGAACAAAACTTTGTTGCATGTGCGGAAACTTCCGCCAAATAATTGAAATGGCATATGTAGAACCCTACATATGGCAGACAAATGTCCACAAGAAATACATTGGTATTTAGCTAGTTGAATCTACAAAGCAACCAAACCTGGTTACCTGCACGGAAACTTCCGCTTCATAGTTTAAATAACATGTGTAAAACCTTACATATGGTTGCAAGAGAAACTTCCCTTGTATGAGGTACCAGAACGTCATCTGCCAAAGAAGAGGGACATGTGCAGACACCATGCTTTAATTTAATTCGTGGACTCGTTGTCACCGTACAACAGTACCATAAATACAACTAGCGCTGCCAATTAATATTCGTTGGGACAACTGTCCAATTATTTGTCGACTTGCCGAATACACCCGCCTTCACGGCTTAAACCAAGGTGAAACGAACTACCCTGTACAGTTTTGTGTAGGGGTTGGCAGGCGTTAACCGCATTCACGGCACGCGTACGGGAACAATGGTCATAAAACATTAAACGATACTCATTGGATGCCGGCCACTGGTCAAAACACCCCGAGAGTTCAAAAGACTGCATGTGGTGGTATCGGCACCTGACCATACTAGTCTGCCAGCTGACCGCTTAAGATCCTCGCACAAAAAGTGAAATTTGATAAAGTTACAGATATTGCAGATTCAACTGGACACTATTTATTTTGTACATTATCTTATTTTGACCTAACTTGATTTGGAAAAGTGAATGAAAGTTCCAACTACTATTACTGACCCTATCTGAATTAATATAGGCTGTACTAATTATTAATAAACATGTATTGAGCAGTGCATTATAACAGAAGAACCCTATCTGTAAATAATTTGGTACCACCGGTCAAATATTGTTAAAAACCCTAGCATATAGAGTCGTACTTTGATTAACGTTGCCATTTCACTCGTAACAAAGAAATTGAATTAGTTTAATGAATTTTAGTGAGCTCGAGTACGTAAAATATGGCTACGCATTATAAAAATTATTTAAATACCGTCCTTACCAATTCTTGTATACACGGAGAGTTCCGCGGGGCCCACTCCACCGGATTCTGGGGTAACACCTGAGTTACTCGCCTCCATATCGACGACAGCGTTGGTGGCTATTGCACGCTAATAAAGCGCGGCTCGCAATGCTGGTGTATAGCTATAACTCCGAGACAGGGCCACTCTCTTATTTCTCGATTCCGAAGAACCAAAGCGTAAAGTTTGGGGCTGTCAGAGAGTTGACCTGGAGCACAACTATATCACAGAGAGTCGTAAAATCTCTTCGTACCCGAGTCCGTAGAACCAAAGCGTAAAGCTTGGGGTTGTCAGAGATGTGGCACGACTCTGCCACGGAGAGCTAGACAATATCTTCGTACCCGGTTCCGTATAACCAAAGCGTATAGCTTGGGGTTGTCAGAGATGTGACCTAGATAGTAGGAAATCTCGCGTATTTATATGAATTCCCGTGAGTGAGTTCATTGTTCAAGCCTGCAAGCTTGGCGGAGATAGCCAAACGCTAAATTGTGTTCTTCCACCTGAAATATAACTCAAGATGCTTTAGGTGAAAAGTGATATAATGACTATGTTTATTAGCCTTTGACCCTATTCTTAGTAAAGCTCTTACAGCCCTATGTGTTTATATTGGTTTTTTTTATGTTTTCGGTTCTCGGCTGGAGAATGCTTTGAGATTTTGTACAGTTTTGTCAACGTTTTAAAATATTAAATGAATACTGTGTTCTTTTACTTAGCTGAATAATTTAGACTCTATAGTTTGAATGCATACGTTTTCTGCCAAAATTCTAAGAAAATGATTTAACCCTTTTACGTAATAGTTAATTTAGAATTTAATGATATAAATGCTTGGAAATAATTTAGTTTTATATTAAAATTATAGGAAATGTATTCGCGATGAAGCAGCACAGGGCTGGGGTGCTTCAAGTTATTGTTTGGATAGTCTCTTTTGATGGAATTACTCTCAATATTCAAAGAAGAATCAGTATGAGATTGACTAAAATAGTTGGTAAATGCGAATAATATATCATCAGGATTGTTTATTAATGGTACATCTTCAAAATACATTTGTTTGGATACATTGGCTTAACCTTTTTTTACTACTAATGATGAATGCCCAAAATTTGTTGGGATTGTTTTTAATATTATTTTCAGACATTTGTAGGAAATTTCTGCAACCTTCTAGAAAATTAACTGTTTTTAGTAATTTTTTTTAGTGAAAAATACATCTTTACTGGTCTAGCCCAGTAAAGTGACATAAAGGATCAGTATCTTTACCGATCCTTTATGTCACTTCTGGTTGACAATAATAGGGTATATACCTAATTAAGCAATCTAAATAGCGCCTGCCATCGGTCAGTTGAATTTTAGGTATTTTGTTCACGAAAGATTTTAAGTCAAAAAGTGTTTTGAGAGTAGCAAAAACGGTTGCAGAAAAATATTGTATGTAACACACCCGGAAAGTGTCTAATGGCGTCTACTGCCAGCTGGCCCAGTAAACAATCACTTTCTGGTCTTGTTACGTAAATAATTATTATTCAAGTCTAACATTTTTAAAATCATTATAAATCGAAACATCATCAGTCGTGGCTTTTAAGATGTTCTTTCAAACGAATCTTTTTTATGATATTACGGTTGAACCAAGGAGGGATTCAAAGCCATAGTCTAACCTGGTCTGCGGAGCGCGGCCGCTGATTCTTTAGAGTCAACCTTGAAATTGTTGACCTTCGATAAGTTTCGTTCGCCTGTTATACCATGTTCGATCTCTATATATTTTTTATTTTTGTTATCAATCATTTTATATTTATACTTATTTTAAAATTCATTTTTAATTTGCTGACACAAGGATAATGATCGAAAATGTTTTAAATCTTCATTTTCCTACACTATAATATTTTCATAGTCCGTGCTTTGATCGACAGTAATGCATCATTTACACTATTTTTATATTGACGTAAGTTTTAGTAAATGCATTTAATTTATAAGAGTAATTTTTTTTAATATAAATGTGATTTGATTTTAAAAGATTAAAAGGGAAATATTTTTTTTACTAAACAAATAATTATATCCGTTTATATGCAATTTGTCTTTGATTTATTGGTAGACTGCTAGTTACTCATTTACGAAGTACATTTTATCAAACTTATTTGCAACATAAAAAACGTCGGCTTCTTTGATCCCTTTACCACTGTTAAAGAAACTGACGTTTTTTATGTTGCAAATAAGTTTGATATAAACTTTACATTATAACACCGCCGAATATGTAATTAATTTTTAATATAAATCAGAATTATTAGTTCAATACTGAATTGTTTTGTTTTTTTTTTAATTTCTAAACATTATGTAATTTATTAAATATTATTTGTTTGCTGATGTACCTGACTGTTTTTATTATCTAATTTTAAACAAAATTAACAATAACCTTGTATAAACTTTATTGTCACGATCTGAACGTGCCATACAAAAGATATACATAATTAGGACATGCTGTTTATTTAAAAAATGTTTTAACTGCCTTCCAAAGTACCTTGATAGAAAACTATAGAAAACCTAAATTTGTTTAAGAAAAGGTGGTTAGTGGATGACCGGATCTGTTCACATCATCTTTCGAAAGGGATGTAATACTATGGATTCGGTATACTGCTATGTAATCACGTTAAAAAATCTTACCCCACGACAAAGTAGGGATTGGGCGAAATTTTATTAGGGATACCAGTGAGAGCTAAAATGGGCCGGCGCGAACTAAAATAAGTGTAAAATAACTTGATTCATTTTTACAAGTAATTTTCCCTACTAATGCGCTAGAAGTCAGCAAAATTAAGGAGCATTATTGATTAACAATAAATACATATAAAAATAAATCCCGAACTATGATTACAGTGTGTATTATGATTTTTTTATGTTAAACATGTAATTGTGTGCGGGTAGATTCTTACATAATCGATATCATCAATGCTTTCGATTATGTAAATTAAAACGAGTCATAAAGTTTAAATTCATCCGCATTCTTTCAGACACATGTTGGAGATATTCTCCGGTGTAAAATTAATCAAGGTATTATCATCTTAAATGATTTTTTAAAACAAAAAACTACGTTAAAATACCGTATTTGAATTTTTTGGATTTTTTTTTGTTCTTGTGGTGGGAAATCAGCATGTTCACTTGAAAATTGCTCATGCCTTTCAATGGAATTGTATTGCTGCGAAGTTTTTCATTGTTCTGATAGTTGTACAAATAAAGCTTCTGAAGTTGCACATAATATAAATCAAAATTAAGATGATAAATAATTTAGTATAAGTTGACTCATGTATCAATATTATGTTTTACGTTCTTATGCATATATTTATTTTCTTGATTCCTCCTTATTCATAAATTGTTTGCTCAAAATAAAAGTAATATAAAAAAATCAACTTAAACCTTTACCTTGTTAAATATTCAAGCTGTATCGAATAAGCTACAATGCTAAGGATATTTGCTGTAGTCAGAAATTTTCTCAAAAACTGTTCGTGGGGGCACCCATTTTAAAGAAAACTATTTCCTACAACTTTTGTGACCACGATGCATCATTTTGGAATTATCAGGATAATCAGAAGCGATGTGTCTTTCAAAACGAAAACATGATATTTTAACGTAGTTTTTAGTTTAAAGAAATCGAACAAGATGATAATACACTGATTAATTTTACACCGGACAACATATTGAACATGTTTCCGATAGAATCTGGATGAAATTGAACTTTACAAGTCATTTAAATTTACATATTTACATCAAAAGCATTACAATATCTCTAACGAGCCATCTTCATAGAGGAATATTCCAACGTTCCATGGCCTAAAAATAAATAAAAGCACATCGTCTTCCATTTGAATCGAATTAAAAATTGAATTAGGCTGTCGAACGCGATTAATCGGCCACTCACTTTCTTAAACTTTTAAAGTTTAATTTACTCACCTATAAGCTTGTGATTTCAGATTTAAGTGCTTGTGATTTTTTTCTTTTTTCTCATAATTTGACTTTTCCCGACTCATACCATACCTTTATCAATTTTAATTTTCTTGCGCTGACATTGAGCAATACTTCATAATTTGATTTATGATAGTACATGCGTTCTTCCTCTTACTATAAATCTAAGAAAACATTATACATTATACATCCATATTGCAGGTCATCTCCAAAGATAGTCAGTAAGTTCACCTAGGAAGGAAAGTGCCCATGTTTTACTCTTTAATTATTTTGTTTTGATATTTCGCAGCATGACAAGTCAATTTTTTAAGAAAATAATATGTAACATTCGAGGAATGTATATCCTTTTTGTTCTCTCCAAGAACACCATCAAAGTTTCCACAATGTATATGGGTACCAAGACGAAATATGCACCATAACGACTCAGATTATGTAAATAATGAACGATGTACGTCACTACTTCTTGTTATAACCTATAAAAAATGTAATTAATTAGCATATTTTGATGCGAATCGCATGCAAATCAGTGCCTGATAAGTGATAACGTTTCGCAAGTATTTCATCCCAAATAGGTAGGTAAATACTTATAGGGTGGTCAAAATAATGACACCTTCATCCGACAATTAAAATGATACAAAATAATTACCACCCACGATGTAACTTTTGATTATAGTGAGAAGGTTCTATAAAATAAATCATAGAATGATAATATTTTTTATATGTAAATCACGACAATTGTATGTCATTCAATTGTTACAACAGCACTTACGCTTTTGACTAAATTGCGGTCTTTTGTCAGTTGCAGTTATAGAGAAGACCACACTAAACCTCGGAAACCATTTATTATTTTTATGCACGGTTTTACAGGAATATGAAGGAAAATACGTTTCATATGCAATAATTTTTTCAAAATTTTCCGTTCAAAATGCTCAGTTATCTACAAAAATGTGCCTTGTGTTCAATCAGTTATTAGAGATGTTAAGAAAGTTCTATTTCTCGGCCAGGAATTGCAGGTTTGATTCTTGACAGTGAAACAGGGATTGTTACGAAATTAAATGGCTCAACAGTGACTTCATCAAGCAACAAGGTTGATCTTCACGTCTAAGTCTACAGTCCCTCAAGCAGATATACATCTTGTTTGTTGAAATTGTTGACTCAATCCAAAATCGAGGCATTCAAATGATTAGTGATTCAGCTCTTACGAGTTCATTTTTATCCTAGAAATATTGTCGTGTTCTTGGTCATCTCAGTTTTTTTATAACGGAAATTACTCAGCACAAGTTTATTCGCTGATAACGTCATGACTAGACAGGGTGTAACAGCTCACGTCTTCGGCCTGTCCGTCGTGCACTTTGACAACACTTCTATTAGAAACAAAATATGAAATTAATTTGATAATTATATTTTTCCTAACTCTTATTTTCCTCAGGAATATCAAAGGTTGCCAGACTCAAGGAGCTCATGTAGTGCAATAGGTCTGACCTTCGAGCTATGTTATTCAATAAATAATAATGTTACGCCACTGGACTGTGTAAATTGGAAAGATGGGACTAGAATTGTACGAGAAGGACCGGCATTTTGAACACAATTAACAAGAATTTTAAACAATTTTTAAAGACACAATAAAAACACCGGTAAACCAATAAATGTTTGACAAGCTAAATATTTCATTGTTTTCAAAGCCACCTTCGTGGCACACTTAAATGGAAAACTAAAAATTATATTATGAAAAATACTGACGTTTGAAATGTCACTTATTTGGTATCGTTGGATTCAGAAAATTATGCAGAATTCAAAAATGCAATAATATATAGGGTGTTCCATTCAAAGATCAAAAGTTAGTGTCACTTCCTGCGAAACCGGAAGTGAAAAAAAATCACTTGTATGTCAAAAAGTGTCGCTTATTATGTATATAGGATATCCCAAATTTTAATCAATTATCTTCAAAACTAAAGGAGAAAAGGAGGGTGTACCATGATCCTGTTACACCCGATATGTAAGAGTCTTAAGTTGAAAATGATAGAACACTTAATAAAGTAGAGACATATAAATGTTTAATTGTGATTAAGTTAATACAGTAATTAATCTATTATTGTTAATTGTTAATTAGTAAATAAAGTAGTGAGTAAGTGTTACCTGGACTTTCAATTAACGAATCCACGGTGTGGGGTGTTTGTGTGGATAGCAAACACGTAACAATTTGGTGTTTGAAGTGGATTGGAAGAGAAGTTTCTGAAATATTCGAAAAGGTACTACAGTGTTCTTCTCAGGAATTAGTGGTAACACGGAGAATTAAGCTACTGGACAGTGTTTGAGGACTATTTCTGGACTGAATAGTGACTTTAAAGTGGATTTTCCGGAAGTTTCTAGAACATTCGATTTAGAAATAGCTGCTGATACACGAGTGCAATAACGTGTTATGAACTGAAAGAAAGGACTTAGTGCAATTTCGGGATTTTTCTAGAACATTCTATTTGGAAATTACAGGCGATACGTGATTTATTGACGGGAACGTATTATAGACTCAAAACAAGACTTAATGGGGACATTTTCTGATAGTTCTAGAAGATTCTATTGCACAATTAGTGGAGATAAGTGAATTTCGTCAACACAAAAGTAGTATAGACTCTAAATAAGACTTTCTAGTGATGTTTTGAGATTCTACTACCACATTCCATTATTAAAATAGACGTGATGGATACATTTTATGGACATTTTAGTATAGTAAACTTTAATTTGAACTGAATTACGTGTCGTGAGTTAATGCCAATAACAAGAAGTATGGCGCAGAAACAAAGACAGGACATGCTAGCAGCGTTGTTAGAACGGATAGACGAACAAGAGAGAATATGACAGGAAGAGAAAGACGAACACATAAAAATTATAGAAGATCAGGAAAGAAGACGACAGGAAGAAAAAGAAACATCAGAGAGGTTGGGACCGTCACTTATCTTTTCCTTATGGCATATAGGGCCTCCATTCATGAAAAAACAAAACAGACGCCGGCTCGCATGATTTTTGGACGTGAGATTAGACTTTCATGTGACTTTGTGTTTGGTACACCAGATGAGGAGCGACTTTCCATAAATGACTACGCCGATGAAGTTGGTGAACTGCTGAAGAATATCCATGAGCTAGTACGAAACGGAGTTACCATAGCAAGTGATCGCATGAAGACTCGTTATGATATTAAGGCGAATTCAGGGGAATTCCAGGTGGGATATCCGATTTGGCTATATAATCCACAACGAAAGAAAAACAGGTCCCCGAAGCTTTACCCCCCCTGGGAAGGACCATACACTGTTGTCACCAGAATAAACGACGTCGTATACTGAATTCAGCAAAGTCCAAAATCAAAGATGAAGGTGGTGCATATAGAAAGACTAGCTAAGTATGCAGGGAACAATGAATTGCCTGTCCGAGATGTCAGGCTTAAGGAGGGGGCTGTGTTACGCCACTGGACTATGTAGATTGGAAAGATGTGACTATAATTGTACGAGAAAGACGAAATTGTACGAGAAAGACTGGGAATGTTCAGGAATGTTCTAGACCGCGTGAATAGTTATATACATAAGACGCACGGTGGGCCGAGAAGTCAGTCTTAAGTTGAACGTGACCGAGTAAAGAAGAAATAAGATAGAGACATATAAGTGTTTAATTTATAATAATATAATAACACCACATGAAATTACAACCCCCTTTATCCCTGAAGGTCTGGAATGACCTTGTGTGTGAGAGGGCTACACATTTAGAGACAATGGACACACACCCAATATTCGAGTATACTACGATTAATCTCTCTCACAGAAAAATCCTAGTTCCTCGACTGGGAATAGAACCCGGGACCCTGAAGTTTTGAGGCAAGTACGTTACCTCTAGACTACGGAGTCATTGTGATTATAGTTAAGACAATCATTAGTCTATTGTTGTTAATTATTAATTAATTAATAATTTTAGTGAATAAGTGTATACGTGGACTTTCAATCAACGAATCTACGGTGTGAGGTGTGTGTGTGGATAGCAAACACGTAACAATAATAAAAATTCTAAAGATATGGATTTCTGTAATAAAAAAAGCTCACCTCAAAAACAGCTCTCATTCTTTGTCTTTACCTAGGAAGCAATCAACCATAATTGCTATCTGACATTAAACGTAATGTTTATAGATTAACGGGCTTAACAAACTGAAAAAATTTGATGCCCATGCAAATTTCTTCGTAATTACAACGAAAATTTTTTTATATAAAATTTTGCGTGATGAAATATCTTTCTCGCTCGGTTATAAAGCCGGAAGCAATTCGTGATTCAAGTCAACTAGTAAATTCTCAACAAGGTAGATTAACTTGTAAACAAAACAAATTTGCTTTACGACCTTACCTGGTTATAGAGAGTAATTTAATTTTAATATGGAATTTCGTCCAAAAAGAGTTAGTGATCTGATCGTGTAAATAATACATATTATTCTTCGTAGATGTAATTTAGTAAATTTTGATATACGGTTTCAGTTATTTTGGAAACCTAACATGTTTAAAACTAAAAGTTACTAACTTCGACAATATGTAAAAAAGTAAAAATAAACGTTGTCAAAAACATCTTGGGGAGACATGCAATAAGGTGAACAAAGAGTCTAAAACGAGACAAAAGATTAGAGAACGACCCATCACTGACATGATAGATGCATTAAGCAGACTCAATTGTGTCATGTTAGGTTTTAGTGCAATCAGCCGTTTGCGTTACGCATGATTGGTTCTTGATTTGAAAATAACCAATAGGAAGCAATTGCTACAGATCAATCAGTTGAATGCGCCCATTTGATAGAAATTGCCCATTACTGCTATTTTCAAATTGAAAGCCAATCAGACTTAGTGCTACTTCAATAGTTGAGTCGGCCGAATGCACCTTTAACTAGAGGGGTGAGCAGAAGACTAATACTGTATCCCAATACGGTAATACGTTTAGTGTTATCTATGCTTGTTACTCTATCTATTTCTTCCTTTCTCTATCACTATATCATCTCTATAAAAGCTCTGAATTACTTTACAATAGAGGTAATGCGACCAATTTCTAGTTTTGTACTTTTAAGTCTTCCAATTTATTTGACCTGTAGACTTTAGATAACTCCACAAGAAATAATCTAAAGGCCGTCCAATCCACCTGTGAGAGAAGAATTTATCCAAACACGCCCCTACAACTCGAAAATAATGCGGTCGAGCTCCGTCTTGCTGATACCACAAGTCACCTGAGGAAAAATTTGGATCTTCCTCGTTAAGATATAAATTTCTTAATAGAGGAACTGGATATTCCTTAAAAAAGTATAGGTAAATAGCGTTCTCCAGTCAATGCGCCCTCGAAATAGGTTGTGGACAGCGCCTGTCCAGACATTTATTTTCTATTAATATTGGGTGTGTTTCCCGCATCCAGTGGGGATCATTAACACGTTGAGTCTCGGTAGGGCAGAATTAGACACACTCCAAAAGTTCTACTAGAACGCGAGGTACGAATCCCATGCATTCAGGCCTCGATTTAAAATGAAATACCCATGTTTAGACATTAACTGCATAGGACCTAGTGCTGACAAAAATCGGAAAACGTGAAACCGATTAATCGGTTTCCTCAAAAAACCGGTTTCGAATAAAACCGGGTATTCAAATATAGATCAAAACCGGTTATTCGGGTAACTGGATATTTGAATAATCGGCTACTCGGATATCGGTTATTCGAATAACCGACTATTCCAAGATCCATAAAACCAGTTTTTCTGGTATCCTAAAACCGGTTGATCGGTTTTCCGAAAACCGGTGAATCGGTTGTCCGAAAACCGGTTAATCAGGTACTTGAAAAACCGTTTAATAAGAAAACAGATTAGATTGAGCTTATAATTTAGATTTTAGAAGACAAATAAATTTAATATTTTCATTTCAGTAGATCAGTAGGTACTAGTAGAAAAAAACTAGATACAAAATTTTACAGAATTATTAAAAAAGTGTTGTGAATATACCTCACACACACATGTATATTTAATTAGCGATTACAAGAGTAAAAGTATATTGTCTATAGTTATTTATTTGCGGCATTCGAATACGATACGATACGATACGAATACGATACATTGCTAGCATGAGGTTAGTTTCATCATCTCCAGATGACACCAACCTCGTTGGCGAAACGAGCGTCGAGTGCAGTATGGTGTTTTGTGAAAAATCACGTCAGTAGTGTTTCACATCAAAGTTTCCAACCCACTTCAATAAAAAATAATATGCTGTATTTGTTCAAGATTTTGACATTTAAAAAAATGTGGCCACTATAGAGAAGTTATGCGTGTTCATAATTCGTGATCGTGTTTAATTAGCAAGGAATGCATATTTAAATTAAAATTGTATGTATAATAAAAAAATTACAGTTAAGAAATCCATTAGGTTTTTATTTCTCTGTAAATATGGCGGACGTAAATTAATACACATATGTTTAGATAATCAATATGCATTGCAACTATAAATAATAGAAAAAATACTTTACCGATGATACATCGTTAGTTAAAAATAGATTAAATTGAATTGGATATTTTACGATAAACGATAACTTTACATTTTGTTTATTTAACTATAACCAAATATATGGAATAATAAAGTATATTCTACAAAAACCTATATAAATATAATTTGTTTTAAGTGTAAAAAATGTGAAACAGATGGCAATATACAATATACAAATGCTGAATGTTTCATATTTGACCCAAAAATCGTAGTGGTCATTCTTGTTAGTGACCCTTGATCTCCGAAAATCCTAAATTTTAAGGGGCCTCACGCAATCTCCAAAATTTAACACATTTTTTAAAAGATATAATAAGTTTATATGCGCGGTTCATAAGTTGTAACTATTGCCAATACAGGGTTTTCCACAATTACTTAAAAAAAATATTTTGTTAACCGTCATTCAAGTCACCGAAGTAACCCCCCAAAAATCCTAGGATTTTGTATTAGGTAAAAAGAGACGAGGCCCTACAGTTTATTGTGGAGTCCGAACCACATTTAGGGTTTCAACAATTCACCTTCCCATCTTAGTCCGAAACAAATTACAAATAAAATGTCCAACTTGCTCCAGAATGAAATCGTACCATCAACCTTCGGTACCAAGTAACCCAAAATTTTTTTGCCAAATTAACGAGCTTTATTTCCTATTTGCTACATTTCTATCTTGGGTCTAAGTATATCATTTATTTCATTTAATATAAATAAAATAAACGAACGACAAATATGGAAAAGGTATGTACAATATTATAATATTTTCACGGGGTGACAATTTCCGCCTGGCGTCGGACAGGCGGCCCGGTGGCCGGTGTTGTGGCTCTCTGTTGTTTTTCCAGGCCTTTGTTGTTATTGAGTGGGCGGTGGCACTTTCCTGTAACGCAATTCAGTGCGTTTAAGTGAAAGTAATTTTCAATTTACAGTAATTGAAATAACACAGACTTTACATATAGTGGCTATCGCGGCGATGCAGGAAATCCAAGAAAAAATCTGCTTAAATAGCTATAAGCGCATTACCCACTTGGCTACCATACCACTGTTGCTAATGTATTCACCAAAATGACAAGATCAAATATGTCCTAATTTTGTACATATATTTAAAAAAGAAAGGTATAGAAAATGTGATACAAAAATTTAATCAAGATTTAGGGCAGATAGGGGATGTGGTATAATCATCCGTTTAATTTTCCATATTCGATCAGTGAAGCACAGCAACACTGATCGAGTCCTACCAGGTAGCGACGGCCAACGGAGTATATAGAGTTTTATGAATATAGTAATTGTAACTAAACTCATTTGACAACGTCAAAAATGAAGTGTCAAATTTTTTGTCAACTGTCAACATTTGTGTGTGACGTTTTGGCATCGATGTAGCACTGATCCGAGGTTAAATCATTGCAAAATAATTGCGGAACGATGTATAACCTTTATTTTTGTAACCATTTAATTTTTTATTTGGTGGTAATTAATTGGTTAAGTTGTATCATACGACCTTACGGTAATAATATAGGCATGAATTATAAAAGCGAAAAATATCTGTTCTTGAGTTTATTCTCCAAGAATTATCAAAAATATGTCGGAAATGTTAAATTCTTAGTTCTAGGCCAAGAGAATATTAAAATAATATTCGCAATCTAAATGTGTTGTATGTATGAAAACTGGCTTTCCCGGATATCCAACGTCGAATCATTCTATAGAGTTAAATTCGTATATGTTGTTCCTTGCATAAATCTTGATACGACGAAGGCATCATACTCTCCAGTGCCATTATTATGGCCATTTTCCTTCCTTATTGTTTGCATCGTTATTCTATCTCGATTCCACAAAAGAATATTGGTGAAATTTTTATTTTCTCACCCCTTCCAGTGCCGTTTTCCCTAATCTGTTTTTTATATCCTTCACACCTGCTGTGTTTTCTTACGGAAATGCTGTCGGAGATTCCTTTGCTCTAGGTAATTTTTGATATTTTGGATGGTTGTTTTCTAAGTTCGTATGGTCCATTTATTTATGAAATCATGATGTGGTGAAAATTAAAATTTTGTATATTGCCTTGCTATAATAGTAAGTCGTATCTTAAAAATGTAATTTTAGGGAAATTAACTGTTATGCCATCCACATCTCGAAATTGGCAATTCAATTTGTATTCATTTCTTTTATTAATAATGTAAAATAACATTGTATGCATACCTGGAGTACAAATGCCATTAAAACCTCAAAACGTTTTTTTGTAGTTACGACTCCCTGTCATAGCAGGGCAGTTATACATCTATGATATTCTGTTGTCCTGTAAATATGTCACATGAACAATAAAAAACGTATCTTGAGAATCATTTGCATATTGCCAAAGTTAAAATGTGTTTTGTAATCATTCTTACCACATATATTATGTTGAGATTATTGAGAGTCCAGGAATGGGTCCCTTGGGAAGACAATATTTAAAGAAACATAATGGGGTTCTAACATTTATCAAAATAAACGCACTGATCCGCCTCTTACTTTCATATAATATGGGCTGGAGATAAGCGGCGTCTTTTGTCGAAAAATATTCATTTTTTTGTTTCACTCCTTCAGCAGATTCCCCTGGTGGCAATGGAATGGATTTGCGGCAAGCAAATCATTTAATTGCAAAAAATATTCATCTTTCACTTCGTATTTAGCGACGGAGGACGACATCACATCAGTATCGATTTGACGTCAAAAAGCTTAATGTGTAGTAAGGTCAGTATCAGAAATTACAGCTTCTTCTTATTGCTATTCGTAATACGAAATCTAATAAGAGGATTAGCTACTTCTGGCATGTGTCTGTCATAAGTTTTCACTATGTTTATTAATTAAATTTATTCTGTTTAAGCACGTAAATTCTCTTAGAGAAAAAACAAAGCCAAGTGTCAAGCGATACCTAGTCGCTTTACTAGTTCGATTAGATACAAAACTTGCCGGACCGAGAACAAGAAATTTATCGATAAAACGGATATTTTAAAAAAGTTCCATATAAATAATGATAAACTGTGAAATTCCACTTAGGTGTATTTATGCTTTCTTCCTTATTTCTTAAGTGATTATTTCATTTGGAAATTCACTTTAATGAAAATAACAATTAAATAAATTGCTCAAATTAATTAATCAATTTGGAATAAATCTAACGTTTAAATTTCCTTTATCGAATTTTCCACGTCATCGCCAAACGATATTGTTTAATGTATTTTGTCATTAACATATTATTCTAGTATCTTTTATTTCTTAAAGATTCGAGCATTTCAGAAAGAGTTATAATTCCACACAGAATCTTTTTTTTTTAAATTTCATGTATTTACTATGAATGACCTGTAGCTAATGGTTATTTTGTAAACTTAATTAATATAAAAATTAGGAAATATAAATTTAAGGAGATCTGACAAGTAAAAGATAAAGTTCTGGATTTCCACAGATTCCATGTGATGCACGATTTACCGAATGGGATTTTCAAAGGCTCATAAGCATGATAGTGGTTCATCCGTCAGAAAATAAATTACTCTTGACAATCCAAAAGAGAAAATTGGAATAAACGTCGGGGATTTAAGAAATGAACCATAAGAACTGTAATTAAAAATATGTTGGGCAAACTAGGCTATTAATTCATGTAAGGTGCATACGACACATATCAAATATGGGAGAACAGATAAGTTAAATCTAATAAAAGGATAGATGCATTGGAAAAGGGCCTATCCTAAATAGTTCGCAAAATTGTTTATTGTGTATTTTTCTATACATAATCTAAATGTACCTAATCCTATAATTGGATTCCTGCTTGTTGGATTTTGTATTTAAATAAATAAAATAAAATAAAATTTACTGGTTAGTTTACTCAAGTTTCGTATATGTTTTGTTGCTGAAAACGGTTTAACAGTTATGTAATTTTTTTATTTACTATAGTTTCATAGAATTCTAATATTACATTGCATTTTCATTTTGCAACTGTCATCTTTCGATGAAGAAAGAAATATTCAATTAGGTATATACCTATAATAGGGTATTTGACGCTATAAAAAATAAATTCTTAAATTATGTAAATACCATAATTTATCGAATAAAAAATCAGAAATTATCGGTTTGTATTCACGTAAACACGAGGTTGATATTTATTATTACAATTTTAAAATTGCAATTTTTTAGTCTGTGAACGACATGTCACAAACACGCTACTCGCCATGATGGTTTTAAATGTGACGTCACATTTGTAGTAAGCAAAACCTATGGTTATCTTATCGTGACTGCTTTGTGAATATTTGTACTGATTTCACGTTGTTTTTTCAAGTTTATAATACTTAATCATGGAGGGCGGTTTTTTAAAAGCAGACAGTACGAATTTGCGTACATTGACACAATAATGGTAGCTAAATTCTTTGCGATTAATTCAGATTTCTATTCTGACGAATTTAAGAACAATAAAACATCTGTGTAAGTATATAATATTTATTTACTTCAAATTTTAAAGCTTACTAGTTACTTATGTTTATAAAAGTGTGTATAATGTAGGTAGTTAGAACATTTATTAGACAATACCCAACATAACCTCAAAATTACAAACACGACGGATAGTACTTACATCAAAGTGATCCTCACAAAAATACAGTATACTTTTACTCGATAATAATATTGTGTCTCACCTGGCAAGTTGTAATCAAATCTTTCTTATTTTAATATCATCTAGCAGTTTTATAAACAACTTTTTTGGTTTCTTTACACTTGTAATATTGCAGTTCGACACCAAACACTACGTATAACGATGGAAATTCATTATTTTATATGATAAATAAAAAAAACCATACCGAGCGTACATGCGTTTGTTTGTTTACTACAATAATGACGTCACAGTATGACATGGCGGATCGTGTTTTCGCGCCAATTTATATATGAAATGTTGAACGCTATTTTATCCAATAAAGCGATTTCATTTAAGCGAAATAAAAATTCCTATGGACTGTACTACGACAAGAACATTTTAAGTCAATTTAAAAATAAGAGTCAAATAACCTATTGCAGTATTTTCTACGAGTATTTAGTTTGGATCCTAAAAAAATAGGTAAGTTCTACAATTTCTTATAATTCTAATTATACAATGACACCTTCCTCATAAACACATGACACCTTCCTCATAAACACTTATTTGTACTTTACTCTACAACATCATTAATAACATCAATTATACAATGACACCTTCCTCATAAACACTTGATATTATTAATGGTTGTCGAGTAAAGTTTAGAAACAAAAGTATCGGATAACTATGTTACGTTATTACGAATATTTTTAACTTCAAAAGGTCAAAAAATATAATTAAAGGTTGCATTAGGAGTCAATCAATTTTAAGGATAACAAACAATATTTGCTATAAATAATAGTCGTGCTAAAAAAAATCTAAGAAGAAAAATAAAATTGCTTGATACGCATACGATTACCACAGAGGAAAGAACAAATAATGTAAATAAATGTTAACATAAAAATTAATTATAATAATAACTTATATGTATATAAGGTCCATGATGACCACAAGAATCTTTATAATTCATTTTACAAGCCTGTACAATTATTATATATTATGTAAGTGTATTGCCATCCATGTATACAAGACTTTCACATATCCTAAAACCACAACTCCGCAGGATTTACATCACAGAGATCATCTGTGAATCATATAAACACGGTCCGGTTCATTAATTTGTGTAATAGCCTTCACTCCTTTTGATCGAAATTTAACGAACTTGGGATAGCCTGTACCTGGAGTAAACAGCACAAAAGATCTTGTAGGTAATCCAAGAACTCTAAGGCTGGTATGCATAGTCGGTCTTTGGCGACTGGCCAGCTATCGTTCGGCAGTGAATGACTTTAATGTATGAAATATACAAGAATCATTCATTGCTGAGTGATGGCTGGCGAGTCGCTGGAGAACGATTATGCATGCTAGTGTAAGAAATACTTACTACAGAGTGACTCGCAGAGGAAAACGAAGCGGACCTATCAGCACATAAAATTGGCTTGTCTCCATATCTTCTTAGGCCATTTCAATTTGGTGGAAGCGACTAGGTTGGGTGCTAAAATAGTTACCTTTTCGCACTTTGTCGAAAATGTCTGTGATGTTAAGTAAGCGATATTTATCGTCTATTGTCTTCCCGTTTAACTTTCTGTAGTCAATTACTCTTCATCATTTCTAACACACCCAATTTCTTTGGTGCTATCCAAAGAAGAGATAATCTTGAGGAGTTAAGTAGACGTGTAATATCTTGTTCCATTATGGATTTAATCTGACCTTCAACTTCCTATTTATGTACAAGATATCTGTACGATTTAGTATATACATATGTGATGATTATCTGTTGTTCTGATTGAATGCTTTACTTGGTTTGTAAAAGTTATTGATATACTTCCACAGAACATGATGTCCCTAATTTGTAGCATAGATTACGTATGGCTGTGAATTCTTCTTGGTTTAGGTGTTCCAGTTATAAATTTCTATGATAATTGGAAATATCCTACCAGTAGTTTAAATTTTGTACTCACCTTTTAAACTTAAATTGACTATTTAACACATTATGTAATTATTAATTTTGTCCTTTAGTTAATTTAATTTAAAATAATTAAATTTCTGTCGACAATTTACGTTGTTTTCAAAAAGATATTTTTATTTCTTGAAACTGAGATTCTAATTAAATTATTTAAAGTGTTTACAGCATGCTAATATACAAACCATAAGGTAATTAAAAAAAATTAGGTCGAGTTTAAATTTATAAATAATTTTATTATGCGGAAATTAGTAACTTTTCAAAAAATTAATACAAAATAAATATCTTGTTCTGCATAAACTGTATGTATGACATTGTTTGTACAAAAACAATCAGAAAGGCTTATTTTATTTAAATAGAAAGATATAAGAAGTTAATTGCATGTTTATTGAAAATTATTGTAATAAAGGATAACTGAATTCTCCATGATTATTGAAACACTCATTTACTGTGCGAATCATATTGTCATTGAAGTTTTGGAGCAGTCGTGTTTTCTTCAACTCTGTTTACATTTCGAATACTTTGTGATCATTGCTCCAAGACACATAGACAAATATCCAGTTTGTAAAAATACGACCATAAGATTAAAAAATATATATTTTAGAAAATATCCGCCATTTTGATATTCTGTACGGATTTTGAAATAACCGTTCATCTCAAAAATTTTATTTGGTAGTGATAACACGTAAGCAACGTGGAATTTTCTAATTAAAAAATGCATTTTTTTTAAATATACTGAAATCTCAACAAATATTGTCACTAACGTAAATAGAAAGTCAAAATCCACAAAGGATAGAAAAATCATCAAAGGTTGCGTGAAAAAAAATTGGTTTTACTTAAAAGCTGATAAGGACAATAAGATTATTATTTTAGATAAAGTGGACTATTATAAAAGGATAGACAACCTGTAGTTTCTCTGTGATTAATTCCAATGATTTCATTAATAAGGTGAAAAATATCCAGTTGCAAAAAAGGAAAATTTTGATATCCTTTGACGTTTGTTAATTATTTCCAAGTGTTCCGATACCACAGACCTTGGACTACCTTAAGGATCTATTCGAATCAAGCAAGATGTAGTAAAAGAATATCTTTAACTGACTAAACTTCGCATGAATCAAAATTGGTTTCGATTCATTGATAATTTCTTCGAACAACATGAAGGTATAGCAATTGGTAACTCTTTGTCACCATTCATTGCCAGTCTCTTCATGAACAGATTCGAAATAAAGACAAAATAAGGATTCGAGTATTTTCTCCGGGATGATATTTTTGTAGTGTTTGATACAAAAGTCATTGATATTGATAAATATGTTTCTAAACAGTCATTTCGTAGCAATTTAATTCGCATATGAAATTGAAAACTCTGGACAACTACCATTTTTAGATGTATTAATTATTAGAAATAGTGAAAATTAGTTAGGATTTGACATATTATACAGAAAAGACACTAGTACTCTAAGATATATCCCTAAGGACTCTCAGCATTGTGCTCAACACAAAATAGTTTTAATTTTCTAGTTCATCACCTATTAAGCATTCCCCTCAATAAGGAGAGGTTTGAAAAAGAAAACGCATTGATTAAGAATGTAGCTGCGAGTAATGGATATTCTGTAAGTTTAATTGATAAAATTAGGAAACGAAAATTTAGAGACACTTCGAAATACCCTGATCTTTCAAAATGAAAGAGAAAATCCGAAGAGAAAATCCTAAATACGTACCGATACCATTCGATTCTCGATTCACCCGTGGTATTGGTAAGATTTTCAAAGATATAAGTATCACAGTGATTCATTCATTCATCAAAAAATAAACTACAACAACTTTTAGCAACCCAAAAGACACAATTGAAACAAACGAAAAGTCGGGGATTTACGAAGGCCTGTAATCAAAAGTATGTAGGACAAACTTGACGATCAATTTAAATAAATTCAAGGAGCATATGGCTCATCTCAAATATGGTAAAACAGATAAATCTGGTATTGCCCAACGTGCGTTTGAGAACAACCATAAAATAGATATTAGCAATTTAAGATTAATTAGGAATGTAAGAAATACTAGACAGCTGGATGTATGAAGTTTGTATATCACAAAGTGTAAAAATGGTATGAATAGTGACAGAGGGCCAATTCCAAATAGCCCAATCTATTGGTTAGTGAGTCACGGTTCACCGAACGGTGACAACAACTTAGGTATAAATAGGGTAGATTGTTAACATAGGGTTAGTTTTAATCATGTCCAGATGATTCTTTGCGTCATCAGCATACAGTAAGATGTCAATATCCAAGTAACTATATCGTTAATGAATAAGACGAACAGAAGGGGACCCAGGATGGAGCCCTGAGACACCCCCGAGATGATAGCATGAATTTCGTCATACTTTAAACCACAGTATTCTACGTATTTCGTACTATTACTTAAGTAACTTTTGAAAAATGTTATAACAAAGGGGAAAGATACAAGTAAGATATACAAATTTGAAACAGTGACAGTATCTCAAAAAAATTTACTTATTGAAATTGGTCTAAGTTTTCAGATATTATCATACTCCAGACTTTATCAAAATTTTAAGTGGTCCGCTTTTTTGTAAGTCAGTATATTAGCTACATTAGATAAACATTCATTGCAAAAAAATAAGATTAAAATCATGATAACCATACCGTGTTTCCACTCAATCAAATATACAACGTCTCTTTACTATGCTCCTAATTTATATTTATTTCTGTGGTTTAAGCGCAAATACGATAAATCTACCGTATATTTTTTCCAGCAATATTAAACGGTGTACCATTTTAGAACTTTTCTGTGACGATTAGATAGTTCTTATATGAAGGAAGGAGGATACTCTCATTTTAGTTTGACCACTGTATATTTAAATCATATAAATAAATTAAAATTAATCAATCATTTTCAATCTGTTCCAATATTACTTTTGTCTGTAAACATATGTTCCATGTATAGTTTTTTTTTTAGATGGGGATTACTAATTTCTCTCCAGGGTATAGAAATTTCAGTGATAAAACTTTAACGTTTGTTTTTGTTTGATAATAGGAAATAACCAGTTACTCGAAAAATTGGGTATCTACCAATAACTCGACATATTTCTTAGTAATTTATTTACACATTTATCATTTTTGTAAAAATGTTTGTTGTCTGATAATTCTTTTAGATGACAGTGTGTATGTTTAACAAATATATTAAACTGGGTTTGCATTATTTTATTCTGAGGAATATTATTCTATGGTAATAATCATGGGCGTCGTATGGGGGCGGTAGGGACCATTGCCCTTGGGAATTTCAAGAGCATAGTATACATCAGTATTAACTTCACATCAAAGGTTACAACCCACTTAAGGATCATTGTATATCCAAAGAAAAAATAAAACGTGTAGCAAGAAATTAAAATAGATCAATAATAATAGATCCCAAACACAAACCGTATTTATTTTAATAATTTACACGCCTGGCCTTCGCGAGTTCCGAGTGCACAGGGAAATAAATGTCAGTCGTAGTCAATAATGAACATTATGAACTTGTATTTTCGAAAACAATTGTTTTCATGTCGTAGCAAGCTTTGACTTTTAATGTGACAGGCCACAACTTTGTTTTTACTTCCTCATCCCTCAAAGTGAGGAAGTCATGTATTCGAGAAAAAAAATTTGAAAAATTTTATTGCATTTTTGGACAAATCTCGACGAATTATGACGGTACACAAAATTTCAGACAGAAAAATTTTTCTGTCTGTGTGTGTGTTCGCGAAGCAGCTACAGTTTTTGAGATAAAGCTTTCAAATTTGGTACACACATTCTAGAGGTCAAGGTAGAGATTGAGCGTTGATGAGCAAAATCAGTCTAAAAAAAATATTAATGATATTCCACCAATGTGACTTTTTTGAAACGTCAAAAAATGTGACTTTTTGAAACGTCAAAGTGACTTTTTAGAAACGTCAAAATGTGACTTTTTTGTAACGTCAAAAAATGTGACTTTTTTGAAACGTCAAAATGTGACATTTTTTTGTAACGTCAAAAAATGTGACTTTTTTGAAACGTCAAAAATTACTTTTACTCCACCACACGTAAAATTTTACTACGGTGAGGAAGTTCTGATCTCCAAGTAATTGGCAGCGGTTTTTTCTGTCAAAATTAAATTTGTGTTGGCTAAGTTGCATTTCTGAGGAATCCTAATTCCAATTGATTGCTATGGGGTTTTTCGTTTTTTTTTACACAAAAAATGTTTGTCGGAATAATAACCTAACCCCAAAACATCATTTATTATAGAATTTTTTTATTATTTTTTTATTTATAAACTAGTCATTAAATAACCGCTGTCAATTACTTGGGGATCAAAACTTCCTCACCGTAGTAATACTCGGTGGTGGAGTTTATAATAAAAATAATTTTTTACGTTTCAAAAGTCACATATTTTGACGTTTCAAAAAAAGTCACATTTTGCCGTTTCAAAAAAGTCACATTGGTGGAATGTCACTAATAATTTTTGACGTTTCAAAAAAGGCACATTTTTTGACGTTTCAAAAAAGTCACATTTTGACGTTTCAAACAAGTCACATTGGTGGAATATTACTAATATTTTTTTAGACATTGGGACCGATTTTACTCATCAACGACCTCAATCGCTTCCTTAATCTCTAGAATGTGTGTACCAAATTTGAAAGCTTTATCTTAAAAACTGTAGCTGCTATCGCGAACCACACAGACACACATACAAACACACAGACAGAAAATTTTTTCTGTCTTAAATTTTGTGTATCGTCATAATTCGTCGAGATTCGTACAGAAATGCAATAAAAATTTAAATTTTTTTTTCACGAATACATAACTTCCTCACTTTGAGGGGTGATGAAGTAATAACTACATTCTATTTAGATAATTTACTACAATAAAGAATTGTATATTATTAAAAACTTAGCTATCATCAATGGCTAATGAAACTATGAAAATATAACGTTTGTTCCAGCAGCAGTTAGAAACAGTTTCAAACTGTTCCCGACATGCGCAAAACGAATTGGCGTTTAGGCAGGCAATAATCAGGGATTCTAACTACTAGTTCAGTGTTCCGGCAAGTCAACTGATTAGTTTCTAACCGATTTCAAATGGTTTAAAAAACCACAGCAGGAATCGGCTCGGGCCCAGTGTAATCGTAATTTAGTACAAACTACCCTACTACTGACACTGTTTTTCTTGGGGTCACCTAGCAGATCACAATGGTTTATTAATAATTTTGTATCATCCTGTACTAAATCGACAAATAAGGTGTAAAATTCTCCATACAATTTCCTCTACATATTTACATTATGAACCCAAAACTTTTGTTTTTGTTTTCTTTGCTTTTCCCTTTTTTTTCTTCGACTTCCAATGCGTATGCAATTTCAAATCAATTTCTTTTGAACGGCTCATCTTTTTTACAGAAACAAAACTGAGCTTGATGTGTAATAATGCGTGGTTTGACTAACTCCGTAAATACGTACAACAAATCCGAAATAATGGGCGATGTTGGCAAAAATAAAACGATTTGTGCGATGTGTCCGATGCGCTCGATGCGTACAGATATGCGGTTAGTTTTAGTAGCGGAAATAAACTCACGAAGAATGAATGATAAAAAAAATACTTTCTAGTAAGTACGTAAATGATCCGGTATTTTCGAGCGTTAACGTCAGAGAAAATTTAGCATATAATGACTACAAAATTCTTAGAGGGGAATAAACAATGTTATTGGTTATACGAGTATTGACTTTCTTGGGTAACTGGTTTACATAAAACTAGAAATTCCAAAAACTGTCAGGTGAATTTTTATGACGCAGTTAATAAAATAATAATTCCAGCTAGCTGCTTGGCAATGCAAAAGTCATTAGTAATAATAAAACATTACATTTTCATTTTATCTATTCGTAGGCCCCACAAGAACAATAGTTAATGCTTATAGCATTGAAATGAAACCTATTTATAATTCTTGCAATAAAGAGTATTTATAGACTTATGTATTAAAGATATTAAAATCAAATTATTATCATATTTGGAAGTCGATAAGGCCACAGTTTGTTTAGAATAAGTTGGACGGATGGAAAGAATAAATAAATGGGGATTAATAAAAAGGTTATAAAAAACCGATAAAAATTTGTCAAATAAAAAAAGTATTTAAAAAAATATATTTTAATACAGTATTCTGAGAATAAATACACATCTAACAATGTTTAAAAAAAGTATTTTATCGTGAATATCTAAGTTCCTTTTAATTTTACGAATATGAGTGTTATTATAAGATCGAAAAATTTGAAATTTATCTATAAAAAAAGGTTCTTACTCGTTTTGTCATACGAGTTATAGTTTCCGAGAAAATTTTTCGTAAAAGTTATGTGTCAAGCAAATACTTCGATTTTACTACCCACTGATAAATAAATTTAGTTTTAAAACTTACAAAGGAACAATAGATGTATAGAATAGATACTATTATGCATGCGCCTATTGATGAAAAAATATTTTTCTTAAAACCAAGCAAAGGAACAGTGGGAAAAAAATCTCTTCTCGAAGTTTTGACAAACATACAGGCAACAAGGGATCATATTTTATTTCTACATACTTTCTTCGTATGTGATACCACTCTTAAAGGTAAAACAGCGAGGGAATGCGATTTTTCTTGGCCATGTACGGTGCGCCAATTAAAGAAAATTCCTTGAATAACTATGGTTATGTATTTCTGTAAATTAGTGAGTAAAAATAAATCTCAAGTTACATTCATTGCCACCTACTACAGCGACAGCAGCTGAAGAGCACTGCTTCTATATTATAAGGTGCAGAACTGGTTGGGCAATAAATTGACCCCCAAGATTAAGGATGGGTATTAAAAAACTATTTCTTGAAGCCAAATATCAGCACCTCCTGCTCCGGATTGCCTTTTGAATATGATTTGTTGTAATTGCGCACAAGATTGCGGGCAATTGTGTGACTGCCGAAAGTTGGTACTCCATTGCTCTTCTCTTTGCGACATTTGTCACGGGCATTCTTGTTTAAATTCTCATAATTAAATCGAGGAAAATATAAGAGAAAGAGAAGAAGAGGAAAGAGACGAAATAGAAGAAGAATAAAGGTAAATGGATGAAGAAGAACACAGAAAAAAATAGAAGAAAGATAGATATCAGTTCGTGATAAGGCATGATATTGTTACGCGTTTGCAATCCCCCACAAACACCTATACTCGTAGATTCGTTGATTGAAAGTCCAGGTAACACTTACCCACTACTTTATTAACTAAATAATAATTAACGACAATAGATTTATGACTTTCTTAATTATAATCTCAATTAAACACTTTTAAGTCTCTATCTTACTTCTTCTTTACTCTTTCACATTCAACTTACGACTGACTCTCGACCCACCGGGCGCCTTATTTGTATATCCATTCACGCGGTCTAGAATATATCAGAACATTTCCGGCCGTTCTTGTACAATTCCAGTCTCTCGTATTCAGTCTACACAGTCTCTCCCACCTGGTACCCTCTTGAATTAGCCTTAAGATCATAACGAGCCTTCATACGGTCACTTGCTATTGCAAGGAGCCGTGGCGTTATATTGTTTCATTGAGCCCTTAATTCTTATCTGTGGCGCCATTCTTACCGCGGAACTTCACATTGGCGTCATCAAACTTCCACATCTCGACGACTGTTTACCCAGTAGAAACGTTCTCTTTTGTCAGGGTTTTGTTGATGCCAAAATGTCCGCCAGACGTTCCATTATGTATTTGCTGAAGTACTTTTGCTACGTGACACCTAGGGATTACCAATTTCAAGGTAACTTCTTCCCATCTGGACTTTTCCACGCCCTCTTCAGCAGCCCATCCTCTACTCTAAGGGAGTCTCATTGTGCCCATAAAGCCTTTATTCCCACTAATTTATTTGAAATATCCTTCCAATCAAGTCGGGTTCCTCATTCTTTCCATTTCAGAATAGGACCAGTTTCCTTATCGTTTAACTGCGTGTCCATTAACGACTCTTTTGTCCAATCATCCGGAACATCAATCTTAATGGTATTCACTATTTGTACATTTGCTGCTTTTCTTCACGGTGGCAAAACTTGTAGTCTTTCTGACATGGTCTTTTCGAAAGGCCATTTGCCTTTTTATTAACCAGCATATTCCCCTAAGTACCAGCTCGTCAGTTTTCCTGCGTCTCCTCCATTACTGCGATATTTACCCTTTCAGGGCAGCGCTGACGATAGTTACTTTGAATGTGGTCCACCCTGCCACACTTACAACAGCATATGCCTCCTCCATTCTGTATCCCACTACTTTGTTGTGGGTTTTGTCTCGGCTGGAGATTCGAGTTTATCAGTAGTTGCATGATCTTTTGTACTTCGACATTACATCTTGAATGTTGAGCTCATGACAGTTCCTATTAATATGGCCCAATTTGCTACACTTATAACAGCGGATACCTCCATTTGGGCTACCGCAATTTTGTTCTTCTTCTCTCGTCTGGGAATTCGTCTTTGTCAATAGTTGTGCGATCAACTTTTGTAACTCGGTTAATACGACTTGCATGGTTTTATTTGCCGGTGTCTCTTTAACAACCACGGCTCACACTCTCTGGTCTGATTGTGTGGTATCCTTATAGATAGCCTCAATTTCAAGTGCATGTACTAGGGACTCATTAATTCGCTTGTACCTGGCTAATTTAAGGATTCGTCTAACCTCTTGGTCCCTTACTCCATCAATAAATGCTCCAACTGCTCATTGTTGCTGAAGTTCCATAGTACATAGGCTAGAAGGGATAATCTCTCCACAGCAGCCTCGAACTCCTGGAGGCATTCTCCCTACCGCTGCCTGCGTGATTTGAGTGGAGCCTGATATTCTTGAGCGAAATGTTGGTCGCCAAATCTTAGTTTTAATGCTGCCTCCAGAATGCTAAAGTTTTGTTGCTGTCCTGCAGGAATTGTTTGGAGCAGGTCTAATGCTTGGCCCCTCAGTGCTAATACCAATGCTGTTGCTTTTTCTTCATCGTTCCAGTTATTTGAACTTGCAGCTGCCTCAAACTGTCTGTTATATGTTGGCCATGAACCTTGATCGTCGAAGGAAGGTAGCACCAGACGACAGTACTAACTGGCCACCCTTCTCTCTTAATTGTTGTTTGAGGCAGGCTACTTCTTCCTTAACTTCAGTTATTTCTCCTTCAAACTTTCCTCAAAATTCACCGACTTCTTCTTTAACATCCATGACTTCAGCCCGTACATCTTCCTTCAATTGTTCAGTGACCTAGAGCATGACTTGATGCTGTGCCTTCATAATTTGTTTTAATTCCTCCTGGCGTTCCCCTTTTTGCTCTTCTTTTTCTTCCTGCCTTTTTCTGTCTTGTTCTTCTTTTCTTCCTGGCGTTTTGTTCCCAGGCCTTCCATCATTTTTCTTAAGTCATGTTTTTCTTCCTGTCTTTTTTCTTAATTCTTCCTGGCGTTCTCTTTTCTGTTCTTCCATGTGTTGCACCAATGCTGCAAGTAAGTCTTGTGCTTGTTTCTCTGCCATGATTGCTGTTGTTGGCATTAACTCACGACACGTAAATCAATTCAGAATAACGTTTATTACACTATAAAGTCCGTAAAATGTTGTTATCACATCTATTTTAATAATGGAATATTCCAGAAAAATCTTGAAATATTCCCGTTAACACAATTTCCAATCGAATGCTCTAGAATTTTCACGTAAAATCACTAGTAGTCTTGTTTCCAAGTCCACAACACGTTATTGTTAGCGGCACTTGTGTATCTGCAGTTATTTCTAAATTGAATGTTCTAGAATTTTCACCAAAGTCACTTAGTCTTATTTTTAAGTCTGTAACACGTTACTGTTAGCGGCAATCGCGTATCTTCGGCGGTTTCTAATTCGATTGTTCTAGAAACTTCTTGAAAATCCGCGTTAAAGTCACTATTCGGTCCAGAGATAATCCTTAAACACTGTCCAATAGTTTAATTCTTCGTGTCACCACTAACTCCTGAGAAAAACACTCTAGAACCTTTTCGAATATTCCAGAAATTTCTCTTCTAATCCCACTTCTGAGACCAAATTGTTACGTGTTTGCTATCCGCCACAAACACCTATACTCATAGATTCGTTGATTGAAAGTCCAGGTAACACTTACCCACTACTTTATTTAACTAATTAATAATTTACGCACCGTAAAATATTGAGACGTTGTTTAGAACGACGAAATTAAAGTGTAAAAAATGCAGTTTTCTTACACTTTTTTCTTTAACCGATATATTTTTTGTTTAAATGAGCTGGACTATATACGTGTTTAAAAATTCAATATCATTTATTTACCTTGAGATTAATATAATTATATAGGCAACCAAATTTTACATTGAAAACTATGTATAATTTTAATTTAAAAATTCGTTTATCTTGGTATAAACATTGCATCAATTTGAAACAAATAATAATAATTTTTGTTTGGAGTATACATATGTAATGTTTAAAAATTTGAGAACGTCATATATTTAACGTAAAAGGAGTATAATCAAGTAAAGACCTTCATATTCTACATTTAAAACTATAATTTCAATTTAAAGATTTATTAGTCTTAGTATAAACATTACATACATTTGAAATAAATAGTAGATTTCTTCTTTTGAATAAATGTATTTATTAAAATATTTTTGGGAAATCAGCTATTAGACTTGAGAGAAATATATTCAAGCAAAGACATGTGTTATTGTTTTTAAAATATTAAAAATGTTAAAATGTAGAATTTTTCTTCAAATATAATTTGCCAATAAGGCATTTATACAAATCGCAAAAGTCTTACCAATATATAAAAAAGGCGATGTTAACGTGCTTTCTAACTACAGGGCTATTACTTTACTTTCAGGTTTTCCCAAACAGTTAAGAGTTAAGTTTAATTAAGCAACTCATACACTTATTTGTTAAGATTAATATATTAGTATCGACACAACACGGTTTTATGAAAATCAGAAATGTAGATACTGTTTTGATTGAATTTTATACACGCGTGCTTCAAGCCATTGATAAAAAAATGATACCTTTTAGGCTTGTAGTCTAAGCAGAGGAGTTCCGCAAGGTTCAATTTTAAGACCATTGCTACACTTAATTTTTGCAAACGACTTAGCTTTAATTATTCAATCAATTCCCAATACACATCGTGTTTGCTATGCCGTTGATACAAATATGTTAATAATACAAAATGATGCAACATCAGGTCTGAACACCCTATAAATTGTTATGAAAATGTATTATTATGGTCGGAGAAGAATCTTTTACACTTAAATAAAGAAAAAACCGTAACAAGGGTATTTCCAACAATAATGGCAATAATAAAAATAACGTGTTAATAACCACACTTTACAGTAGTCCAATCATGTAAACTTGTGTGAAAAGATTAGGGCACATGTCCAAAGGGTTTTTATTTTACAAAAATATGCATTTAGAATCTTGGAAGGGCTGTCAGATAGGGTATCTTGCTATATTATTTTAAGAAATTGAATATTTTAACTGTTTTTAATATATACGTTTATGAAGTCTGGTATTTTGTGTTTAAACATAAATACCTTTTTCAGCATATTCAAGTAAACCATAATTATTCAACTAAATTCAAAAATACTCTGAACCCTGTTTAACATTCCACCGCTTTTCATCAGAAAGGGCCTCTGTATAACGGTCTGCTAATAGGTATTACCATTTTTAAGAAAAGCATAAAGAAATTATTAAGAGAAAAAAATTGCTATTCCCTGGAGAAATTCTTTAGGTAAAGACGTTATTGGTTTTTCTCTTTCTTTTTTTTTACATATATTTGTAATTTTTTGTGTTAACCATTATTGGAATTATTTCCTATGTTATTGAATTGTTTATTCAATACTACTAACTGTGTAATATTTTTCTTTGTAAATTTACATTTTTTTAGGTTTTTATTTACTGACGCTTTCCACCAGTTACTTGTGTTGTCAAAAATTTTTGTAACATAATGTGATTGAGAAATAAATAAAATAATTATAATAATAATAATTTACTGGTGCGTAACATTAGATTTTTAAAAGTACTGTGTTTTTGTTTTATGATTTATTAATATCAGTATCAATTGAACAGTACAACTAAAAATCTACACCATGTAAATTGCCATCCTAATAAATGCATGTATATTTTATTTTTGCAACGACGAAGGCAGCGAAATAAACTTGTTTCCGAGATAACTAAAATTTAAAGCAATGATACCCTGACATGTTGTTCCTTGCTCCTTCGCCCTTTTTCAAAGAAAATACTAAATTACGAAGCTTTCCCGTCTCTATCCATTCCTATAATTCTTAAAAACTAAGCAAAACTTATAAATGCATCAACAATTTCCTAACAGTGTAAAAATGAGTCCAACGTTTCGATATCATGTATGAAGAATATCAACATTCAACTATCAAAGGTGTAATGGAAGTGGTATGACGTAAATCGACTGGATAACTATGCCGCGTCTTACGGAGTAAAATCAGTTATGTTGCTTAGGCCGTCTGTATTTCAGTGCACGAGGTTCATTTCAGTTTGTACTATAGAACACACAGCGCGAGTCCAGTGACATTAAGTGCGATTGTTTTTTTTTTGTGTTTTTCAATAATGTGCGTTAACCAATATACGATGGTTCCGGCTGTTGTTAATTTGGTAGCTACAAAAGGAAGGGACACTTACACAGGATTTATTTCGGAATTTACTTGCTTCAAATGCAAGAGCTTTTCGGTAAGGATGTGATTTTTTTTAAATTAACATGGATAATTAATGCATAGAAAAACAAAGTTTACGCTGTATGTACTAAGTGTAATAGAAAGTTAAATACCACTATGCAAGTAGAGTACTTCAGAGTTATGCATTGCGGTATTTTTTGTAGACATGTATGACATATTTTTTAACTCCATTTTATGTTTTTCTCAATCATTAATTTGTAACTTAAAGTTATACATATGTATGCATAAAACAGTTCCTAGTTAAATTGATTGATTTCGTCTGTATTAATTCTTCTGTACATAAGTACATTCAGAAAATGTTCAAATATGAAATATTGTAAAGTATGATTTAATATTAATAGTCAATCAGTTTTCCCACTATTTAAATTTTTTACATGAATCAGTAAATAATAAAATAACGTGTCGATATCATGTTTGTCTTTTTATATGTAATGGTTGATTAAACTAATCTAAAAAATCATGTAGATAAAACAACTAATTTATAAAATAAATAATAATCGTATGTTTCTTTTTATATAAAGTATGTATTCTCAATGGTTTAAATTATTAGTAGTATATATATACATATGTACTCATTTTATTTTATCGAGCTTTTTGCACAATTTATTTTTTTATTGTCAAAGGTTTTAAGTAAAGATATATAGGTTAGAAGTGAAAAAACTCTTAATAATATACAATTCAGTTTTTTTGGGATTAGTTTCGGAACTACTATTTGAGTTCCATCTTCAGGCAGTTGAATATTATCTCAGAATATTTGTTACTTACAAAATAATATAATAATACCGGCATAAAAAAATTGAAAGTCTAATTAAGCATTAAAAATAAAATTAAATTTTTTAGTTATAATTATTACATTTTTAAATCTCTACACCATACACAAAAAATTGGCCTAGGCTAGCTGCAACTCAACAGTACTTTCTCATCATATTCATTTTAAAACAAAGTAAATAAACATATTAATTTTATTTGTACTATTTTTTATTAAATGCAAAATTTACTTTATCACACATTTTCTTGGTAACGATTCATCGAAATGAGAAAAATTCAAAAGGTCTTTTGGACACTATGTATAAGTGAAATTTCAAATATACGTCCTTGAAACAATTTTCTTTTTTTCTTAAACAATTGTCGAAACAAGATCAAGGATACGAAAAATGTTATCTTACTTACGTTTCGTTTATTCTGGTACAAACTTCCTCAGGGCTTAAACATAAACTGTAGATACAGTAATTAATAATTTCATTGAATGAATCGTATTTTATAGACAACCGTCTTGGTTAATGTATGTCCTAATAATTTATATTTGAAATTATTTTGGATCCTCAACAGGAGCCACTGATGTGCAGAATTGACTATTATGTAGGGTTCTACTTTTGATACTACTCAGATCTTATAATAAAGTTTCAAATTTCCACGTTAAGCGGTACTCGAAAAAAAATCAGTTACAGAACCACAGACACACGGACACATAGACGGCGTGCCGATTCAGATATACATATTTGCCGTCTTTGGGCATCAAAGCGTTTATTCCCATCAAAATCTTGAAGTTTTGCAATACCAAATGAAAGTAACAAGGATTTACAATAATTGACAAAAAAAATTAAGCTAGTTAAGTAGTTAAGGTGCAGCAGCAATAAATGACATGTTCGACGAAATTGTATTCAAAAGTCTAGCATTATTCTTGCATTTTTTGTTGTTGAGCAATCTACATATGGTATTTATAATAATTATTATAGAAATATTTTTATTAACATATTCTGTAATTGCAGCGCAAATAAATGAACCAACACCATTGACGTAATAGCGATCAAAATTATTTCATAACACATATTTATTGTTATTTATCCTACCTATTTTGGTTTTTTGATCTTTCCCGCGTCAACCTTGGCCCCGTTATATTAAAAATTTAAGAGCAAATAATTTATTATTATGTAATTGTGATACCTAGTTAAATTGTTGTATAACAATAATCATTATAGTACAATTTGGAATTTTACCAGTAAAAAAATACCTACGTTGATACATTTTTTAAATTAATTGAGTTTGTATTGTTATGGTAATTCATTGGTTATTATTTAGTGGTCATATTGTGTTACACACGTGTCGAAAATAATAAAATTTACAATTAAATTGGTTTTCGGTTACAATGCGACGAGGTTCTTTGTAGTGCTATAAAATGGTAGTACGCTAGATTTGGATCAGTTGTAAAAGTAATTAATAATATCGATAATTCCCTGATGCTGTGAATTAATAATTAATTATAATTATTGTAAATTTTAAATCTACAACCATTAAACTGTTTATATGTAATAACATTTATTTAATGTTATCGTTGTCAAAGGTGAAAAATGAGAAAAAATGTTGACGTAGGTCGTACCGTCAGTAAATAAAAAATACATATTAACGACGGGACCGATAACATTCTCTACAGTGCTGAAAATAATTAAAATAAACTAAGAGAGCTTGTAAGATAGCTCCGTTACTTTTGAAGTAACGGAGATACTGTATTTTTGTAATAATCTCCAGCTTATTTAATTATCAAACAAGTTTGCGAAGTAACTAACCTGCTATTGTAATTTTCTTTTAATATTACAGATATTTTTTGCATTTTAAATAATTGCAAATGTGTCCAAATGTCTATTGTGTAGATAGATACAGTTTTAATAAAGTATTTTGTAACTATTTTAAGTAAAAGTATCTATGTAGTATATTTTTCAGCTTTGACCATGTGTGCATATTAATTGCTGCAATGGTCGGTCCATTAATACTAAACTTTGCTCCTTTGGAAACGAGTTTGGTGGTTTTTAAACGATAATATCCGATAAAGCAATTTATTTGCCTATAAAATATTTAAGTAAACTTTGTCCTTTGATATTCCAAATATTTTTATAACGTAAATAAAGCAGACTTATACATATAAACTAGAGTGGATTTGTTAACTTTATTTTTTACTTGGTTATTAATTAATAAATTATCTGCAGAAGTAAGTTATTTAGAGAACACATTTACCCTGAATGTTATAAAATTCAGTCACTGTATTGTATGTCAAAATATGAAAAAAGTTATGTATCGTAGAATAATTTCTAAAAAGTATCAAATTTAAACTTCAATAAATTATAAAAAATTATTGAAGTGAGTCACTATAATTATGATGAAATTATTAAATATGTGATGTCAGATAAAGCTGAAAATAAAAATTAAGAATTTCCTGCAGTTCTGAACATTTTTCTGAAAATGAGCGAAACGTCGTGTGACTGAATCGATAGATTTTGTATTATAGTTGTTTAAAGGTTTTGCTTGTTTACAACAATCTCGTTTTTTAATTTAGTTATTTGAAATAGGATTATCAACAAAATTGTATAGTCGGGTATAACATTTTTTATATATAACTGTTTCCGCCTGGGCTTGTGCTAAATGGAAAAAATCAATAAACGAAATTATTATTTTACGTATCTGCCAAATTTTAAGTAAATAATTTAATTTATTATTTATGATTATCATCTAAGTAATCAATTCTGTCCGGTTTATATATTTGTTTGACACCAAATAGGTATAAATTCAAATATGCAAACAGATATTGAAATTATAATAATGATTGGCAAATATACATTCGTCACAGCCATGTAGTTTTCCATTTTACGTTTTATTTACAAAACAAATTGAAATTTAATAAAAAAATTTACAAACATTCATTGTTAACGTCGATTGCTGAAGTTACTGTTAATTAAATTATGACCAGTATTGAAAATATGCAAATGATGTTCTTTAACGTAAAATATTGGGCCATATGCTTGTTGAAAAACCGAATTAACAAGCACCTATTTAAAAAAAATGTAAATATACAAGTAAAGTTTTTGCATGGATATAGTTTCTTCATATCATTATAATAATAAATACAGATTGTATATTTCTGTTTGTATATGTGTTATAAAAATAGAAATCCTCCTTAAAAAATGTATAAATATTTTGATAATATTACGTTATGTTTAATTTTTGTACTTACTATTTAACAAACTTGCCTGTTTTGCGAGCCAGTCGTCAAGAAGATCTTTTATGATAACCCGTATATCTATTTCTGAAATTTTCTTAGGGTCTGTGGTTCCACTTTGGTAGGTCTTGTGGATACCTACTCCAAATGCCGTAATCTGTGGCGGATCCGGCTTTTCATGAGCAAAGTTTCCGTACAGAAGCGACGTACATATGTCGCTTTCGGCTTTGCATTTTTTTGAGATGGTATCTCAGTAGACATGTAGACAATACTGTTAGTATCCTTAACTCTAGTTTGCTAAATTCAAGTAGCTCTCTAGCTCCTTTTTGGAGTAGTTTATAAACTTCTTCTTGTCTTTGTCCTTGAGTTAACTTCCAAGGAGAAGTTAATTTCCTAACCTCGTCTGTTGTTGGCTTTTAGATATTCCAAAACGTCGAATGATGATCCTAACCGTTTCTTCACAAGGCTATCAGCAATCTCATTCCCTTATATTCATTCCTTCATGCCCTAACACCCACATCAAGATAACCACATATGGACAATTTTGTTCTATAGACGAGTTGAAGGTGAAATGGATTATAAGCGTAATTTTTTTCCTAAATTTGTCTCGTTAGTTATAATATACATACTCAACTTTATCAAATCAAATAAGTACGTAATGTATATTATAGATAGATATGTTCAACATATTTATATCTCTTTATTTTATGAAATTGGATACATGCAATTAGTAACATACTTCTCTGATAAAAAAAAAAAGAAAAAAAAATAAGAACCACATATTAGATATCCAATATGCTGTTGTCAATTTATCGCAACATTTGGATTGTTGAATACTTTTATTACAATTATATCTTATGTATACAATAATTTAATTCCCATGAACGGACAAATAGTTCCATGTTTGATTCTGTAAAATAAATGAATAGGTACTGTTTTGTGTGTGTGAGGCCTTATACAGTGGCAGTTTTGGATAGACAATACGAGACCACAGGGCCGGTTATTACGCAGGAGTTGTGTCATTTCCATTCCAAATATAAACAGACACATTATAATTTGTTCATCCGTACTAGTCGTTGACGTTTTTCACGTCGTATTAGGAATGGATCTCTTGAATCGGAAAAATGTTGAGGTCGAGATCTCACTGTTAAAGAAAATAAATAAACACATCCAAACATTCCATTCTAGCTTAATATATTAATTAGTGAGGAGTAATTGTTTCTATTTGAATAATTTGCCGATTAAATTAATTCAATTCAGAATATATTGATTTTTCTAAATTCTTAAGACACTTTCATTTGGATGTGGCAAATTTAGTATGAATATCGAGCATATTTAAAACAAAAAAATAAAGAAAAATCATGCCACTTTCAGAATAGTCAAAATTATTTCGATTTAACCATAGTCAAATTCCAAATAACAATTATCTGTTTTTTTTTTTCAAGAAAAATAGAAAACAAATCCTGAAGAATAACAAGGTGTGTCTGTTGTCTCTAAACAGAAACAGTAGTATTATATAAACTATATTTAGTAGCATAAAATAAGTAGAAATTGATAAAAACATACACTTGGGGGAAAATTGTTGCCTACAACTTGTAAACTAAAATGTTCTTTAATATTAAATTCTCTAAAAGTCCCCTCAGCTCCTAATTGCTTAAGATACCTCTAGAACTCACGGAATTCCTTGTAAATTATGTGAATGATGAATGTTCGCAATATTCAGCTAAATTGTCATCAATATCTTCTAAATTTCTAGCAACATCTCGTCAGTTTCTCAAAATATATTTAACTTCCTCACCAGTACTCTTGATGAAGTCATCTTCGGTGTACGCCAAAATACTCTTTGATATTAAATTTCTTTGGAAGCACCAGAAATTGCGTAAAATGTTTACAAATTCTGCTAAATTCCATACCTCCTTAGTGCTCTGTGATATTTACTAAATAATAACCATTCTGAAATGAGCACTAATAACAGGTCGCGAGGTACCTCAAACCGTTAAGATTGTAATAAAATATTTTTTTAACGTGTTGACTGTCTCAGCCCAAACGATTAGAATGTGTCTCAATTTGGCCTTTGTCAAGCAATGCTCCACTGCAAATAACGTCAGAGATTAAACATAATAGAAATGACACTTCCTTCATCCGTCTGTCTGTCACGTGATATGATTAATTCAATTTTAGCCATCTAAAAATGCACATTGGTTATGGAACTATGTCTATAAATAAGTTGGGAGCTTTTAATATTTCCATTTATGTATATTTGCATACACTAATGCGTGAAAACAAATGTTAACGGGTGATTTTTTTTTGCAGTCAAGCGACAAAGATATAGAACCAGCAGATCTTTGGAAGAGACGTGGAAAAACCGTACGATCTCCATCACCACATAATGCCTTCAAAAGATGGAGGATCAAGAATAATCTTAAATCAGCAGAATCCAAAAATGCTCTCAACGGATCAAAAGTGGCCATAAATTCCAAAGACCGAACTGAAGAAGACATGTCTTTGTTAAAATTTTTGGCAATCGTAAGTAATTTTTTTTATATCTTTTATATTAACGTCCTGGCGGAGTTTAGCACAACTTAGCTATTCCACCACTCAACCAGGATAGACACACAAAACAACAACCATTCCCTCCGACATTTGTTAGATGCTGCAGCTGAGACTCAACTCGAACTCAGGAGAGATAGATAGTGACTAGCCGTATTTTGACCACAACAACGCTCTAGCCAGTGCAACATTCTCATTATTTAAAACGCCACTATACACATCCATGCCCTAGCCAGAATTCGAGCCCAGGACCCCTTGGTCTCGAACCTAGCGATAAGCACTCAGTCACTAAACCGACAATTTTATTTATTTAAGGGAATGGCTCTGTTGCCAGCGACGGCAAAATGTATCGTTGCCGGCAGAGATGTTAATTACTATGTACGACAACTTGTTGGGTGAATGGTCGTGCAGTGATTTCGCTTGACGTCTTTCTGCAGACGTAAGTTTGAGCAGTGATCAAAAAGTGTTCATATATTTTTTACGGAGGCGGTTATTTTTTTAATTGTACCTGGCGATAAATAAGATTTTTTATGTAATTAATAAACATATGTACAATAGAATTGGCAGAAGTGCATTATAGCCCAAAATATCAAAAGTTTCATTACTTATAAAACATATGCTGTCAACTCGCATTCTTGAACTGACTGGTTGTTTTCCTCGATTGTCAGTTTATCATTTTTTCGCCCAAATTTAAGTCCAAAACAAATAGTTATATAATTGAAATCGTTTACACGTCCACTCTTAAATATCTTATCAATAACTGCCATATTAAATTATTCAGTATCAATTGGTTAAATTCTTACTCATCGCAATTGACAGATGTTTCTTACACATATTTTTATACTGTTACTCACGTAATCATATCTATTTAAATTTTTAATTTTCTGTTAGATTATATGTAAAAGCAGTTCGTTTTTGAATTGTAAATATATATAGTATGTAGGTGTTCAGTATTATCGTCTGAAACATATCAAGGACAACTGGTGATGATTGACTGTTGACTGTATTGTTGTTGACGTTTGTGTTGAAAATTTGCACGAAACTGGTGCTAATTTATGGTTAATTTTTGGATTTGTTAAACTGTTTTCTGTTATCATAAAGTAAGTACGGCCATAAAATTAAATTAGTACTAGATATATAATGATATAAACATAAATTTGTCCCTAGTTGATGAGATATAATCTTCATTCCCTGCCAGTGTTGATGAAATGATCGTTGCCCATATTGAAAATAAAATTTTAGTTCAATGGTTTGAACAAGTAGGTAGAGCAGTGTTGTAGATCAATTAATTTGGTAATAGATCAAAAAATTTCTATACAAATCACTTTTTTTCATTAAATACTGTTAATATATTTCTAAAAAAAATATGTAAAAATAATTAGGAAGATGTTCCTCCTTGAAAATAAAAAAACAGGCATATCCGTCAAAAATTTCTATCCGTGTTGGCAACGATTTATACAAATTTGGAATGCCTGCATCAAAATTTTCAGTAAAATGAATTGAGTAAAAGTTTGAGCCAATGGCAAAAAAAGCGGTCACTGGAAACTGCTATTAGTTAAATTTAGTAACGCTAACTAGACCATTTGTAATTTAGGTTTTAGTTCATTCATTCAAATTATGTGACAATTTTAGACTTTGAGCGACAACCACGCTTAGGACGCGTGGAGATGTAATTAATTAAATTCAGCCTCGGCCTTACTGCTTGTTTTTGTATTAAGATATGATTAAAACAGCGCCACGCATTAATTCATATTAACATTTTACCGGTTATCTGTAGCTAAGATTTAATATTGTTGAGAGGTCAGGTCACGATGAGAAAAAATTAAAAGGTTAAATGCGCACGGGTTCACTACGAAAATAATCGATCCACAAGGCGCACTTATTGTTTTATTATCAAGGTTAATATAATATTACATATAAGTACGTTAACCTTCCTGAAAATTTTAATACAATGTTAATGTTTATTGGAACAAATTGTGAGTTGGTATATACTTTAGATAAGTGAAGATATTCGGAATCCTTAACCTAATATTATAAAAATGTGACGTAAATCATTCAAAGATTATAGTTAAAAATATTCTTGAGGTATGTCTACTTCCTGGAAGTGATGCATATAGATTAAGAGGAGGAAGCGATACCTGCCTATACAATAAATAGCCATTAAGGAAGCTGTTGTGGTGTTGCAACTGATATAAAACAAGGACCGTATTCATTTGTACTTTATTTGCACTTTTTATTATAACTGGAGACGAAAAATTAAGTTTTTTATTCCGCGTCAAGTTGTAAGCAAAAACGTGTTAACTTTTTCCGATTGGGTTTCGTTTCTGATATTCGATTTAAAAAAAAATCATAAAATTTTTTTATGATTTTATTTTGTTCTAATAGACCATGGAATAAGAAATTTACTAACTGTTTTCACAGTTTATGACATTAACTTATTAATTCTTTCGTTTTGCCAGTTTTTCTTTTTAAATTTGTTAAAATGAGTAGGTATGCAGACATTATTTCTGTTTATGGGTATTGCAATGGGAATACTCTAGATGACGCGTGTTGTGAGTACCAATTCAGATTACCAAATAGACGAAGTCCTTCCGTTGAGTACTTTTCGATACAGAATAAAAAAATTTTTTTTTCATCTCCTGTCATAGAACATATTAACAACATTAATTACTAACGTTATAAAGTAAAAGTATATCCCAATAAAACAATCGCTGTAATAGAATTTTTGTTGTTTTAAGTTAACTACGTCTGACAAGCAATTTTCTTGCAGGGAACTGCGAACGGCTTTCAGTTTCTTTTTCGTAGGGCTAGGTCGTGGGTACAACAAACGATGTTATTGTTCATAATTTTCCTTAGACTCCTATAAATAATTACACACTCTCTAGGGCGCCAATTAGTTAATTTTTAAATTATTTGATGTTAAAAAAATATATAGTTAACCAACTAATAATGTTAACTATAAGGTGTCGTACTCCAATTAAAAAAAAAACAAAATATTAAAATTCGTGAGACTATAATTATATAGAATTATGGGACACTTTTGGAATTGAATTAGGCCTTAATCATTAAATAATGTTCATATTAAAGCGCTGTCTGCATACATGTATACGTTGCCGCACATTAAATATCCCTTAAAAAATATCCCTAAAGTTACAAAAAAAATTAGTGTTTTTGTTGAATGCCTACTTAAGGTAAAATATATTACATATATAGTGCTTAATCAAAATATGCATATAAATGCAACATATATATACATAGAAATATGACTTGGTAATTTCCAAAATCATATAATTTGTTCCAATCACTGGTAAAAAAATTTTGATGATTATCGGGTTCAATAAAAAAAAATCAGCATACGATCTGCATTTATGAAGAGGGGTAAAAATGTTATTTAAACCTGACATAGTTTTTGTTTTAAATGTAGTAATGGTTGGGTACTAAAGAAAACTCAATGTGACTGTATCATTCGAATACCACTTTTATACAGTCAAGCTGTCGGAAAATTCGAATTCTCTTTTTCCAATTTTTAAAGCAGAGGGCAATACTAATCAGAAGAGTGGGAAGCTACATCTTTTACTAATTGATACTTAAGAATGAATATAGAATTATTTTGACTAGTTTTGAATAATTTAATTAATATAAGTAAGTAGCCACGAGGTGGTGCTTTATGCGTATAAATCGAATATAATGAGGGCTGCCGCGCTTGATTTCACCAAGAGAGGCGCTAATGTACGGAAAAGTCAATGACACTGAACGCTAAGGTTTACTATGGCTTTTTAACGATAGTTTTTAGTAATTTTGTGAAAATTAGCTGAAAAACATTTGATGATGGCAGAAGGGGAAGTAGTAATTTACTTGCTCAGTAGGGAAATTATTGTACTTATCAGAGGTGTCTTATATCATTTAAGTAAGATTTTCTGTAGTAGACTCCTTTGGTAACGCATAATCGTCAGGATTAAAATGTTTCTTACAAACACACGAATGTTTCGAAGGAGTAAATTTGTCTCTATCACCCACTGTTTTAGGTGAGTTTTGTCTCTCGGAAGCATATGTCCGCCTTTTGTTTCCGAACAAAATGGAACTGCACAACACTGAGGCATAATTAACAAGTTTTTTTTATTTACTGGTGTACGAAATAATTATAATAAAACCCTATAAACTTTTCCCGCGCCTAACAATTACTTTTGACATGACCTTACTCGGCCAGTGGCGCCAACTGGTGAGCCTAAAGACGTTAGCCCTCATTAAAATAGAAATTTATGATTTATTACTTAGCAAATGTGTTTTAAATATATTCATTTTTATATTGTTTAATATTTTGATATTGTACGTAACTTTTAGTTACTGTGGCAATTGAATTGCTACAAATATATTTGACTGATTCTGAAAAGTCAGTGCATTAGCTTTCAAATTTACTTTGTAAACATTTAATGAGTTACAAACAAACACCTCGTTAATCGCAATGAACTCAAAAAGTTTAAAAACCAAAGAAAATTAGTTTATAATTTTTGGGGGGGTGTCAAATGTGACATTTTTCAAATTAACTGCTGACCGAGTCATCCTGGATCTTTCTAAATACTTCTCTTTACGAAAAGGTCCGACCGCGCAATATGAGACTTATTGGTGATTCACCCTCGGATGGCAGTTCTGTAATTACAAGTAAAATAATTATAGACAGAGCACGGAATAAGCCTATAAGATTTCTAAAACCGAACATATCTTTTATCTGTCAATGACGGCTATATTATGTGTACGTGTATATGAAAGTGGACCACTTGTCCGTAAACCGTTTACGAGATAATCGCAAAAATGACTGAAGTGTGTAAAATATTGAATTTAGTTTTTTTTTTATTTCTACGTATTTCTTACATATTCAACTATTTACTGTGTAAATTTCATAACGTTTTGTCGATAGTGACATGAGAAAAATGACATTTCTTTATTAACATGAAAAGGGACCACCACTAATAAAAATAATAATGTTCACTTTCTTAACTGGTGCTGTTGCATTTATTTTTACAATATCTGCTAACACTTTTTCGTTTTTCTAAACAAAATGGTTCAGTAAACATGAAAATTATCACCAGCATAACTTCCCACCTAATCAAATTTTCAACTTACTGCTCCGTAAAATTGCTTATTTCTATGCTCTACATTTGGGCATTAATTTATTTTTTATTTTATTTAAGTTCAATACACATTATAGAACACATAAGTACCTTTCTCTCAATCCCGACAAGTGATCCCTTTTCATATGCAGTACACACGTACATATTTGAATCGCCATGGAAAATTATTATTCATTGTAAGTATCTATGGAATTGCTGTCAAAAAATAAACACTTGTACGGTGCGTTTTTTTGAAATGAAACAGTAGCTACGTTCTTTCTGAGATCTCAGCTAATGCAAGTTGTTTTACGGTTACACTGCATAAATAAAAGCATAATGTCATTTGATGTAGCCTCCGTAGCCCTAAAACTACTTAGATTGACTGAAATCTCATTTAGAAAGAACGCACCTAAATTAGAAACATTTAAGTTCGATCAGAAGAAGAGTTCTCGCTCAATATTAGTGGACAATGTAATTAAATCAGGCTTTAAATCGTCAGTCGATGTAAATTGTAGCACAGGTTTCACGCGGTTTTTGTGCTGGACTGGAATGCTGCTGATAAGTTTTTATTAGTCACCATTTTTTACTTTTCAGAGGTCGATATTTCTAGGACAGATCATTTTTGATCTGCGAATAAAAGAGTCGGACAATACCAAGTTTTGGAGATTTTTTTGCGTGAAAGTTTAGTGGGAAAAGTGAATATATTGTGTTTTGTGTATCTAGTTCGAAAGCGGGTTTATAGATTAGATATCTTCTTTTTTCCGCAAGGATCGATTTTGTTTTATTATTGAAGAGATTTAACAACCCGAGAGACAGTGAAATTACTTTTCAAGCCGACCAACTACTTTACGACTTTTTTTGTTATCCCAAGAAATTTTAATATACCTACGAGGTGCAGCATCGATGATTCCGACATGGGAAGCAAAAGATTGCAGCAAATAGATAAGCCTTTTTTTAAATTTTTTTTGTATTTTATTTTAATTTATGCGGATATTAATATGGACAATTTTTAAGATACGAATTTTCTCCAGTTTTACATTGAACTGGTTTAACAAATTTCTTTGGGTTTTTGTACACTGTCATTTTTGTAATAATTTTTTCATCATGTTTAGTTAATTTTATATTTTATCATTCTGCATGCCACGTTATAAAACTAATATTTGTATTTTGATAATAAATTGGTAACATTAAATTATAATTTCTTTTATTGATTATTCTCCGATATATCTATTCAGATTTAAAAACAAACCACACCCCCTAAGAATCAACGCCAGCAGTCAGTGAGTCTACTTTATTTGAAAAACAAGTGCATTTTCAAATTCTGTGCGAAAGAAAATGATAGAATTTGCTTCTAAAATTTTTTAATAACACGTGTGATTTTCGGTACCACCGAACCGTGTATGTTGTACATTGTCAAGCAATCGTCTTTTATCCTTGATAGTCGATTTTGATTACTAACTTTAATGCTGAAAATAACACCCCTTTTTTACTTTTACATGTATTTATTTTTACTATTTTTATTTATACAATAATTTTACTATTCGATATTGTATAATATTATTGCTTAAACTAATTACATTGACTGTTTTTTTTACTTAATTCGTATGAATTAAATTTTGAAAACAAAATATATTAGCATGTTTATTTTATTTAAGTTAACGTAAAGATATTCTTTAATAATTATTAAGTAGTTATTGTTAAAAAAGTCAAAGATAATTTACTATATATTTTATCTTTTTTCATGTTCGCCTCGTGTGCCTCAGATGTACCGGTTTTATATCCAATCCAATCCGATGTTTTGAAATCTAATTGACACGTATTTATCAAATCGTCTGTGTGTTTGGGTTAATGCAAGTTTAGTATTTTTCCGTACAACAAAATGCACTTTCTTATTATTATTCTCTTAGAGTGCATTGACGTCATCCGCATTTTGTTACATTCTCGATATTTGTTATGCGAAATATGATTCTGTGTTTGGTTTGACCTCACGTTGCCGTCGTAATTTGTACCCAAGGCAAAATTTGCAATTTCTTTTATATTTAGTGGTGGATACCTACGTGCTTATTAATTTGTTGAGTTATTTTATGTTTTTTATAACGATTTACGCACTTAGGTTTTATTGATGTGTATACGCGAGTTACATAAATTATCCATAAAAAAACTTTCGAATAACAAGCTACCTCATTAGTAGGTTGACAGTGTCAAGAGTATAGCATAATGACGAACTTCAAAATATAATCATTACGTAACACCCAACAAATTATATATTGGTTGCTAAACGGCCAAGTTTTATGGTAAAAGTAGATTCGAAATATTTTGAACATAAAATATTGTTTTTCTCTTTTTTTTGGGACGTACTACCACATGAATAATTCTTCGTTATCTAAAAAATATAGTTAGTTACCCAGTATGTTACTGGAAAAATAAACCTCTGCGCTTGTCGAAGCGCAGAGGTTTATTTTTCCTATGTTGTATAGAGTTCTTCCTCTTATTTTCAGACAAATTCTTAACAAATTTATTAGTTAAATCATTCGATGTTTCGATTTTTTTTCGTATAACATCAAAGTGATTAGAATTGCGTCAAGAATCTGTTTTAACTTTACTGACATATGAGGTAGTCAATCTGACGCATCAATGATTGATCTTTGTTAATTAAATTTTACCAAATCTATTGAATAAGGTACTCGACGTTTGGACAATTCTTTTCGAACCATCTTCAGACAAATCGTATGAAATCAAGTGTAAATTTAATCGTTTTTCCAGATTATTTACCGTACACAGTCATATGTTTTTTATTTGATTTTTGTATGAAAGATAAATTTTAAAATAAAAATATAAGTTGTTTTGCTCAAGGTGATTCTCTTTTGTTTCAGAATGCGTTAGATCTCAGCGCCCCAGCAAGCGATGTATTACTTAAAAGCCGCAGCTCAAATTGGTTCCAGTTAAGTGGCCATCCAGATAGTCTCGCACCAGCCGGTCCTGGTACAGTCTGGAAAAAGAGGTCATGCAGTTCTGATGACACCGAGAGGGTTGTATATGAAGAACTGTCGCAGGATTCTACTTTGTGTGATATCATTCCGAGATATTATAGAGAAGTTGAATACCAAGGAGAGAAGTTTATCGAACTTCAAGATCTTCTACATGGGTTCCAGGTAAATAATTTCAATGTCTTAACATATTTCTTTTGAATTTTGTAAAAAAAATAGTCAGTTTATTGAGTATCTGTATTTCTTCTTTTAACATTTTATTACATTTGTTGTTTTGTGCAATTTCAAAATAACTAAGATGGCCCATTTTTTCCAGGACCCGTATGTAATAGATATAAAAATGGGCACGAGAACGTTCTTGGAATCCGAGGTGCAAAAGAAAACGGCCCGAGAAGACTTATACCAAAAAATGGTTGTGATTGATCCTCACGCTCCCACTGAAGAAGAACGTAGGAAGAAGGCTGTAACGAAACTTCGTTACATGCAATTCCGAGAACAGCAATCGTCTACTTGTAGTCATGGATTCAGGATTGAAGCAATGAAATGTAGAGGATCACCACCTGTGACAGACCTGAAGAAGGTCAAGTCTCCCGAAGAAGTCCTGAATACTCTGGATATGTTCCTCGGAGGTAGAGAGGATGTAAGACAAAGACTGTTGGCAAGACTGTGCGAAATTAGGAGCAAAATAGAACAATCCGAGTACTTTAAGATTAGAGAAGTTGTAGGAAGTAGTTTGTTTATTATTTATGATGATAGCAAAGTCGGCGTTTGGCTTATTGATTTTGCCAAGACCAATAAGCTGCCTGAAGGAAAAACTGTTAATCACCGAACCACTTGGGTTCAGGGTAATCACGAGGAGGGACTCTTATATGGATTCGATAGACTTATCTCTGTAAGTATTATTTTAAAAAGAACTCTCAAATGCAAACATATCATGTTTCAGTATTGTTGATTATTCAAAAAAGTCATTAGTTGAATTTCCAACCAACAAGAAACGTCATATTCTAATAACACGATAAATTTGACACCTAATAAATATCGCATTGGAGCATTCAGCAGTCTCAACTGTTGAGGTAACTATAAGCTTGATTGGTTCTCAATTTGAAGTAACCAGTTGCCGTTTAACATCGACACAACAGTTGAGTTTGGTGAATGCACCCATTGAAGAGCATTTTCAAAGAAATATGCAAATCATGTGATGCACGGCTTTGTTGACAAATACATAACCTCACTTCCCAACTATTGTATGCCATCAAAAATTCATTGTTATAGTGTCATTTTAATTGTTAATCATTGTTAATGGTATTTTTTCTTTTGTTGCAGTTAATTGAGGGTATCAAAAATCCCTCTCCGGAAAAGCAGAAGGACCCATTCACAAAGTCCGTTCCAGCAGTTAGTGTTAAGTCTTGAAGCTAAGTGAAGTTTGAATTTCTGGATTCAAGCAGAGCCAGGACCACAACAGCTATTTTTATTGCTTGAGGCATTTCTTTGCGCCCCCGGTGGAGATTTCTTTTGTTGAAAATTTGCTACGAGTCGAGAATACAGTTTACCGAATTGTATCTCGGTTTTGATGTTTGTTTTTCATTGGAGATTTGTGTTGAGTTCAGCCCGAGAGGCATTATGTATTTATTGTTTATGACAAAGTATTATAACATATAAGTGATTCATTTTGTATATAGATGTCTTATCAACTTATTAATTTTATCTAGTCAATATTCTTATTCTTATTGAATAGGTATTTATGAAATAGCATTAAGTCGTGCAGTTACCACTTGGAATGATTGTACATACTGTGTACATATAATTTTTGTATTTGTAAATTATCATTTTTTTCAACGTTTATGTACTTATGTAATAAAAATATTGTCAATGACTTCCTTGTTATTACTCAATACAGTGATATTTTAACGGGAAAGACTGTAGCAAAAAGTGTAACCCATAACAGCAGTGTTAGCAAAAATTGTTCCAATTCCACTAAATATGTTGAGTTTTCGGAGGTGATTTACCACACCAAACTAAACTCGGGTATAGTAATTCCAGATAAAAAAGGACCTCCTCTTATAACAGGAAAACCTAGCTCAGGGATTAACACAGACTTAGTTTTTCACGTTTATCTTTTCAACGGTTAACCAATTCAATTCAAACACGTTTTACTAACTTATGCAGATTTTCTTCGGACGCTCGCGCCCGGAGCCATCCCAGCAGTCGCGTGCACAGAAAGACGCAGTAATTGTTGGGTTAGACGAGGGCAAGCCTACCCCCTCGTGGGGATTTATTTAGCCATTTAATAAGAGGTTGTTCCGGGGGGAACTTTAATGATGTATAAAACTAATGATTTAAGATTAAAGTGGCACAACACAAGATACATTTTTGTAGGTAAGGCGGGAAAAATACTTAACGAATAATAAATACTTAAAAGTTGGGCGGCTATGTCGCACCGCCGAATTTTTGATTGTAAGAAAACTTAATTTCAAAAGTTAATGATATTTGCGATTTTTTGATTTTGTAGATAGTTTGGAAAAAAATTGGAATAAACAAAATAAAACAAACAGAAACGAAGAAACAGTGTGATAGACTGAATCGACGGTCGTGTAATTAGATTCAATTATTTTGATTAAACCAAAGAAAAGAGTTTTGGCTACAGAGATCGTCGGAATATGGAAATGTCTGCTATAGTAGTGGTAGTGCGTGCTTAATTCGAAAAGGGGCATTATGCATTTGAATTATGTTAGCGGACTATCATGAAGTTTAACCTGATAAAATTTTTGTGACATGTGCTTGTCATAGTCCATACTAATGGTGGCATGTCGGGACACATCGCATGACAGTCTCTGAGGGAGGTGTATCTGTTAGAATTTGTAGTGAGGTGGAGAAATTTGTTTTCCAGGATGCTAAGTTTCTTTAGTGTCGTGGCCGACGCGCTTCACCACGCTGGTGCCGCATATGTGGTGTCACCACCATGATGTATATTAATTTTTTGTTACGTCAATTCTTCAGCCGCCTATTCCCAGCCAACAGGGGATATTATAGCCCTCTGAACATGGAATAAACGATTAACCGGCGGCCGGAAAATGTCGCACGCGTAACTACCGGTAAGCAAGGGTACGCAATTCGTTGGTGCCCTCAATGACATCAGTAAAAAAAATTTATTAGACTAGACCGATCCTAAAACACATTTTATTATGAAATTTATATAGCACTGATTTCTTGTGGACTCTGGGTTTATCATACAGGGGCATCTATTGTATAACCGAATTTTTGAATGCCAACGTGTTCTGTCTTAATTATTTTGACAGTAAATTCAGTTAGTATGTTTAATATTATTAAAAAAATTGAGAAGGGAGGGGAGGCATGAAAGATTTTTGCGTAAGGTCCCAAAATTGGTCAAGACCAGGTTTTCTCCAAATTTGCTTGGTGCATATCTGACCTTGTCGTTTTTGGCATTTCGACAGAAAGTCATTGGAGTGTCACTTGTTTGTAGATCAACATGACGTATGATATAAATACACTCAACAGCAAAATTAAGTGGACACTAGGTTTTTCAGAAAAATTTCAAAATTGAATCAAATTAATTTTAATTGAATCCTCAAGAATAAATATTACATTACAAAATAAACGAAAATTTAACTTTCACATAAAAAATTAATTCTTTGCAAATTTGAAAAAAAAAATAGAGAGCTGCGAAAAAACATGCCTTGAATAACTGCTCATATTCTTTGTGGCATGCTTTGTATCAAAGCAGCAACCTCATCCTGGAGTATCTGCTTCCATTGATTCAGCAGCGCATGTTCCAGCTGAAGTACTGTATGGAACTCGCCGTTGTTCCGCCTAATCATTCTGCCTAGGTTGTCCCACATATGCTCTATAGGGTTTCAGTCAGGACTCCTGGGTGGCCACCCTAGTACCTGAATGAGTACCAACATCGTTAAGATACTGGCGAGTTATCCGGGCTATGTTCGGTCGCGCATTATCCTGCATTAGGGGAAAATGTTCTCCTACAAATGGCGTAAAAGTGACCGCATGCTCTTCTAAACACTCCCTGATGTACAGTCGTGTGCATATTGTCATTAGCACCTTAAAGTTCAATTTCGTTTAATGCGTCTCAACCAATTAGGATGGCTATGTTCCGACCGCAGTCGAAAGCGTGCCGATTGCCGATACAAATTGTAAAACTTTACAGATCTAAATGTTTGAAAGTATTGTCTCTGCTAAACTGTTTGCTTTTGTTTATTCGAGATGTTATAATATGAATCGGAATAAAAATTAGTTTCTTAAAATTTTAGAAGGGTATACTGAAATTAAAGGTAATCCATCCCTAAATGTGTATATGTGTTTGTTTAAATTTAATTATTATAAAGAAACTCTCTTATAGTCGGTGGTATCACTGTGAAATAATTATTACCAGTAGAAATAGAACCAGGAATTGAACAACTTGACTTTTTTATCACAGATTTAAACCGACAGTGTAATGGGCGATTGAGGACGTCGAGCTGATTCCAAAACACTCCCATATGTGCCCTCAATATTCCTTCGTTGATATACAGGGGATTTCCTAATTTCTTCCAAATTTTTGAGACGTCATATTTTTTAACAGTTTTATCCAATTAATTAAAAAAATTGTGCACAAATGTCTTTGGTATTCCGGCGTACACGTAAAAATACTGTGTTTTAAAAAAATACAGAATTGGAGTGGGGAAAATTATGGTTTTGATAAGTTATCAAAAATCGCACTATATTTTATGGATACGAAAATTACATAAATAATAAATAATAACAATAATAAAATGTATTTATTGAGGGCGAAGTTAACCTTAGAATTATGTATCAATAACAAACAAAATACAATACAAATTTTTGGCATTATTATAACAGATTTTTTTTTAAATACCATTGATTATTGAGCAACATCAAATGGTAAATTTATTTTCTTAATCACTGACCTTATTTAGATCAATAAAAAGTGGAGCTTTAAATGAATTACAATGCAAAATTAAATAAGAAAATAAGATTCCGTTAGATAAGTATGTTATTTTTTAAAATCCAGTCCCGCACTTTGAGTATTTTGTATTTTTTAATTTTGTTTAATGAATGAGCCTCTAGTATATTTCAAATATTCATATTACATAAAATTTTTAAAAAATTTTAAGTTTTAAATTATTAATATTGCTTGTTTAAAATAAAGAACAGTGTAATTTTTAATTCGTTAAATGATACCGTACAAAATCAAAAAATCAACTTAGAAAATTCCCTATACATCAGTAACGATTAACGAAGGACATCACGGAGCAAATATGGGGGTGTTTTGAAATCGGCTCCACGTCCTCTATCTCCCATGAACTATATAAATATATGAAATTGACCGAAGTAATTAAATTAAAATTATTAAAATGGACATAAACCAAACCAAGGAAATGATATTAGGTTGTTACTTCAAAATTATCAAAAAAAATAATAATAATAATAATAAATAAACAGCAAATTAGATTTATTTATTACTTAACAATAAAAGGAACAACAAAGGAATAAGATCTTAACAAAATTAAAAAAGTAGTTAAATCAACACAATTATTCACACGGAGTGAAGAATATTTGAGGAGCAGACTTTCTATTATATGCATTTTGTCCATTATTTTAAGTTTTCTACCGAAGCGAAGGTGGAGAGACAAGTTATCAATTGCAGGCGACAATCTTATGTAGAAAAGGACACAAAAAATGCACTTTTCCCATGTAAAGTAATTGATGAAAACGTCATGGACATTCTATGTGTAGCATGCCCAACGTTGAAAGACAAACAAGCAGCAGTTTGTCCTTTAAATGTGGACTGACTATCATTTGATTGTCGTCGTCTGCCCAGAAATGACGAAAATGTTGTCTAAAATGACCAAAATAATATTGAAAAAGATAATGGATATCGAAGAAGATCACATATTATGCGATTGTAATAATACGCTGTTTTTTACAATAAATAAATAATACTTTTCTTTCTTATTATGTTTTTTACAGCTCCATTACCAAGTTAGTAAAATTATTTTGTGCAGCCAAAAAAAATTCAAATTGACAAATTAAATGCAATTTGCCCATCACATTTTTGAGTTATTTGGAAAATGATCAAAAAGATATTTTTTACATCTAGGTGCGATGACTATGTGATTTTTGTTGCATTTTTTCCGAAATTTACTTTCTGGATAAATTAATCCACAAACCTGTCATAGATTTTCTTTATTTCTGAAAATTACAAATAATGGACAAAATGCATATAGAAAGTCTGCTCCTCATTTATTCTAAAAGGAACTCAAACGTGACCATAGTTTTGTAGTATTTAGGCACGTTTAAACACATTATAGAATACAAATTTTACTATGCAGAGTGGGGCACGTGAAAGTCCCCCCCCCCCTTTATTTTGTTTATTTTTGACATTTTCAAAAATTTCAAAATATTGCCCCAGTATTTACCGAAATTTTCAGATTTTCTACGAAAAGTACACTATCTATAGTATGTCCACGGTTAGAGTGGATAAGAGAAAAAAACTTTTTTTAATTTTCATTTTACGCGGAAAATTTATTCTTCATAAAAAGTTTTGCTTTTGTTTAAAATAGAATTGTCATGGAGTAAGTTAACATGTCATATACAGGGTGTTCAAAAAAAAATCTAAAAATGATGTAGAGTAAACTACGTTCAATTTTTACGATATGAAAAACTGTTACTAAGAAAAGTTGTTTAGAATTAAAATTTATGTCAGAATTCCAATTTGTTTATAAATCGGCATAATTTTACTATTTTGAAAATGAAAAGAAAAAACTGTATAACTGAAAAGTTGACAGTTAATTGACTGTCTTATTTAATAATTTTTGTAAGAAGAAAATTATTTTTATTTTACCGGAAGTTTTACCGCATGATACCACTTGATACTTATAAATTTTTTAAAAAAAGAATCAGGCAGATTTATTCACAAATTGGAATTTTGACAAATATTTTAATTTTAAACAACTTTAGTAACAGTTTTTCATAATGTTAAAATTGAACGTACTTTACTCCACATCATTTTCAGATTTTTTAATTTTCTGAACACTCTGTACATGACATGTTTACTTACTCCATGGCAGTAATATTTTTAACATAAGCAAAACTTTTTATGAAGAATAAATTTTCAGCGTAAAATGAGAAATAAAAAAGTTTTCCCTCTTATACACTCTAACCGTGGACATACTGTATACAGGGTAGGTCAACAACAAGTTTTTTATCTCTTATGGAACACTCTGTATATTTTTACACATTTTGAAAGAGGATATCGATTTATATATCTCTTAAACATTTTGGGCTTCAAAAATTGATAATGACAAAGTTCAAAGTTATTAACAATCAAAGTTCAAATATCTACTTCTCACTTCAAAGTAAATGCCTCTTTTTAAAAAACACCTGTTACAATACAATCAAAAACAGCAAATATCTTGACATTTATGTCAAACTGAAATTGTAGATGAGTTTTTACAACTTTTATGTTTCAAAACCTACTTCTCAATACAACTCGCCGGATTAGTTTTCCGCACACACCAAAACAGTGGACTCACACTCGGCGCGCGTTTCGCCAACTAAGTTGACATCATCGGGAGATGATTAAAACTGCAAAATGTGTACAGATATACAGGGTTTTCCATAAGGGATAACATACTTGTTGTTGACCAACCCTGTATATCACAAGATCTTGGTACACCCCTTTATTTCTTCCTTATTTGTTTAAGTAAAAATTTTAAAGTTGGCTTAGTTAATATTTGTAGAGGCCCATTTTTTTGACATAAAATAATATTTCCGGCCACTTCCTGTTTCACCGGAATTTATTAAAATTTAGTTATTTTCATGAATTACTTTCTATATTATTTTTGTAATATACAAATGATTCTGAGTACTCTGATGCTACATAATTGCACAGTTGGCAATGATTTTTTTTTGGAAATTAATTTTACATTCTATTTTAGAGTGCTTTCTCCTAAAAAAAATGCTGAAACATTCCTGACAATTATATTATTACTTTATTAAAACTATTAAGTGTCACGGTAAATAATTCTCCATGTTAAAGCAGGTTTCGTGTGATAAGGAAAGTGAATAAAATAGTTAGAGTTATATCAAAATGTGCAGAAATTCATGGTAATCACAATAAATCATGTAGTCAGAATCTATTTACTATTAAGTAATAATCAGAAATAATTTAAATTTAACATTGCTAGTCTATAAAATCAATAAATAAAAATTATAACACAAAAAAGAGTGTGTATAAAAGATGTTCTAAAAAACTGTAGACATATGATTGAAAATAAAATAGTGGACAGAGTCGTACTTCAATATTTATAAACATATAATATCATAAAAGTGGTAATTCATTACATGTAAAAGGTATTTGGCCATAGACACTAACCACCAGTGGTAATACTTATATTTCTTGAACTGCTTGTTGTGCATTTATTTTACAACCACTTCACTGTCTTACCAGTTGTAATTTAAAACTTTCAACATAAGAAAATGCCGACTGAGTCGCTGGTCATCAGTCCAGAGCTAAAAGAAGATCTATATCGGCTTATAGTCCAAGCAAATAAGATACAGTCGGAAGAATTTAGAAAAGATATAAAGAAAGAAATCTGTACTTCTCTTAAGTCATTAGAAGAAAAACTAGTGGAATCAAATAAAGAGGTTGTGCAACTAAGAAACAGGTGCATGCTGCTTGAAAGGAAAGTCCGAAAGAATAATATTATTATATTTGGCCTTGATGTGAAAAATGAGACTTTGTTAGAAGACACTTTAAGTAAATTAAACACACTTTTAGGAACTAATATTACGGAAATAGATATCAACAACATATATGTGATAGGAAAGAATACTAAGCCACCTATAATTTTAGAATTCATATCATTTGTTAGGAAATTGACAGTACTGAAAAATATCAGCAAACTAAAGGGATCAGAGGTCACAATTGCCAATGATCTGTCACTTGAGGACAGACAAGAACAACAATTCCTGCAAGGTCATTTGAAAAAAGCAAGAGAACAAAACCTACAGGCTAAAATTAAGGGGCATAGTTTAATCATTGCGAATGAAATATACACGGTGGATGATCTTAAAAAGCTTGAAAACATTGTTAAAGACACGGAATCGGACGATAAATCAGTAATAGATGACGCTGATAAGGTGGTTGAATCCGAAATTGCAACAAGTGTGAAGAAGTTTAATTTAGTTCCAAGTGATTCTAATTCACAACAAAAAACTAACGAAGGAAAAAAAGAAGAGGCTATAAATACTAAGGATAAAGCAGCAGAAGAAACTATAGGTATTATCAAGCACAAAAAAAGAAAAATAAATTATTATAGTCCAAAGTTGCATATGGGGTACCGGTGGTGGAAACAGACAAACAAGGAATCACGCAAAAACATAAAAATTAGATATAGGTATTTCTTGCCATTTTCTTATCTCTTTTTTGTTTCTTTTTTTGTTATTGTCAGATAAATAGTTATTTCATTATTCTTATAATTTATAATCAAGCAGTCAAATAAAAATGAATCAATTTATTCGTGATTATGAATTTAAGCCCATTAGTACTTTAAATGTTAATAACATAATAGAATATAACAACATTATCAATAATAAAAAGGCAAATTTACATTTTAAGAAGTAGACAAATGCAATAAAATAAGTATATCAGAAATAGGATATGAATTTTTTTACAGGTATAATTGGGTAATTTTGAATTGTATTTACTTTCCTCTTTGATTAATGTTTTATAGTATACGATGTGAATAACAGAATAAGTATTTAAGCAACAATTCTGTAATGATAACAACATAATATGTATTAGAAAATAGTCAATAAACAAAAAAATCCCACGTACAAGTAAATTTTGTGGGATTACTTGTTTATTTACCATAAAATCGGTCGTGTAAAATATTACTGTTTTGTAAAGCTTATGGGTTAATAAACATTATTATTATTATTATTATTATTATTATATTATCAGTCAACTTGAAATAATGTAAACATGATTTTGTGGTAAGGGGTTGTACAGCTAACGTTTTATTTGAAAAATAAATAATTACAAGGTGTAATAACGTGAAATAAGAAATTATTATTTATTTATTTATGCATTATTAGGAAAGTTTGAGCTAGGGCACTCTAAATGAAAATTTCAAATTTATTTCCAAAAAAATCATAGCCAAATATGCAATTGTCTAGTTTTAAAGTACTCAGAATCGTCTCTAGGTAACGAAAATAAAATAAATAAGAAGTGTTCATGAAAACAACCAAATTTTAGTCTTTTTCGGTAAAACCGGAAGTGGCCGGAAATATTATTTTAGTCAAAAAATGACCTTTTCCAAGTATGTTTATTACACCAAACTTCAAAATTTTCCTTCCACAAATAAAAAGGAAAAGGGGTGTACCAAGATTTTTAAAATGTCACAAATAATTAAAATAAAGGAGGAGGAGTTTTACGTGCCCCACCCTGTATAAAGACTAGAAAATAACAATAAAATTGGTACTTCGACCATTTTGAGATATAAAAGAAAATACATATTTAACGAACAATCAGCAAACGGCGGATATACACGATATTAACATTAATCTTAATATCGTGTATATCCTCCGTTCGCGTCTATCACAGCTTGCAAACGCTCATTCATGGAGGCTACAATATTCCCGCAAAAGTTTCTTCTCCTCATATCCTCCCCAAGCAATGTTGGTGTAACGCCTCAGTTGTTCGTTCATTTCTATGGTCCCACATCTGGACCATTAAACCCCATTAATTTTCTATGGGGTTTAAGTCCGGGGGACCTGGGAGGCCATAGAATACGATTCACGTGTTCTGCGTGCTCAACAAACCAGTTACTCACAATGTGCGTACGATGTATAGGGCAATTGTCATCGACAAAATTTATTATAGGGAGTTCATCTACCGGATAAACGGTGCGCACAGAGGGCAACATAACGTCATTTAGCACCTCAAGGTAATTGTGTGAATTGGCCCGCCTCGGAATAAGTATAAGCTCGCCTGGACCACCATCACTCATCCAACCCCATAAATTTACCGTTATGCGACCGGACACTGTGTTCGGTATGACGTGGTTTTCATCATATCGAGTACCGGTTACCCTCCAAAGGGATACCCTACCATGCTGGTTCGACTGGAAGCATTTTTCATCGGAAAATATTGTGTTCCTCCAGTCGAAATTTAAATATTCCCGGGCAAATGCCAACCTAGCTCGCCTATTTTCTTCTGTCAGGAAGATCTTATGTTCTGGTCGCCGATTGTGCAACCCCTCCCTATGCAGCGCCCTTCTTATTGTGCATGTTGATACCTCGAATTGATTGGCAAAAATCCGTGTGGATTCAAAACCATTTTGAAGGTAAGAATTTACCATTTGCTGACTTTAAGCCGCATAAATAAGCCGTGGACGGCCCGTACTAGGAAGAGACAATAAACGATTTTCGTTTGCATGATTCCTCAGCCAACGACTGACGGTCGATCTCTAAAAAGAAGAATGTAATAATTTTTTTAAGAGTTCAATACTCTATTTCCGAAAAATGTGTAATAAAATTATTTATGTCTTAACGGAATTAATATGTATAATGCCTGGTGTGCAATATTTTTTTCTGTATTAAAGAAACATTTTTAACCAAGGCCATTGAATTCAAGCCTTCACATGTTATGAGAAAATTCAATGACCCGTTTATTATCAATAATACCAAAAATTGTTTATCGTAAACATAGACTAAATGCCTATGACGTAAATGTTAAAATTTCAATTTACAGCTTTATTTAAACATTTGGACACAATATTATGATGGATTTTGTATAACAGATCTGATTTATTATCTTTCATCACGAATAAATTTTTCTGTAAAGTTAGAAGTAGAAATGTTGGGCTCCGGTAGACCCAGATCCAGTTGACCGATTTTGCTCATCAACGAACTCAATCTTTTCTTTGGCCTCTAGAATGTGTGTACCAAATTTGAAAGCTTTATCTCAAAAACTGTAGCTGCTATCGCGATACACACACGCACTGACAGAAATTTTTTTTCTTTCTGAAATTTTGTGTATCGTCATAATTCGGCGAGATTCGTCCAGAAATGCAATAAACATTTTAAAAAATTTGAAAACGAATACATACCTTCCTCATTTTGAGGGGTGAGGAAGTAATTTACTAATTGTTAAATAAAGGGTATTGAAATTTGTGGAATATTGTCTGCCTAGGTTTTATCAACCTATGATGTCAGGGTCGCTAATCACCCTGTATACTACTTATAACGCAAAATAAACTCTACTTTTTGCGTATTTCACGGTTCATAAGATTTTGAAATACCTATAACCATCTCGTTTCAAAATAGTAATTTTCGTTACAAGTCCGGTACGAAACTGTAACAACACCTTAACGGACGTGTATCGAATAATATTTTATTTCATACAGTCTTTATAATTCTTTTTAAAATGAATAAAAAAACTATAATTATTGACTCGTTGGGTTCATATTAATCCAATATAGGTCCAAATAAAATAAAAATTACTAACTTTGGTTAAGCAAAATATTAAAAATTTTGTAAATAGGAGCCTAATCTATATAGTTGTATAACATTGTTCATTTACTAAAGTTGGTAGAAAAGTATGTTTTATAAGTAGAGGTAAGGACCAAAGTGTTTAATTCACAACTGTGTTAATATTGATCAATATAGGTCCAAATAAAATAAAAATTACTAACTTTAGTTAAGCAAAATATTAAAAATTTTGTAAGTAGAAACGTAATCTATAGTTATCTAACATTCTTCATTTACTAAAGTTGGTAGAAAAATAATTTTACAGTAAAAAACGCTCTATAGCGGTGGATGATTTTCTTCACTAAAATACTTGTCGGGTTGCATTTTTATAGTTGGCTTTGACTTCATTCTTATGTGTTTCTTTGAATTATGACAGTTACTTTTGTCATAAATTTTGAATACGATTGTTGTAGTTAGTGTAAAAATTAACTTTTAATGTATTAAATAATTGCTATACCTATGTATTTAAATATCTTATTTATTTTATTTTTAAGTGAAAATGTCAAAAGTCAAAACTGCAAAAGAATTGCTTCCTAATAACAATAGTATAATAGCGTTGCTATTATTTGATGTCGGGTATTCGCGTCAATGGGTGCTTGCATTTTTTGTTTTCTTTGCGACTGTTAGCTCTAATACAAAATTGCACACTAAACGACTGGATGACCGCGGATAGGCCTGTGACATTCTCATCCCCACCAGTGGGCGGAAACCTGCAAATCCATTGCATACGATTTTGTTTGAAAATTGCTAATGACAATATGCACACGACTGTACCTGTCAGTATTGAGGATATCTCCCCGAAATGTTACAAGGGCCGTACGAGCTTCCAAAGAAATGCCGCCCCTCCATATCATCACACCACCATTACTAAACTGTACTCTAGGAGAAAAGCAACACTGGGATCGTTCTCCAGGTCGTCTAAACACTTTTTGGCGACGATCAAGTGAATACCTTATGAAACGAGACTCATCCGTGAAGAGAACGCATCGCCATTTGTCCATATTTTAATCGGCATGAGTTTGCGCAAATTCCAAGCGCTGCCTACGATGATCTGCATCCAAAAGAGGGTCAATAACTGGTGCATCAGGTGTTAAATTTTGTTCCCTCAACCTCCTTCGTACAGTATCGGATGAAACCAAGGTACCATGAACATCTTCCAATCGTATAGTCAAAGCTATACCAGGAAGTGTCCGTGCTCGCAGAACTTGAAGTCAAAGATATCGGTCCTCAACTTCATTTGTTGCTAGTGATCTTCCTTGTCCTTCTTGAGTAAGAACCATTTCCTGGAACCTTTATATTGCATCAAATACAGTGCCTCGAGGGATGCCAAGCAAGTTGGCGATATCATGTTTATGTAAAACAACAACTTGACCGGCTTCTTCAGGACTCGTTACGAAATTTCTCACAATAAAACTTTTCTCTTTTCTTCAGAAAACCTCAGAAAGACACAAAAAACAGCAATCGAAACAAATTAAATAGCTGTGTAAAACAAATAACACACTGACGATTGAAAGATAGGTAAGAAAAAATTATTTATCGTGATACGGGAAACTCTAAAAAACTCGAACTTTATTACTTTCATGTGTTTACATGTGTGTATCCATGTTAAATCAATATACAGAGCGTTTTTGCAAATTTGCCATAAGAAAACCAGTATCAGTTAATTTCGCGGTTGAGTGTGTATTGAAAAATAAAAACAGAAAACAAAATGTATACAATACGACATATAAATAGACGAATACAGCCAACAATCTATAAACCTAAAATTGTAATAAATAACCCAAAATGAACTTAATATTTTATAAAACCTCTATCGCAATCCAAAACCTGTTGAGTCAGAAGACTGCATAGAAAGTATAGAAGTAAATTGTGCGTGTAGTTATTCTAAAAGACCTCATTAATTTAGGAGTTATTCTCTACTTTGAGGTCTGAACTCATAGTTATACATTCTTTTGTCATATATGCCCCCAAAGTTTTCGATTGGGTTTAAATCAGTGCGTTTCGAGGCCAACAGTTTGTGATAATATATGGGTTGTGTGAACGGTGTTATCACGAAAGTAAACACGATTGTTTATTGAAAACGGTCTTGCACAGATGGGAGTATTTATAACATCATTCAGTAGTTGCACATACCATTGTCCAGTTAAGCGAGCATCGATAAAGTATAGAGCTCCTGTCCTGGCCCTTGGGTCGATAGCGAACCTCATACATGAAAATAAGTCGATTTTTTTATCTCCTGGGTGGTAAACTCTAAGTTGACCGTTGTATGAGAACTGGAAGATATTTTCATCCGAGAACACCACACATTGCCAACAATTTACTGGATTCAAATTTTCGTTTGTAAACTCCACCTTCCTTTTTTGTTATCGTCATTCAATCTTGGCTTCTTGGCTACTACCCTGTTAAAGAAGCCTTCTTTCTTTATCACTTTTCTTGTCGTTCCCTCCGACGCAGTAAACTGGGTTTCCTCTGCAGCTTATTTTGCGGTGGCTAAAGAATGTGCCGCCATATATTGCACCAATTCATCGTCGTTCTTTTGCATTGATTTTTTTTATGCATCCGAACCTTCCGCTCTGCGTACATTAGGCGTTTCATGTCATTTGCGTTTTGAGCTGAAAATGACCACTGTTAAGACCAAATACAGATTGAGAAATGCACGTATTACGTCTATGTTCGACGAAGAAAATTCACGAACGGTGATTTTTATGGTGTAGATCATATTTCTCTATTTCATATAGACATTTATGGCGTATTTTCATTCCGTCTTGTTAGTTGATTTCTGCCTCTTTTTCGCAAGTTGTGAATTCGAAGCACCAGCTAGTTTTGCACCACCTAGGTAGAGCTGTTGACATTTTTTTAAGTGGTTTCCCTCAATGGGCTTAGCCCATTGTCATAAATTTGGTCAAAATAATTGTCACATTGATAACGTATTCAATACCGATGTCGGCGTCACCAGTATCTGTCTTACTCGTAATTTAAGCAACCTTGACCGTGACACATGGTTTAGCATATTAACCACGTTTTCTGCGATTGTACCATATGCAGTTGCATGAAATAAGTGCCAATACTGAAACTGGAGCAAGCACCTCTGTGGTAGACACATGTAATAATAATTTTTTTCCATCACCTTTATTCGGCTGTAAATTTCACCCAGTAACGTTTGGACTTGATGGTAATGCAACAAGCGCTGGAGCACAGCAGCAGAAGTTGGTGGTAGTTTTGCTAATAAGGATGTCCAATTTTCGAAAGAAGAGCAAAAACATGTAAAACAAATATTTGGGCTTCGGTTTCACTAGTTTCATGATAGATCAGGTTTTTCTGAGTTGCAGGATCTCTCCTTCTCATACGTGATAAATTTCTATACCTAATTTTTTCCGTAAACAGACTTCAGATTTCTTGAAAATCCTTCTAAGGAACTGTACGTCTCGGGAAATTAAATGTATTTTATACTTAGTGTTTAAGAAACTACACCACATAATTTTCTTATACCCATTTTCGGCAGAACTTTATATTTCTATAATTTACGACATTTCTAATAGACATTCAAAAAAGAACAAATTTTGTGGAATAGATTTTTTCTCTTTATACTCCAAATCGCAATTTTCAGAATATTTGAAAAGAACTAAAATACGCAGATATAACCGTGCGTAAAAAACAACAGGGCTCCTCCGGTTAATACCAAAGGCTTAGACAATATGAAATTTCAGATTGATGGCCTAAAATGTGGGCACAGGAACGTGAAGATAGAGGAAATCATTGCAAAAATGTTTGGTATCAGTAAATCCGAAACATCTCCCAAATAGCATACCGAGTTGTAATTTGGTCACACCAACGTTGTGATAGCTGTCACAATGTTGGCGCGACCATATTATAACTCGAAACCTTGGGGTAATTCCATTGGTGTTTCGAAGTAGAAAATGTCGATCATTATTGAGTTCTATTTATCGTTATATCATATAGCCATATTTGCTACTAAAAGCAGAAATAATACCGCCATATACCTTGGAAAATTCTTTCGATTGGGATATGCAGTGTCAAGTTATGCATTATTTTATTTGGCGGTCGCTTTAAAAAAATATTTATAGATCGTTTCTTTAAATTCAAGATTGCTATTATATCGAAAAGTCGGACTATATTATACAGACTGAGAAAAATTCAATTACCGTGTTTTACATTTAAAAATGAGCGCGAGGGAGACGATACAATGCTAATAATCATAAGTATAAAATAAGTATAGTATAAGTATAAAATAAGGACAGAATTTAGAACTCATTGCACGTACTCAATTTGATTAGCGACACTGGCGGTTCTTCTATAGGGTCATTTGGTCAATGACCTCCAACATACAAATAAAAAAATAGAGCTATTCATTTTCTGAAGCTTAAAAATATATAATATATATATTTTTAATATTCTTAAAAAATATATTAAAGTTTCTAGTTCATTCTATGCACAATACTATTCAAATATCTAGATCGCAGGATTTCGTATCCCTCTGAGCACCGAGCCTCTACATCCATATTCATTACATTATTCATTTATAGAATTTAAAAATCTTGGGTCAATCCACAACTTGTCCTCAAAGCTAGCTACGGACCGAATTTACAACGAATTAAAGTGAAATAGACTTATGCGCGAATCGTCAGAAAGCAAAAGAGACAGAAAACACTGGCGGGGACAATGTCCCTAACACATTTTACGGAAACGGTAACGCACGAAATTCAATAGAGCAGTCTTAATGCTGGCTAGGTACGCGTTGGTCGGTAAATTCTGTCGCGTTGTTTTCAATGTTTTTATGTGTGAACATTTTATTAGTAAATCTATACTTGTCATGAAATTAAGTAAAACAGTGTTTTTGGTGTTTACTATTAAATATGAGTGTTATACAAAATATATTAAAACTGAAAGATCGACATAAGTTGGGTTATGAAGACCGAGTGAAATTCAAAGGTGGTGGCCGTCCAAAACCTAATATCACGATAAAGCATAAAATTTTTTTTTTGTTAATTTACATAGCTTTTCTTCATTCTTTGGAAAATCGCCAAAAAGAACAGCCGTGTTAGATAATGTTGTTAAGGTGAGATTACCTAAAGCGGCTCCAACACGATGGAATTTTAATACAAAGTGCATAGAGACTGTTTATACCTATCGAACAGAATTATTAGATTGTTTAGAAAAATCATTGATAATGAATCAGAAAACAATACTCTAAACCAAGCTATTGGTTTAAAAAACTACTTACAAAATGAACATTTTCTTTACTGGTTAAATTTTTTTCATTTAGTTATGCCTCATTGTGATATATTGTTCAATCAATTACAAAAATGTAATATCGATCTCATAACAGTAAATAAGTGTATTGGCGTTTTTAATAGTAAAATTGAAGACATCAGAAATAAAATTTTGAATAACTATTTGGAGGAGACATCCATGCAGTCTGCCCAGAGATGTAAAACGGAAGAATCAAAAAGGAGAATTTCATTAGAAGTGATATAATTACATCTGATATCAAAAACAGGTTTGGCTTCAGTAATCATTTAGCAGTGTCTCAGTTATTTCACGCAGATCGATTTAAAGATTAGAAAAAGAAGCTTTCCTCAAGATATGTTTAAATTAGTTAAAACGGAGTATCCAGTCATAAATTATTTGAAACTTAAAACTGAATTAGAAGTATTATATAGCCGAGAAGATTTTTCCAATAGTGAAGGTGCAGTTGCTTTGTTACATCTTTTTATTAACAATAATTTGTGCAATAATTTTTCTGAAAGTGTCAAACTGTTAAAAATCTTGTGTACTCTCCCTATGACTACCGTCGAAAGTGAACGTTGTTTTTCCACCTTAAAAAAGAATAAAGACATTTTTAAGAAATACCATGGGTCAGGAAAGGTTATCTTCTTTAGCTATGCTTACCATAGAAAGGGCATTAATAAAGAAGATAAAAGACTTTAATGAAAAAGTAATTGACCACTTTGCATCTCAAAAAGATCAGAGGATCGATTTGGAATTTAAATCACTTTAAAAGGTAGGTAATACAGTAAACTTTTCTAATTGACCTCTCTATCTCTTGACCCACGAACTGCCATTGATTAGCGAAAGGTTCTACTGCAATTTTATATTGGGCGAATATTTATTCATTGTGGATCCTGCTCTCTTTTATTCTTTGAGTGAGAGTGAGATAGACTCTATTCACATAGAAAGGGACACACGTCATACTTGTGTAAAAACTCATAACCAGTGCAGTAAAGTCAAAGTAACAACGCATCCTATTAACTCGAAGATTTGTCAATTTCACAGAGATCATAGTTTTTCTACGGTCTATTATTTAATGTTGAGGTCAAGCCACAGTAAATCAGCAGTCTGTGAGTATACGTCACGCATCACACAATGACGTAATGTCCCTTTTCTAAGTTAATACAGTCTGTCAATAACCAATACGTCCGACAGATTCATCAATCAATACATTTAAAACTCAACTTTTTTTAATCATGAATGTAATTAAATTGCCTATAACAAATAACAACAAATCTGATAAATTCATTGATAAATTTAAAACCTGATCTATCACATTTTTATTCAAAATTGTAAGTCTGACGTAGTCATCGTACTTAAACAAAACATAATCGACCAACTGACATATACACGACGAACTCTTTTTGATATCTGGGATTTTCGTTCAAAGTTTCTGTGCCCTAAACATAACTTTGGTGCAAATACGTATTTCCCACGCTATAAACTAGAGATGTCGATTTTTTGTAAAAAGAATTGATCTGAATCAATGCGAAGGTTAACGCGCTTGAATTCACCACGAGAGGTGCTAGTGTACGGAAAGGTCAGTGTCACTGAACGTTAATTTTGACTATGGCTTTTTAACGCTAGTTTTTAGTAATTTTTATAAAAATTAGCTGAAATGAATATGATGAAAACAACGAATGTACATGATTATTACTCACGAATTTCTGTAGTAGACTCCTTTGGTAACGCATAATCGTCAGGATTAAAATGTTTCTTACAAACACACGAATGTTTCGAAGGAGTAAAATTATCTCTATCAACCACTGTTTTAGGCGACTTTTGTCTCTCGGAAGCATATGTCCTCCTTTTGTTTCCTAACAAAATGGAACTGCACAACACTGAGGCACAATTAACAAGGTCTTTTTTTTATTTGCTGCTGTACGAAATAATTACAATAAAACACTGTAAACTTTTCCCACGCTTAACAATAACTTTTGACACGACCTTACTCGACCAGTGGCGCCAACTAGTGAGCCTGAAAACGTTAGCCCTCATTTGAATCGTTGCCTAAAAAGATCGATTCAATAAATAGGTAATCGAAACGAAAAAAATTGATCCTTAGAAAATCGAATCTTTAATAGGTGATCAATTGAAGTTAATTGTCATAATAAGACTAGTAATACCAATAATAAACTATTTTAATTGAACCAAAAACTGAAATAAACATTTTTTACAAAAGAATTAATAATAATTTAAATTTTTTACTAACATAACCTCAAATAATGTATTGAAATATATGGTAAATGTTTAATTCTTTTATTACATAATTATTACGAATCATGTAGGTACTTCCGTTTTCTTTTCATGTATTTTACTAGGACAAAATCCAAAAACTACACAAATACAGCCAACCATTTCAAAATGTGAAAAAGAAGGGGAGAGGAAAGGGGAACAAAAACAAAATAATGTAGGAAACGAAATGAAATGACCAACAAACAATACCAATCTGGTTGAACTTACTTATTTGCTACCAACCAAATCAAAACAAAAGTCGGCATTCCTTCGTAGTTTGATAATAAATTAACATGTCGATTGTCTGATCCGATTTTTGATTAAAAATAATCGATTCATTAAAATATCGAAGGGAAAATAATGTTGGGTTTCAACTAATCTATTCAAAATTGAGTTTTTCATCCCCAAAGATCGATTTTCCTAAAGATCGATTATTGAATCAGCATCTACAATTATTATTTGGTTATAAGTACTTTTAAAAGATACGTAAGCTTGTAGAAAAACGTTGAAATATTTTTAGTAAAAACTTAACAATCTTTTAGGTAGGTATATACGGTATACGTAACCTACATTTTTTTCTACAATAAAATCATATTATCAGTGACAAAAAAATATGACAAAGAAGTTGTGATCGCTACTTACGTACACCAGAACCGCAGTAGGCTACATGAATTTGGTAACAAAACACATAAAGATGCGTTAGTGGGGTTTGTGCATTTTATAATGTTTGTGTGTATTTATTATTTTGTTACTGTGTAATAAAGGTATACATACTGACAAAACAGTGTTGTTAGTGAAAATAGTGTATATTTAATTTAGAGTGTGTTGTTACAATGCCATAAATCCAAGAAGACGTCAATAAAAGGGAAGCAGCTAAAAGGTATTGTCTTTAAAACATATAGCATTAATTTTCCCCGAAAAAAAAAACTGGTAAATGTATAACGAAGGCTTCCCTATGTCGCTTCAGAGTAATGCATGTAATATTCATTTCTGATAGTGTTAGGTACTCAATGAAAAGTACATTATATTAAAGAAAATAATATGATTTTCTTTTCTTTTAGGTGGGTTCAGAAGGAGCTGGAGGTAACGAATAAGGTAAGATTTATATAAATATATGAATTTTTACATAATAGACTTAAATACCATACATATAGTAAAAAGAAATTGTTTCTTGTTTCGTTATGGAAAAAGGGTGTTTGAAACAGATTTTAGTACAACAAATAGTTTTTCCGACGCTTACATTTTTTGTCCGGAGATTTACTTGTAGTTTGACCTAAATTTGCATTTTATTTTAAATGATTCCTTTCTTTTGTTTATCATTGATATAAAAAAAGATTAAGAGCGATTTACAGATTTATATTGGATACCTAGTAAAAACGCCGCCTTTAAGTTTAGGTTCCGTTTTTCTATATTAGCATCAACCGAATATAGATATAAACTTAATGATATTAGTAACAGGTATCTACTAAAACTGTCGCAGCGGGCAACATTCTCTTAGTTCTTTGGTTGCCGTTTTATGATAGAATCAATAATCACCCAGTAATCTGAGTTTTTGTGACATGTATCTGGTCATGAACTAAGCATTTACCATTACAACCTATAAATTTATTTTCATATAGGTACATTTTTTTATAAGTTTTCAAAAATCGATTTTGAGGAAATCTTGAAATACGGAAATTCATGAAATTTATGAAGTATATACCTGTACCAAATAAGGCCACATTAAGGTTTGGTCGCTTATTATCTAGTTACAGCTTGACAAAAATTTATGAAGTTTTAGTGACAACATCTTAAGCTTGTCTAGTTTCGTCCTGCAATTGGAAAACTCCATACAGTAAACTCTCTCTTTTTTTCAATTTTTTAAAAAAATAATACAATTGGCCTTAAAGAATTTCCTGTATTCTAATAAGGCCATGGTCTAAATGTGAAAAGAAAGCCATGAAATTAACAAAAAATATATTTCTGTGAAAAGTAACTGATTTTAAAATGTTCTTCCATGCTTAAATATATATTATTTTAAATATTTATGAATTCTACTAAAAGTTAACACGTTCGCTGCGTTACCTGATATTTGCGGTTTGCTATGGGAGCGATACGGGTCTATAGAATCCCGTAGTCGTACGCGTCATCTAGCTATACGGGTTACATAAGTCCCGTACCTGTTTAATAAAAAAGTAACCTCTATTGGGGACATCTATCAGTCAATGGCAAAATTAGTTCCAGAAATCTATACACAAACATTTGTTTGTTATTGGGCTTTGATAGCCCGGGATACATTTAACCCGTATCGCCAGGACAGGACCAATAAAAAGATTAATTATTTACACACAAATATATTTGTAAAATATCTTTATTATTATAAATAATACTTATTACGGTAAATAAATCAAGAGTAGTATTTAGAGAACATACAAATTCATGAAAATAACGTGCTTATATAATTATTCATTTTTTTTTATTTTCGTGGCTTACATTGAAACAGGCTAAACAATATGCTGGTTTTGCGGGTTTTTATTTACGAAGCCAGCCTGTTCGTTAAAAACAACCCCGATACTTTTCAACTTCATAACAGTGTACACAATTATGATACGAGATCTGCAAATGATGTATAAGAAACTTCAGACTTTCTCTTTACAAAAAAAGTGCACATTATGCCTGCAATGCAGTGTTCAATAAGTTGCCAGATCACATAAAAAATGTTAACAGCTGAACCAAATTTAAAAAGGAAATTCGCTCCTTCCTATTTACTCAGTGCTTTTATTCCTTAAAAGAATTCTTAGATTTGAATATGTAATTTGTTTTATTGTTTATACAATTCCTGTAATGTTGTACTGTACTGTACTTGTGACGTTTCATATCCTATTCTGTAAGGCTTACACGAATAAAGTTATTATTATTATTAAATTACTAAAGAAATCAGTCAACCAGGCGATGCGGGAAAAACCCCGTACCGCCAGATTGAATGATTTAGATCTAAATGAGCGGTACGGGGCACATTGAACCCGTATTGTTTTATAAGACAAATTGCTTCTATGTACTGTATCAAACAAAAAGCTATGAGTTTTTTTTTTTAAATGTTAATATATAAGAAAAATATCTTGCTCGCCATATCAGCTAAATGTGTCTAGCCAGTTGCCGCCAGCAACCATAGTGCGATACGGGGCACATATGTCCCGTATCGCAGCGAACGTGAATGAAACAACCACTATGATTTGATTTCTAATTCTCACATTCATGGCATACATACGATAATCCGAATATTCTTTCGTCTTTGCACAAGCCTGCGTATTCCACATAAACATATCTTGATGCACAGCCGCGTATAGGGCTTATCGGCCTTTATTAGGAACCAGCCGTCTTGGCCTTATTACAAACTAACATCACATAATCAACCCCAGACAGCACAATATTTTCATATGGTTTATGGATCTACCATATACCTTTTTATACCATTAGGATATCCCTGGGACTTTTGAAGGATCTATTGTAGGATATCCTTTGATCTTTGGTGTAGGCTTGAAAGGTCATAGTTCAATTCCAATTTTATTTTTCAATGAAATTGATATATTTTTTTTCATAAATGAAGCCTTATAAAGCTTTATTAAATGAGTAAACTACATTTAAGCCTCAGTAAAAAACTAGCCTATTACAATTAAAAATAAACGCAAAAAATGGGAAAAACATTTAGCATGTCTTCGATAAGAAAATGCCTGTTTTTCCCATTTTTCCGTTTATTTTTAACAGTAATAATATAATATAATAATAGACATTAAATTATTCAATTGGAATTGGAATTGGAATTGGAGCAAGTTAGAAATTTTATTTGTAATTTGTTTCGGATTAAGATGGGAGAGAAAGAACTATCGATGCCCTAGATGTAGTTCGAACTCCACAATAAACTGTAACTAACTTTTTGAGCGTCCTGTATAAATAATCCCGAATTTGATTTTCTTTAGGAGAAATGACCTTTTTTATCAAGAATCAACATCAACATTTGTAAATTTATTAAATATGTAAGTAAACTATATTTTAGCCTCAGTAAAAAACTAACCTACTACAGTTAAAAATAAACGGAAAAATGCGAAAAACAGGCATTTTCTTATCGAAGAAATGCTAAATGTTTTTATACTAGTTTTATCATTTTTTTCAATATTTCTAATATTCAAATTTTTATTTTTAAATATTTAAAACTATTTTTTTTTATATTTTTATGAATTAATTATATCATTATTTTAAAAATGAAAATTTCTAATAGATGTTGCATCTGAATTATATATATATATATATATATATATATATATATATATATATATATATATATAATTTTTTTTTTTTTTTGTATATTCGCAAACAGATGAGTTACAGAGGTTCTTGGAAATGTATAAAGCTAAATTATTTTTTATATTTTCGAAAAACCTCTATAGTTCTAAGTTGATCTTTTTGTAAGTTGTCATTAATTTCATTTCGGACTGGGGGGATGAGGTATGGACATCCGTTTAATTTCCGATATTCGATCAGTGAAGTTAAGCAGTACTGATCGAGTCCGGCAATTGGATGGATGAACGATAGCTCATCTAACAGTCGGTAGGCTGTCAACAGACAATCCCGAGAAGTGCCGCTAGCCTGATGCAGGCGGAGAAGAGCGAGCCCGGGTGGAGGGTCTAGGAGACCTTTTTTTTATTTTTACCCAGGAGGTTTGCCACTCTGCTAGCGGTGCAGGCGGGCAGGCCCAGGCGGTGGGTTAGTTGACAGTCGAGGACCGTGGTTTCGGTTGTTAGACATTCCACGCTAAACTGTAGATCCCTAGGTAAAAAGGGGGTCATTCTTTACAACAGCCACTTCTGCCTGACGAAGAAAACAAATACACAGTACGATGCTCCGTCATGTTAGGAATACATCCCACATAATTATATGTTGCGCTTATGATGGAAATGCCACAAAAAAAATAATAAAATTTTTCAATGCGTTTGGTGGAATTTACGATAACCCTCATACGGCGCGTTTAACTTATCACATATACATTCTAATCTGCTTTATATGACTCCTTATGGGTCGACAGCGCCGGTACAATTAACTATTGTCACTTATTTCCCTTGCCCCAAAACAGTGCGAAAATACGAAATATATTTGCGCAACATTTCCTTTGCAGCAAATGTCTTCTATAGAGACACTTTACGCGTGTGTACAAAAAAAACACGAAAAATATAGAAGTGGCTGTTGTAAAGAATTAGCCCCCAAAAAGGGCCCATTGTGGCCTACTTGCCTAGTAAAATAAGTAGCTACTACTACTACTATGCCAAAGTGGTCAATTAGCATGTTCCCTCTGAATAAAAAACTAGTATATACCTGAACAAGTGCCGAAACGGATTTTTTGCGCTAGATAGTCAATGCCAGTGTTGGTCCTGTTGAAGTGTTTAAAGATAATTGACTATGTGATCGAATGATCACTATGGAAACTGTAAACAGCTTATGTAAGATTTTTACGTAAGGTTCCGTAGTGTAGCGGTTATCACGTCTGCTTTACACGCAGAAGGTCCCCGGTTCGATCCCGGGCGGAACCACTTTTTTTTTTTTACTCTTTTTTTGTAAACATCATTACTTGACTGCTTAATTCTATTGATAGAATTTTAATAAATTATGAGATTTTCTTTAGTCTCTCGAATGGTGTTACTAAAGCAATCAGTGCAATCACAATAATTAATTCGTTTTGTTTATTTCTTTGAAAATACGGTAACAGAATTTCAATAATAATTTAATGACGTTTACCGCATTGTTTCCAATAAAGTTTAGAATTTTACGTTTCGATTACGCGGTCAATGATTTTTACTTCTGGCATGACGAAGTGTACTAGACATGTAGAACAAAGTACCATAATTTTATAATCTCGTCTTAACATACAGTTGTGAAGTTCCAGTTTTATCCTGGTGATTATTTTTCAACGATTAATAATTGAGAAATTTCAGTATACTGAATTATTCTTTAGTAATATACTAGCGAACATCTCGAAAAATATAACAAATATCTGGATAACTTGCAAATTTTTGAATACCAGATTTCTAGAATACCATCTCTCTAGTGAACTGGAAAAACCTAGTAACCGAAAAAAGTTAAAATTGTGAAAAACGTGATTTGTGTGTAGCCTGAAGCCACAAAGAGGAAGGAAATATTAAGAAAATTCTAATTAACGAATTTTTTGTGTCCATGTTTGAGTAGTTTTATTAAAATATGATGTATTTTGAAAATTATTGACTTCCTAGAAACACTTCGTGTTAAAAGTATATTTTTACATTGGATAAACCTAGTATACTGACTTACTGTGTCCAGCATTTTAATTTGCAAATACTGGGTTCTGCTATTGTAAATAAATATACAGGGTTATTCATTATAAATTACCCACACTTTATCATCGTTATTATTGCCTATAGAAAAAAAAGTTTTAAATAAAAGTTGTGTGGTTATGACCGAATTTTGTTAAAATGCTATCAAAAGTATAGTAACGTGCATATTTCAGGGGATACAAAAAAAATAATATAATTTTTTAAATGAGATCTGTATATTATTAAATTTTTTGGATTGATCCTTTTTCCTGTTCCAAAAATATACCATATGTTACCCTACCCTACCGTATACCGTTTTTGAGTTATTAAACGTCGAATATCTTACTTAAACTAGTTACTGTAAATAATGTACGTTAAAAAATAAAAGCTACAGGCCATTTAAAATTTTACCCGTACAAGTTTTAACAGAGGCTCCTAAAAGGAAAAGGCTGGACTGTTGCCGCCAGATGATTCAAAGTTTGATGAAGATCCCGATTTTTTTCACTAAAATATTATGGACTGATGAATCATCCTTTTCTACGGCAGGAGTTTTTAATAGGAAAAATCGAAGGTCGTTGGAAAACAAGCACAACAGAAAAAGATTGGTAAAACAAATAAAAAAATCAGGAAGAAAAACTGTTAGCGCTTGGTGTGGAATTTTCAGAAATAAAATTGTTAGGCCTATATTTTATGATTATACTTTAACTGGAGTTACCTATCTGGAAATAATTATCCCAAAAGCAGAAAATATTCTTTTGCAGAATTTTCCGGAAGCCGAATTTGATGATATGATTTGGATTCAGTATGGGGCAACTCCGCATAGTGTCCTACCCGTTCGAGATCATTTGACTAATGTATTCCCAATACGGATAGGGAGTAATGGAGCTATTAAATGGCCACCTAACAGTCCGGATTTGACCCCTATGGATTAATTTTTTTTGGGGATTTCTAAAAGACATTGTCAATAATAATAATAATAATAGTATTCAAGTCATTAAAGACAGGAATCGACTTGAAATAAACAATCTGATTGTAAATAAAGAAGCCATTTCCAGTGCAATTATAAATATAAGAAGACGTTATCAATTATGCATTAACAATAGTGGTGGACACATCGAACATCTTTTATGGGATCATTTATTTATATTTAAATTTCCTAAATAAATCTTTGTTATCTATTTTGTATAAATATTTGGTTTTTTCTTCCTCACTGTAAACCATTTTGATTATTTCATTAAAGAAATGTCACTTATCAAAGATAATAGTTCTCATTTTTATAGCTCACTTTAATAATGTTAATTTTTCCACATTTACAATGACTAGTTTAACTAAGATATTCGACGTTTAATAACTCAAAAATGGTATATGGTAGGGGTAACATAGGTATATTTTTGAAATCAGGAACAAAGGATCATTCCAAAAAATTTAATAATATACAGGGTATCCCATTTAAAAAATATATTATTTTTTTGTATCCCCTGAAATCTGCACGCTACTGTACTTTTGATAGCATTGTAACAAAATTCAGTCATAACCACACAACTTTTATTTAAAACTTTTTTTCTAGACAATGATTACGATGATAAGGGGTGGGTAATTTATAATGAATAACCCTGTACTATCCTAACTAGTACCAAAGTGACAGAAACTGGTATCGGAACTTTTATATAGTAGGTATTACATAACTGTCACTAAATTTGCGACTTAAGTGTAAAATTCACTTTATGGTATGCCCGTCTAGTAACAATTATGTAAATTCTACTGAATTCATTACTGCATAGTTATTACACTTTCAAGTAACTGCTGCAGTATGTGAAACGTCGCGGATACTACTCTGCATTACTTTAAAGCAGTTTCAACTTTAAAGTAGTAATGCCGACTGCATAGCGTTGCCAAAGAATTACTTCAAAGTAATGATAACTGGAAGTGTTCCATTTAAAGTTCCTGTAACATTATCGGGACATTTTCTGGAGCTTTAAAGTTGTGTAACTTATTAACGACATTAAAGGGCTTTTCGGGTGCAGAAGAGTTTTAACCAGTAGTTAGAACCTCTGAATTATCATTGGTTGAGTTCAAAATCAAAATTAATTTCAACCAATGATAATCGAGAGGTTATCACCACTAGTTAATACTTCTCTGCATCCGAAAAGCCATTAAGTCAACACCTTCCTATTCGGAACTAGTTAAACATGGCGTCGAAAATCAGTAAAAAAACAATAAAGTATTTCGGCATTCATCAATCTTTAGAAAAAGTTATGTTACAGTTAAGTGAAGTTAACAATTAAACAAATCATTTGATTGATGCGGAACCAACCCATATTCGTTGAAATAGATAAATAACCAGGTTAGGAAAATTGTCAGGGAAATCGGATATTGCAGTGAAGAACCAACAAATGTTGAAGTCAAGAATGTAATTAATTGTGATTGTTTGTGATTTACCATTCATTGTTATTAATTAAAATTTCGCCCACTGAACAAATTCGCAAAATTCAGACAAATTAATAACAATGGGTTACAAAATTTACGAATCCGTGAATGATCAGATAACAGAAAGTATGGATAGTAGTGTCAACTTTGGGCAATCGAGATTTTCGCCACATTAAATTTTGTTGGTATTCAAGGTAAATCCTCGAGCTAATCATTGTTTGAATTTTACTAATAACACTCTCACCTGTCACCTGTTGATGTTTAGTCCACACCCAGTCAGTCATTAACGTATTTCCAATCCCAAACAATAAAATTATTTTTACCAATACTCCATGCATTTCATATAAGCACATAAAAAATTCTAGCATAAGCGCGCGGTATTATATAAATACATTTTGTGAATTAATATGTTGCACCGCGCGTCTATACTAGAGAACTATGCACGGCTGATGGTCGACAAAGGGTCGCTTTGCCAGCCCAGGTAAAAAAAAATTGTATGTACTTCTATGAAATGAATGGATTATAGATCGATCAGCCAGCTCTACCAACTTAAAGCTACCAAGAGAATGACGTCATTCGTCTCATTTGCTACTTTTTAATAAACTATTATTGAATGATGACGCCATATTGACATAAAAATATAATTCAGAAAACCATTTTTTTTTTATTAAATATGGTCATTTGCAAACATTTTTTATAAAAAGATCATTATTACTTCATAACACATAAACAAAAAATCCTTTCCATCCAAAATTTTGCATTTTCGAGTGTACACATAATTTTTGAACAATTTTTTTCAAAAAAAACAATTTTCTAGAAAGCGTGTCTTTTTATCGAAGTATCATGTAAACATTTTACAGAAAACAAGTAGTCGTTTTAATTTCCTCACAGATGCTGCTTTCGTTCGTGCTGACCATGGTAATCATGATTACCAAAAGGCCAATGAAAAATGGGTATTTTAAAAAAACTTATTTTCTATTGGCATTTTCTGTAATCATGATTACCATGTTCAGCACGAACGAAAGCAGCTAGAGTGAATGCAAAACATCTTGGTTTATTACCTACACATATTTCATTCAATCGATTTATCTTGGACATATTGACTTCAAACTCTCAATCAGTAAGTCCAATTGCAATACATTATATTTTGCTTGTCGAACGAGAGAGAGAGAGAGAGAGAGAGAGAACAAAATATAGTTTGCTCTCATACTACTGAAGAGCTGTTCCAAAAGTTAGTCGTTTCAACTGCTTGGTTACGTTCTGTTTACATAATAACCTAGTCGTCAACACGTAACAAGGAAGGAATATTAATTGCTACGTAATAACTATTCCCCATTTTGGTGAATGCTTGGTAGACGGATCATTCCCATTACGTAATCTCGTTAGTTGCGGACATCTTTAAAGTTCCACTGATGGTAGCTACTACGTAGAGACTACTAAATGTGCTGCTTGGGATATACATACATACATATGTATGTATAGTCGAGTCAATGAAAATTTTTACTACGGAACCTACATGAACTGAACCGATTTTGATGAAACTTTTTTAAAATGTTTGTTATACACTATTTGAAATCAGAAACATTTCTGCTGTCGGACTCAAGCATTTAACATTATAAAAAAATTATGTAAACAATTGTTTTTTTATGATATTTACTTAAAAGTGGTTTTTTTATTGAGAATGTAGTACATATTATAACAATTAATATTTGAGCAAACATGCAATAAAATTTTCATTGAAAATGTTAATTTTCACTCGGTTAAATAATTTGTGTGACAAATTAGCATTGTCATTTGAACGAAAAAGTATAATATAAATGAATAAAGTATTTGTCTTCTAAATTCAATATTTTCAATTCTAGAACAGTTCACTCCCGAGATTTTTCGCACGTCAGCAAAAATCATTTGCTGTGTTAAAAATGTTTATTGAATATTAACGACATTTTGCATAATTATTCGAGATCCATTTTATTTAACAGTACAACAATTTAGAGCACGTTTTTCATTGTACAACAAGTTTTGCTCCTAAAACGTTCGTGTCGTGTATAAGATAATAAACGTTGGCCGTTATACAAATAATTATTCAATCTTGACTAAATTTTGTGTGCTCATTTGAGACGTATTGACCTAACGATTCTGGAAGCTTTAGCCCTCTAAGTTTAATTTATTCAATTAGACAGCAGTTTTCCCCCCCGGATTATACGCGCGTCAGCGACACGTTCGTCGTCAAGATCGTTTGCTAAAAATATATTTCTTAAAGATATTAATTGAATTATAATGAAATTTTATATAATTATTTGAAATACATTTCCCGTTTTACAGCTATTTCACCCCCAGAAAATTTCCGGAAAATCTTTATTTTGACAACGTATTGGTAATCAGTGACACCAGAAACCCCCTAGGTAATATTTTCTCGTCGAAATTTTAAGAAAAATTTAAAAATTTTCAAAATTAAGGGTTCAAAAATTTAATCCGACCGTCGCGTCAGAATGTTTCTGATTTCTAATAATGTAGTATAATAAATGTTTTGAAAAAAATTTCATTGAAATTGGTTGGTTCAGTTCTTGAGGGCTTCGAAGTTTTGATGATTTTTTGTCTTCATTGACTATATTAATAATAAAATATCCCTGAGCAAATCCTGCATCGAGCAAGAAATCCCAGAGGTACGACGCCAGAAGTCTATTTTAATAGTTGAGACCTATCAAACAAACCTACGTGGAGAAGAAGTAAAAACGTAAGTCAGTACTCAGATCCTTAGAACGTTTTCCTTTCTCACCCCTAATTGAAAGTCACTTAGTTGTTTATGTTTAAAACTCTTGTGATCCTTTCAGTTTTAAAACCTTTTTTTAAATTCACTTACTCTTTTACTAGAAATTTGTGTGATATTTGGAAAGATAAACCACTAGTTTTTAAGCCAGTCTATCTTGACACATTAAATTTAAGTTGCTGTTTATTACACTTTGTAATTTACAGACAGGGAAGAGTCAGATTCTCAACCCTATAATTAAGCGATCAAACATTTATGTCATTCAAAGATTTACTTGAAAGCTTAGAAGAAGCTACTACATTCCCTAGTATTAATAACGAAACCGAAACCACCACCCAAGTACCCATTCAAATCACATTAAGACCTAGCAAATTAACCCCTAGTCTAGAAATGGCCCAAGTTAATTACCAGTTATTAAAAATGTACATCGACGCTATAAGACCTTTTGACGGAAATGTTTTCGCCCTTAACGATTTCATTACTTCCTGCAATACACTTGAAAATAATTACGCGAAACCTAACGACACCCCTGACAACATAAATTTAAACAATTTTTTACTACAATCGATTAAATCAAAATTAAACGGACAAGCCCTTACAATAGTTGGATGCCGCTTCGACTTAAATTCCTGGGCAGATTTTCGAAAAACCTTAATAGACCATTTTTCAGACCCCAGATCAATCGCGAATCTCGAGCATGACCTAAGACAAACAACTAGACGAAATAACGAATCTTTACACGACTTCAGTTTAAGATTACAAAATCTGCAAAGCCTACTATTAGCAAAAGTCTCACAATCTAACAACGGACCCACAGAAAAAACATATAAAAATTTACCAGAAACTAACACGACACGTATACCCATTGTTTGCCACAAAATTATCAAATTATGATACGTCTAAGTCCCTTCACAGTTCTTGAGGAAGCTATAAACTTAGTAGCCCAAGAAGAACAATTTAATAAAACATCAAGACAAACATCGTCACAAAACTTCAACCCAAATAATTTTCACAACAACCAAAATTATAATTTTAAACCCCAATTTCCATCTCAGCCAATAAATCTACCCCCACGGCGTAATATACAACCAAATTTCCCTACGAATCAACAGGTATTCGGAAGACAAAATTTACCTCAAAATCAAAACGTCTTCAGACCAGGAATCCGAAATACTCAATTGTTTAAACCCACTTCAATGTCAGGCGTATCAGTCCAACAAAGACAAAATCACGTTCAGAACCCACCAATGAATAGACAAAACTTTACACCCCAATTCCAACCAAAAACGAACTCCCAAATCAGACAACAATTCCCTTGGTTTAAACAGTCAAATCCCCAAAAATTTCATAGCACAAGAATTACATACAGCTGAACTCGACCCAACAGTCGATTACGTTTACTACCCTGAAGAATTAACTGAAATTGCTAACCCTCGATTAGCAGACTTAAATATACCCGAAAATAACGATGTAAACTCAGAAGAACTAGAGGAGTTCCAAACTCAAAATGAAGAGTATAGTGAAACTGTAAATTTTCGCAACAAGCCTCGGAACAACTCAACATCAAATTAAACTCACTAATCACCCCTTGTAGTTTACCATATATAGAAATTCAAAATTCCCCCATGAAACTTCTAATCGACACAGGTTGCTCAAAAACCATTATTAGACCCCACATCATTGAAACGTTCTACCCTAGTTGCATGTACACCAACACTACGAAAATTAAAACATGCCACGGAGAGACAGACATACAATTTCACACTGAAATCCCTGCTTTCGACGAATTTCACTCAGACAAGACACTCAGACGTTTTAGTATACAATTTTCACGAGTTCTACGACGGTTTAATAAGATTCGAGGATTTATCTCAGTTTAACTTTTTATTAGATTTCAATAATAAAACTCTCTTTAATCAAAATGTTTGCTTACCGCTACTCTTGAGAACCCCTAACGACATGTCACGTACTTATGATTTAAACTCACGCGAAATATTAGTAAAAAAGATACCTGTAGATATTTATAATGGAGAAATTCTAGTCCCATCATTCTCAAACGGCATAGTTACCATCCCTGAAATCATAACCATTGCAGAAAACGGCTTAGCCATGGTTGAACTTCATAACATTAACGAATTTTCCACACAAGCCACATTTGATCAGCCCTTAAACGTTTTACCGTTTCAAGACTTCGAGACCTTCACCCCTTACATACGTCCCTTGGAAAAATCCAAACATAAAGCTGATCTAGAGAAACTTATTCGCACAGATCATTTAAATCCAGAAGAAAAAAATGCATATTTTTCAGTTTTTAAGAAAACACCCAAATATACTCTACTTTCCTGATGACCAGCTTTCCTTTACTAATCACGTGAAACATGAAATACGTACCAGTGACGATACCCCTGTCCATACTAAATCATATAGATACCCGTTTATACATCAACAAGAAGTACAAACCCAAATAGACAAAATGTTGAAAGACGGAATTATAAGACCCTCGATTTCCCCATGGAGTTCCCCAATATGGATTGTCCCTAAAAAAATTAGATGCCTCCGGAAAAAAGAAATGGCGAATAGTCGTTGATTACCGTAAGGTTAACGAGAAATCCATCACCGATACGTATCCCTTACCAAACATTACTGACATTCTAGATAAACTTGGCAGATGTCAATACTTTAGCACACTCGACCTTGCATCGGGTTTTCACCAAATCGAAATGCATCCGATTAGTATAGAAAAAACCGCTTTCAATGTCGAAAAAGGACACTACGAGTACGTACGAATGCCATTTGGTCTCGAAAATGCCCCTAGTACCTTCCAACGAGTCATGGATAACGTCCTAAGAGACCTCCAAAACAAAATCTGTCTCGTATACATGGACGATATAATAATTTTCTCTACTTCTCTTCAGGAACACATCCAAAACCTACACCTTGTCTTCACAGTCCTTGAAAATTCAAACCTCAAAATACAACTTGACAAGTCAGAATTTTTATGTAAATCTGTTGAATTCCTAGGACATGTAATAACTCCTGACGGTATAAAGCCAAACCCGAAAAAAATAGAAGCTATTAAATCATTCCCTATTCCCAAAACACCCAAGGAAATTAAATCATTTCTAGGACTTCTTGGTTATTATCGTCGTTTTATTCCAAATTTTGCCAAAATTACGAAACCCCTTACTCAATGTTTGAAAAAAAGACCAAAAAATTACCCTCACGGAAGAATACATCTCTTGTTTTAAAGAATGCAAAAATCTCCTTTGCAACGAACCAGTTTTAGCTTATCCCGATTTCTCACAACCTTTCACCTTGGAATGTGATGCTAGTAAGTATGCAATAGGTTCGATCCTCAGTCAAAACGGACACCCTATCTCATATTACTCTTGAACTCTAAATCCTGCGGAAATTAACTACAGCGTAATAGAGAAAGCATTATTAAGTGTTGCCGATAGTCGTAAATTTTACCGGCCCTACGTATTTGACCACCATTTCACCATCATCACGGACCATCAACCATTACAATGGTTGTACAACTTGAAAAACCCAACTTCCCGACTAATTAGATGGAGATTACGTCTCGACGAATACGATTATACCATCAAATACAAAAAAGGCAAACATAACGTAAATGCCGATTGCCTCTCACGACCCCCTATACAAGAACTAAACGCTGTCGACAACGATGACGCAAATTCTATGATTGCAAATCCCTCGGATCTGCAATCAATTCTAGACGCACTACCCGAAATAGACCCCCAAACTGCAAATGATTTAATAAATGACAGAGGAACAAATCTTCGATAACAACACTGTACATACAGCCCTTTCAAATCCCACGTTTTCAATGCCATATTCAAAATCAGCCATTAACATCTATAAAAATCAAATCTTCATAAAAGAAAACGATAATGCAGTCACTAATACTCATATTCTAGAAACACCTTTCCCCGGATGTAAAAGACATCGAATTATCCTAAAATCACGTACGTCTGATGAAGAGATATTCAATTTCATAAAACAATTTTTACGTCCTACCCAAAACACCCAAAATTGTTTCTACTTCGATGATGAAAGTATTAAACATAAAATAATTAGAATATTCCAGAGATTCTTAGACTCTAACAACTCAATAAGTTGTATAATTTCAAATAAAGTACTGTTGTATGTTCCCCAAGAAGACAAACAAAACCAAATAATAAGATATATGCACGAAGGAAAAACTATACACCGTGAAACTAAAGTCACCACAAACTTAATAATGAGAACATACTATTGGCCTAATATCAGTTACCAAGTTGCCCGACATATAAAAAATTGTCACACATGTAACACCTGTAAATACAACCGACACCCTCAAAAGATTAAATTTCAAAATACTCCAATTCCTAAAAAACCTTTAGATGTTATTCATACAGACCTTTTTCACTTTTCAAACGAATGTTATCTCACTGTTTTCGACCCCTTTTCAAAAATTGGACAAAGTTATCCCCTAAAATCTAAAACAGGATTGGAAGTACAAAAAAGCCTCCTAACCTTTATACAACACTATGAGAAACCTTACAAAATAATCTGCGATAAAGGAAAAAAATTCAATAACACCATGATTATCGACTACTGTGACTTACATAAAATATCCCTACATTTTACAAGCACTGATAGTCACACCTCCAACAGCCCTGTTCAACGCTTTCATAGTTCACTGATAGTATGAGATGCTTGATTTCAGAAAACCCTAATTTTCCTAATCAATATCTAATGAAACTAGCCACTATAGGATACAATGAGTCAATACACTCCCTTGCTAAACATACCCCCTTCGAAGTTCTTTTCGGACACTTAGACAAACCCTCACCCTTTGAAATATCCGACGAAATTATCACTTCAGATTATATTGTTACACCAGAACATAAAGATCTTACCCAAAACCTGTACGAACAACTTAAGATAAATCAAGTCCTAAACAAGGAAACTATAATGTCAAAGATCAATGAAAAACGCAAAGAACCTAAAGTTTACAACTCAAACGATACTGTCTATATTAGAAACTCCCAAGCTACGCGTGCAAAGAATTTACCTAAATTCATATCAGCAAAAGTTATTAAAGATGACGGACCAGTTGTCGCGACTAACAGAGGACGATTTACAAAAAATCAAATACGTAACAACATCATCAAAGATACCCTAGACAATGACTCTGACGATGAACCTTTTCAGGTAAAGCAAAGACTAATCAAAGAAAAGATCGACAAACATGTCACCACTCCCATTGCTACTACTTCTGATCTTGAAGACATACTGTCTAAAAATAAAATCCATTTCCAACCCCATCTATCTAATGACATATCAACCAACTAAACTTATTAGTAATTACCACTCCTTCTCTTACATTATTGACCTGAACGTAATCGAAAACCTTATCCAAGGACTACCGAAAATCTGTTAGAATTTCTAAATAAATGTACCAACCACTCGAACAATCGTTTAATCTATCTCTCAAAACTAACTCACTCGAAATTCCTAAATTTTCAACCTTTAAATCGAAACAAACGAGGACTAATTAACGCTATTGGGAAAATTGATAAATTCTTATTCGGTACTGCCGATGCAGATGACCTAGAAGACATATATTCAAAACTAGACACTCTCATGAGAAACCAACATTCCATAACTACTCAAGTAAATCTGAGAATGTCTCTCTATACACAATTAATGGATAAAATGAACAAAACCTTTAAAGTTATTGAAACAAATGAAAAATCAATTACACGTTATTTAAATATAACAATGATCCAGCTCAATAACTTAGGAAAAGATGTATACTGTGAAAGTTTAGCCAACCAGATATCACAGAACTTTCTAATCATGTTAAATCATTTAGAAAATGCTCTAGTAAGTTCTTATTCAGGAATCATACACCACTTTTTCATGTCCCACTCAGACTTATTACATATTTTAGATACTCTAACAAAACTCTACGATGTTAGAAATCTTTTAAATTTAGACACTGATGAGTACTATAGATTATTTCATATTCAAACTAAAGTCAAAAAGAATTTAATTTATATTCAATTAACCGTCCCACTCTTTGATATTAAGGATTTTTAATTATTTCACCTAATTCCTGTCCCTTTTAACAATACAATCCTTATACCACCAAAACCTTACCTAGTATTGAGTACTGATCACACAATTTATCTAGACGTACAATTTATCTAGACGTTCAAAATATTTGCATGTCTGACGAAAGGCCGTACATAATTGTGAAGAGTTTTTTTTTTAACCAAAATTTTTTACATAGATCGAAATTATTTAATTTGTATAATTTGTCAGTCAGAATTGAGTTTTTTGTTTGTGATTTGATAATAAATTTTTCAGCTAAGAATTCACGACGTAGTTGTAGAGGCGGCTCTAAGGCTTCAACGTGGAGTGGTTCAATTAGAGTTGGGTTCATAGCGCCTAAGCAAATTCTGAGGCACTTGTTTTGAGTTATGTCCAAACGTTTGAGAAGATGATTACTGGCTGAGCCATATATAATGGAACCATAATCCAAAATGGACCTGACATATGACTTGTAAAATAATAGTGCAGATTTTTGATCTGAGCCCCACCAAGTTTTAGATGTCATCCGAAGAAAGTTTATCCCTTTGTCACATTTGCTAATAATATTTTCAATATGTGGTTTCCACGTCAATTTTTTATCCAGGGTGATACCCAAATATTTGACATCGTTCTTAATGAAAAATTTTAATTTTCCCAATTTAATAGTTTGCATGTTATCTATATTATGACGGGAGAAGAAATTTACTAGAGACTTTGATTCGGATATTTCCAAACCATTATTGAGCAACCAAGGTTCAATTTGTCTCATACAGTTATATAGGTTCTGTATACAGAGGTCTAATTTTCTGCTACTGGTATATATACAGAGATCGTCCGCATATTGAATTATGCTTATTGGTGAATCAATATTGTGAATATCAGCGGTATAGATGTTGAACAATAGTGGGCTTAACACCGACCCTTGAGGAAGGCCCACCGATACCAATCGTGGACCCATCCTCTCATTATTTTCACTTCTGACATACAGTTCTCTATTATATAATAATTTAGTAATGGTGTACGCTATGTGTTTTGGAATGAAAAATTCTAGTAATTTTTTTTCAAGGATATGTAAGTTAACAGAATCATATGCTTCTTGGATATCCAAAAAAATAGCTCCCAAGTAGTCATTTCTTGAAAAACATAACTGGATATCTGTAACTATGTTGGCAACAGCATTTAGGGTCCCGAAACCTTGTTTAAAACCAAATTGATTTTGGGGCAGAGGATTATTTTTATTTAACCACCATTCTAGTCTGATTTTTACCATCCGTTCAAATATTTTAAGAATACAGGAAAGTAGAGATATAGGGCGATATGATTCATACTTATTGGGATCTTTGTTTGGTTTAAGTATAGGAATAATAATTATTTTTTTCCGGGCTTCTATACATTCACCTTTTACCCAAACGTCGTTGAAAATTTCTAGGAGGAAGAGGAATTTTTTTTGCATTTAGTGGGAGGTGTGTTAGCATTGGATATTTAATCTCATCAAGCCCTGGTGCAGTATTACTTGCCATTTTTATAGCCCAGTCCAGTTCGGTTATTGTAAATGGTTTGGATATGGCACTCGAATTTTCAACCGAAAATTTTTTCTCAAAATTATCGTTAGCTGACGGTGGCGATACCTTAATAAAGAATTCTTCCAATCATTCATAATTATCACATTTTTTGTTATTCTGTATAGGAATTCTTTGTATAACTTTAGCTTGTTTCCATAACTCGATGACTGGGGTATTTTTATTTAATTTTGAGCACCATTCTTGCCAATTCTGTTTAGCTTTGTGTTTAAAGAGTTTTTTTTGTTTGAGCGAATATCTGATTGCACATAATAAAATTTTCGAACGTACCGTTTACTTTGTATAATTATTGGGCTGCTTTCCTTTTTTCAATAGCTTTTTGACATTCATCGTCCCACCATGGAGGTGGTGGTCGATTTTTTCATTTTAAAAGGCTTATTTATAGGAATTGTAGCAGTTGCTGCTCGATTTATTTTCTCAGTGAAAAAAATTATATTTTTGTTCTACGTTTGACATAGTTGGGATGTTGGAGAAGTTGAGTAAGGTCGTATCTTCGTATTGAGGCCACTTTGCTTTCTTAATATTCCACTTGTTCTTAGGATATATATCATTTGTAATATGCAAAGTTTTTAATTCCATTATAATGGGAAAGTTATCTGATGAAAGAGTATTATCAGTCACTCTCCATTGTATTTTATTTGCTATGTCCGAGGTTGTAAGAGATAAGTCTGGTACCGAAATATTGATATTGGGTCCAGTGAACCTTGTGGGTGATTCATCGTTCAGAATTACTAAATTTAGCTCATCCGCATTTTCTAAAATAAGTGAACCTACTTGATTATTTTTTCCAGATCCCCATACACTATTATGTGCATTGAAGTCGCCACCTATGATTGCTGGAGCATAACCATATTTAAATATATTTTTCCAATCTAACCTCTGTGTAATATTCCAATTGTCTTCGTGTACTCTTCAGACTTAAAATCTCTTCCTTTTATTTTCTTTTTTTCATGTATGTAATTGCAAAAATTATTTTTTTTTGATTTTTTTGTTTTTTTTTTTGTCATGAACAAAGCTCTGCCTTCGCAGGCAAAATGTATCACAGACGAAAATTGGAAACTGAGTTTCGTCAAAACAAATTTAATTTTTCAGATCATGATAGGATTTTGTTAAAGTTAAACAAAAACAAAATAAATGTACTTTTTTAATTAATAAAACGGCATTTAACGAAACAAAATAACAAAATACAAAAAAAATATAAAAAATAGAAACCTAATAACAAATTCATATTGCACATTGCAATTGCACATAACGTAGTGTAGTAAAAAAATTAGATTTAAAACCTGCTCGATAACCTGGCCAGGCCTGGCCCTGGCCTACCACTGCAACTGCATAGTGCACATTCCATTGGCAAACCAGGCCATCGGGCAAGTTTTAAATCTAATTTTCTTAAAAATAATACAAATTACAAGTTATTACAAAAAAAAAACATATCGTTATTGAAGTTAAATGCCACAGACAACCAAGGAACAGGAACAGGGAGCGCTTTGCATATTCACAAGAGTGATGATATGTGCGATATAACGTGAATGTTTTTGAATTTTTGTAATACATAGATATACGTTATACTTATCGTTGATTTCGTTAGTTAATCGGCAATAAAATATTAGAATATTTTATACACTCTTGATGTTCTGGGGGGGGGGGGTCATGACCCCCATGACCCTCCCCCTGGATCCGCGCTTGATTGTCCTTAGCTTTTTTATTTGTTGTTTTGAATATTGATTCTAGTTTTAAAAAATCGGAAATTTGCATTTCAGTGACGCAATGAACATTGGCAGACCTCAACAAAATCTGAGACATTTTCAATATTTCCCATCTTTCTTGCTTTTTGTTCAATTTTGCCATGAATTCCGTCTACGGCCATACATGTGTGACCAGTCAATAAATATTTTAATGTTATTGATTGTAATGTATGAAATTAACATTCTCATTTTGAATTTTGTTGTTCTCAGATACTTCCTGATATTTCATATTAGGCTCGTTCACAATGTTTATCGTCGTCGCGTCCTTCAAATTTACTGAGCAAATATTTTTGTGTCCTTTTTTCCTCGTTGTCGCTAAAAATTTCGTCACTGAAACTTCCTTCATCAGAAATATTATTGTAATCTGGATCTGCTGTCATCATCACCATCTTCTGGATCAAACAGCATTTAATTGTTGTTTTACTACCTTTAACTGTCATTTCGTGAAAAAGTATGTTAATAGAAAAATAATAAAATCTACTTTGCCATCTTTTTATATTTGTCATGTTCCATTTATTTTTTGACGCAATTATAAAAGCCTTGTACATGTTATTGGAAATTTTAATGACTATTTTTTATTTGACATTGAAATATTTATTCTTGTTCTTAAATTTTTAAAAAAATTTCTAAGTGTCAAAATTCCATTTAGTAAAAAATAATGTTTTTTAATAGTTTTTATTGATGCATGATTATTTAAAAAAATACGTTATAAGTTTCCCAGAGAAATCAGGGTATAAAAGGCTAAACCGAATCTTTTCAGGTAAATCTGCGTAGAATTATTTTAATTACTTAATTATTAAAACGTAACCTCAAACACCAGTAATTCCACTGGCGAATAAAATAGGCAAATTGGTAGCTATTTATTAATAAATTCCTGATACTTACTTTATTATTTGCACTCTGGGCCATTTCAACCATGTTTTGTCCTCTTGATGCCATAGTTTTACATTAAAGAAACAAAACAGTTTACGCATTTATATTTCACAAGATCAATAAAACACTGTGTTAAAAAAGGTATTATTTCAATACACGTTGTATGACAGATGATCTGGGATGACACCTGCAGTGGCAAAACAATGTATTGTATAATACCTTGTTCTGCCATGTTTTTGTTTGATAATACACGTAAAATTGCAACAGTACTTAAGGGGCCTAGTCGGGAAAAAGCTTCGGATAGATGTGTCACTCTCTAGAAAGTTTTTATACATGCGCCGCTGAATAATTTTGCTTTTGACTATACCTTCACTGGACGTTTTATTCACCGACTTCATTGAGGTGCGATTCCCGATAGAGGTAACACTTCCTTGCTCCATTTGTAGTGACAAAGATACTTATTTCGAAAATTCTTTTTAACCAAATAGTACGGAATAAAAGTTTGAAACTTGCTGAGCATAATTATGAAGATTCATTCTAGACGACATGTACGAATATTACCTCGAATTTTACCGATTGATGTCATAATTCAGGAGCTAATCACGTCCAAATTTCACTTATATTTACAGTATAAATTTTCCCTACATAAAGTGAAAATTAATTAAAATAGATATACATGTATCCTCTAGTACACTTTCAACTACTGATCCTCCAAATTTGGTGTAATTTGACCAAACCGTATGGAAGAAATAAATTTTGAAAAATTACCTTACAAACACTGGTTCGATTAGCCCTCTTAACATTAGCAGTTTTTGCCTTTGTAAAACACATTAAAAAATCATGGTTACATTATTTTGCTTATGTAAAGTTACCGAAGATATGATAATAGACTGTTTGACCACGATCGTACATCTTGAACGGTAAATGATATGGCTCTGGCAGTAAATGCAATTGATAGAGCCTAAAAAGTCATATTTAATTATGGTGAAAAATGGCAATTGCAATATTTGTGAATACATTATTTTGCCATAGCAGGACATTATAGGGATAATTATATTCAGATTTGGTCCATATGTGAAATTTAGGTCCACGTGTATATACTTAGTACTTGATCGGGAGGTACAAATGCCAGACAGGTTTATGTCGTATTTCACATTCATATCATACGTGAATAAATTTTGAACATACATCAAATATCCACATGTACCTAATGCATATGTGTTGTACATGTATCGTATATGGAAGTGCTATGTGGGAAACATGGTGTTATATCTCGCATGCCACTATACCTAATTTTGTAAAATATTTTGTAATTTATATAGTTTAAAAAGTTTAGCCCAAAAAGTGATCCTTGTTATCATACATCCTGTAGTATTTTTTAAGTGGAAATGTGGAAATAAAGGTTTTCAAAATCAAACATGTTTAGATTAGGCCTTGTTTAAGGTAAAATCAGTCACAGCCAGTTGCAGAGATAGGTGCATCATATAAAACGAGAGTTGTGCTAACGATTCTTTTAGGTATTTTTGTTAGGTTTTGTAATTTAATCATATTATTAACGTGTATATTTATCTTTATTAGTGATCTACATGCTTGTTAATAAATAAATAATAATAAGTTATAATAAATAAGTCGAATAAATAAATAAGTATAAATAAAATATCACACACAACCAGAGTATTATTTGACTAGAGCATGGACTAGGTCTTAGCAAAAACTAAAGTAAATAATTGCACATACTTAATATCTTAGTAAATTGCTTAATTATTGTTATTAAAAAAATATCAAGAAATGTCAATTTTACATATTTAACAATTTGATCTATATAACAGTTAGTTACAACCTGGTATTGTACAAAGTTAGGTACATTAATTTTGCTGCTTTCATGGGATTGTTTAATGAGACCCTACACAGTGGATGGGAGGAATTAATATAAATTTACAATTAGCCGTCATTTATATTTATTTTTATTAAGATGCTTTTGTAAATTTATATTACCTAACTAAAGTGTTAATAGTTCTTTAATACATAGTCATAGTATTATAACAGGAGGAAGTTTTGCCAAGTTAATAAATTATTTACACATATGTACTTTAAAATTATTAAAGATTTTTACCAAAAAATGACTGTTAACAATTTAAATGAAACTAAACAAAAATAAAATTATTAACGTGCTAGTTAAGTAGTTATTTTACAAAATTATATTTTGATTTCATTCACCTAATATCAGCATTCATATACATTTCATTTTTCTTTTTAATTTAAGTAATTTTATTTCTGTAACTGGTTTCAATCTTTGTTATTTATATATTCCTTATCTACAATTAAATATGTCACTCGGATAATCTTATAATAAAAATATTCATATTGCCCTCTGATGGTGACAGTTTACAAAATTTATTTGTAGTTAAAAAAGACGTTTAGTTATTTTCTTGTGTTTAGTGTTCTGTAATGAGTATAGGTACCCGTTATGCCAAAATCCCCGATTTGACATGGAAAGACACTTATAAATGATTATCTTATCAGTAGAAAAGTTTGCATCTTCTATGCTTCTTTGTATAATAATTTGAAAAACTTAGCAGTAACTTCGTTAAAATTCTCGTGAGATTTCTGAAAAATGACACTAAAATATTACATTTCAAAATGTCTCCACTTAGAATGTACAATTTAAAGGTTTCAGAATTTTTAGAAGAGCTAAGAATCCAACGAAATACATAAGTACTATCTATTAACCACATATAGAAACAAGATAATCACGAAATGTTTTGTATAATTTAACAAGTGGTCAGTTCGATTGCTGTATTCTTTAACATGGCCCATCGATTGCAACATTTTTTAAGCTAATTTTCAAAAATAAATAGTACAGTTGCAAAAGTAACAAAAGTTGTATGCCATTTTTAACACCTCACAAAAGTTTTAACTAGATTGCGTCAAAACAAAAAAAAACTCTTCGAGTTTCTTTAAATAAAAATTATTGCACTTTTTTTTATAACCTCATCTAGGCAGTCAATTAACCGCTAAGGGGACTTTGACGATCTAATAGATGAGTGTGTTGGAGACATTGAAGACCTTGGACTTACAGATCGACTTGTGGACCTCCTTCGGGCGTAGTATGGGCTGCCACTACTGTAGCTACTTACTGACGATGGAGAAGAAGGCGATGGTCTTGTGTAAGGTATCGGCCTTTTCCTTGCACTGTTAGTAATGCACAGTTAGTTGGTTAGTAGGTTAGAATAGAAAATCCAAGCATATTAGTCTGTTGAAAATATTTCATATTCTATTAATTAATTTTGTAGCATTAGCTGTGTTTTTCCTCAAGTTTGCAAATATGATTAATACATTAATATTAACCTATTTTGTTTTCCTGCTAGATAGCCAAATCAGAAGTGGGATTAATATTAATGTTCTAATTTATAATTGGTAACGAATAAAACCAAACCTACGACACAAACAATCGACATTTCATTAGCGAGTTATATCTCAATAAAGTCATTAAAACTACTACATATTTTTATGGTATTTCAGTAAGCATAACCAAAATTTCAAAACGAGGCCTGCACTGAAGTAGGTACCTGGCCTAAAAATCAGTTTACTTCACTGAGCGATGTCAATAGGTAGTCAAGGATGATTTCTTTAATACTAATGTGATAACTATGGTTTTCTGTAATTTGTACTTACGATATTTGATAAATTGAACTCAAAGTATTTTGTGGTTTTTTAAATACAAAATATTAAATTTCACGATTGTAATAATAATTTGAAAAAACTGTTTGTTTCACTTATGAATCCTAATGTGTATCCCAATCCTGTTCATTATTATTAATTATTTAACAGAGTTTATCAAACCTGGCATAGCGCAAACATGTTTTTGTACTAAAATCTATTGCATAACAGTTTGAACTCATACTGAAAAAAAAAAAAAAAATGGATGTTAACCAAGACTATTGCAGTTTTATTTTGTTGGTAAAATATTGTACGTATAAAACGTGGTTAACTCAAAAACTGTATATTCCTTATGTTATTTGAAAAGTTGCTGTAAAGCCATGATCACTTATAATAAATTATGCAGGGCAGATATGAGCTTTACCACAATGTGCAATAATGGACATTACTTTGGAAAATTTTTTGGACAAAATAATATTTGTATTCAGTGTACTTGAAAATAAGAAGTACCTAAAATTTCAGAAAAATTCTTCATCCTGTGCAACTTGTACAAAATTACCTATTACACTAGATATTATTTTAATGAATCCAACATAGTTGTATAAAAGCTCCAGTTATTTCGCTAAGCAATATTATAACAACTTCAAAATTATTTATTATAGAATGTATTAATTTCATGAATCCAACATAAAAAATTTTGACGATTTCGCTAATCAGTATTCTAGCCTAACCTAAAAAATAAACCTCAAATATTAAGTCCATTCCTTTGCAAACAAAGTGTAACACTGAACTACACTCAATAACCCAGTCGTTTCTTTGCAAGAAAATAGGGGTGTATGCACTACACGTCTGTATTCCTTTGCACAGTGTCATATCCACTGGAGATGTTGAGAAAGTATCAATTCGTTACTATTGCTTATTTGATTACTTCATGGATACATCTACTCATATTCATACTAATAATCAATATTGAAATAAATTCATATATATTTACACGAAACGAGTTCCTTTATTGAGATTTGGAATTCGTAAACTGCAAACTTTCGAATAGTTGTCTTATTTGAATGAATTTATCCGTCTTTTTACATTTTTGAGCATAATTATCTACCTGCATAAGACTGTATATAAATAGTGTTCCTAGTATTTTCTACTTTTATATTTTATGTTTTTTATTTATAAAACATATATTTTATATCATTGAACAGCTCTTTGTATATGAATTATTTCTGAATGAAATGAACCGTCAGTTTGGTTTTACATACCTTCTTCCTGCACCTATAACTAGTAAAATGTATTTCTTAAATTTATATAAGTAATATCTGTTAAATATTAACAATAACTATTTCTTAAGAGCAATTGAGGTTAGATTACATTTGTATTATAAATTATAATATTACTCATACTACTGTAAACAGATTAGGTTGATTACTAATTACTATATATTTTAGAATCATTACTCATTAGTAATCAAAGTAATGAATACAAAGTACCGATTACTAAAACCGAAAGTAATCAGTACTTATGATTACTCAAATGTAATCATACTTGACATCTCTAATATCCACTAGTGTAGCTTATCTCCACTTCGTCAAAGGCAAATGTGAAATATACTGGACATGCGCAATAGAAAAAAATGAATTTATAAATAAATATTATGGTTGTTTTGTGTTTTAAATGTTAGGTTAATTTCTATTGTTGTTATTTGGTAAAATGAAAGGCCAAATTAAGTAAAATTGTTAATATTTTATGAACATAACCTGCAATGTACGCAATTTGACAAGTAATTAAGTAATAATACACTTTTCCATTCTGTTGCATTTAACATACTCATCTACACTGAATTATCAATTGATTTTTTCATGTAGTGTAAATTCCACTGCACTGAAAACAAAGGAAAGGACCTATTAGCGGAAAATTTTAATTTTGGTGGGAACGGTAAATTACCGGTAATGTCCTATTAGAATTGTGTTTTTGTATGTTTCACTTGGGCCCACCAATCGGCTATCTAGCAAAAATGTAAAAAAATGGTAATCAGGAACAAATTTCTTTCATTTCCTAGCAGCAAGGATTCAGCCAAAAGCAATATCTATTTTGTCTATGCTTCCTGCACCAATAAAGTTATAAAATAAAAATGAGTGATCTAAAATAAACGTAAACAATAAAACCATGCAACTTACCTGCCTAAAAAAACATAACACTACACTACTGCCATAACTCATAAAAAAACATAAGTAAGTAAACAATAAGTATTTATTGTGAACAACTACTTATATATGAAAAAAAATGTCTTAATGAATCTACAGCTTATGTATATATATATGATTACAACATAAATAAATACAATTATATAAACATTATGATATATACTGAAATCTCCAAATTTACTTGTGTCTGAAATTAAAAAAAGCAAATAAACAAAAATAAACATCGAAAGTGCCAGTACAACTAATTTTTTAAAAATGGTTTACCTTGTAATTCGCCTTCTGTCTAAAAAGCTAGGTGATCCATGTCTTCTAGGAATAGATGGAGACCGTGAACGAGATGTACTACTTGATGTAGTGGAACTACTAACCGAACTGGACCTACTATGCGAAGGAGATGCTGATCTTGACCTAGATGGTGAATGACTACTGCTTGATGATGATGAATTGCTTATTCGGCTGACCTTTGAACTAAAAAGAAGAAAAATCTGTAAATAGAATTAGGCGTATACAAATTTTGTCAGATAAATTAAGAGAAAATATACTTTTATTAATCACTAATCGTTATTGCAATAGTTAATTGTGTAATAATTGAGAAAGAATTTATCTGTAACTCACCTAGCACTGGAATGAGAAGAACTCCTCGACCTCGACTTTGACTTCCTACTTTTTAAATAGCTGCTCTTCGACTTAGACTTAGATTTGCCGGTACTTCCATTCCTCTCTATGTCAAATTCATCTTTACTAATCAGAGCCGCGGATTTTTCTGATTTGTCAATCTTCAAAGGCAAAACTTTAATATCAAAGAGATCTGGTTCGATATGCCTCCTCACGATTGGTTTCGGACTTGGCGGTCTTTCCTTTTTCCTTTCCAAACTCTCCTTCGCCTTAATAGCTAAATCAGATTTTAATAACCTTAACATTCTTAATTCTTTATCATCCACTTCCTCTTCCTTCTCATATTCGTTACCTGAAGGTTCTGCCTCACTGGATGAAGCTCTCAATCGAACAACAGGCAATTGTTTCTTTGATCTAGAGGATTTCTCGGTACACTCTTTCTTTTGCTTTACAATTTTTACATCCGGGGTACTAGATTTCGACTTGTGCCGCCTCGCAGGACTCCTATTTGATCTAATCTTAATTTCTGGAGTTAAAGATTTGTTTTTAGAACCTTCCTGTCTACTATTGCAACGACTAAGATTTCTTTCAGTACTTCTGTCTCTACTTATTTTTTTATTCTTTCTATCAACACTTCTTTCCCTGCTTCTTCGCCTATCGATGCTTTTGTCTCTACTTCTGTGAGAATCCTTTTCTCTGCTTCTTAATCTATCAGTGCTCTCGCCTCTACTTCTGTGAGAATCCTTACTTCCTGAAGTCATACCTTTTTTATTTGAAGGAGACTTTGATCTGCGATAAATGTCTTTGCCGTCTCTAAAATATTTAGAAGACCGTGATTTTTCTTCAAGTTCACCCTCGTATTTATCCTCTTTAGGACTGCTACTTTTATATCTATCAATTCTAGATGATTTTGCACTTAGCTCTGCAGCTCTGTCAGGATTCAGAAGAGCCAATATGGAATTCTTCAGAGCCTCCTCATTTTCTCGGTCTTTTCTAGGCGAACGACTTCTAGAATGACTCCTTCTTCTAGGCGAACGATCTTTTTTGGAGGTATAACTATTTCTATTTGGTGATCGATTTCTTCTTTTAGGGCTTTCTTTCCTAACAGGACTTAAAGATTTGCTTCGTCTTTCTTCATATCTGTGCCTATGTAATTTATCAGTTTTCTCGGGTGACCTTGATTTCCTTCTTCTGTCCTCGGGCGACCTAGACTTTCTTCTTCTATCCTCAGATGACCTTGAATGTTCTCTATTTTCAGTCGACCTAGATCTCTTTCTGCATTCTGGAGATCTTTCCATTACTTTATGTATTTTCTTCTCAACATATTTATCATGCCTTGATCTTCTCTCTGCTGAATGCGACTTTGACCTTCTTTTTTCAGGAGATCTAGACCTATCATCCCTGGCTTTTCTCTCATTGGATATTGATTTTTCTTTCCTATGTTTCTGTTTATAATCCAATGACTTAGATCTAGATTTTGACTTTTTATATTTTTCGAGCGATTTTGACTTGGTTTTCCTAGACTTTTCTTTGTAGTCTAATGATCGGGATTTAGACTTTCTGGATCTTGGTTTGAGATCTGGTGACCTGGATCTAGATTTTTTCTTCCTTTCCAAAGACCTAGAGCGGGATTTCTTTCTTTTTTCTACAGACCTTGACCTCTTTTTATCATTCACATACCTTTTAGATTTACTAAGTTCTTCATAATTTCTATCTTTAGAATATCTCACAGGTGATCTACTCCTGCGTATGTCATCCTTTTTGTGGTATTTTGAGGATGGAGATATCGACCTATCTCGCCTAGAATATTTTTCGTCTCTTTCTAGAGATGATGATCGCTTGTCTTTGACTGGGGAAGATGATTTATAAGATTTTTCTTTCTTAGACTCTTTCTTATCCTTTTTAGACCTGTCTCTTCGGTTTGAGTTTTTATGTGCCTTGTCCAATTTGGACTTTTTAGTGGGCTCTAGAGAACTAAAAAAAAAGTTTTTAAATAACATGTTTTTCTAAAATAATTATATTTACCTTTCTCTGGAGCTTTCTGAAGACGAATGTCTCTTCTTTTTGCCAAACTTTCGTTTCTGTAGAGAAATAGTTCAAATTAGAATCAACTCAGGAACAATTATGACAGACAAACATTGTGCTTAAAAATACTTAAGATTTTCTACAAAATTAATTTGAGCCTAATTTATTTTGTGTTTAGTATATATTAATGCATTCTATAAACAGTCTATATAAAATATTCATAATTTTAGACAGAAAAATATTTTTAAAAGTCTACATCTTTTAAGGGATGATGTAAGATCGATATATTTTAAAATTATGATCTGCTGGTGATCACTATTTTATAGTAGGTCATTTGAAGAAAAAAAAAACAGATGTTCGAAATAGGTCTGCGACACCAAATCTTTATGAATTTACTACACACATTTAAAATCAATGACATATATACATATTTCACGTGGATGCTCCTAAATAATAAAAATTCAATTTTTGAAGTTACAGCAATTTTCAATACACATGCCTTTTTTCAAATGACCTTTTAAAATGGATAATATATTTGAATTTCCCAGTTATTTTAATTTCGAAAAATATCAAATATCCAGTAAATTCATAATACTATTTAAATAAAAATCCGCTTGTTTAATTGTTTTTTACAAAAAATGGGAGGCATGCAGTCGAGTGCTATAGCCCTTTGGGGGCGGTACTTACTAGCGATGTCGAAAGCCCTTCAGGCTATCCTATGTAATGATGCGCAGGTTCAAAAAGAACAATTTTTACTTTCATCAACGAAAAGTTGCCAACATGCAGTAAAAATTAAACACAATTAACAAAAAAGTGAAATGGTTCATGTATGGAATATAAATACAGCAGTGTTTATCTCTATCTTATATCAACTAACATATATCTTATATCTCTTGTAGATTTCGTCCCATTAACTAAAGTCTGTTCACTTAAACTTTGAGTGATGGGTTGGACTTAGTGAGCCCAATTTACAATGGGCAAATTAGCCAGTGTATTGTAAATTGCTTATTTCCAGGCGTAATAAATATATCATTGTGGGTTACTTATTTATTACCAGGCATAAAAATATTTAAAGGCATTAGAATTAAGATAAATGTCTTTTAGGTTTATTGAATCAGTGGAAAAATATTTCAATAGGTACATACGTAAATTTATTTATAATAACAAGAAATGCCTTTTATTGGTTAGCAGTGGAAAGATAAAAAATAAAATTATTGACACATTTTCTTTAAAGTTTTAAATAAGAAACTAAAATGACTGGTTACATCGAAATGAGAATATCCTAATTTAATAAAAAATTTCGATTTATCTATAAGAAAGCCTTAAAAATGTCCGTTACTTTTTATTTTGTGTACTCATAAGAAATAATGTCAGAAAATAAAACAATTTTAAAGTTTATCTGCTTTAGAGCGGACCAAATTTTTTGCTACACAATTTTCATACTTCTGCTTTAAATAATGTTATGTTTCTCTCTATCTTAATATAAAGCAATATGCTGCATTTTGAACTGATCTGTGTAAAAAAGTGATTAAAATATACACCATATTATACTGCGTTCATTCATATGAGCACATAAAAAACTGTTTACCTGGGCTCGCGGAGCGACCTTTTGTCGACCGTCTATCTTAAATATAACATATTATTATTTTTAGGTAAAGTTAAGGGAATATATTGGTCATTAACAATTAGGTTTAATACTTACATATTAGTCGTCGAAAACACAATTTAATTTATATTAAAACACAATCTACAAACGTCCAACTATTACCGATGCCTATGAAATAAAATAAACAATGAAAATTGATTTAACCTCTATCGGAACTTTGCACTTGTGCATATCTGCCTGCCGTCTGCACCAATCATCTGCGCGCATTTTGTTCCCTATCCTGGCTAACGCTGCAAAGCTTATGTGAACAGACTTTAGTTTATAAATTCTCGAATCAAGAACCATTCCCAAAAGTAAATGGGGCAAAATCCACATGGCTATACTTTTGTATTGATATTAATCTAAATCTGTCAATGGACTAAAACCGTGAAATCTTTAAAAACCATTTGTAATAAAAAAAAGTGTGATTTAATATAATTATTTTTTTCCATGAATCAAACTCATGTTAACTGTAAAAGAGGGAGGGTGGAGAGAGATAGAGAGAGAGTACTTAGCTTTTTTACCTAAGATTATATTTTCAAAGATTCGAGGAATTCCAAAGTCTAAAAAATGTCGGGAATTGTGAAGAAATTGATGAACTGCAATCTTAGATCTAGACTGAAAATAAAAACAAGGGTATAGTATGACAATTTTCCGACGCGATCCGAATTGGTTGGAATCAGTCTTCTCCGATTCGAATAAACATGCTTCCTCGTTAACGATTCCAGGCATACTCTCATCAAGGCATTTACTCATTTTCTGTACCGGATATTTAATATGTCTAAACTCATTGTTTATACTTTGGAAAATAAAAGTATTTATTGTTATTATTAAAGGCAACTATGATTTGTGGAAAAAAATATTAATTTAAAGGCAAGATACATAAATCACGCAATTTTTGATTTTTGGTTATAAACTGTGCCAGATTATTTGTGGCAAAAATGTTATATCAAAAAAAAAAAGTTCATCTAAATATGAATTAACAATATTTTTGTGTAAAATAAAGATATAATAATTATGTTCTACAAAATGCTAAATAAACCTTAAAAAGCAAACTATTAATAAAAGAACAAAAAAAAAACATTTTAAGACCAGTTAAGTATGATAGGTCATTCCGAGTATGTAGCAAAAATACCTTTCTCCTCCCACAAAAAAACTAACCTCCTTTTTTTTATTTCTCTTCTTCCTCATCTCATCATCGCTACTGGACTCCTCGTTTTCGGAACTTGAGCCCGAATCTGCAGATGATTCCTCCTTTCTTGGTTTCCTCTTCTTCTTTTTGTCTTTTAACTTACCGGACCTATATAAAAAAAAGTAAATAATTGAACGGTTGGTTAAAAATTAATTGAAACTCGTATACAAATACAAAATTATTTTGAAAACATACAAACTCGGCTTTTAGTCTGTTTAAATTATATCTTACGAAAATGGTTTTGACAGAGAAAAGATGTTTTTTATGAAATTACTTGTCCAAAGCGGGTAATGAAAAGGGTACATTTTAAATTAAAATAAACATCAGAATTCACTTTTTTGTCACTGATTAACAGCGCGTTAAAATGTCCATATTGGCCTGAAATTACTGTTAGTACAAACTAAATGTGTCATATACAACAATTTTTTTTATCTAACGTAAATATTGTAAGTGCAAACTAGAAATAGCACAGCAAAAGTAAATCTACTCCTACAATTGTTCTGATTTATGTCAAGCTTCCTGATGGGTAAAATGTTTAGAGATTTGGGCTAGTGTACAAATAATTTGGTGTTTGTCACATTTAAATTTAAGTAACAAAAAAGAAAAGTCGACTTCTTTAATTATACTGCCACTAGATTTGTTTATGACGAATTCCGCTTTAATTTTGTAGCCGATACAACGAAGGACACTTGCTCCAAACAAATCGGAAGAATATGTGGCATTTCCTTCATTCTTACCAAGTTGTGAAAACCATCAAATTATCTATACACTGTAGGTACAAATTATCCTGAGGTGCAATACGAATAATTGCTTGTCAAGTGAGAAAAAATATATCTATCATTTACGCACATTGCGAATGTTATTCATCTATCGAGGATAAATGGTGCAAATTCTAAATAGTTCATATGGGCAGGCAGTGCAAGCACTGACAAACTGCCCAGATAATTTTCACGAATTTTACACGTTGTTTTGTATCCAAGATTCCTGTTTCTGTTGAAATTTGCGAAAAAAAAAATTACCAAAATTGTGTGCTCACCAAGTTATTTTTTAGATAATCTGTACAATATTTTCAAAACATTTTTTTTTTTCAGAATCAGGTGGACGATACAGACCTATTTAAAATTTTAGCAAACAAATTTTGATTTTTTAAAAAATTACATCTTTTTGAAATTTGCATTGAAAAAAGAATCTAAAATAAAATTTCAAAACGGTTGCAGATGTTCTGTAAATATTCTACAAATTGTTTAAAAAATAACCTGGGAAGGCACACAATTTTTTCAACTTTTGTAAGTATGTACTTTGTATTTTGATCACTAGAAAAGTGCAAAAAAATTATGTGAATGTTAATTTAGCTATTTTATAAACATTATTTAGCATTGTAATCGATCAGTTTTCATTATAGGAGCTACCTATCCATATATTAATAAAAAATATTCATTATATGACAAAAGCCAGGAAGGCCAAGGTTGTCTTCCTTGGCGACGCCCATGTTTTTGACATAGAATCGCTATCTTAAAAACGGTGAATTTGATGGCAAAATTAACCGGAATGTAATTAAATATTAGAGAAATTGCTAAAAAAAAGACTATAATATATTCAGTTTTTAGTTTCCCTCAGGTTGACAAGTGATTCATCCTCAGTAAAAATGTTGTCGTCAATAATCTACAGTCTATTTATTATTGAAGAATAATGATAAATACCTTGGGCCCACACTAATTCTATCGGATTAAGTTTGCAATGATACGTTGTTACTATAACTAATAGTTCTTCCTTCACCACGTACAATTTTTTATTTTTGATTGGTCCATTACAACTGAGCTAAGCGGAATAAGTTCCAACATTTGTGCCAAATAATCCTCAGAAACAACTGCATTCATATCTTCGTGATAGTCATCATTTCTACAAAACTATCAACACTACCAATATGAGATAATTAATTCCCCGATAGTGATTTGATTTTATTCCTATGGACAAACAGCTTTTTTATTGTTTTTATGCTGCCACATCTTTCTTCATTTAGCCTTGTTTCATCCAAATAATAAAAAAAAAATATTTTCACTGCAAAACTGTGGTTGATCTTGACTGGCTTTCTTCTGGAACAAATAATTTCTTCTTGTTCGATTAAAAGTGATTTTCTGTTTTTCTTTTCCCAGCTAAAATCCATTTCTAGCAGGATTTTCATTACTTTCTACTTATTTGAAGATCATCTTCTTTAAATGCACATAGATGGGTATTTCTCTGTTGAAACAGAACCAATGAACTGTTCTTCTGATGGAATTTCTCTTATCTTCATCTATAATTATATTTTTTCTTCTCGAGATAGTTTTGGTGATTTAACACTCCACTTTTCGAGGACTCGACCGATACATCGGTATCGGCATCAGCTCCGATATTTCAAAATTTTAAACATTTAAAGTACTCGTAGATAAATGAAAAAGTCACAAAATTCTCCTAATTTATACTGGATATGAGAATAATGATATCATGAAAAATTTTCTTCAGTTACAGTATTATTAAATTATTGACAAAATCCCTAATTGGAATGAAATGATTAACCAATGAGTGTCTGCGTTTACGGGATCTTTAACAAAGAAACAGGATAATCAACAAGATATAACACAATATCTAAAGAGAGTTCTCAATGTGGTAATAGTTTTGAAGTTTAATGTGATTCACATACATTATTTTCTTCTTAAATCCAAATTATTGCTAATATATATATTTAGAATATAAGTTGCTCATGTTATGTGTTAGATTTTTAGACAAAATTGAAAAACGACTCTGCCGAATTTTGTCCTTTTGGTTTATATTGAGTTATTACATTTGTGATGTCTTCTCTTTGAATTATAATTAAATTAGTCCAAATGTAATGTAATAGCGATTATAACCAATAAATGTGTATTATTGTGTATTATACAGTGTGGAAATTAAGTAACGCATAAATTCAGTAATTCCATTGATATTAATTTTTTGGAAAAAAGTCTCGAAGGGGTATAGCGATTTTAACTTCAGCAAATATTTTCAGTCTATTTTCAGTTTTTTATCTCATTTATTTTTTTAAGTTATGACGTCATCGACTTTTTTTTAAATGACAACCTATATTTTTTTATTATTGATTTTGGTAGTAGTTTTTATTCCGGTTCTGACCGTATAAAATTTTCAATTTGTTGTATTTGAAAAAAATCGAGAAAAACAGTCTTAAAGTTCAAATAACAAAAATTCATTAAATTGGGCAAATTTATCTAGTTGCCTAAGTTTGACGGAAAGTTATCGACGGCACATTCGTTTCTATTTTGAAATTATACAAATAGTTGAAAAATCGAACTAATGTGATACACCGGCAACTAGATAAATTTTCCCAATTTAATGAATTTTTGTTATTTGAACTTTAAAACTGTTTTCCTCGATTTTTTTTCAAATAATAACATATTGAAAATTTTATACGGTCGGAACCGGAATAAAAACTACTACCAAAATCAATAATAAAAAATTTAGGTTGTCATTTAAAAAAAAGTCGATGACGTCATAATTTAAAAAATAAATGACATAAGAAACTGAAAATAGACTGAAAATATTTGCCGAAGTTAAAATCGCTATACCCCTTCGAGATTTTTTCCAAAAAAATTAATATCAACGGAATTACTGAATTTATGCGTTACTTAATTTCCACACTGTACAATCATAATTTAATATTCACAATATAATAACAAAAAAAGTTTAATTCTAACTTATTTTTCATACATTTTCATGGCATTAATAATTACAGAAGACAATTTGAAAATAAAAGGTACACCCATGAAATTGAATGTCATAAATGATTTATTACTTTTTTCTCAATAAGAACCAGACTATAACGAACATTCACACTGAATTGCTTAAATAAATATCATATTTTAGGGTCACATGGGTCAAGTACAATGCCATTTTTAAGTTATAAACACAGAATTATCGTTTATTAATTAATCCATAAATGGACATGCCATTTCATACTTTTTACAAAGGCCGTAAGTGTTAGAACATTTAGGGCTAGTTTTTTAGGGCAATAATTCTAGATACAATTTATTTAAACCAGACTTAAGTTAAGCCTGCACTGAAAGTTTAGTTCCTGCTTTTACGCGACTACGAACGAACGAGTTGCAAGATATAAGATGTAAAATGTAAGATGTAAAAGAGTTGCCTCTGGTTTACTTGTAACGTTGCCATTTAAAAGATCCATGTCTAATGAATCGGTACACATCCTGTATATATACTTCACTTGGTCAGAATACTTGCTTTTAATTAAGTTTCCCAGCGTGTAAAAATAAAGGCGGCTCCATATATGCGGTATTTGCCGAATGCCGAACATTCGCGTGACAGTTGCCATATTCCAAATGTACGAATATACTACACATATACGTATATTCAGCGACAATCGGATCGGGAACAGCAAATATTTATGCCGCGACGTGCAGTACTGATGTCACAGCGAGAAAACAACAGTTAAAAAATTAAATGGATCAAACTGCAGTTGCTGCATATGCTTATATGACTTGCGCCTACTTAAAAATATTTAACTATTACAGGATTTATCAAAAACGTTTGGACGAATGTGTGTATGAAATAAAAACATAAATTTTAATTCGTCATTTGGCGAATATTTTTCCGTTAAGCGTGTGCGTTACCGACAAGAAATGGAAAACATTCAATATTTGGCAAATAGCGGTTATGGTTCATCCGCAGATATTCGTCGAATGTCAAATATTTGTTATTCGGCATTTGGTGAATACCGCATGGAGTATACAACTGATGCGTTTCAAATTGGGATATACAGATTTGAGGGAACGGCCCACTTGAGGCATGGCTACAAACATTAAAACTTGATCTTCAAAAATTAAAATTTGTTTAATGTACTAGCTGTCAGATTGCTTGGCGAGTAGTTGAGGTCTGTCCTCTGTCTATTCATAGCCCCTATCTAACCCCTGCCCGACGCACAGAAATGGCAGCGCGATTTGGTAACTCTCATTGGAATACTCATGCACGATGTAATAGGATCTAAGCTCTAAGTGCTGCTAACATCTGATTTTTTTGATAAAAATAATCGGGATTCTTAACTTTTAAAAACAAAAAAATACAATTATTACGACTATTATTATTATACATATGCAAGGATACTTGCGTCAAAATGTTGTCACTGGTCAAGATAAAACAATTAGGTAATCCTGAAGGTATATTTAGTAAAACCTTTCTTGTGACGAATAAAATATACCATTTTTGTTCAAGATATCAAAGATTTTAGCATCGCTGATCCCTCTCAGCGATTTTTAACGGTACCCCGCGATCGAAGAGTACAGTATTAACTATTTCAAGAGCACATTCTGAATACATCTGCATGTTTTGCTCGTGACAGAATTTTTTTTTGTAAAACAAATTAAAACAAACCCCAGATCCAAAGCCGGTGCTGCACGGGCGAGGGTTACACTGAAGAAAAACCACTTCCTTCAACTTTGTCAGGATCGAGGCGGAATGTGAACTCGGAAGACAGTAAAACCAGCAACGTTTGCATTCAACACTCTAGCCCACTGCGCTATCGACCTTGGTTCTAAGTAAATGCCTATTTTGAAATGTATTTTCATTATTACTATTCACTATTATTCAGTACGCATGCGCAATTGACACTTTTGTAAAAACAAGACCCGAAATACATTCAAAAAAATGTATACGTCCAAAGAAAAATTCCTGTAACTAACATTTTCTATTAAAACAATTAATAACAACGTACACGCTGGGGAATATACCGTATGAAACCGCCAAATGTAGCCCAATGTTAACAAAGACCGACTGACAGATGCAATTGCAATGCGGCCCAACTGAGCATGTTTTAATTTTTTTTATCCTATTTATCCTATTCAGCCACCACCAGGCCGTTGGCCTTTACACAGGGGTATATACTACGGAAGGAACAATATAAGATTAGAAAAAGTCCTTGAAGGAAAACTGAAACTTGCATAAATTACCGCGAATAATGACAATAATTTTTTTACATTCGTTTACACTGTAACTATGTAATACCACAAATCTTTTTCAGGAAATAATCTAAAGAAACCTTATTTATTTCTACCAAAACCCAGTGGAAAAACCCACACGTCCCCGGTTGAAGCAATACGATCAAATAGGCGAAAAATTTTTGATTCCCCAACAGAAACCAAAAAAGCTCCAACTGTCCTAGAAAGGAATGACAACAAAACATTTAGAAATTTCGGTATTAACTTGACAAAAAACCTCAACGGAACGTAAATATTCCTAACCAGAAAGAGGATCAACCCAATTCCCAAATTTACCTAAATCAAGGAAAAGCCACAAAATCCTGAAAGACTCTAACGCCAAACCAAATCCACAAAATTTTAAAAAAATTTTGAAAAGTCAGATATTGGAAAACGAAAATTTTGTTATTTTCGGAAAATAGAAGTTAAAGGAAATCAATATTAATTAATAACGACCTCCTAATAAATAAAAAATTTTAAAGAAAGATTGAAAACAAATTAAAAAAATCAATATAAGAGCTACCGAAAAAATATTTAAGACCACATTAAAAAATTGACATAAAAAAAAAGATTTTATAAAAATTAAACTAACCGCACGCAAGCAAATTTGGGTCTCATTTCAAAAGGTCTACACTCGCGACAATTAAGTAAAGGCTGCCCATTTCAATACACTACAGAGGATGGAGCAAAAACTACAAATTAACCCTACTTCAACATTACTAGCAATTTTATCAATAATCATCTCTTACTACATCATTTTTTTTTAGTTATAAAACTCGGGAAGGCTGTCCTTCAGCCAGATATTTTTTCATGAATTTATTGCAAAATTTGATCATCATTTACTTAAAATTACCTGAATAAAATTACTTGCTTCCATCTTACAAAATAAAAACTTAAATCATTTTATGTCTTAGTCCAATGCCCGGTGTTTCGAAATTCCGAAAAATTTGCTTTGTTCGTATGTTTTCAAATAAAAATGGTTAATGAAAAAACAGTGTCTTTACTGTAACAAAAAAGTTTAGTGAAATTCTAATGCTTGAACGCACCTTCACATTCCAAACTTGGATGGGCTAAACATAGGCAAGAGCACAAAATAATAATTGACGAGATTTATATATCGGAACCATACCATTACCTGCATTTTGAGCCTTCGTTACACGTACGGCAAAAAAATATACCACCATTAAATTAGTATCGGGGTTAATAATATATAGAGGGTACGTTTATTGAGACAAATTTGAACAACAAAGTTTTCACCCTACTTTGAATGATCTTTTGCAATATTATTAAAACTACATTACACAAAACAAAATCAGGTAGGATTACAGTTTTTTTTTTAGTTAGTATTTGAGGCATAAACTATAACTTAACACAGTTTTGGTTTTGCATTAGGTAGTATCAAAGTAAATATTTCAGAAAAGTGTCAAGTACCTGTCTTTCTTTCTGTTCTTTTTCTTCTTTTTCTTTTTGGGCTCTTCACTAGACGAACTGTAACCAAAACAATTTCATTAATAAAAAAATACACCAGTTGTCATAAAATTATGTACAGGGTAGAACCCCATTTAACTTCGTTATTTTTGCAGTTAAGTAAAAAAAAAGTCCAAAAATAAAAGTTAGATATAATTGCACGTGTTTTCCAAAAATCATGCCAAAAAGACAATTGAAAGTCGCATTCCAAAGATAAGAACTAAATTTTTGTTTTTTAAATGAAATACCCTGTATATTTTTATACCATCTGAAAGGTCTCTATCAATTTTTTAATGATATGCAACACAAAGTTTTTATATTAAAAACACTACAAGATATTAATTTTTATATTTTATTACCATTCAGTCATAGTAGGTCGAGAAATATAAAGATCATTGAAATTTTTAATTTTATTTAAAAATCACAATGGAATGCGAAGTTTCTTTGTGTCTGAAAAACTCATGATAGACATTATTTCAGAAATAAAAAGATTCATTCATTATATGTATGTTAACTTAGAAGACTCAAATTGGGTTTTAAACATATCTGGTTGAATGTATTTATTTACAATAAAACTTTAAGTGGCACGGCCTTAAATTGCACTTCAGGTTTGAATTGGATGCTTGTAAATCGCAAATATGATGCTGTTATGTTAAATAATTTTAATTATTTAATCAAACCGAATTTGCACACATGTAATATTAAAAAATCTCAACAGATCGGCTTCTAACTCATTATAAATAAATTTTATCTCGGCACATCACAATCGTTAGTAAATTGTACCTGTAGAGAATTGGTTGTAAATATACTTTTAGTTGGCAATTTATACTGCTGCTGGCACGAAATTTTTGCTGCTTTTTCGCACTTTTCAGTTCGCCGCATGACGCATTTGATAGAAACTTATAATAAATAACATAACCCATATCTGTTTTTGCAATCATTTTGAATCATTCCCAAAAAAATAGTTTTAGAAGATGGAGCAAATTATTTCTATCTTTATGCAAACTAGATAATGCCACCACAAAATGTTGTTATATTCACAAATACATTTATTATTCAAATGGTTTTAAACGACATTTTATATTTGAACTGCGTACGATCAGGTTAAAATCTACGGACAATCCGAGAATAATTCTTCAAATCGGTTAGAAACTAATAATCAGTTGACTTGCCGGAAGTAGTCAGAATCCCCGATTAGTGTCTGCCGGAACGCCAATTTCGATTTGCGCATATCGAGGACAGTTTGAAGCCGTTTCTGACTGCTGCTGGAACAGACCTATTACTGAAGAATGTCGGTATAATATTTAGAGTGGAACAAAGTGAACAAAAAAAATGCTAAAATTATAAAAATGGTTCCAAATGACCTTCTCGCCTTTCTCTACAAAGCCGATATCGTTTTTCCAAATTATTTTCTACCATATTGTTTTTATTAATATGATGAACCACATCTATTACTTCTGTCTTAATTTCACCAATACTCTGTTCGACCGATAAGGTAAACTAGACAAAAAACTAAAAATCTCAGAAAATCACAATTCAAAATGCCTTATCTAAAACTTTAAGAGTAATACTTTATTTTGAAAGACACGGTATTTTTTTTCTACCTATAGAATCGAGGAAGTTATTTTGGACACAATCAGTTATTTTAATAATGGTTATCAAAAAAATGATTAAAAATAGGTTATTCTCTCAAATTGCAAGTTATTGATGTAGTTATTACTACAAAGTCTGCTGATAAAGAATTTCCTGTAAAATAAAAATTTTGGAGACTAGTTCTGCTCCAAATTTTCTAAAATTTGCACACCTAATTAATTTTTTTGCAAATATTAATGTGATTTTATTGACGATGAAAAATACGACAAATAAGATCTCTGTAATTTTTTAGTATACCTATTTGTAAATGAATTGACAACAAATCTCTGCAAATCACTCACCTATCTCTATGTTTCCTTTTTTCTTTTTCACAGTTTTATCTTTTTCCCACTAACGCCGGCGGTTCTGGACTCGGCGTGTGAACTAACTGATAACGCGCGGCATGCACTTTTTCCTGCTCCTTCGCCTTTTCCCGTTCGATCGCCTTTTGTTTTTCTTTCTCTTGTATAGCCACGCTCTTCGCTAGTTTCTCTTTGGCCTGTCTGTCTGGATCAAAACTGCTGCCGTCGACGAAATACTCGGAAATTCCAAACGCCTCTCGGAGCCGAGCGTTCTTCTCTTGTTGCGCCTCAGCCACCTGATGGGTCTCTGTAACACTGTAACAAAAAAAGCCATGAAGAAAGCCTCATCAGAAACAAGAGGGGTCGACTTCCTTTGAGAGTCCATCGTTATTGTTACATCCATTTTACATAATAAAAGGCAAGGTGTTTATATCCTGTTGTGGTACATAAATTCAATTGATACAATCGAATCCAAAGACACTATCTACCAAATAAATTTAACAGGTGTTGAAAACGTCAGTCCCGGATGTTAATTTTGAGTGTCACTAAAAATATTGCTTAATAATAATAAAAAGATTAAATTCTTTTGGTAAGTGGCAACTTGGGTGGGTAGGGAACACAAAAATTCCATTTCCGGTCAAACCGGAAGTGATATGAAAAAACTGAATATACAGAATTTGTTCAAGTAATACCCTATGACAAAAAATGTAATAATCTGCCATTTTGATTTAAAAAGATCAGTTTAACGGCCATAGCTTTTTTATTTGATATTCAATTGTTTCTTTCTTGACGGCATCGGATTCCTCGGATGAAACTGCATTAGTTTTTCAACTACGAAATTGTCTTGAAAATTACGGAGAAAATCGCAAGTGAAATCTTAGCTGGGATACCCTGTATATTATGTCCCAGGATAGATGTAACAAGAGGTGTAATGGAAAGCAAATTGTCGAATTTTGGAATGACACTTGGGGATTCGATCCTGCTTGATGTAAAATTAAGATGTGTCAACAATGAGTTAATCGGTGTTATACAGGGTGTTTTATAAGTCAATTTATAGAAATTGGTAATAATGAACTACTTTTATTTTGCAAGATATGAAAAAATTTCCAACAAAAAAGTTATTCAGAATGCAATTAATTGGTGCCTCCTTATTAAATGTCAGAAAAATAAATTGAATTTGCTGGAACTGCCCCTTTTTTCAATAAATTAGTATATTATTTTGAATTTTTAAAAATCATTTTTACACGTTGTGAGTGCTCTAAAATCATAAATATCTTTTTTGAAAAAATTAGTATGATGAATAAGTTTTATTCCTAACATCTTATCTTATTTTTATTTTCAACAAAAAACTGACTACTAGTGAAAAAAGTGATAGTTCCACCAAAGTAAATTTATATTCCTAAAATTTGGTAAGTAGGCCCAAATTGCATTCTAAACAACTTTTTTTGATGGAATTTTTTTCATATATTAGAAAGTTATTACAAAGGAAGGAAAGCCGACTTTATTTAAAGAAACTTCAAATAAAGTATCCTGTATGACAATTAGGACTTGTACATGAAATTCACCGATTGTAACTTTTGTACTCGTTTTGCATAACATGAATATGGAAGAACAATTAAAAGTAGCTATCTTTTCGAGACACTACTTCTCGAAGGAGAATAACATCATAGACATTTTTTTATCTTTTTCTTGTATCATTATTTTATGAAACTGAAGAATAGCCACACAAAACAAAGCAACAAAACAAGTCGAGTGAGTAAGTTTTCAAACCAATATACTGTTACGTGTTTGCTATCCACACAAACACCTCTACTCGTAGATTTTGATTGAAAGTCCAGGTAACACTTACTCACTACTTTATTTACTAATTAACAATTAATAACAATAGATTAATTAATTTTAACTATAATTACACTTGAACACTTATAGTCCTTTCTAATTTCTTACTCCTTCACTTAGATTAATCTTCCCAGTGTTCTTATTTATACATCCATTCACGATCTAGAGCAGTCAGAATATTTGGGTTATACTTCGTCTCATTAACCAGTCTACACAGTCAGTGGGTAACACGCCCTCTTGCCTGAACGTCCCGATAGGAATTATTTTCCCTGAACTTGCTAGTCCTTATATGCACCACCTTCATTTGGATTTTGACTTTTGAATTCTATAACAACGTTTTAATTACAAGTGTAAGGACCTTAGGGGATTGATTTTTTTTTTTGTACTTATATACCAAACCAACCTCCCACTGGTACCCTCCGAATTACTTAAGACAAACGACCTTCATACGGTCACTTGATGGTGGACTGGGTTATATTTTATTTTTATTTGTCCCTTGGCTTCATTGGTGGACACCTCACATTTGGATTTTACATAAAACTTCTCTTACTTTATTTTTTTATTAATTATTTATTTAATAATTTTATACTCGGAAATTCCTTTTCTACTTTCCCCTCTTTCCTCCTTTTTTTCATTCCCATTTTTTTTCCTTTGTTCCTTTTTCTTTCCATTGAGAATAGAACAGTTTTATTTACTGCTTCCCTAACTTTTCTTGGAACATCAACTTAAGTCTTATTATTTTACTTTTTTTTCTTCTTATGTTATTACTTTTTGGAAAGGCCAATTTATATTCTAAGTCATTTTTGTTCTACTGACCCTCTGGATACTTCTAGCTATTACGTCCTCCTGTCTCCCTTTTTTTTTTTTATTGATTATATATTCCTTTTTTTCTCTTTTTTTTTTTTTTGATTTTTTTTTATATTTTAAATAAAATTTTTTTTTTTCTTCCTCTTATTTTTTTTATATATTTTTATTATTTATTTTAAGAATTGTACTTTTCTTACTTATTATACTATTTTAATTTTTTTATTTAATAATTTTTTTTTTTTTTTTTTTTAAGTTTTCTTTATTTTTTCCTTTTTTTTTGATTCTTTTTTTTTACTATCTGCAGACGAGTCTTTCCTCCTTCTCTTTTTTTTCGCATCTCCTTCCTTCCTGCTTTTCTTCTTTTCTCCTCTTTCTTTTTTTTTTTGCTTTTTCTTCTTTTGTGGTTTTCCCTCCATTTTGTTTTTTTTGTTTACATATGGTACAATACTTTTAACAAATTATAAGTTAGATTTCTCTCTGTCGTTAGTTTTGACACCCGGCCACTCTGGTATGGAAGGTAACGAAATAGCCGACACCTTGGCCAGAGAAGGAGCGGGATCACGAATCATCGGACCAGAACCGATACTTGGCATATCTTCAAGTACTGTTAAGATGGCTATCTCAACTTGGGCTGAAAGGAAAACTCTCCAGTATTGGCAAGAGTTACCAGGATTAGTTCATTTAAAGGCGTTTATAAAATACTCTTTGAAATCAAGAGCTAAGACACTTTTAGAGTATGGGTATTTAAACTATCATCTGCATAAACTCGGCCAAACGGAATACACCGAGTGCCGTCTATGCCTGGAAGATGATGAAAAGGCAGACCACATCCTATGTACCTGTCCCGCTGTGGAGAGGAACCGACTCTCAATATTTGGCAAAGGGCAACTACTGCCAGAGGATCTGGACACATTCTCACCTAATAAAGTTATCAGTTTCGTTAAGAGACTGAACTTACTGGGTGAAATATAACTAAGTGTGAGCCACAATAGACCTACTGAAGGCCGCAGTGGAGGGTCCACAGGGACCCACTTACAAGAAACCTAACCTAGTTTTGACATTAAATTGGCAGAAAATTTTTTGTCAAAATTAACGTGCTTTAAATAAAAAAGTGTCCCTGCCTGTATTTAAATTAAACAGAGGTAGCTTGTATTTTAATAAAAGCAAATATTTTAGGATATATTAAAAGCGCATGCGTATATGTCCAATAAAGGAACATTTTATTAAAGAATCAGTACAATAGAGATTGTAATAACTCTACTGAAAATAAAGGTGGTTTATTAGTGACGATTTTTATAAATTTACCTATAAAACACCCTGTATAACACCGATTTACCTCACTTTTAATATATCATAGTTTCCCCCCGCCTTCCACATCTCAGCACAATAGACCATTATTGATGTATTTTGATTGGTTGACAAGACGTCGCTCGACTGAGTGATGACTGATGAGATCAGGGTCGGAATTAATTTGGGAGTGCCGAATCGTATAACATAATTAATCGAATTTAATATTGGCATGAAGTATGCGCGCTAATGTTATTAGTTTATAACATGTATTTCATTGATTTCACTGTGTACCTTACCCTACAAAAACCATTAAAATGTATGTCATTTCCCCGCAAGGAAAATTATGTTAAATACATTTACGATAAGTAACTTTTGAACAATTATTTTCGTCCACGATCTCTACACTCAGTCGGTTGACGTCTTTTATCCAATGAGAACGCTGCATTACTGCATGGTGCCGAGATGTGTGACGAAATTAAAACATGCTTCCCGAAGTACCATTTCAAAATTCTAAATTTTTTCTCCATTACACTCTTGTAACATCTGTCCTAGGACACAGTGTATATGCCAATTGGTCTGATACAAGCAGTCAAACATTTGCATTTCTAACATCAATATGACACAATGCATTTACCACTATTTCCTCAACTATTCACGCATTGATTTGCAACACCCGTTTATTATATATTAAGTGAATGTGTAAGTACTCTGAATAGCACATAAAATACACAAAATAACATTAATGATTTTATGTTCCTTAAAATGTATGGCTGATTTTTCGCGTCCTCCATGATATTTTCGACATCTACGCACTAAAACGTTTGTAGATAAGCTAAATCTGAATAGGGAATAGCGTTTCGATCTCGCTGCGCACGCACAGCTCCTATGGAAAGTCATACAGAAAGGAAGGCCAGTCCCGGGAATCACGGAAATTGTATGGTGTCTATTTATTATACATACTTTAAACAAATTTATATAGTTTTGCTTGAAATGGTCATAACGTTTTTTTTTTTGTAAAAAAAATATATTAAAATTGTTAAATATCAACTATGTAATTTTTTGATCCTTCTTATCCAACTCCCCCTAATAAAATCTACCGTAGCAAAAAGATATTTACATTTTCATTAAAAGTATCCTTAAGAAACAAAACAACATAATTATAGTACCTAGGTATTTTTTTCCGCACTTTATGGACATCCCCCGTATGTTAGATTCCCAAAAATACATATACATATTTTTTGAAATTCAGGTTATTACTGATTAAAATCAATAAGAAGCCTAAGTCTCCAATCAGTAAAGATTTCCACACATTTTATTTTATTTTCTAGAAAAAAAGAAATTAAATATTTTTTTTTCTAATATCATCCTAGTACACTTACTTTTCGTTTGCATCTTGCACGTAATTGTAACACACCATTTTTTATAACGGAGATGACAACAGTTAAGTTTTAGATCACTTTAACAACATTTTACTTTTGACGGACTTGTTTGTATCCCGACACCCGTAATATAACACAAGGTAATAAAATAAGAATAGCTTACGCACTTAATTTTTTTTATGGTAATAAAACACTAATTTTGAAATAAACAGGCACTCTGATATTCGTGACATTTACTAGTTGTTAAGTCATTTAAATATTACTATAAGTTGTAAGTTTTTGTTTCGTGTGAGACCACTTTTTTTATAGTGCGGGGTGAAGTTCTCTCCCTCTCCGGCACTCGAATAAAATCAATATTATTCCCCTAGACGCTAGGTAAGTCACGGGGGCAAGCTATGGCCTCTAATCATTACAGGGCAGTGCGTAGAAACAATATAAATATGAGGTCATTTTAGATCTGTACAATATAATAAAATAAATAAGTATACAGCGTGTTTCACCTAAAGTTACCCAGACCGACTATTGGAAAACTAAAAACATTGAATTTGTATTAACGCCAGTGAATAAATACTCTTAGCGATTACATTGATGTTTAAACTTCATTAACGATTAAGGCATTCGTGTCGTGACACCTGGAAAACATATTTTGATAAATATATAATATTCCATGACTTTCCTGGTATGCTCGCCGAGCGACAAAGTAAAAAAAGGAAGCGCAAAGTTGCACTTTTCGCTCGGTTGTAGAAAAAATATATTTATAAGCATTTAACAAAATTTCTAAGATAAAATCCTTCCATAGTTTCAATATTTAAGGTACTAACTATTATATTTTTCCGGAATTTAGACACGCTTATACGTAACAAATCGGGCATAGATTAATTATTTGGGTCAAAAAACCACATCAAAACATATATTAATGTATCAATCACCACAATTATACCGAGTTACTACTTAAGCAGGAATAAATTACATAACATGATGCAAATCAGAGGAAAAAATAGCCTAAAAAATATTTCTTTATCTTACTAAAATTAAAACTGATCATAAAGAAAAAAATTGGGGAAAATGGTAAAAAAAATGTGGAAACAAATTTTGTTAAAATAACCACAATTTTTATTTTATTTATTATTTTTCGATTGAAATGCTCTAAATTGTATAACGACGTTGCAAATCAATTCTGAGCTAGGAATAATTAATTGTACTGATTGATTCGTCCATTATTTTGAAGTTATTTAATTTTTTTATATAACGATTCATAGACAACAATATAAAAAAGTAGAAGAGAAAATTCTTTTAATAAGATAAACACTTAAGTTTGCTGCTATGAAAGATAAGAGTGCAAATTGCATTTAGAATGGTAAATATGGCGTTTCTGATGACAGAATATTGTTTTATCATCACCAAATAATGTAACGAGGCCATTAGTAATATAACTGGGAAAGTCATTTATGTATAATAGAAACAGTGATGGTTCTAGGACAGACCCTTGTGGAACATCAAATTTTGTCCGGCAGAATTGAGACCGTTAAGATTAATAACAATATTAACAATAATCACATAAGAATTATTGCAGTTTATTATGTTGCTACGTAAATCAATGAGCTACTGATTTAAACATTTTGGGAATATAGATAAATCAAATAGTAAGAAATTACATTCAAGTTTTTATTCTTTGAAAACAAATTGACATTATCAACTTTGGATATTACAGAATTCTCTACAAAAATTACAATATTGTGGCGTGTCATGTATGAATATATTTACACGCCACATATGACCTACAGCTAATCCTGGTTTTGACGTCATTAATACTTAAATTCCGATCTCTACTGATAACCAAACTGGCGCAGATCGAATACAATGCTTACTGTGTTAACTATTGCTTATTCAGAGAAGTAGCTGAACACTCAAGGTTTCTTATTGACAAATAAATTCTTGAAAATCGACTGTGGATGTACATTAGGTCTTCCCGAAGAGCTGGGGCATTAAACGCCTGCTGACCGTGTGAAATAGAGAGTGCGTCGTTTGCATTTAATTTGATCGGCGCACAAATTTCATATATAACATAGATTTTCGGTGAATTTATAGGCAGGAATCATTGGGGATCAAGTAATTGGCCCAATAGAATTCCCCCAATCGTCTTAATGCAGAATATTATTTAAACTTCCTCCAAAACGACCTTATCGATTTATTACCGTCGAATGTTCGACACGAGGTTCGACAAAATATGCATTTTCAACATGACGGCGCGCCTGCCCATTTTGGGCGCAATGTTCGAACTTGGTTACATCAAAATTTTCCAGACAGGTGGATAGGTCGAGGTGGTCTTGAGCTGCACCTCGTTCACCGGATTTAAACCCATTAGATTTTTACTTTTAGGGTTATATGAAGGCTTTGGTTTACGCCACTGAAGTAAATACACGAGAAGAACTACTTCAAAGAATAAATCAGGCCGGAAATAAATTAAGAAGAAATACATTCAAGACTTTACGGGCTTCTCAGACTTTAGAACGTCGAGCGAGACTGTGTATCCAAGAAAATGGAGATTTGTTTGAACACCTGTTACAATAAAACTATGAAAAATTCAAATTTAATTTTGTTAATATAAAAAGAGTACTGGATGATTTTTGTTCATATTGAGTATGATAGTTTCGCTCGAGTTATAAAAAAAATAATTTTCACCTATTTTCCAAGCAACAAATTAAAAATATTTAGTATGTACTTTATATGGACATGAAATAATAGACAAAACTCATCTGGAACAATGTATTTTGCTCCATATGTTATAAAATTTAAAAAACAAATAAAACTGTTAAATTTTAAAATTTTCAAGTCGATATTATTCAAAAACGGTGCATTTTATCTAAAATTTCATATTCTACCGTCAAAAATAGAAAAAAAGTTACATACAAAAAAGTTGGGGTTATTTTAACCCCACAATCCCCCAGTTTGGGACAGCCCTGGATAAAATTTTCGAATTATTCACATTTCATCTTATTACACATAAGAAGTGTAGGGGCTGTGTAAATATTCAATATTTGACTTTGAGTGGTTTTGAAGATATTCGATAAAAACCTTTCTCAGGAGCCCACCTTTAGGGGCCTGTAGCTCCCTTAGGAAACATTTTTCGACCAATGTTTATTTGAACTTTTTTCCTATTTCTGGCCGTAGAAGCAGCTGGTAAAATATTACACACTAATTTCGGGACACCCTGTATATCTGGAATCTATTATTTACTCGCGGTCTTTAATTATCACATCACAGATGAGAACGATTAACATATACATTAAGTACCGATTGTGTGCTTTGCAGTATCATTATAATTAAAGAGATGACATAAGTATTAAAATTCAGAATAAAAAGTGTTGCTTAGTTTCATTTTTGATAGGGCAATTTGCCAATACAGGACGAAAAAAATATATTAACTAATTGAAAACCTAAAATAAGAAACACAAGTTTAGACAAAAATAAATCAAAAATGTATCTACGCACCAAATAACTACGTCAAATGTCATTTAATTCTTATTTATTTACAATGATATTTAAACCTAAACCTATGCTATCATCGATATAATTGATATTTTTATTTTACATTTAATTTTATAATAATTTAAATTTGAATATAATCAATTTGTCAAGCGGTGCAGTCGCAATATCACTACCAAGTTTTTTGTAACGAAAACTTCTTACCTATTTTCGTACTGTACAGGGTGTCCACCTAATGCGTATTTGTTCCATAACTCTTAATTATTACAGATAGAAAAAAAAAGTGAAAACAAAAGTTGTTCAGCATTCACCACTGCATATTCCAAAAAATTTTTTAGTCATACAGGGTGTTTTGACGGATGTACATCTTTACAAGAAACGTTGTATTCTTCTAATTTGAAATGCTTTCAAATATTTCGATACGGTAATGAATTACAATAGAAAATGGATTTCAAACCATATATCCAGTTTTAGATTTTTTTCTACAGGTTGTCAATAATTTGATATCAAACTTGAAGATTTAAAAACCTTAATAACTTTGTTATTTCAAATGGAACACCCTGTATGTTATTTCATATTCGATTAGAGGATTCCAAGAGCTTTTCGACGACCTACCATACTTGATATTTATTTTCAATGGTTTTGAGAAGTTTCCTATTTCATGCAAGCTTTATTTAACCAATCAATAAAGTTGTTAATAGCTTGACTATTTTAGACTTTGTTATAAAGTAACTCGTTCTTTAATAAATAATAAATCAAAAATAAATAAATAAATAAATGGTAGTTTTTTTTTTAGGTATAACTAAATGGGACCTTCACTATCTTGTAGGGGTTGAATTTGGCTATTCGAAATGGATATCTACAACTTTTTTTAGTAGGGACGAATTTTGTAAAATCGTTTTTTCTCAGCTGGAGGACTAATTAAAAAAATATGTTTTTCAAAACATACATCGTGTTATTAAATCAAGGATTTAAGTTACGATTTTGAAATTTTTGTCAGTTACATAAAAAACTACAGCGCTTCTAATAGAACCCACGAAATTTCTAAAACCTAAAGCCTTTTCAAGAAAATGAGCCTCAAATTCGCCATAACCAAATCCGTGCATTGAAAACTTCACCGTGTGAGGAACTATGTTCATTATTAAAAATTTATGTATATTTATGTGAAGTCAAATGTAGACAAAACTATAGAAAAGTTTTTAGAAAAAAATTCAACTCGCTAGGTCTCATAGTTTTCGAGAAATCGAATTTTTAACGTAGCTCATTTTCACAGTAAACATAATGCGCGGCGTCGGAGTGTTTATAATTTAACACTTTCAATGTAAAACGATCGGTGGTTCACACCGGATAAATGGAAGTAGGATCTTGTATAGTTAAGTTGTTTACTCGTGTATTGCTTTATTATTTACAAAATCTTTGAAAATAAAGTTTGGTAAGTATGTTTTTATATGGAAACTGCGCGAATAGAAATAGTTTTAGTTGTAAAATTAATTGTAATTTCTGTAGAAAATGGAAAATGTATGTTTAATTTGTGGGAGTGCTTGTGACGCTTCTAAAGACTCAATTGTTAACAAACCCACTAAAAAAGGGCTATTAGGCATAATAAGCGCTGCTGAATCCAGACAAGATGAATTTTCAGAAAATATCCTTACTTATAAATATGAAATATTGTCTGGTATGAAGAGTTTTAGATTTCATACATCTTGTAGAAGTTCTTATGTTAGTAGAGGAAATATTGCTGCCAAATTAATGCCTTCCGACCTTTCTGCTTTGCCAAGCACTAGTTCAAATGATCATTTTCGAACTCGAGGTACTAATTCGTTTGAGATACGTACAATGTGTTTATTTTGTAAGAGAGCGGAAAAAAAGAAACAAGAAAAAATTAACTTCCATACAAACAGGTACCTATATGAACGCCATTTTAAATAGATTTAGTAATTATTAGTTATTGGTTAAGTGGAACAACAGTTGTAACATGCTTTTTGTATGTGCCAAACTGAACTTTGCCATTTATTTTTTGTACTGCTAAGATTATATGCATGTAATAACTTGCAGACAATTTTAGAGACAGATGAAACCGATGAAGATGACATTTAATTGTGCATTATTCATTATGTATATTTATTTAAAATTTGTGTTCATTTTTATAAATTTTTTATAGACATAGGCCTAGAGTTTTATTGCTTACTGTTGACATATATTATTATTAATTAGCTCGTTAATTAGATAGAAATATAAAAATAATTTTGACGTTAGCTATCATGTATGAATTTTAATTCTATCCCCAATGCTTTGAATGCGGTTACTAAATTATTATTTTATCTGCCGCACATGCATCGTGACATCATTAATTTTTTGTTTCTATGGGAACATATAATCATGTAAGAAATTCAATTTACAAAAGGTAGCGCTAATAAAATACGTACAATCTTGTGAAAATACATTATTGCAATATTATAAACCCTGCCGCGCCACATAATAGGCAAGCTGGTCGCACTACGACTCCAGGAATCCGAGCGCAATTGTCACTGTAGAAAACGAAGCGCATTAAAAATTCGATTTCTCGAAAACTATGAGACCTAGCGAGCTGAATTTTTTTCTAAAAACTTTTCTATAGTTTTGTCTACATTTGACTTCACATATATATACATAAATTTTTAATAATGAACATAGTTCCTCATATGGTGAAGTTTTCAATGCACGGATTTGGTTATGGCGAATTTGGGGCTCATTTTCTCGAAAAGGCTTTAGGTTTTAGAAATTTCGTGGGTTCTGTTAGAAGCGCTGTAGTTTTTTATGTAACTGACAAAAATTTCAAAATCGTAACTTAAATCCTTGATTTAATAACACGATGTATGTTTTGAAAAACACATTTTTTGAATTAGTTCTCCGGCGGAGAAAAAACGATTTTACAAAATTCATCCCTACTAAAAAAAGTTGTAGATATCCATTTCGAATAGCCAAATTCAACCCCTACAAGATGGTGAAGGTCCCATTTAGTTATACCTTAATTTAAAAAAACGGCATAATTGAGGTCCGATTTTACTCCACTATACAGAGTAGGCAAATTTCAATGGCTGTATAGGGTAACTCGGAACTGAGAGATATACAAGAAAATGGGAGACACATTCTCGATCTCTTTTTTTCAGACGAGTTCACTGGCTAAAACAAATTTGCTATCGTCTGTTGTTTTCGAGTTATAAACAAAAGTTCGATTTTTCGACTTTTAGACACATGTCAATATCTCGGTTGTTTGTAAAGTTATGAAAAAAAACAACTTTTACATTCTTCAGGCACTTTTTTCTGTATAATACAGTGGCATCGAGAAAATTAAAAAAAAGGTGCCATTCCGAGATATGGCATAAAGTTTTATTTTTTTAAATGGGAATCATAGTTGGCTATAGTCTAGTTAAAATGGAATTTTTTTTCTCTTTCAAACTATATATCATATGTGGGGTTGCTTTTGATGTGTAAGTATTTAATAACGAAAATAATCTTTTAGTAGATTACTTTTACGTTTTTTTATATTTATTCCAAGTAGGCGTGTGTCATCTATGACAGTGTTTATCCGTTTTGTCAGTAAATTGCATATTAATAATTTTGTTTCCGTCATAATTACACCCCATTTAATCGTAAAAGTGAAGATGTCTTACAAAAATTTCGAGAAATATGGTGTGCTACAATGCTTTATTCAAAGCAATAACAATTGTGATATTGCATACCAGATATATTTCAATCACTATCCAGAAAGAAGACAACCTAATAAAGCCATTTTTAAATCTCATTAATTGTGGGTCCTTCAACAAGCCAAAACCAAAAAATTACAACTCAAAAACAAAAATCGATAGCAAATTTTTGTTTTCGCCAGTAAATTTGTTTAAAAAAAAAGAGAGATCGAGAATGTGTCTTCCATTTTTTTTTACTCTTACAGTTACCGAGTTACCCTATACAAACTTCGAAATTTGTACATGTCATAAAGCCTTAAGACATGAAATCACGTTAATGTACGCGCGTCCATGTATGTGGTATTCATATTTCCTTCACACACACACACACACACACACACATACACATACATTTAATTCTATTCAAGCAGCAACAAAAGACATGTTCAATGGACTTTTAACGCAAATATTGTCTACACATTGGCGCACTTGGAATTCTCTAATCGAATAAGAAATAACATACAGGGTGTTTCATTTGAAATAACAGAGTTATTGAGGTTTTTAAATCATCAAGTTTGACACAAAATTATAGATATCTTGTAGAAAAAAATCTAAAACCGGATACATGGTTTAAAAGCCCTTCTCTATTCTAATTCACTACCGTATCGAGTATTTAAAATAAGAAGAAACAACGTTTCTAGTGAAGATGTATAAGTACATCCGTCAACTACATGTTATGGTAGTTCATTGAAAAGCTCTTGACGTTCTCTAACCAAATATGCAATAATATATAGGGTGTTTCATTTAACTTAACAAAGTTGACTACTACCCTGTCAAAACGAAACATCCTGCATGATTAAAAATATGTTTATATATATATGTAATGGTGAATGCTTAACAACTTTTGTTTTGACTTTATTTTTCTCTCTATAATAGTTACAGGGTTATGGAACAAATACGCACTAGGTGGGTAACCTATATAAGAAATGAAAAAATTATGATAGGGCAAAATATGAACAAAAATATGTTACAATGTCAGATTAAAATATCTGACAAATATCTCTTATGTAATATAGCAAATAAGCTAAGCTTTTATAATTGATTCTGAGGAAAATCTGTGGTCGAAACCGATCAATTGTAATAAATAATTGTTTTTTGTCCAACGAATTTGTTTTACCAATAAACGTGAACAAAAAAAAAAACTATTAAAAAGTTGAAAATAATGTCAACTAAAAAAAAATTGTTTCTATATGAAAACTAACTTCTATTCGTTCATTCTGAAACGCTTGGACTTTTTATATTGCGCGTTTATAAATAAATAATGAAGTTGCGTGATGATCGTCGTCAGAACTCTAATGGATGTGGCAGCGTAAGGCGATTTGGGAAAACTTCCGCTTCCGCCTTAAGTGTAATCAGCTTAACCGATTACCTTTGGAGATAAATCCAACCAACTATTTTCAAGATTTGAGGTAAGCTTAAATGAACGTATTAATACTTAAACACCGTGAGTTATGTTTTATGATCAATCGTCGAAAAAAATTAAAAAAAAAATGGTAACATATAGTCCATTGTTGTAACCAGCAAATGATAATAAAATCAGTTCAGAAGAAAATGATAAAAATACACAATGTATGTATGGAATAAATTCATTTTAAGCGTAATTATGAACTTTTAGGAAAAATCCAAACAGGTCGATTTTTGATTCGAAATTGTCATTTTTTAGCATGAAAATAATATCTCCCGCGTTCACCCCCTCTTATTTATGACTACCCCCACCAAAATTTTAAATTAAGAATAGGGTCGTGCGGCACCTATTTCGAAAAGGATTTTGATTCTCTATTCAGTACCTAGTAGAAAGTGTTTTAATTTGGGGCATTAATTACCGAGAAAATTAATTTTGAAAATGTAAAATTGTTTGCATGTATTGTAAACTCAGTTGAGGTATTACTGGTTTTGAAAAAAAAATTAAAACTGATCTGTTGTTGTTTTTACAGTTTTCATTACAAAATTGTACCCACCTCAACCCTTTACATAAAATGAAGCTCAGAATCTCACATCAAATTAAGAATGTATTTCTAATTTTTTTTGAATGCACATCCAATTTATTTTATAATTAAATTAAATGTTCGAAATGCCTGTCAGTCGTCTCTTGACAATAAATAAGGCGATCTTTAAATTTTCGGATGACATTTTGTATGACTGCAGGGCTTATTTTGTGAATTTCTTCGGTTATTCTATTTTTAAAATCTGCAATATTGTCTGATCAATTAACATACACTTTTGGTTTTAAATAGCCCCATAAAAAGTAATCAAGAGGGGTAAAATCGGGAGACCGAGGTGGCCATTCAATAGTTCGTCTTCCAATCCACCCGTTAGGGAAAACTTCGTTTAAACAATTTCTCTCTACGTGAATAATGCGGTGGAGCTCCATCTTGTTGGTACCAAATAGACATGTCTATTTCATTTGGATAATTAACATCAGGAAAAAGTGTTTTTAATGTAGACAATAAAAAAATCTAGATAAACATCACCGTTAACTGTGCCTCCAAAAAAAGTAAGGGCCAATAGTTTGATTATTACAATGATACCAGCCCAAACGTTCACTTTTTGAGGTAATTGTGTGTGAGCCTCATCATCCAAGGAGGGTTTTCTCTGCTACAATATTCTGTTCATCATCAATTCACAGAATTCCTGCTTTCGATCATCCTCATTTAATTCCCGAACCAACAACTTTATAACGATAGTATTTTTCTTTCTTTAAAACTCGCAGAATCGATGATTACATCATTGTCGACAGCAAGTTGTCTAGTTGATTTATGAGGATTTTTCTCAATCTCCACCAGTGCATCTAATTGTTGTTGCTCATCAAATCGAGAAATTTTACCTGGTTTCTGAATATTTCTTACATGTCCAGTTTCACGAAATTTGTTTTCTATTTTACTGAATCTGTAGACTGTGATAATTGCTGATCAGGGTATTTATTATTAAACATTTCACAAACCTTTTGAGTTCTTGTTTTATTACCCCATCCAATCACAATTAGAATATCTATTCTCTGAATTTCGGATAAATGGGCCAGAATAAAGTTGATTAAATAAAGAAATCTTCTTAAATACACTGATGCGTGGGAGTAATTTAGAATAAAGTGACAGTAATTGGAAACAAAAATATTCCATCGCCTATTTGATAGATTTTTAAGGCACAGTAAATGGTGTTATTTTTTATAGGGGGTTTTGACAACTTTTTTAATATCTACTTTAAAAAAACTTTCTAGTGAGTACACTTTTGTATTAAAAACTTTAAAAACAATAACAGAGCAGTTTCAATTTTTCTTCGAAACCTATAATTTAGCTAAAAAAACCTCAACTGAGTTTACACGATATTCACAAAATTTTACATTTTCAAAATTAATTTTCTCAGTAATCAATGCCCCAAACTTTATACTACTAAAGAGAGAATCAAAATCTTTTTCGAACGAGGTGCCACTCGACCCCCTCCTTAATTTAAAATTTTCGGGGGGGTCACAACAACTAAGAGGAGGTCAACGCGGGGGGTACGATTTTCAGGCTAAAAAATGGAAATTTCATATTAAAAATTGACCTGTTTCAGGATTTTCCTAAAAGCTCATTATTACGGTTAAAATGAATTTATTCCATACTTATGGACCGCACTGTATGTATTACAAAATTGTATTTAATATTAAATATTTACCTTTATTCGGCAATACGTTGTGAATTACATTTTCTCTCATTGAAATATTTTTATACAGAGTGACTACAGGAGATGGAACGCCCCCAAAATGTTCCGTATTTTTAAAGATGTAAATATGAAATTGGAAATTGCGAATAAGACATAAAAAACGCATGTTTGATGCTATTTTCAAGATGTTTTAAATAACATACTAAAATACAAGAAGTGACAGCGATTTTGAGTACAATATTTACTTTATTATGTTTCACAATTATTCCATAGCTTGCCTCGCAAAATTTGTAACACGAAGTATTTATTTCATGGACATTTTTGTGTTAAGAGAAAATCGGTTATAAGTCGGCCATTTCTTAATGGAGTTTAAATTTGAAAAAGTGGTTGTATAAGCAATTTTTAGCTCAATCGAAATTGCAAATAAAAAAATGAGTGCTACATTTAAGAAAAAAAATGCAATCACTCGGTAATACCGGAAGAATAAAAATCTTGAAAATAGTTCAAAATATAAGTTTCCAAATTTCAGATTTATATTTTTAAAAATAAGGAAAATTTTGGAGGCGATCATGTCCTGTGATCACTCGGTATGTACATAGAAAATACTACATAGATAAATAAACAATATTTTACCTAACCACCGATCGCATTTTTCTGGGAATAGGTTGCACTTGATACTGAAGAGCGTTGACATTATGATTATTCCCCATATCGGCACCGCACTGACAATGACAACAACAGGCCTTTCTTTGCCTTGCGGGCACCCTGCCACCGAAAGTTTGGCATAATGCCCCTCTCCAAAGCCTTTCGAAAATCACTCTCTCCTCTACAGGAAAGCGGGAGTTTTTAGGGACATATTCGTCAGAAAACCGGTGATTTTTCTGAGGGAAGTCATTATTAAAACGATGCGTCTTCTGAGAAAAATCGTCGTTCTGATGAATATTCTTTTGAATCGCGTAATCGTCGGAAAACCGGCAATTTTTCTGGGCTCCGTAGGCTTCGATCGCTAGACGATTTTTTCCGTAAAACATTTTCCTTATGAACTAGTGGGAAGCGAAGGATTATTATCACAAAATATTACTAAAATACTCTCGTTAAAACTAGGCTTATACTATTTGGAAGACTCCGTTACACTACTTAAACTTAATATTACGTGGAAGACATTTGGATTTTGAGTTTACTTTGAGGATTATCCCTCACATATCTATGAGTATTTCTCGGATTAAAGCGCCGGCCGAGGTCCTTGAAGGACCCATTCCTCTTTTCGAACTGATGCTCCGGGAGAAGCGCGAGGGGGACAAGCGTCGAGACACTCCGGACGCGCAGCATCCGAATTTAGGCGGACGCGACTCCGGATTTGCGGAATCGATATTATTAGAAAATATAACTAATGGAAATTTGGATTGTGGCAGAAACGATAAAAGGTTTTTTTTTATTCGAAAAGAAGCAGTTATTTTAAACAATTATTTCAAGGGAAGTGCAATTTCTTTAATTTTAAGGGTGTACCGATTTGCATATTTTTAAATACAACTACATACAGTGTGTTTTTTAAAATCACCGGCAAACGACAACTGGAGATTTTATGATTCAAAATAAGGCAAAAATTGTCAGAAATGCTTTACAGAAAATGTTTCCTAACCGAGATCGAGGTTGTAAAAAATTTTGTGATAGTTTTTTTTTTAGAATTCTCAAAAAACTAGGGAAAATTCAACTGAGATTTGGTACATTTAAATATCTAACTGAATAGAATAATCAGTCAGGCTAGAGTGAGTCAACTAACTAGCTTAATCCAGTGGCGTAGAATCTTTTTAAATTCATCACTAAAAAAAAGTACCTCGAAATGATTTTTTTAACTTATTTTTCTTTTAATTCACTTTTTAATTCTGCAAATAAAATCATAATTTGTATTTTTTCAATTGGGTACTGCGTTTTTAAGATAATTTGTATCAACGTAAACGACCACACAATAAAAACTATTTGTTTATTTAGGAAAAAAATAACGCAGTTAACCATTACATAATAAAAATATATTAAAGAAATCAAAAAAGAAATTATTTATTTTATATACAGGGTGTCTCACCAGGAACTGCATCGATCGATATAGGGAAAAGTATGCACCAGAAAATTTTGAAAATTTAGGGAATTACAAATGGCAGTGTGGTCAATCCAACTAAAATAATTACAAGCATCTGGCACTTCCGATTATACCGGAAGTCGATACCAACTTGTTTATTTTAAATGGAATACCCTATATATTTTAGGGTTTTCGAAATTCTGAGTCAAAAACTTGTAGGATACCCTATGTCTAAACCCAGCTGTTTCAGACATATTTGACATTTTAAAGGAATTTTGACAGTTGTAATGGTTTACAATAACCTTTATAACTTTGTTCGTGTAAAAGATACTCATTTGCTCTTTGGCAAGCAGAAAGACCGTAAGGTGAGCTACGCTCTACAGTTTAAAGAAATTCAATAATAGTATACCAAGTGATCCATTTATGACGTTAAATTGATAGAGAATTTTTTATAACCCCAGGAGACATAGAAGGTGTTGATATGATGGATACTGTCAAACAGTAGGCTGAAATGAGAGCTCCAAATTTACCACATTATCGTTTTTTCGTTACGTATAGAAATAAGAAATGTGTTAATATACCGATTGGTATAAATACAATTGGGGCAGTACCCTATATATTTGCCAATTTTTTGACACTATGCAACCCTAGACAGTGTGCTGGACACTGTTTCCAACGTTCCTCAACGTCAATACTAGCGAATGCTGGAGTTGACCTTTTAACGGTAAAAAGGAAGAGTAATGCAATTGCAGAGGGGTAGATTGAAACCTCCGAAGAAAACAAAAAGAAAACTGCAATTAAAATATTAGGTGAGAGTACTTCATCAGCATCACAAAACAAATTGGATGTTTGTACCACTGTTAATACAAAGGCAACGTCTTCCCAACCTGGAGTTAATCTCATAAATTGTCAAAATTGTGTGATTAATATTTACAATAAGTACTGTTGATTATTTAGTATTGATTATTTATTACTTGTAGATATTGTGTGTTGACAATAAATAATATTGATTAATTAGTAGTTTTTTTATGTATAAAAAAATTCGAGCATAGATAAAATCTTGTATATTATACGTGCCATATCTGTATTTTATAGCACTTGTCTGTTTACAGAACTCACCTTCGGTTCGTTCTATAAATTTCAGACGCGTGCTATAAAATACCTCATATGGCACTTATAATATAAATAGCTATTAATTTTCTGTTAAAATACTGAACATAATCGATATTGAGAAAATGTTGTAATAATTGCAAATTAACATAATCGAAGAAATGATAGTTAAGTAAGAAGATTTAATAAAACTGTTCAACGGGACTTCCATTTAACTGAATACATTTTTGGCATCTACGCCTGAGCTGATTATTCTTCTGAGAGTATTGGCATTAATCATGCCGAAAACGTCCCTAAATCTGTTTTCCAAAAAATCGATAGTTTCCGGGATTTCAAAATCATACACTTCATTTTTCACTGTACCCCACAAATAAAAATCAGGAGGGGTTATATCAGGCGAGCGGGGAGGACAATGCGGTTACCAAAATTTTCCTGCAATATCCGTCTAACATTATTAGTATTATGTGCAGGACAGTCATCTTGTTGGAACCACAATTCGTTTATTTCTTGTTCTGTAAAAAGAAAAAGCTCTTATCTCGGGTAAAATTTGGTTTTCTAGTAGTCACGATAGGCTGCTCCCATTATATTGTTGTGAAAAATGAATGGCGATCCAAAAATAATAATCAAGGAAAGGGTTATAGGCAGATCATATGAGTAGAATAGGAAGAGAAAAGGTAATACCTATCATGCAGCACCAAACATTGAATCCAAACCTAGTTTGCAATCTTGTTTGCGTAGTTACATGCGCATTTTCTGTGGCCCAGTGGGGATAATTGTGCTTGCTAAAGACTACACAATTTGTAAAACGACTTTCAACGATCCATATAACTCTCGATTGAAAATCAGGTTGTTCTTTGCACTTCTGATTAAACCAACGACAAAATTCAAGTCTTCTACCAAAATCATTATTGTTTAAAGCTTGGACAATCGTAGGTGTGCACGGATGATATTTCCTTTGTTTTAATGGCTTGTACAGTTGCCTTAGGAATATTTCTTTCGCCTGCAATTTGTCGCACTGATATGCGGGGATTATTGTTAACAGCTTCGAGAATATTATTTGTGCGGTCAACATTATCAGTATCATACCGGTCACTTTCATTATCAAAACTCTAGTAATTTAACTTCTTCCCAAAACTGTTAAACTTTTTGATTTTCCATGGCCTACTATTTTGTTTTGTCCCTTGAAAAACAATTTTTCCTCGGCATCATCTGAAAGCTCTTTTTGAGCGCAATCTGAAAAACGAACAATTCAATATGGCTGCCATAAGAAAAACAAATGTTACCTCGGATATCTCGAAAACAAAAGAATATCGAACATTCGTTTCTACACCAAAATAATTAATCTCCAAAAAGTGTCCTAATAATGCAAAAGTCTAAAACCTATCTGACTAAGGAATACTTGGCTACAGCCAAAAAAGATAAATCACAAAATTTTGTTTTTTTTTTGGAAAATCTTAAAAACTGTTTCAGTTAGCCGTGATTTTTTAACGCATTTGGAATCAGCACAAAATTTGCTAAAACATCCCATTTAACCGACCTTGTAGCTCTTATCGATTCCGATATCCCAATAGTGAGCATCGAATTCGGGACACTCGCTCGATCAAAACTGGACTCAATATAATTAAAGCCTTATATTATGGACTTCTTACATAAATAGCTATTGTTACGCCACTGGACTGTGTAGACTGAATCGATGAGACTGTGATTATAATTATAATTATTATTTAATTGTGATTATAGTTAAGATAGTCATTAATAACATCAAAGTAAAATGTGGATAAAGTAAGTATTTGTAGTTGACAACACTTTTTATTGCATAAACATGGTACAATAGAACTCGAAAGCAAAAGTTAGTGCACTAGGATATTATAAAAAAAAGTTAAAAGATAATCTTGAAAACTGTTTACACTTGATGCAATTAGGTTAGAAAATCGGAAGGAGAAATTTTTAATGTTACAATCTGTAATATCTCTATCTTAAAAGAATTATAACAAAATATTGTTACGCCTATAGACTAACAATTCCAGGGATGGTGTTACTGATACTAAATCTTAAATTAAATAGCGATAGTAGTCTAGAGAAGGATCTAGAATTGTTCGAGATGGGTTAAGAATATTTAAGAAAGTTTTATGTAACACAATGTACACAGATGGATATATAACACACAGTAAGGCGAGTAAAGAAGAAATAAGTTAGAGACTAAATTAGTGATTCTAAGTGTTTAATTGTAATTATAGTTATTTTTTATTATGAATTAGTTAAAAAAAGTAGTAAGTAGTACCAGTAATTTCTATTAACGAATCCAGAGTTTAAGGTGTTTGTGGGGACAGCAAACGTAACAATATTATATTTGGTTGCTGTTACAATTCATCATCCTCGCGCCAAGATTGACGCCTAATCACTACTAATCAGTGTCTATACAAATATAGTCTAACAACTACATATATGGGAAAAACGATTAACTCTTTTATTTAGTTCATGACGTGATTGACAGATGGAGCTGACATAATGTGTCGTTGCCGATTCATATATCTGAATAATGGGGCTTATATGAAATTCGCATTTCCGTTAATAATTTTCATTAAACAAATTTCAGTTACTATATTACTTCCTCACCCCTCAAAGTGAGGAAGTTATGTGTGTATTCGTGAAAAAATTTTGAAAATTTTTATTGCATCTCTGGACGAATCTCGACGAATTATGACAATACACAAAATTTCAGACAGACCAAATTTTCTGTCTGTGTGTCTGGTTCGCGATAGCAGCTACAGTTTTTGAGATAAAGCTCTCAAATTTGGTACACACATTCTAGAGGTTAAGGAAGAGATTGAGTTCATTGATGAGCAAAATCGGTCCCAATGTCTAAAATAAATATTAGTGACATTCCACCAATATGACTTTTTTGAAACGTCAAAATGTGCTTTTTTTTGAAACGTCAAAAAATGTGACTTTTTTTGAAACTTCAAAAATTACTTTTATTATAAACTCCACCACACGTCGAGTTTTACTACGGTGAGGAAGTTCTGATCCCCAAGTAATTGGCAGCGGTTTTATTACTGGCTGGAGTACGCTTTACACTCGAAAATACCTAGTAGTAATAGTATTGGAATGGAGGAAGCTGATCTTCTACCATTAGGTAGCGCTAGAGTCCCTGGTAGCACTATAATACAGAGGTTTTGAGACCAACATGCTATTACACGGAAGTGTTAGACTCCCTTCACAATGTAAAGTGGCGAGATACGTCACTGTGACGTAGAAGCGCAGTAACCGTTTTGTTATACTGTCGTTAACAGTTGTCATATTTTCCGCGCCGATAACACGCCCCTAGCCTCTTTACATTGTAAACGGATTGTAGACTATATTTATATAGACAGTGGTCTAATGTACAAATAAGTTGACGGACTTCTTTCATTTTACTGATCTTATAAGAAATTTCTCATTTCTAAAGCTGGCCGAGGTCACCTGGCCGACAGAGCCGTCATATGACTCATATGTTTACATCATATCATAATACTTGAATAAGTACAATAAATGGAAATAAATTTTAACAATAATGTTACATTTTATAAAAATTTGTATAAAACTCACCCTTTTAAGCAGATTTATGAAGTAGTTTGGTTGTCGTCATCACAAAGTGGGGAAAATCTATAGTATAATAGCATCAGGTATGTTTCTACAGCTGTCTCCGTCAGCGATGTTCGCTTTGGTGAAAAAATATGTTTGTACTTTGAAAATGATCGTTCGACATCTACGGATGTAATACAGGCATAAGTAAAACAATCTGTGAACTCACTTAATGAAGTTGTAGATGCTCCATCACAAATTTGTCTTAATTTGCTAAAATCAGGATCTTTCTGTAATACACTCTCGAATTTTTCACTAACGCGATTATTTTTTGCGTCATTTATAGCCTGTAGCTGTGTATTTACGTCGTCCACTATTTGCAGCGATTCCACTAACGACAACGAACTATTTTGCAATTTTTATATTGCGTCGTGTAGTCCTCTATAATTGTTATTAATAGTTTTTAAATCTGTTTCAAGGGAAACGGCTTGAAAGCTTGTCTGGTTTTCCCTAATAGCTGTAGCCTCGTTAGGGTTGAACTGTAGTATCACAGCTTTTATTTGTTGAAAATATTCAGCATAATAAAAAGCCGCTTTCAATCACGTTCCCCAACGTGTAAGAATCGGCTCTGGTGGTTCAGGGATACCAGGACACTGTCTGTGAAATGCTCGAAGCCGTTTAGGAGATTTGAGAAATACTTTTTTTGTATTTGCTATTAATGCATCTAAATCTGGAAAACATTTTCGAATCGTTTCTGCCACAAGATGTAACGCATGCACTTTACACGTAGCATGTAAAAACCTACAATTGTCTCTTTGAAGAGAACGGCCTACCACGCGCATTGTCCCGGCACCATCAGCCACAAACATCAATACTTGACTTGTTGAAAGTTCAAATTTTTCGAATGTCTCCAACACCACACGCGTAATTATTTCGCCAGTAGACGCAGTTAGTCTTTTACTAGCTAGTAAAAGTGGAAATGTTGGTTTAAGAGGGTCCAGTACACGGACTATAATATTTAAAATAGAATTTTTTTTACAATCTGTCGTCTCGTCAATACATAACCAGAGCCGTGTATTTTTTAATCCACATTTAATCCTATTTACAATGTCTTCACGAACAGCTGGAATATATCTACGTAACGATGTACTACGACTTGGTAAGTTCACCTAGGGATTATATTTATTCCAAAACTCCGGAAATAGTTGTTTATCCAGTATGTGTAGCGGAATATTACAGGCTATTAACATTAACAATAAATCAAACATAAACTGAGTTGTCAAAGGCATGCCATTTTTTTTTATTTTGATGTTGCACGGTATTGATATGACGACGACAATCTGTTTTGTGCCAGCACATTAAGTCTTGATTGCAAACTTTACAAATTATTTTGCATCCGTCATAGAATAAATCCGGAAATTCACCGATAAATTTATTCACTGTCCGCGTACGGTCGTTTTTTACCCTTTGGCGCGTTTGACATTATGTATAATTTATAGGTACAACCTCACGCATTAATCTTTCAAATAAGACTGCAGCGTAAATCTTCTAAATCGGCACGTGTGACGCCAGCGCAAGACCGTGGCTGTACTCCAGCCACCTCGGCCAGCTTTACTCATCTCTCATATTTTATCAGGGCCCAACTCGAAGCGCATTTCTTTGCATGATTTTAACAATCACTTGAATTGATGCTAACAGGTGGTAAACAATAAATTCTTTAACGTAGATAGGTTGATCCCATATGAGTAATTATTCATGATAAAGGAAACAGAAAAATTCTCATAAAATTCCTTTATTAATGTGACCGGTTTCGTGAACAAATTAATTACTTCACATCATCAGACACAGGAATTTTTTATAAATATAAAACCAGGGTAGTCAAATTAGAATAAAAATAGTTTTGCAACATGTCAAATTATAAGTAAATGTAAGATATAAATTTTTGTTAGTATCTAATTAACCTTTTTTTAATAAAATTTCTAAAATTTAACGTGCTTCTTTTAAACACATACATATACTGTATACAGTATATGTATGTGTTTAAAAGAAGCACGTTAAATTTTAGAAATTTTATTAAAAAAAAGGTTAATTAGATACTAACAAAAAATTTATATCTTACATTTACTTATAATTTGACATGTTGCAAAACTATTTTTATTCTAATTTGACTACCCTGGTTTTATATTTATAAAAATTCCTGTGTCTGATGATGTGAAGTAATTAATTTGTTCACGAAACCGGTCACATTAATAAAGGAATTTTATGAGAATTTTTCTGTTTCCTTTATCATGAATAAATTCTTTTTCTAAATTTTTATCATTCTTACAACGTATTTTTAGTTTTTAGGGTTCTAAGTAACATTTAATTAATGAAATTTAAGCTGTTCAATTCATTCCGTTTGTTTACATATTACCGCACTGAATTACCTAAGTATGGTACTGACAGCGATTTCCACAAACGTTTTTTGGGATGCATCAGCATTCAACACAAAGCACGCCCGTGGCCACAAAAAAGTCGGAATGAAAATGGCATTTCTGTCATTCTTGTCAAATTATGGAAAACAAATTTACCTGTACCCTGTACTATAACATTTTTTAACATAGTTAAACATTAAAAACGATGAGGGCCGATTGCACCGTAGTGTTAAACGCGGCTTATATTTAAGTCTAACTTTGATTGTGACGTTCCGAACGATAATAAAATGGTTAAAATCACTGTCTAAACGCTACTTTAATATAAGACTAGTTCAATGATATGATGCAATTGGCCATAAGATTTTTTTTCGTATATCTAATCGAGCTTAATAATAATTTATCATCATTATATAAACAACAAGGCTTCACGCATCATTCAATTACATCGAACATTTATTTCTCGACTACATATTTCAACTATCAGCAAGGAGATACGAATAATGGGTATAATTTGTTAGTATGCATGTAGCAAGTTATTGTTATTACGATTATTCATTTAGCTTTCGATAAGGTCAGCAGTTTTGTGAGTAGATTCTATACTACGAATATTTCAAACTATTTCTGATGGGGACATATATTAATTTTTCATATAGATAGATACCTCTCAATAAAATTAGTAATTTGATTTGGTTGAAAAATTTATACCGATTTGTTCCAAATCGACATAACTTATGCAGTTTTATGGATCACATAAATAATATTTACTTATCAACTCGAGATTTGAATAATGAAGTGAAATATGGTTAATCCATTTTAGACAAATTTTTGCAACATTTGATATCTCTACGATATAACGTATACACAAATTTATTTATTTAAAGGCACTTACAACTCAGTACATGAGTAACAATCAGTGCTTGTTAAGTTTAATTATTTCCAAAATTTCAAATCGATTGTTTTCCTCTGTATTGTGTGATAAATCGTAAATGAATATTCTACAGGCAATATAGCATTTGCATCAGTCATTTGATCCTTTCAGTTTGGAGAAAAACATAACCTCTATTTACATGCAAATTGTCAAACTGACAGCAAGTTTCAAATATTGTATATTTGTGATACTATAAAGACTAAGCATACCGTAAATAAGTCTTCCGCATTAGAGAATATGTTCCATAATACTTTCTAGTTTCGAAAAATTTTTTTTAACTTATCAACTCATTAACAATTATTCATTATAGGTTATGTTGCTCACAAAGAGATAAAGAAAGAAAGGTAAATCAGTAGTGAAGGATGGAAGCAGCTGTGACATTTAGCGCCACTTAATTGGGTGGCGTGCGAAGTGAAACTAAATGAAATATATAGTAAAATATTTAATTATTAATTACAAGGGCCTGTTTTTCCATTTCATGTCACATTTATTTGATATAAATTCCGTGGAAACAATTATTAATATATTAAATACTGTTTCCTTGAAATTTACCTACTAAATAAATTTAACAAGAAATGGAAAACCGGCCCTTAAAATTTATATGGCAAAACTATTTAAAGAAATGCGTTTCACCTTTTAAATATTGCATTACATGATTCCAAAATAGGAATAGACAAGAAAATAAAATTTTATTTAATAATTATTGCCAAATCACATTTTAACAATTGCATCGTAATTGTTAATACTGGAGCTACGATTGAATTTTATAAACAACATTAAAATTACCTACTGTATATTATTTTATCTAATGCAAATTAAACAAAATACAATATTATATTTATAGTATATGCAAATATATGGTTTACTCATCTAAAAAAAGTCATAGTTTTACATACAAAATTTTATTACAAATTACAAGTCACCCTATAAGTATAGATAAAAGACATCCTGAACTTACATAATCTTGAAAAAACTCACTGACACTGAAGGCACTGGCAACAAATTATTATTATTATTATTATTATTGGGTTCTTTACGCATTATAATAAATATTAAAATCAAGATGGCAAGATTAGCATTAGCAAGATGGCTGATGATGTGGTTGTGTGTTCAGAAAACCAGTGTGGATTTTGTAAAAAACCTGCTATTACTAAAAAAAGTAAAATGTGTAAATTGTGAAACATTCTTTCATAATAGTTGTGCTACAAAAAAAAAAAAAAAAAAAAAAAAAAAAAATGTGAAACAAGATTTTGGTGATGATAACCTACAAATTGATCCTCTACAAGATAGAGATACCATAATTGGCTCTAAAAAAGAAGTATCCATGAGTTCGGAAGGCAAAATTTTAAGGGAAATCCACAAAGATTCAATAGAACACATAGAATTTCTGAAAGGAAAAGTGGACTATCTGGAAACTGAAAATGCAAATTTAAAGAAAAACTTGAATAAAAAAACTGAAATAATAAAAAGCTAAACACCAAGATGATATACAAAAAGTTATGGTTAAGGCCATGAAAAAAGAAATCACTTGTCTCTTAGACAGTATTTTTAAATCCCTTTTTAACTGAAATGAATGATTTAATAATAATGAAAGTAAATGAACTAAATATAAGTAAAGTTATCACAAAAAATAATGTTCCAGAGAAAAAAAACAATAATAAACAAAAACTTGTAACACCAACAGCTATAATTTCAAAACCAGTGACCCCAAAACAAAATTTAATTACAAATCATCATAAAGCAGCTACACCCCAACCAGGCCTAAGAAATTTGGAACATATAAAAAGATATAATGAATTCAATAATACACTTAAATACCGATACCGAGGAAAATCAAAAAATATCAAATTTTCAAAGTAAAAATCAGAACGACTGGTAAACAGTGACAAAAAAGAAGAAAAGAAACAATGCATAAAAAAGAATATAGGTGAAGCAGAAGAGAACACTGAAAATTTTAAAGGGGTAAAGCCAAAAGTATGGCTATACTTGTATAGAGTAACCACAGATATAACAGACGAAGACATACGGAAATTTATAAAAAGAAAGACTGGAAGTGTCAACGACCAAGATATTATAGTAAAAAAAGTTAATGTCTGAAAACACTAACTTCAATTGTTTTATAATAGCAGCAGATTTCTATATAAAGAAAACTTTTATGATAGTAAATTTTGGCCTAAAGGTGTAGGATATAAAAGATTTGATTTTAGACTGTTTAAGAAAAGAAGTAAACAATACACCACTGATGCACACACCTAATTCTTTTTTTAGCGATGTAGTTTTAAAAAAATGAAAAAGAAAAATAACAAAAATATTAAAAAACTCCAAAACCGAACTGATACAAAATAAAGGATATAACAGAATAAATAAATTTAGTATTTATTATCAAAATATAAACTGTATTACAAATAAAATCAATGAAATGGTATTATTCCTGGACGAAAACCAATATTTGCTTTGATATACTGGCATTTACTGAACATTGGTTAAAACAAAATGAAGAAAAATTTGTGAACGTTAATAACTATTGTATGGCTTCTAGCTTTACGAGAAACTCTCAATACATGGGGGAGTTGCATATATGTCCAACACAATGTGCATTTCCAAGGAACTTGTACAACTGAAACAAAAAAGTCAAGAATTAATAATTGAATGCATTGCTGTTGAAATAATATCTTCAAAATTGAAAATAATTAATACGAGTATATATAGACCTCCATCTGGTGATTTTGATTCTTTTGTAAAAATTCTTGAAGACATTTTAATTTCTGCAACAAAATCAAATGCGAAGACCCCAACCTGAATTTACAAAATAAAACCGATAATAGAGTAAAACTGTTCCTTGATCTCCTGGCAACATTTGATCTGAAACCCTCTATAAAGGAACCAACAAGAATAAGTACCATAAGTACCACAGCAACAACAATAGATAATATATTTGTAAATATTCCAGATTATGAGAGTAGAGTACTTAAAAATGGATTATCAGATCACTTTGGACTCGAGATACATTTTCCTGTAGATTTTCTGCAAAAGAACTGTAAACATCAAATAGAATATAAGATGATTTCAGATGCAAAACTATCACAGTTTAAACAATGGATAAAAATCATCTACTCTCTAAAAAATGCAGCAGCTGTAGGAGTTGATGAAATACCTACAAAAGTATTAAAACATTGTGCAGAAGAGATGTAAACCTCTGTCAGAAATAATTAACATGCTTTAGTTTAGTAACATTTCCAGATGATCTGAAGAAAACCATTATTAAACCAGTATATAAAAGGCGGGAAGAATGAAATTGAAAACTATAGGCCTATTGCTCTCATCTCTATAATTGCCAAAATATTTGAAAAAGCCCTACTCAATTGGATAATTGATTTCACTGGAAAATATAACATAATACAGAAATGCAAAGTAAGTGCATACATAAAAGGCAGATCAACAATCAGAACGGTATATATCTAGGAGTATGTAAAATATTGGATGCAATTAGTAATAAGGATAAAGTTGTTGAGCTTTTCATGGATCTTTCTAAAGCATTTGACAGTGTGGACCATATGATACTCTTGGAAAAAATAGAATTAATGGGTCTCCGAGGGAAATACATACAACATGATAAAATCTTATTTAGAGAACAGGCAACAATGTGTTACGATATTGGATGCTGGTAAATATTGGGAATTTGTATGAAGAGTGCCCCAAGGGTCAATTTTTAGTCCAATTCTATTGTTGCTTTATATAAATGACCTTCCAAATGTGAGTAAACATCTAATAAATTTATTTGCAGACGATAATTATCTAGTAATTAGAGCCAAAAATAATGAGGAATTAGTAACTGAAATTTTAGCTACAATTGACATCTTATGTGAATAGTATACATGGAATAATTTAAAATTAAATATTCAAAAAACTCACCTATTGAAAGTTAGCCTGAAGAAAGAACTACTGCTAACTATTAACCAGACCTTGACATCTACCGACTCCACAAAATTTCTTGGTATCATAATTGATCCGCAGCTAAATTGGAAACATCACATACAATATCTGGCAGCAAAAATAAATTCATTTGCATATGCACTACTGATAATATCAAAATCTATAAATGAGACAGTGGCTATGGTCTCCTACTATGCTTATATTAATTCCAGATTTAAATACGAAATCATCTTCTGAGGAAATTCTGTGGAAGCCAGCAGAATTTTCAAGCTATAAAAAAACCTGCATTAGAAGTATATTTCAAATGAAAAGACACATGTACCATATTTTAAAAAAAGTGTATACTTACTCTTCCATGTCTCTACATATATGTGTGCTTGCTTTATCAAGAACGACTATAATGAACTTATCAGCAGATACGAAAACTGATCATTTATATAACACGTGATAATGCAAATTTAACATTACGCTTGCCGCAAACATCCTACAGCCAAGTACAGAAAAGCGTTGATGCAATTGATACAAAATTTTAACCATTTACCAAATGACTATAAAAACTTACCATTTAAACAGTTAAAAAAAAAAAACTAAATCTATTTCTAATCACTGAAACATTTTATTCTGTATCGGACTTTTTTAATTATAGATTTTAAGTTTTAACATGTAATTTTATTGTCTTTTATTACATGTAACATAGACTATATTATATTTAGTTTTATTAGGTTATATATTTTACATTACATTCAATTTTACTTTATGACTTGTTCTTCTATACCTATGAGGTACCTATTTATGGAATAAAATTATATTATTATTATTATTATTAAAATCTGTGAGTCACTATATGCACTTCAGGATGTATTGCCACTTACCAAACATAAAAATTAAGGGCACGATGTTAAGTATATTTTGAGCTTGTTTTTTAAATTCTTCTAAAATTAAATTAACAAAACATTAAAAACATCTTGAGTCTATACGGCCATATTTGTTTGTGACAGTTGGGAATTATTAGGTGCAATATTTCACAATTTTTTTACAACGGAGTAGGGTTGCCACCTCTCCAGTTTTCAGCAAAATTTTAAGGATCTCCGGTTATAGCATGCTTTTTTTCTGGTTTAACTGAGATTAATTGCAAAAATTTAAAAATCAGCTGAACCTCGAAAATCCTATTTTGTTATGTAGGCTGAATACTGAATCTGAGATCGCACTCACGGACCATACACGCGGTTATTTCAGCTTCTTGCATCATCAGCACTCCACTCCTCTTGTTACGTGAACTGAAGTTCAGTTCAAGTAACAAGATGTCATAGTAGACAGGCATCAACAGATGTGATTCTCCCAAAATATTTAAGCAACTACAGTCCCTCTAGAAACCCAATCGGTTATGCTCAGTTTTGAAATCTCCGGTCTAACTATTTTGAAAGATGGCAACCCCTACTTGGAATGGCAATAAGTTTCACAAGAATATATTTTCTGAGAAGTAGATCCTACCACTGATAAGATGTTACATTAAAACAGGATTATTTAGTAAGGACTAAAAACTTACCAAGGTCTCCCCCACTGATCAACTGGTTTATCCAACTTGCCACCTTGTCCCATCAACATATTTCGGGTAGTTATTTACTTTATTATTAATGGCCTCCTCGCTGAATCTACAAAAAACAATTTAGTACTGCAGATTATAAAGCTTCGCTATTGTTTAAAAGTAATCATTATTGTAAATAAAATTTTAGTTTACCCTTGTTCTTCAAGAATATCAGCGAATTCGCACATTTAAGTTCAATTTTTCTTTTACGTTCATGATCCAAAATGTCCTTATTAGGTTGTCTATTTGAAGCAGTATCTAGAGTTGCTAATTCTTGTTCAGATTTGTACGTTTTTTCTCGATCACGCGGCTTCACTAAAGCCCAATTTCGTTGAACATGACCATTAGTACCTGATCCCCTAGGGGTTGCTAAACCTATACCATTATACATATTCTAAAAAGAAAATCTAAATTAAGAATCTCTATTAAAAATCTGATACTGTTCATTCACTTTAATCTACCGGTATATTTTTTAGACATAAAATAAAAACAGCGTTTTTAAAACGTAATTTAATGTCAAAAGTGTCGTTATTGATTTTACATTAAATAAAAGTGTATTACTTACCTCACTGTGAAAATTTTAAAGAAACGATTATATTACGGCTAAATATGATTTTATTAGGAAATTAACCTTATTATTTATATATATTATTAAACAAAATCACATTTTACCACCTAGTGATACTTCTTCTGTCAAGAGTGTCAAATTTTATTTCAATGTTGCCAGATATTTTATGACAGAAGTAGCCAACCTACAAAAAGAAATAGCCCTAAGAAGCCAACTTGATAGAAACTGGAAGTATCATTTTAGATTTTATTTATTAGTAATCTCTGGTATTAAGCTGGAACATTTTTTTAATAGCAAAAATAGTAAAAAACTAAAATAATTGCACTATTTACGCATAAGCAAACGACAACACAAATATTTAAACGTAGGCAGTGGCGGAACCAACTCAAATTAAAAGGTGAGCTGCCGGGTATTTAGTCTTGAGTTATATTTTAAATAGGGATGGCAATTTTTTTCAATATATCGATATATTGCATCATTTAATACATCGAAATATTAGGTATATCGATACATTCGATATATCGCATAAAATATATTAATATTTCGATTTCAGGAATTTTAAATTTATACATAGCCATGGGACACTATTTCATTTTTCCTGTTGTGTATAGCTACAAATAATAAAAAAGAATAGTAGCTTGGCAGTCTGTTTTATGTATTTATAATTCTCGGGTCACTATTTTTTTCCGGAAATCTACCTAATTATGCTTAAACTTGCATAAATTAAAGGAATTTGTGTTTCTATTGACCGTTAGAGAGTAGATTAATTATAATATAATGCAATACTGTGTCCTGTAACCATGATACAACACTCACAAAATACAAGTGGAGCAGTGCTTGTTTTTAAACTGAAGCGTTGCGACATATTTGCACATATATCGATATATTTACCGATATATCACAACAAAATTTCGATATATTTTAACAAATACATCGATATAAGTACATCTTATAATCATTACCAATCCTAATCTTAAAAATTTGGCATTATATCTTAAAATGGAAAACAGCTGTTTCTACTTGTCAATACCCATACAGCACAAGTATATCCAATGGACATCCAGTTAACGTCCGTAATAAATTTACCGGATGTCCATTGGACGTCCATTTTTTGTCCATGAATCTCTGAACACATTATGGGCATAAAATGGACGTCCAATAGATGTTTAAAGTGTGTCCACGGATTTCTGAACGCGTTATGGACATAACATGAATGTCCATTAGATAACCTCTTATTAATAATAATAATAATAATAATAATATCATTTATTAGTCTTAAATACACCGTAGTGCTTAGATACGTCCTCAATAGTACACAATATAAATAAAGATAGATTAAGATTACACAACATTTTTACTTATATACATACATACATATTTTTTAAGTAAAGCTTAAAAGTTTATATTTACATACATACTTAAAAAAAGATTTAAAAAAAGAAGAAATAGTTTAAAAGTTTAACTAAAAAGTAAAATCATTTATATCATACTAGGCTTTTTCAATTAAATGCTTTTTTTATAATCGATTTATATTTTATTAATGGTGCCTCTCACTGATAATATTTAGATTTACATTTTTGGTTATATTTAGAGCCAATGTAGTATCATCAGCAAAAAGCACATTAAAGAAACTGTTTGATGTAGAGAAGTCATTTATATAAATTAAAAAAAGTAATGGCCTAAGGACACTTCCCTGTGGAACTCCATGTTTAATTTCTAAACTTGAACTTAACTCATCGTTGAATAGAATGGACTAGTATCTATTTGAAAGATAGGAGCGCATCAAATCTAGTGCAGTTCATCTAAAACCGTAGATCCACTGGATATCTTGATACGGACAGCCAGTGGATGTCCAAAATTTGTCGATGGACCTTCGGACTATTTCTGGACATAAAATGGACGTCCATTGGATGTTGTGTGCTACCATGACAAAATCCATAAATAAAGTGATTATCAGCCTATTTATTATTGTTAAACAATTTTTACATTTCCATATCTTCACGTAAATGATACTTATAATAAAGTTTTGCCATGGTAATTCTTTTTACTATTTTACTTGAAAATTAAGAGGTAAGAAAAAATTCAGATACATTCCTTTCTTCTTCCAAACTGAATACATTCGAACAATCTCAAAATCAACTGCATACAGCAGAGGCGTTACATAGTTTTGGCGAAAAATTTGACTCCACCACCCCATAACGATGCCACCAGAGGCAATACAAAGGCAATATTTCGTAAAACAATAGAGGCTTAAAAAGTATTACCACCCCTAAAATTTCAAGTCAATAGCTTTTGTACTCCGAGTTATTAAAATAATATTTCTTATTTCACAAAACCTCAACATCCTGTACCTTTGTTAGCAATCACCCAAGGATGTAGGTTGATAGGAACTTTTCTACTTATTTTAAGCTATTCTATCACCTTCCGAACTTTGTCAGGTAAACTTCGGACCACCCTGTGTATCCTCGAGACTTTTAATACATTACTCAAATTAAACACCAAACATGCCGTTTCAAATTAAACACAAATTGCCCTTAGCGTTACCGATTTTTTTAGTAACCACTTTAAGCCGCGCCCCTGCTATAAGTGGCAAAATTTAAAATTTATTCATATTCTTTCCCATCAGTTCTTTTTGTCAATTTTGTACGTGTTCCAAAATTTCTTTTCCAAATTTTACAATTTATAAAGCCCTTTATTAAATTTTGGAATAAACATTTTTAATTAAGAAATAAGCGGTGCCAACATTACAGCTCTGTTTAATGTTTTCTCTTGTCCATCAGTTTTCTCACTTACTCGGCCACAATATTTTTTTAGCCTAGTACATCTAATATACAATTCTACTTTTACACTCAATATCAGAGTCCAGGACCGGCAGCTACTACTGCCTCATATGGTTGACAGAAGGACATACGTAGACAAATAAATGCAAAAGTATAAAATGAATGAATAATGAAATATATACTGCTCGATACAATGCATTATTCAGAATGACTAAAGTCTGCCATCGCATTAACTCACATGGTTACGTCACAACTAATATTCGTTCTGCATTCGTGGCTGTTAAATTTGAGCAATTTGGTCTGTAAATATGTTTGTACAAGGAAAATGAACACTCCACATCTACCGAGGTTACTGGAGCAAATTCTAAATAGATGACATAGGCAGGTACTCAAAATTCTTAGTATAACGTTAACAGTCTTATTAGACTGGGTCAATTGTTCATCCACCGTCACCCACAAAAACTTATTTCATACTTCTTCTAGAATATTCCTCAAAACATTTTTATACGCACTTGGTAGATACGTTTTATGCAATATAAATCTACTAGCCAAGGGAAATATGGTACATATTTTGCAAAGAAACCTCTACAACTCAGCATTGTTGATTACTTTCCAAGACAGATTACACACACAAAAAATACAAGTATACACTCTTTACTGGTAGAAATTGTTATTTTTAGTTTTAAATTAGTCGTCAAGCCCAATCTGGCCTCACTCGACCCAATAGATTAACTGCCCGATGTTGGATCGGCTACGGATTAGATGTTCAAGGCCAGCAGAGTATTTTGTTCTATTTAATTATTTAATAAATTTGTTGTTGTTGATGAGATTTTTAATAAAATTATTTATTATTGTAGGTACAAATTCTCGGAAATATTTCAAAAGTTTTTAACATTCTTACAAACAAGAACACTTTGTTTTCAGGTTGAATGGAGAAAAAATCAGGTTGTATGTCTCTACAAATTCAGTTTTGCAAATAATTTCATAACAAAACAATATGTACAATTTATTTAAAACTGTAAATTAAATTATTAATATATAATTTATGTGCAACACAAAAACATCGATAAATTTATTTACAAGAATAACAAGACCAATTAAACAAATAATTGCCTATATTCAAAAATTTCTTAAGTTTTTGTCAAGAACTATCAGCATCGCTCGAGTCTGTGTCATCTGAAAAATAAAAGAAAAGAGGTTTTATTTATTGAAATTCTTTATTTATTTAATACAATTTGTGAATGTAAACATAGCAGAGCAACTTACACTATAGTGGCACTGAATTACTAGAAACAATTCCACATGAACAAAAAACCACTACATTCACATTAACAGTAAAAAAAAATAATGAGACCAATGATTAATTCTTACCTTCTCCGTAAGTTTCCAAAGTAATGTCAATTTTTTAAATAAAATTAAAATTGAGGAGGCAAAACTTTAATCAGTGGCCGAACAGTGCAGATAATAATTATTAAAAATTAAATACTAATTTACTGACATAAATATACAGAGCAAACATACAAGGCAGTAACATACAGCTACAGAGCGTTTTCGAAAGAACAGCTTTCTTATAAATATTTTAACATCTTTCATACAATTTCGTGTCAGCAACTTTTCCATCAAAGACTGACCTGAACCGGACTAAACTGAATGGAGAAAATGTGCTTCTTTATAGTAGGTTTGTAACGCAGTGTTTCAATATAGTTTATTTGTTGGGTTACAAAAACCAGATTATTAAAAGTAAATAGGACAGTTTTCAGAATAATATCACATTAAAAACATTTCACCATTGCCTAATAACATTAAAAGTATGTATGCCTTTTAAGATATATTATACAGGATGAATTTAAATGACGACAAATTTTGACAGCAAGTTCAGCGCCTACAAATAATACGAATTAATTGTCATACGGTATAGAAAATAAAAGAAAATATTGCTGCGACTGAATTTTTATATTACCCTACTGATTTTTTTTTATGAGATCAGATGAACACTCGGCATTATTCAGTTAATCATACTTCCCACCGATCACATTTGAAAGTCCGTAGCTTCGTTAGAAAACAGTTATTATAACAACTTTTCGCTATTATTTTTTTTACTCTAAACACATTGTCGAAATTTGTTGACGTTATTTTGAATCACCCTGTATACACATTTTTTGTTTAATTAATTTCCCACTTCAGTATTTTATTCTGTTTTACCAGCAGGTAGAACTATCAGTGCAAGAAGATAAAAGCTATAAGTTACCATTTCTACAAAATCATGAAGGCACCATTAAGAAAATTATGTAGCCAAAGAAAAATGTTTACCTTTTAAATGTTTCAAAATTGTATTTTCACTCTACACATGTTTCGGCTTTTTAGGCCCTTTTCAAGAGTACAGATGAGAGGTACTGTACTCTTGAAAAGGGCCTAAAAAGCTGAAACACGTGTAGAGTGAAAATACAATTTTGAAACATTTAAAAGCAAACTTTCTTTGTTTATTTAAAATATTTAATAATGTTTTACAAGAAGCCAACCGCAGAATCAGTACAATGTATAAAATGTTTACCGCCGAAAAAATACGGTACACATTTTTTATTTAAATAATTTCTTTGTAAAGTTCACCACAATAAAAAAGTTGTTCTTTGAATCACGCTGCAAAAATAAAATTAAAAATTATACAATTTGAAGCCGTAATAATATAGAAACAAAAACAAAACTGGGCACAAAAAAAATTACAATGCCTATTTAATACATACACATACATATCTGAAATTGCAAAACCATAATTTATTTTCTTAATTTTAACTTCCTTATCACTAACCCTTTTAAAATAAAATTAAAATTCTTGCAGCTTCAAATATGTTTTACCACAGCCCAAAATTTGTCCCATGCACAACAAAAACCTAATAACAATTCCCTAGTAATTTGTTTGTAAAACAAAAAATAAATATATCTAAATTCAAAACAATTTTTTTATTTGTATTTAATGAAATGTGTCACAAACTATTTTACTAGGAAATGAGTTATCAGCTGAAAAAATTATTCAGATTTATTCTTATTCACCTTAGACATGGCAAATAATAAATAAACTTTTCTTAACATTTATCATTAAGTAAATTACTTTAAGACCTGCCACGGAAAAAGCCCCATACAAAGCCAAAAAATACTAAATAAAACAAAAAGCAATGAAATGAAATGGAAATAGAAATTAATAATATTTTCTGTCTTTGTCGAGGATAATTTCCAGACAGATTAACAACACTTTTGGTTCATATTTTCTTAGTAAATTTCCAAAATTTTACATCTTCCTGAGTGTAACTTTTGTTAAAATATGCATCAATAACAGAGCACTTCGTGCTTGAAATTAAACATGGTTTTGTTGAAGTTATTTATTTCACATCCTGTATATAAACCTCAAATAACCCGGTTAATATCGATATATTTTGCGACGTCAAAAATACTTTAAACAAACTGATTTTCACAAATAGGATTCGTTGTCAAATGTCTTTTGGCAAATATTAACAGTATACCTGAGGCATAGAGAAGTGAGGGGACCCTGTATTAATTCTGAAGAGGCACAAATTTATTATAATTGATTTCTAGTTACTTGCTAGCTTAATTCTAAAGTCTAATTTTCAACCGAAATTAAACCACTGGACAATAAAAAAAGTGACTAGTCTATACAGTTTTATACAACGATTACAGGTGTAATTCTCAATGGTTCAAATTGATTGATAACGTTCAAACTTGATCCAAATAATTTGCAAACTTTATTATTAAACATGTAATTTAAAGCACACATTTTTTTGTGAAGTTTTTGATTTTTTATAATGTATGCAGTATGCCCTAATAACCAAGTTTACAATATTTATAGAATTAAATATTTCTTGTGTGTAAATTGAATATAAACTTTTCATTTATATTATAGGGATTGTTGAATTTTATTCGAACATTGAAAATTTTGATTTAATAACCTTTTTCTGATTTAATGTTTCTATTGAAGAGCAAATGACGTACCATATCTCATTTCATGCTAAATTGTTGCTTAGCCTCTGTGTTATATTGGGAAAGTTCCTTTTATATATGTAATTATATACAGTTAAATTGATGTTTGTATATTCCTCAGTTAACCAACCAGATCGGTCGATTGTCATAATAGAATATTCGTAAGTTCTCAGTATATTGATGTAGCCATTAAGATAGCAAAAACCAAGAGATTGATAAACAAATACAATATATATTGTCTAAACTGACAATGTGTTTAAGCAACAAGTGATTCAAATGAAATTTGCGAAAAATGTCGCGAAAAGGGAATTTGGAGCTCAGCCCAGCGATGAGTTTAATTTAAATGTAATACTCTATTACGAAAAACGCGTGATATAATAGTAATAAATTAAATTGTAATTTTTGACAATGCACTTACACATTAATTAATTTTTCCATGTAAATCCGGCAACAATGTGCGGTCGTCTCAAAACTAAATGAGGAAGTTTTGCAAACAAAAAACTTCGATTAAAATTTGCAAAAAAAAAGTTGACAGTTGTGTGCCTCCCCAGGTTATTCTTTTGACAAGTTATAAAATATTTGCAAAACACTTTTTACTTGCAACTTTTTGTTGCAAATTTCAATCAAAATTTTTTGTCTGCAAAACTTCCTCATTTTGTGTCCAATGCTCCACTACAAAAATATGACACAACCTAAACTTTCGCTGTTTTGCAACTTATTTTTATTGGCAATGTTATCCTGTTTTTTTATAGTCACCCACACAAAATTTGCAAGTATGCATATACAGTCTCATTTAAAAGTCTCTCTAAAATTTTTATTTGTTGGCTGATTTAAACGATTTTTTTTTAAATAATTGATCTTCAATAACTAATAAGAATTATTTTTATTAGCAAGCTTTGCAAATGTTATTTATAAATTTTTACAATTCAACTGATCATGGTCTAAACGAGCATTGTATACACTATTATTTACAAAATTGAGGTTTTTGTTAAATTTCGGTCACACCCATTTGAAAGTATCCTAAACCCAGTGGCGTAGTCAGATTAGAGATAAGAAAATTGCTAACACCTTTTTTTGGATTTTGGCCTTGAAATTGTAAATTTCATTGTGAAATTTGGCACCACAGTAGAGTTATTGAAGCTCTATCCTTTGGAAAAAAAAGTCATTTAAATCAACCAACAAATAAAAATTTTAGAGAGGTGCCACGCTTTAAATGGGCCACTCTGTATCTAGAAAGAAATATTTAACTCTAAAAAATTTTGAAAACATTCTAATGAAAAGTTTGTTCTACATATATATTTATTGATATTTATTAATATGTATATCTATACATATTTCTTTTCAAAATATTACCTAATAAAATCTAGGTAAAAATAACGTTCGATAATATTTCAATGCATCAAACCATTTTGATGTCACTGCAGATGACGATAATGAGTATGGTTTATACGTTATGTCCAATAAAAGAATACAGCATAAGAATCTCATTTATTGAAAAACTATGTATTATGGATGAAATTTACGTTTTATATTGTTTTCCAAATCTTTGCGATAGATAAATTCCAGATTCGGAGATTTAAAAAAATATGTGGACTACGGCTGTGAGGTCAAAAACACATACAAAACTTCTATTAACTCTTCCTAGTACACCATAAAAAGCAGCAAGAAGAATGTTGTTTTAATTTTTAATTAATTTGAAATAATGTCTAAAAATATATCTTCCGATTTATAAATAGTCCCACATTCTGCATCTATTTAACTGGTTCTGTTTCTCTTAAGATCCCTATGCTGTTTATTACCTTGAACACCTCAAAAATTGTCGCACTAGAGATGTGGCTGCATCTACAATATTTAGCAATGAATCTATTAAAAATGCAACAGCGCAAAAATCACTTATTTTTTCTAATTTAACAAAGTATCAGTTCAAGCACAACCTAATTTAAATTAATCAACAGCCATAATTTATGCAAAATATTTTGATCAACCTGAACGCCTTTAAATTAAAAATATTTTATAATCCATTTTAAATTTCAATTTCTTCGTTTGAATATAGTTACAAGAATCGCAAAAACTGTTTTCCAGCTTATTATCAAAATGGAACGTTGAAAAAAATCATAAAACATCTGAAATAAAACTAAGGAGAGACTTGAAGAGAACAAATAACTTTATTTTGGTACACACCAATTAAAGTAAAAAAAAAGTAAAGCAACAAAATATAAATTACTGATACTTAAATACAAGTAGCACTGTACACCTCCAACAATAGCACGATATTAAATAAATTTCATTTATCAAAACAACAAAAAAAATACAGAGATGGAATAAGGGTGGCGAAAAAAGTCTGATTTTATATTGTTATAAAAATTTTATTTGGAAACAACCGTGACAAAGTTAATGAACTATTACACAGTAGTTTCTGAAAAGAAACGTTAACAATTTTTAAAAATCCTTCAAAAATCCCTGCTATTAAATTACTTTTTTCATTCAAAATTAAATTTTTGGATTTTTTTTTTAACAAAAATTGATTCTAGAAAATTGTTCATGGGTGGCACAAAAATTTGCCAAAGGTAACTCAAAATTTTGGAGTAACTTTGGATGATATATTTACGATATTTCTAGACAATTTCAGCAAATTTAATTTATATGCAAGAATACATTTAAAGCAAACCAATTATATTGAACACGATACAACAGGACATGGCACAAAAAGGTCCTAATTTTTTCCCAAAATATTCTGGAAAATTTTCCGTAGTTATCGTTGTGACAGAGAAGCATGGATAAAATATATTCATTTTTATGTGTTATCATTTTTAATATACCGATTTTTGATGAATTTTTGGTAGCTTCTCGTAACTTAAGTATTTATAAATATTTTTTTCAAATAGGAAACTTTTTTAATAAAGTATGATTTTAAAATATTCTTTTCTACGATTCACAGATTTTGTTTAAACAAGTTGCAGAACTTACCAAAAATTCTCAAAATAAATTTTGGTTTACTTCTCGAAATTCTGTCTTAGGAAATAAACCTTGAAAATGTGCAATTAGTGTTTCTTCTAGTGTACCGCAGAAGAAACCTTCTAGTCTCTTAAATTTGTGACAACCTGTATAAAGAATACTATCGCTGAACTGTTTCAAAGAGCATTTTCCAAAAATTTATTTGATACACTGAAAAAATACGACATCAGATTTAGCCAAAAATTTATTTTGAGTCAATCACTACATCAAGTAATTTACAATTCACAATTCATTCAGTATTAGAAACTTTGCCAAAATCATTTACCAAGTAAAAAAATGTATACCAACCTAAGAAACTGACCCTTCCGGTCCCACCCTGATGCAAAAATGTGCTTGCGATTGTTTACTAATTTAATTAAGTGCATGATGGCATACAGCATAACACCCTTAGCTAACACAGAATGCCACGATCTATAGTAATCGTAGTTTTAGTCACTGGCGTATGCGTAATGTGACGGCATGTCGTACCACACTGAGGACAAAGACAGTTAGCTGAAACGGTGTACGTACGAACTGCAGAGTCTGTGAAACTTCCGTTTAAAGTGTCTGCACAAAACGCTTTGCGCTGGCTTTTTGGCGTGTCTGTGATACAGGAGAAACTTTTTCTTTGACTGATCGGGGTTGATTTCGGTGTCAACTGTTCGGATGACTTTAATGGCAGGGAAGGTAATATGTTCGTTTTCAGGGATATCCACGGATGGTCGAGTAATTCGTGAATCGTAGGTCGTTTCCTGAAAAAGAAAAAATCAGATACATATATAAGTAACATCCTTAGTGTAAATATAACACCAGGTTATATCTTGAGACTGGGAGGTAGCGATAAATTCCAGAGATTACTTTTAGGTAGACATTTTATATTGTAAACATTAAAGAAACATTCCCAAATAATATGAAATGATAAGATATTCTTAAGTCCTATATGCAATAAATCTGTTTTCTTCCATAAAAATGGGAACAGAAAATTAAAGGTTTTTATCCGGTAATTGGATGGCTTGCAGCTATAAAAAACAATTTCTGACTACCACCTTGCCATGGAAATGCTCGTTACTGTCGAGAATCCATTAGCAATGTGAATGTATAGATAGATAGGCGGATCGCGTCGTTTGGCTATCACGTTTACGCCCACTGCTCCATGTTGAAAATGAATAGATTTTAAATACGTTTTTAAAACGTCTATGTGAATAACACGTGATACATAAACAGTGTGAATTAAAGACAATGGAGGTTAACTGTTTTAAAATGTTTTGTTCCATTACTTCAAAGGAAAAAGTGAATTTGTGGATTAGTGACACATAATTATATTGCATAAGATGTAAAAAAGTGCTTTTGTGCAACATCAAAGCAAACATTAAAAGACACATTTCCTCAGACAGTCATAAAAATGTGAGTGGTAATATTACTGACAGTGACTGACAAACAAATTTTAACTTAAATTTAGTGAAAATGATGGCTGGGTATAATATATCATGGACGAAACTAGATAATCCACTATTTAGACCATTTTTGTATAATTGTAACGGGTCTTTATAAATGATCGTACACCACGTGACCAATTAGTTACCTTTAACAGCCTCGTCGAGTTGGCCCGTCAGCAAATGATGGTTGAAAATTATTCCATAGACACATACGTAGGTGCAAAAATTCTTGTCAGGTACTGCCGTAATATGAAAGACACAAAATCACAAGTTAAAAGGTACCAATTGATCACGTGGTTTACGATCATTTATGAAGATTCTGTATTATTGGGTCGTTTTTCTGTATTGAATGACAAATATGTCTGGATTAGTGTGGATGAAACCACCAATGTTTGTGGTTAGAAGGTGGCAAATGTTTTAGTGGAGGCATAAATATTAATATTAATTATATTCATAAAACTAGTGATTGCTAGTTAAAAATATATTGTGTGTGTTAATATTACATTCACCAATAGCCTTCCGCCCTCTTCGTATTAACTTTGGATGTTACTAAATTTGCCAAAATAACCACAAGGTATTGTGTCATGTACGCATGAATACATTTACGAGGTGACACATCATCTAGCGCCAATATTAGAATTGATGTCATTTATCACTACCTCCCGAGCTCTATTTATATCACAGTCAGCTAGATCTAGTACACAGGGTAATTCTAGTTTGCATGTGTGTGTGTGTGTGTGTGTGTGAGCCACAATAGGCCTGCTGATAGCCGCAGTGAAAGGCCCACAAGGACCAACTCACAAAAACCTAAAACCTAACACCTAATTCTAGTTTGTCGATTTAAGAAAATGTGTTACAGGATTTACATTTTTTACTTGGTTGCCATGGTGAGCCCTAAAATGGTGCGTGCCTCTATCATTAATTTCGGAACTATGAACTTGAACTTTTATACGTTAGCATGTTGTCAAAACTGACAACAAAAGACATCAACTATATCATAAATTCGCGGCAGCTACGTTGCCAGTTTCACACATTTGTGCTATAAGTCAAATTAACGAAAAAAAAAAAACAAATAATGCAATTACCGAAATAGTGTTACAGTTCTGCCACTGTAGGAAAATGCTAAACTATGGCAACTCGAAAGACTAATATTACCTGGTTAACTGAATTTAGCTGACTAGGTTATACTAGTAAAAACACGTCACTTATTTTAATGTTATACACAACCTACAATATAACCTTGACAAATATATACTATACTAATATACTACTATATGTATACTAATATATTATCATCAATTTTTTTTGAGTGCAATGATGTCAATTTTGACGACAGTTAATAATCTGACAAAAGCCTGAGAGCTTGTAAGAAAATATGTTTATACGATGACGTATGTTACATGTATTACACCTTAAATTATTAGCACATGAACAGGACTGAAACCACTTTCCTGATTACATCAGTAAAATTTTAGATTAGTGTACAATAACTGATTGTTGTAAGCTGACAACCAGAGTTAAAAATGCCTTTAAAATCCTACAGATCTTATTTTTAATGTTGTGTGAACATTTTGTTATTCTTACCTTGGATCTATGATAAGGGCACTTTTAATAAAATCTATCGCTGCACTAGAAACATCTTCAAAGTGCTCAGGTTCGAATGATAATGTGCATTTTGATATATTTAAGAAAGTTTGTTGTTTATCGTCGGCTCCAAACGGGCTAAATCCTGAGAGGATTACGTATGCTAAAACTCCTATTGACCATATGTCAGTTGAAAGGCCTATTGGTTCATAACTTAATACTTCTGGAGCTACGTAATCTGCAGTACCTGAAAAAAAATTTAAGATTATAAATAAGATATTTGTACAAAAAAACCGGCAGAGCGAATTAAGCATCATTAAAATTTTAAACCTCTTGTGTAAAATATACTTGTAAAATAAAAAAAGGGCACATTACACAGACAACTAAAAAGTGAGACTAGTATCCGTTCACTATGATGTCGGGCTCTAATTTAAATTTTCCCGGTAGGCCCTTATCGTACCAGTCCGGTCCTGCCCTGAATACATATATTGAGAAGTTAGCTTTACCTAATTTTTTGTATAAATTTTGCAACAGCTCCGCATTATTAATAAAATAACTATCAATAAGGGGAGGTAAAAATATAACACGCGTGCAACTTCTAAATATCTTTTGTTATGGTTATGTCCCTTTCTAATCTCTAGCCTATCAAAAAATTTGACTATAGCATAGTATTACAATTTATAATATTTTCTATTAGCATAAAGAATTAGTATGCCACAATTTAAAAAAAGAGGAATATCCTTATATATATTCGTCCAATGCGTATATATTTTTTTACTAAATACCTACACGATGAGTAATGATACATTACAAGGTTGAATCAATTTGTAGTTAAAAATAAATCCCATCGATTAGGTAAGATTTTTAATTACTTCCTTTTCTAATTAATATTATATATTATCTCTTTAAAAAAAACTAACTGTAAACTGTTAATTATTAGAAAGTTTAAACACACTATGTAAAAATTAGCTACTGTAAACAAACCCAAAGTCTACAAGAACAAAGGCTGATGAAGAAAAAGATAACACTTAGATAATTTTCCAAAGTTTATTTATCAAATCATTCCAGAACAAATTTTTTCTTTTTATTATATCTGATCTCCATTTGATTGGAATAAAAAATTAAAAAATATACATATATCCACGCAAATTAGATAAAAAAAGAAGAGATCATTTATTATTATTCTGGAATGGGTTACAGTTACAAATAAGAATACAAAATATAAAGTGGCCCATCGTTTCGTGAAAATCGGAGCCAAATCTCCGCTCGGGGTGGTTTTTCGCAGAAATAACAATGTTCCACCTCGCGGAGAGGTAAGTTAGTTATTTATAACCACTTCAGGAATATAATATGTATGTCAAAATTATACAACCTTTCAGATACTTATTTATAAACACTTCAGAAATATATGTAAGTCAAAATTATACAAATCATTTTTTTATTTTCCCCAATTACGTATTAGACGTGATCCGGCGAAGCTCGCTGGGACTACCTTAGATGAATACTGGAACTACTTTAGATGAATACAATTATTACGTACAAAAGGGTTCTATGTAGTGATAACACTGATAACGTGATAACTTTAGCAAAATTTATAATTCATAAATCATAAATATCAGGTCGTCTAATTTCTGTGGTATTTATGTTTACTTTTATGTTACTCTTGATAAAAGTTGAAAGAATCGTCGACTGTTTACAACAAAACTGCAGACAGGACTGTACTTAAAAAATACTTGATCTAAAACAAAACATAAAAAACTATTCAGTCACTAATAACAATTTTAGCCCGATTCATTGTTAACGCAGCACATTTTTTTACGTTTACCCCTTTAACGTAGTTAAAATAAAAATTAAAAAAAAAACTAGAAGAATTTGCGTCACACAATAAGAATGAAATAGGCTACAATAACTCCATCAATGATGAGGAGTTTCATGGTTTCTTTTCTCTTTTTCGTATACGACAGAGCAATTTTATTCAAGTCAAACAAATTACTTACCTAATATTTCTCGCACTGTAACACCAGGTTGAAGCACTTTGGATATACCAAAATCACAGAGTTTGATGTCATCACAGCAGTCTTCTACGCTTAGTAATAAGTTCTGGGGTTTCAGGTCCAAATGAGCAATATTTTTGTCGTGTAGGTAGGCTACGCCTTCCAATATTTGTTTCATCGCTTTACGGGCTTCCACCTGTAGAAGTAAACACTCATTATATAGTAAATATTTGATAGTCCTCAAACTATTTGTTTTTAATCCGTGTCAAATAATTTAAACTGCTTGTGGTAAAAAACAATGCAATATAAAAACTGTTACCTCTACAAAATGTAATTTTAGTTAAAGTGGTCAAACAACAAATAATCTCCGGTTGTTTTTAGATACAACTTGTATTTTGATATAAACTAACAAGAGAGGGTCAGACATTCAAGTCTCCGATTCGAAAGAAACTTCGTGAGTTTGCAGTGCTCAATACAAACAAGTATTTGTCTACACAATAACGCGCGCCTCAAGCGTTTCCGTGAAATAGGCCTCTGAAGATTCAGCCATCAGTTTATAAAGAAGGCATTGGAATAATCAATCTGCCGCGAGCAGCAGTTAAACCCAGTCACCAAGATGCTAGTCTTTAGAGTGCCAGATCGATGGATCGATCTTTTGTTTAATTTTTTTTAATACTTGATGCGTAATGAAATAATACATTGGCCAGGAACCGATTCAGTAATCCAGCACTCCGGAGTCTAGCATTTTGATCAGTAGACTACTTGCTGCACGTGGCAGACCCATCATTCTTCTAAGGCCTTATAAGCTGAACGCTAGATGTTCAGAGGCCTATTTCACGGAAACACTTGAGAAGCGCGCCCTATTATTTGGACAAATAGTTGTTTGTATTAAGGACAACAAGCATAGGAAGTTTTGTTTAAATTGGAGACTTAAACGTCTCCTTCTCCCTTGTGTACATCCTAAAGTTGGTTGGAACCTTTGATGTGAAAACACTAGCAGTCTTAGCATTGAAATAGTTTTCAAAATATAGTATGTTTTGGTATTTATGGAAGCTACTTCAGTGCTAATAAACTAACAGAGATTTGAACCTGACCTTAAGTTCGCTAAAGAACTGCGGTCCAGCGACAATGATTCGTGAACTGACACTCATAAAACGATCTTCTGGAGAAAGCAACTAATTAGTTTCATTAAATAAAAAGCAAAATAATGTAAAGATGTGCGTTTACCTCTCCTAAGCATTGCCCACCGTCGAGTATGTGCTGGAGTTCACCGCCTGCAGCCAACTCCAATACAAGCACCATCTCCGTATTGGACTCGTAGACTTCGTGAAGGCGAATTACCCTGTTCGTTGACTTGCAATGCATCAAAACTGCGATTTCGTGAATGATCTCTTTCATCTGATCTTGATTTCGACGTCTTTTCTTCACAAATTTTGCTGCGTAAGACGTGCCCGTCTTTTTGTGTACTGCTCGACATACTGTAGCGTATTTTCCTCTGAAAAATAAAACGGTAAATTACTATTGCAAATTGAGAAGGAAAAATATACATTTATCAAATGTCCAGTTTCCTTCTTAACAGTTGATTTTACATGAATAGAACATAGTGTCAAACTGTTGACCAACACTTTACAGATAAAAAGAAAAAACGGGAAAGTAATAACGCAAAAAATTAAAAAAAGTAATCATAAAATGTATTATAAGTATACTTGTATATGAAAACTCTCTCTCTCTCTCTCTCTCTCTCTCTCTCTCTCTCTCTCTCTCTCTCTCTCTTTCCTCACAAATTAATCTTCACTATCGTACCCGTAGCAGATTATTTTTTAAGAAAAAAAGACGATCTACGTTGTCAAAGTATTGTTACGCCAATGGGCTGTGATAATTCCAAAATATGCCCAAAAGTGGCGTTACAGGTACTAAATCTTTAATTTAATAACCAGAGTAGTCTGAACTTATAAAGAACGATCGAGTTAGTTGTTCGAGAAGGGTCCGGAATATTCAAGAAAGTCATAGACCGTAGATCGAGAGATATATAAGGCACACAGTGGGCCAAGGGAGCTCAAGATTGATTTGGAATTGTGCTAGTAGAGAAGAAACAAGTTTGACTGTGGTAGTGACTTCTAATTTAATTGTGGTTTTAGTGGTCATTCAGCAAGTTATTATTGTTATTTATTAATTAATTAATAAAGTAGTGAGTAAGTGTTACCAGGAGTTTCAGCAACGAATCCCCGGTTTGAGGTGTTTGCGGGGACAGTAAACACGTATATATAATAACAGTACTGTAGCATAACATAACAAACAATGACAAATAGCTTTTATTTATCTAACTGAACTGTGACCAGGTAACTGAGTATTCGGATTGGTGTATTTTAGGCTGCCTAATTAATGTATGGCACCATTTTCCCAGTGATTAAAATTAATGTTTTTTGCTGGGTTTTTTTATTCGTTTTTATCTTTTTTGCTATACGAAAGACTGAAAGTAAAATTGAGATTCTTACAACTGAGGGCAGACCATCCATGACTCTAGACTGTTCATTTCATTGCATGAGCGTTTAAAACACTCCCGAAAGTACTTTAAGTGTGAACCCTTTAGGCCTTGTAAGTTCGTCACTATTTTCGGTAAATATTTGACGTATTGGTGCATGGTCATATTTTTTTAGTACTCGAGTGAATAAAATTCATCTGATAATTTAAGTCCGTTTAAGTCAGTTAACTCCAACTCGCAAAACTTCGTTTTGCCATAGTATGTTGAAAAACTTTTTATTGCAAAATTGTATGTAAATAAAAAACCAATAAATATGTAGTATACAGAATGTTTCATTGATAACACTACCTCGCTTTACGATGCGAGCTGTAATGTTTACATTAATCAAATGATTTGATGCAAAAAAGTATCTGTGGATTTGCTGCTGAAGCACATGACTTTTGCTTACCATTACTTCAGCTACCTATCACCTACCCTTAAAAGTATTATCTATAGTCACTAACACACCCTGTATATATACTCATCAGTAATTTAACCTATTAGTGTTAACCTACATTAAAGCAATAGGTAAATAGGCAATTCAAAATCCAGTGGCTGAAGGAATATGTAAATGTGTATTTCCTTACATCATGTAAGGCAGCTGATTGTCGCGTTAGCTGTCCCAGCAACCGTCTGTTCTTAACTGTTTTGTAAGACATCCGATACTAATAATAATTGTGTATATGTACGACCTACAGTGTGTTATTTCCACCGGCATATTTGCAAGGAAGATGGAAAGAGCCAATATGGCTATGATTTCCGGGGTTAAAGGACTCGCACAAAAACAGCGAAGCGCCTGCCTTGATTACAAAGTAGCGTTACTGCTTGCGATTACTGTGGCGTTCTCTCGAGGAACAGTTGTTGTCAAGGTCATCGGAGGCCGAGGGATCACCACAACAACGTTGCCAGTTCTTGTCGGGGGTGTAAACATAGGTGATCAACATTTACCAATCGAATATGACGTATAACCAGGGTTGGCTTTAGGTGGTTATGTGTCAGATTTGCACGCATATATGAAACGATATCCTATCTTGAATTTTTTTTTAGCGAACTCCGTATTATCCAAAGTTGAAAAAGTCAATTTATTATAAACACTCAGTCAAAGAGAACTGGAGGTATAGGGGTGATGTACTTAACAGTAAACTACACACACAAGTATTTTTTCACTGCCGGTTACAAGATTAAACGTACATTATTAATATTGAAGGTCCCGTATGGCTAGAGGAATTCGTGAAAAACTTCCGTATATGGTTTCCAGATTTTCTTGAACAGTTGGATCTATAAATGCCTGTTGCGCCTGTGAAATAGCAACTGCGTCATTTGGATTTAACTGCTGTACTAGGGATTTCACATTTTCAAAATAACAGTAATAGTACGTTGCTGCCTCTAGCCAAGTTTTCCATCGTGTTATAATGGGCTGTGGGTAATGGAGTATTCGGTATAATTTCATGAAATAACCGTACACGACTTGGTGCTTTAAGAAAAACTTTCTTTACACTAGATATCAAATTATCAACATTAGGTAACACCCCCTGACAGTTTCAGGAATCCCATGAAGCCCACGTGCTAAACATGTTTAAGTATATTTTGATATGTTTTCTTCAAAATTCCTCCAGCAGCTTTCATATAATTCACTCCATCGGTAAGAAATAATAAGAACTTGTCCTTATTTTCTGCATATTTGTCACGCCAAAATTCTTAGACTTGAATTCACTACCTCCGCTATAGTGCGAGAATTTGTAGCTTCTAAAACGTTAGGTACAATCAAGTGCCCGCTCATTGAACAATTTTCCTCCAATGCACCCACTAAAACATTCGCTTCCTTAAGCCCGCAAACATTAGTGGTCTCGTCCACGCTAAGCCAGATGTACTTCCCATTAAACTCAGAAGAAATTTTCTTTCTAATATTTTCACACTCCGGTGATAAATATTTTTTTCTAAATGTAAACCCCGAAGGCACGTTAACATTGCCTATATTTGCCACTAATACATTTTTCCAAAAATGTCCAAAAATTGGATTGTCTAGTATCAACCACGGTATGTTACATCCTATCATAAATTCCACTAAATCTAAGTTAAAATTACGTTGCATGTCACTGTAAGTAAAGCCACCTACTCCATTTATGGTTTTCTGAGGAAATATATCTATTAATATTTGTGTTGCATGACATCGAAATTACTTTGTTACATCAAGTGCAATGCAATTCTCTATCATCAAATTGTAAATCGGCAATACCTCGAATCCAACAATTTACTGCAACTTCCGTCGGTTTAGTACGTTGTGACATTTTAATTGCGCATTTTTATTACCTACGTCCAAATGAATCCACGTTATGCAAGATACTGTTAGATCGTGTTATATGGTCTTGTCCCTCCGCACTAGGGCCGGCCGTTGGCCTTCAGTAATGTAAATTATCAATATAGTAGTGTAATTTAAAAAGATGCTATTACGAATTACGTTTTAATTTAATATAGTGTATTCCCTGACAAAACGAAGTTACCATGAACATTGCAAAATTAAATAAAATGCACTTAATATATTTTTGTAGTTTGGGAATGTTTCAGTAGGTATTTGCAATTGATTATATTATATCTGTAAAAGCCAATCCTGGGAACCGATCGGTAAATACCACTATTTGAGATATCGAAAATACTTATCTTTTATCGAGATTTTTTATAGATTCTATTGAGGTCACGATATCTTTGTTTTGCTTAATCATTTATAGTTATTAATATATTTCCTTTTCTGGACCGTTGATATCAAATAAAATTTCATAATGTTTCTTGGGACTTTCGGTCAGATATACACGTAATTTGTTTTGTAAAGTTTCGGTTTATTAAACCATCATCAGAGAAACTATTAATTAGGTGATTTTAAATCTTATTACTACATATTATTTCTTTGCATGTTTTACGCAACTAGCTTCTGTGCTTAGGATATAATAAAAAAGTAGCAACAACTAACAAATTGTTATTTTTAAATATATGATAATAATTAGAAATAAAATTGCATGTAAAATCGAGAAATGATATACTATTATTTATCGTTCTTCCCTATCACTATATTAAGGGCCGGAAAATTAACGAGTAAAGCCACAAATTCAGTCCTACTGATTCTGTAGTAAAGCCTAACAATTAGGGTTTAGTATCCAAGCAAATTTTTCCCGAAGGGCCCGGCAACAGTGCTATCTGCCCGATAGTTGACGACAGCTGATGAGAGAACGTGTTTGCTCCCAGGTTTCCATATTCATGCGACATGCGATGGCTGGAGCTGAACCGCATATATCCGCGTGCCCGGCCGTTGGTAATGAGGACCGGTTCGATAATTGATTGGGCTTTTCACGATTTACCACAAAAATGCTTCAGAAGGCATGCACGACTTGTCTCTTTTTTCGTCGATGCTGTTGCCTGAATAATGCAGAATACATTCACTATTTCTTGCGCATACAAATAAACGTAAATACACACATATAGGAGGTCTTTGACCATTTCATGGTAATTGATGGTTGCTCAAGCAATGTAAACATGTTGACAACAAAATCCTGATACAGGATGAATCAAATAATGATTTAGTTAGGTAATCCTGCTACATTTGTGGCTTTTATAAATATATGTATGTCAGTATTGTATTGCACATAATCCTCTATGCTAAGAGTAAGAATTTTACTGTATCCTCCCAAATCTTCATTTTTTGAAATACCTAATCGAATGAATTTATTTTGTGTTGTGAAGAGCATTTAAATCTGCATTTTTTGACTACATTGCCATTCGCTAGGTACACGCGCACGGCCTAGTACATTTTTTTTATACACCCAAAATTCGAAAAACCATATTAGCGATTTTTTATCCAAAATCTAACAATAGCGTTAATCAAGGCCTTCAAAATGACTTTCTACTAAATTTTATCAAAAAAATTCAAACGGTAAAAAGTTGGCAAAAACAATCAAAATATGTAATAAAAGAAGCTAAGTAGACCTTGGAAAGAAACAAGTGACTATCGAAATAAAAAAAATATGTTTTGTTATTCAAAAAATAAGTCGTGAATTCACTGAATCTTTGAAAATGCTAATTAGGATTGTTGTATTGAAAACATTTGATTATATTTAGAAAAAACAATAACAACTTACGAATAACCTCCAAACAATGAAACCAACGATAACAAGTTTTAGATAATAGTCGAAGGGCACTTAAAATTCGCTACAAAAATCGCATTTTCTTAGAGGATTGCCCTTTTAATCTTATCTTGCCCTTGAAAACCAAAACCAGACAAAATTGACGAACTTGTTGCATTGCATTAAAAGTGTACCTTTTATAGTCGAGACAAAACCAAGATCCAGGCATGACTAAGGCAAGACCAAGGCAAAACCACGACAAGACCAAGACATAGTCATCCAGAGCGTCATCGTAGTCTTGGTTAGCAAGTTACAAGAACATCTGCATCCTCTGGTAACGATAAAGCGAGATATTGCAAAATAATCTAAAAAATAAGTGATTCAAAACAAAGACAATTTATTTTCTAAATTGAATTTACAAAAACTATCTTTACTGGATATCTTATATGCTTTTCTTGACCGTTAATTTCAATAATAAGAATAATGTAGACATATCCTGGACTTTCGGTCATTTAAATAAATAAGAAAAAAATATTTATTTCTTACGTTTCGGTTTATTACAACCATCGTCTGAAAAAAATACGGATTATTTTGGTATTTTTTGGTAGTGTTTATATGTGTCACATATAAACACTCTTCTACACTAGTTATAAAATGTAAACTAGTACCAAAAAATACCAAAATAATCCGTATTTTTTCTGATGATGGTTGTTATAAACCGAAAAGTAAGAAAATAAATATTGTTTCTTATTTATTTAAATGACCGAAGGCCCAGGACATATCTACATCATTTTTACTGGATATCCGAGTACGGAGTCAACCCAACCTCCACGCGTCGGCGAAATTGACGGGTTGGACAATTTGAAAACAGTTACATACTAACACCTCCCAGCGCAAGCTGATTTGTTTAAACTCAAAATTAGGCATTCCAACTGAAAATGTTAACCCCTAAATACTTCACATCAGTCTTTACCTCAATTTGGTGCCCATTTATCGGAATAGGTGGCAGAATGTTGTTAATCCAAAAAAATAATAGAGAGAATGCAGAAGTTTATAATTTATAGTGCAATATAAGAGATAATGAAAAACCTAACTTTGCTTGTTGACACCGAAGAATTCTACGCTGATATGAAAAAACCCTAGAAACTCAAAAAAAGATAAAGTTGTGGAAAACCTGATTTATTGTGTCTAGGAGGAAGAAAATATTAGACAAATTTTAATGACCATTTTACGAATTTTTTTATGTCCATATTTTGACATTATTTGAACAGTTTTAATATTATTTATTTTAGAAAGAGTAGAATATATTATGCACTATAACTTTCATTAAAACTGTGACTTACTAGGTTTTCCAATTCAAGGGAACATTACCTTGTGGTAATGTAACAATGGAGTTTAGGGCTAGTTACCTATTTCCCTTGTCTGCATGACGCAATAATGTAATCAAAAACGACGTTTTTTATGAAATTGAAATAGCCATTGCTACATCGGATAATAATAAACTTTAATAAGAGCGATTATACCCCATCTATATTTTTTTTGAACTGTCACTATAGAGATTCCTCCTCCAGAAATTGAGTCTACGATATACCAGTAAAATTTATGGATCTGTATTTTAGTATTACACAGGTATTTTAGTATAACATTTGTTTTTGTGAAGAAATGGTAACTTAATAGTCCTGTCAATGAATGCTCAATAGGGGGCCTAAAGGGAAATGCCGAGATCCCAATTTTTGACTTCAGGGCTGTGTTTGGACTAGTTATGAGGTAAACATATCAACAGTACCCGAACCTGTTGGGGGGGTGAGAGGGCACGAGGAAGGTCCCGGATTTTGGTTTTTCGCCTATATCTCGAAAATGCCAAAAGTAGTTAAGTACAAAATTGAAGCCGAACTTCCTACAAAAATGTCTCTATTCATTTTTTTTTCGTATCTGTTATAGTTTTCGAGGTTTACGCTCGTGAAATTCGCACATTTTTGGCTAGGGCTAACCGTTTTCGAGATATCAAGCGAAAACCAAAAACTGGGACCTTCTTCGTGCCCTCTGCACCCTTAGCTTCGGGGACATTTGGTATGTTTACCTCCTAACTGGTCCAAGCACAGCCATGAAGTTAAAAATTGGGATCTCGGCATTTACCTCTAGACAGGACTATAAATAAAGTGAGTAGTAACTTATTTAATATTTTAAAATTTTTATATAAGTATATTTTATTATATCTAGTACAGTTACAATTTTACAAGAATTACATAACATTTTATTGATATTAAAGAAACAATTATTGCAAGAGAATGTGAATTCCAATCCATTGTCAACAAGGCCATGCCATAGAATACTTATCTGATTTATTTTGAAATCTGCACCGAGTGATTTACCTTATATTGTACGGCCAAGAAAGGGCATTATATTAAACTTTCCCGGAAATCAATGCAAATACACCTATTGACAATAAACAATGGTTTAGTGTAAGTTCATAATATGTTATCGTGCAGCAAGGACATGCATATTAAATTATTAAAAAATATGTCGGGCAGTATGCGATTCATAAAAGAACTTTTACTTTTGATTAATTAGGTAGTGCCCTCCCAAAATTTTTATTTACATCTTATGCAACGGATGAAACAGCAAATGTTTAACAAGTAATATCTGAATATTCTGCACTTATGTAGAAATATCAGGGCCGGACTATAAGTTTGTTAAACAGACAATTATTCAAATAAATTCTGTGGGAAGAATAACAATATTATTAATTTTACTAATCTATTTATTCCTATACATCAATGATGTATATGACATATATTAGATTTATAATTTATTTCAAACTCATTTGCAGTATAGAAAACGTCGGCTTCTTTGACGGCGGTAAAGGGATCAAAGAAGGCGATGTTTATTATGTCGCAAATAAATTTGAAATAAACTGTACATAAATATATCTACAACGATAGAGAATAATTTTTAAAAAACATATGTTCAGTTCATTTTTTTCTTTTTATGGGGGGGTCAAATCGTCTCTGTGTTCCGTAGTCTTGACTAAAATACACTAGGACATTGTCCATTTGTGACTCAGGAGATGTGACAATAAAAGTAATTATAATAAAAATTATAAGTAATTTGTTTTACCATTCAACTTTTGCTATATCTGTCGTGAAAAACTTCGTTAAATACTGGTATGGTAAATTTGAAAATACTACAGGTAAATACCTAAATGCACTTATGTTTCTCTAAACTATAAAAGGTTTCATTATAGAGTATTTTATTTAAAACCCTTCAGCAACAAATAAACGAAAATGAAGGTAATGCTCAAAAGAATTAAAAACTGGTGGCAAACTACACTGAAAATGACAGGAGAAAAATTAAATGAGACAGGGAAAAAGTTGCGAAGAGAATCAGGTCAGAAGAAAGGACGCTCAAGCACATCTAAAAAGGTCTAAATTAGTGGCCAAGGTCTGAAATTTAGGGCCCAACATGTGTGGATTCGAGGACCTTCCTGTACAGATATTTAAGCCCATACTTGCGTTTCACTTTCACTTCAAATCAACAAAAACCCATTAAGCTTTCTCACATTGCATCAAAAACCAAATATTTAATTCGGGCAAATACTTATTGCAAAAATATTCGCCAAATGTACTAAATGCCAGTAACAAATCTGATTCCTGTAAATCATAAATAACTAAATGATTTTGTTTCAGAAATTTTTAGAATCAACTAGTAGCCAACCCAATAAAAACGAATAGAAATATATTTAAATAAATATGTAACAATCGGGTTAAAATGTATGCAACAAATTAGCTACAAATTTCTATCTCACCTTGCTTTTAACATTTTATCACAGCATCTATGAACTAGCAAATATTTGACCCACCTATCTGGATCACCTTCTGCATAAACATTATTGTATAAATTCGGGTATATTTTAGCGGAGCGAACATGACACAGCAGTTTTAACCTGTACCAAGGAAATGTTTATTTATGTTACAAATTATGTCAGTAGAGAATTATACTAGCAAAATAATTTAATTATCCTTATGGATTTTCTTAGGAATCTTCGATCAAAAATTTACAATACAGAATTATACAGCTAACAGAAACAGTTATTGAAGGCATTTGGGTTGAAATCCAGTCCATCTTACAGTAGAAATAGTTTCGTATTTGAGTGAATACAATTTGTTACGTTTACAAATAAAAAATGCCATTCCTATTAAGTAATAACGTTGTCTCGGTAGCTACCGTTACTTATTTTCAAGGCAAAGTAATCTTTAAACCTATTACATTACGCGTTTTATAGGAAACGGTTATATTTCAACATCACCACATATTAAAAACTCATTAACTCTCATTTGTGGTGTAATAAAAAAAACTTAAAATAAGGAAAGTTGTGTTTCTTTAAGTTGTACTATTCTTCCCACAACGCTGAATAAATGCTACATATTTACAGAGACTAATTTACATTTTATTGTACAGGAAGCAGTTAATTTAATAGGAACATAATTTTGTTTATTTAAGTCTTTGTCTATAAAATGCACAATTCTCAAAAAAATATTATTGCTCGTTGAAAATAAAAAAAAAAAATAGTAACGGGTCATCAACCACCAAAAGGATATTTTTGAGTTGATATCTCAGGTTTTGATAATATATACTTGATATTGTTACTACAATGTGACATACGTTCATCGAGCCCTTAAGGGGCCTAGTCGGGAAAAAGCTTCGGATAGCTGTCACTCTCTAGAAAGTTTTTATACATGCGCCGCTGAATAATTTTGCTCTTGACTATACCTTCACTGGACGTTTTTTTCACCGACTTCATTGAGGGTGCGATTCCCGATAGAGGTAACATTTCCTTGCTCCATTTGTAGTAACAAAGATACTTATTTAGAAAATTCTTTTTAACCAAATAGTACGGAATAAAAGTTTGAAACTTGCTGAGCATAATTATGAAGATTCATTCTAGACGACATGTATGAATTTTACCTCGAATTTTACCGATTGATATCATAATTCAGGAGCTAATCACGTCCAAATTTCACTTATATTTACAGTATAAATTTTCCTTACATAAAGTGAAAATTAATTAAAATAGATATACATGTACCCTCTAGTACACTTTCAACTACTGATCCTCCAAATTTGGTGTAATTTGACCAAACCGTATGGAAGAAATAAATTTTGAAAAATTACCTTACAAACACTGGTTCGATTAGCCCTCTTAAAAACAGCAGCGGGATTTCGTTTTATGTCGACCGAGTCGATGTCGAGGCGAGGATCGAATAGCTTTTTGGAATTCTATTTATCGATCGAATAAATCATCGGAAATCGTCGGCTTTTTGAATAAATGAAAACATTTTTTGATGTAATGGGAACAAAATATAACTCAATTTGTTAGAATCTCATTTAAAATAATAGACTTTCTGATATTTTATTGTAAATAAAACATAATACCAGTAGTTCGCGAAAGAACATTAGCGTTTAATTGCATCGTTAAATCGCTCCATAATTTTTTTTATCTTTCACGGTCGTTTGGGTCGTTAAATCTACCGAGAGCCATTTCTGGATGCGCTTCAGGAAAAGTCAATATTACTTCCCAGTGGTCATCTTTTAGGCCATTATAAATAAAAACACAACGTTACATCTTTAAACAAAACCACAAAAAAAACATTTAGGTTACCACAGGCACAGAGATTGGCAAAGATGATCCAAATATACTAAAGAACAAAGACGGGGACATACAAAGACACAAATATAACTTGACTTCTTAGATGCAATCGAGGAATTTCGTCGTGTTTTTAGTCGTATTTCGACAAACGGACTTCAAATTATCGACTTAAGATGGCCGACTCGATTCGAATCGTGAAACGGAATCCCCCTGCAGATTACCTGATTTTGTTATAGTGACCTGCGTTCATAAATGCGTTGGTACCGCAATAACCTGCGTAACGCAGAAACATACCCCAATAGTCCATGTCTCTGGTGGGACGCCGCTGTATGAACAACGTTATGCCTAGAGTTGGCGCAATGCGATTCAACACAGCAGAACACGGTGGAACGGGGACTCGAGCAAGTTAAGGTCCCGACATTCGACTGGTTCGCAATAGTTTATTTCACCTAGCAATGACACTTTCTCGGTTATCTTTGCCATTTGTTCATAAATTCATGACAATTTCCTGATTTAACATACGATGGAATGGTAATACGCACAGAGGTAATAAGGAAATGCTTACTAAGCATAATTATTTCTGAAAATTGACGCCGCCATTTGTATGGACGTTTAGAGCGCGAAATTCAAAATAATGTGGCAATGATCACGGAAACTAGTTTTGAGGCATTTGATTTGAAATTCAATCTTTTTTAACCGCTCATAAAAGTGAATCGTATATTCATCTTAATCAATTATAACATGAGAATGGCACAGTTTTATAAGCTAATGCGCATTTATTTTGAGAAAAGCTAAGAGAGTCGAAATGTGTAAATATGTCTGTTTCATTTAATAAATCACTTTCCAATAAATCTTGGTTATCGCTCAATTTCACTTTACCCGCTCAAAAATATTTAAGAAATTTCCACATGAAAAAATATGAAAATTATTGTCTACAAAGATGTTTGTCAAATCAAACATTATTTTTCTAGCGATGAATGAATAATAATCATAAAATGACACATAGACAATGTTGCTCTATTCTGTGGTATCTTCAATGCATAGAAATAAATGTAATGTTATGGCAAACATCTTTGCAAACTTTATTACAATACTTTTTTTAAAACGTCGCCGTCGTCTTTAACAAAATAGGTCGTTCACGTTTGTTTAAATTTTCTTACTTAAGGTATACTTTTTGTTTTAAAACAGAACGAATTTTTTAAATTTTATTTTCGTGGACAGAGTACCAAATTACACGTTTTTTGTATATCTTTTTAAGCCTCAAAATATATTTATCCTGTACATCAAAGAAAATCAAGTAATATTTCGATATCTACTTTTTTTAGGGTTACAGGCAAAACTGGAAATTTTCAACTTCGTAAATTATTTTCCCAGGACTATTTCCGGTTACATTGCTTGGGACTCTTTTTAAGAAAATCAGATATTGGTATATGAATATATGTATTGCTCTTACGGAGATTTTTCATCAGACTGATGATCTCGATATTTAAAAGGAACTCTAGGAAATGTTTAAAGGAAGCTTCTGTAAACTGAAATTTTCCAGTTTTGCACAACCCTGTATTTTTCAAAAAAAATAAAATCCAATATTTTCTATTTAAAGTATTGAAATTCTACGAAAATCAAACGATTCTGATATAGCGATCAAACCCACATTTTATCTTTTTTGACCAATTGTGAGAATACAGATTTAAAAAAACACATGTTTTATCCTTTACGTGGTAATTGTACTTAAAAATTACCTTTTCCATATCACTGTTCAAAAGATTTAATAATTTTTTTTGTCATCTAAAATATCTTTGAAATAAGAATAATTAATTTAAATGTATATAAAATTTTGAATTAATGATGTTAATGTATATGTTTTCATTATATATATTTACATTTTGATTTAGAAAAATAAATATAAAGCACTAGTTATTTTTTTTGAGATCGTAGACCTAGTTTGATATTATGAAAAAGAAAAAATTAGTGAGCGAATTTTCGCCAATAAAAAAAATTAAATGTTATTCTAAGAGGTCTTCTGAGAATTCTAAATTTATAGTTGTTAACTTTTCCGTTAATATACTGATTGTGATTATTTTTTGTACCTACTTCGTAATCTTTTAATATCCACAAATCAATTGTAAAAATTTATCAAACATGGGAAATAAAAATCCAAGTTGAAACTATTTTCACTTTCTTAAAACAAGTGTTTGTGATCATCTCCCAAAAGTCAAGCCAAATGAAATTAGGCAACTCTTAGAACAAAATAAACTATATTATACTTGAAAACAAAGGTTTAGTGCCATATCCCAAAAAAAAAAACAATTATGCAGCTACGGACACGTGTTTCGGAGTTATTGCCCCTCATCAGCGTAGCGTAGCTAAGGAATTGGATCTACGATGGGATAGATCAGGAACAAGAACCAATTTCTTAGCTACGATATGCTGATGAGGGGCAATAACTCCGAAACACGTTTCCGTAGCTGCATAATTGTTTTTTTTTTTGAAATATGGCACTAAACCTTTGTTTTATTTTGAACCCCCAATAAATCTATCTTGTTATATTATACTTGATTGGTCAAATTTGTAGATATCAACAATATGACCATCAACATGGCTGCGCCCATATGTTATCGTGGACAAACACATGCGCGAAGCGTACATAATCAGTTTAATTGTTTAGGTCTGTGGTGACACGATGTCTTGTTTGCAAGTCAAGTTTGATTGGTTGGAATTCATATTGACAGCAAAATTAATAAGAAAAATCGCCAACTACAATTTCCATACAGGGTGTTTTGTTATTACCTTATTTTTTATGTTGACTATGTGTAATATTCCGGAAATTTACTTGACAAAGAATATTTTCGTTTGTTTTGGAAAGGTACGTTCTTAAATGGCCATTACTAATGAGAGGACTCCTACGACGTCACGTTCCTCGCGTTAAAGAAAAAATTGAAAATTCTATAATAATGTGTCAATTATTGAACATAAAAATATGTGGATAACTGTTGATGAAACCACGGATTCAAGAAATAATAACGTGGGAAATGTTTTAGTGCGCATTTTAAAACCAAATCAGCCATCGAATATTATTTAATCGCAAGGGAAAGTCAGCAACAGAAAATCCACAAGTTAAAGCAGATTTGCACACTATACATAAGAACTATAGTATATTAGCAGATGCTATTGAACAATCGTAACATAAGATAATGATTTATCCTTAACTGAATCGTTTGCTATAGTAGATAAAATATGCGAATATAACATTTCTAGGTTCATTTTCAAAATATAGTGCGACATTCACTGTGAAGCGATGGCGTTTAAATGAGAGTACTACAGAAGCTACATTAAAGATGCAGGTGTTTGTTCGGACCCGTTGATTTGGATGAAATAAAAATGTAAGTGCGGTTAATTATTTCTAACCCCTCTACTTATTTTACATCTTCAAGGTAACGACACTGGAATTAATCCCATTTGCGCCAACTCTAATTTTGCCCAGCTCTAGATTCATTACATATATTTATTTCATATATCAATTCTATTTATATCTTCAGTCATCGGCATCCATTACTTATATTTCCAATCACTATTTTTATCCTCAGTTCATTGATTCATCGTAATAATAAAAATCGTGCATTAGAATAGCTTGGAATTAATATTTCTAAATGTTACATATATATAAGTAACTAACAATACATTTTAATTTCGCAACAAAGTTGTAAATTTATTATATCCATCACTCTACAATAGTATGCAGACCTCTTTTGTACTTGTACAATGTACAATCGTTTAAATGGCAAACTAATAGTAATAACCCTTTTATTTATATCTCATCGCAACGAAATATATAAATTAACCACATTGATCCCTATAAACATTTCGTTTACACCATAATTGCTATTTGTCAGACGGACTGTAATTATAACTAAATTTATACTATAAATATTTTGCTTCGGCGAGCCAAATGTACAATAAAATCATAACCTATCTCAACACAGAGTACTGTAACTTTTCGATTTAAAAATAAAAATGTAGTGCAATAACAGATCGTTATACTCCGATGCTCGTTTATTTAATCATTAACATCGATAAATATAGTTTATAGTTGGTCATTTATAGTGGATTTATGGTTTCAATTTAATTTTTTAAAATAAAAGATGGGTTTAAAAGACAATTGGTCGCCGTCTAACAAATCACTCAGCTTTCCAAAAGGAATAACACGAATACTTTGATTTATTTATTTAACAATGGGCATTTACGAACAGTCGTTCTGAATGCTTTGGTAATATTTTTGTCAGTGACGGCTGCTGCTTCATAGAAGCTCAGGGGCTCGAGCCTACCAAGTTACTATTAGGAAAATGTAACATGTAATTTAATGAATTTTTTTTCAGTTTTTTTATATTAATATCTTTATTTTATTTTATTACTCGTTTACGACGGCTTTGTGTACAATAAAGTCGCATAATCCGTCAACTTATAACTCTAACCAGAGTATGGGGGCTCAGGTTCAGCTCATATGAGCCATTCCTTGCATAAGGAAATATATGAAGAAACGACCCAAGCGTGCAAATTGCAGATCGCAGAGAACGGTTTTTACAACGTGTCAGAAGGCTCAAGTTATCAGAGCCGCATTGCGCTTTAATGTTTGTGTAGTGCAGCAGTGCCCATCGTTTCGCTCTCGATATTTATTTGTGGTTTCACTGTTTTGAGTGTTTTTGTTTTATTTTAAGTTGGTTGATGCCAAAATGACAGAATGGTATAAATACTATTCTGAAAGTGAATTTTTAAACTCTGCCGTTAGCAGCAAAAGTAAAAATCAAGAAACTCGGATTACCGACACCAGAATTGACTTTAACCAACCAGACAAGGTAGGGACACGTACTTTCACGATTCATTTTTCTAAGGATATTTACAAAAAATGTCAGTGAATTTGTGGATGTGATAAGGTAAATACTCTGTTTTGTTTTCCATGTGTTCTATTTTATTCCGATTCTGTCGGAATGGACAAGATATGGTCGGTAACAGGATTTAAAGATCTAAAACATTTAAATCAGAAAATAAAAAAGTACGAAATTTCTGCATATCATATAAAAAAAAATCATATGGAAAAAGGAAAAAAGCAAGAGGAAAGCAAGAACTATCACCAAGATCACGAAGTTGCATAAATTTAGAGAGTGAACTGACTGAAGAGAATAACTCTGAGTTTCGGAAATAAGATCGAAAATCTGAAGGTAGTTTGGATCATACTTGGATTACGAATGTGAATTGTATACTGAAATAAATGATGGGAATTGTGAAGTCAAATTGGAGAAATTAGGCTAGAAATAAATACAAAATGAAATTTAAAAAATGTTTGAAAATCCAACTTGTATGAAATAAGATCAATATTGTGGGTACTTCCGGTTGTATTGAAAGCAATTTGAACATCGTTATTTATTTAAATATTATCTACTATATGTATACACAAACGATTATGTGTAAAAGTTTCACATTATTTGATTTCTTTCATAGTCAACTTTGACCGGAAGTAAAAGCAACACATTCTTTAACAATACTATTTTTTTTATAATTAAAATTATTAAAAAATATTCCCATTAATAATATTAAGTTAGTTTCCCGTAAAATCAGAAGTAGAGGCAGTCGTTAATAGCATAAAATATTCTCAAATCTATATCCAAATTTCTTATGAATGGAAGAGGTTCCTGACTGTGATTTATTGAGGACATATGAGGTAACAAACTGACAAGTTAAACTGTTTGATTTTTACGTTGCTCGTAACAGCAGGAGTTAAAAACAGTTAGTTTAAAAGAAAATATGAAAAAGAGGTCAGAAGAATATATAATGGGACAGAATTAGAAAATGAATATGACAAAATACTTAATCAATAACACGCCATATTTAACCGCAAGATTTTTTTTTGGCGAAAAGTAAGTCGAAAACTTCATATATGTACTTATGTTCTAAAGTGTATATGAAGTTTTCGACCTATTTTTCGCCAAAAAAATCATGCTTTAAAACTTGGCGGATGTTTTTTGGAACACCCTGTATAACAGGAATGTTTCCTTCACACATTTTAATAATGTCTATACATTTTAGTGTGTTCGTATAGGTGACCTCACAGATTTCTTTAATTATAACATTTTAAATATAGTAAATACCAATTTGTTAAAAATACTTTTATAATTCAGGACAACGTATCCTTGTGAACGATTTATTGTTTTAAATTTTCCGAAAATTATTGCGTCTGTGTATTCGCGTTAGCCATGTCGCCATAAAAATTATATACGTATTTGTCAATATCAAAGTTTTTTCTGCATAACTAAATGTCAGATGGAAATGTTAACTACATATCTGGAAATCATTTTGAATGCTGAATGCAACTACCTGGAATAATTTAAATAAAACAGTTATTTAAGTATAAAATATTCATGCAAAATGTCTTATGAAATGTCACGTATATTATAGAATAAAGTGGCGTAGTCAGTCTATTGTCAACATAACAAATTGATTTCTCTTTTAAATTTCTGTGCATATGATTAAGATCTCTCTCAATGTATAATTAATTTAGGAAAATATGTGTACATTTAATTATATTAACGAATAAATAGGTTGAAGTTCAAATTAACTAATTAAAATGACAATAATATTATACAGGGCGATCCATAATTAAGAGCCATAATGTCAATACAATGTCAATTTAAAAAATACGTTCAATTTCAACTGATTCAAAACGAAACTAACGTCCTTTGAAACATTTGTAAATTTGTTTAAAAAGCGGTGCTAAAACTGATTTCCAAAGATAACCAAAAACGATTATCATTTTCTGTTTTATATGACATGGTTCTAGAGTGCTAGAAGTGTCAAACAAATGGACATGAATTTGCTTGACCGTCGGCAACAAATAGTTTTAGCAAATATGGCACTTCTTCATTTTTGAAAAACGCGTCAATATCCTAGAGGAGGTAAGGCACCATTGGTGTCTGGTCTAGCAAGGACGAGTCCCAATGGAGCATGATGCGTCGATAGATCGGAAATCGTGTACATGGGATATGCAAAAAGCAAGTGTACGAGCGATAACAATGCTTGACGGCAAGTCCCGCAGTTGTCAGGAGCCTGTATATATCTATTACGCACTATGGCTAAGGTGCTGAAAATACCAATTTGGTTCAATAAATCCTTCGACTAATGTCAACCTTGTCGAAAAATCCAGTACTTCTATGATGTTACAGAAGACATCCTGCAGAGGTTTATCGACGTGGCGCTGCAAAGGATTTCGTTGATGTGCAACGATGTGCCATGTGCAACACGAGAAACTAACGACCTAGGATGAATGCACCTGTAAATATTCAACATCTTCTGGGTATCTGCATTTCATTGGCGCAGCTCATGTACTGTTAATTTCACTCTTTCCAAATGAGTATAATAGAACAAGAACGGCAGGCATTATAGTTTAACCAAAACAGCAAACATGTTAGTCGCAGAGACTTTGTTCTTTCACGAAACTTGGGAAGGCCAAATCTTTCGCGGAATCTTTTTTTTGTTCTACATCCTGGATGTGACACCTAGATATGTATAGCATCTCTCCAACATCCTGATGCATAGGATGCTGCCGTCTGTGAGCTGCGTATAGTCCTCTATTGAGGTGGGCGACTACACATTTTTCCAACCTGAATTCCATGCCAATTGCACGCGTTTACTATTCTGCTACCCTAAGAGTATTTTGTAGTTCACGCTCTCCAAAGGCATCCAGTTTAAGATAATCCACATAAGACATACGGGTGACTTATGCCTCCGGTCGCTGGGTGATCCAACGGTAGCAGTGAATTTTGGAAGAGTGGAGAACTCAAGAAGTCACATTGGAGAACTCATTTTCCAAATGCCACCTGCTCTGCCGTGACTTGCTGTGCACCTAATGTTATGGTGAAGCGAGTCTTCAAGAGCAGCGGCAGCTGTAATATCTCACTAGTAGTATTGGTAGCGTTACGTATTGAAGCAAGTGTGACAATAGCTCATCATGCGATGTTATTTCAAATAAATACCTTATGGTCACTGATACAATCCATAGGATTCCACTGGTACTGCACATAATTCTGCGTAAAACAGGGTCTTGGTTATCTTTACAATCTGCCATGCCCTTCTTAGCACCACGTCATTCGTGTATTTGCTGGAACACTAAATCAATAGATGAGTCCTTGCATACAAGATATGAGTAAATATCTTGTAGCAAGTAATGGGCCTAATTCCTCGAGTCGCAGTCGGTGAGATTGAATTTTTTAATAAAGATTCCACTTTTTGGGCAAAACCACAGTATGTCTTCGACAAACTAATCCAGAATCTGCTGCCTCTTGTTCAATCATGAGTTGAAAACTCGCCCCAGGCGTAGGTGAACGGAAGGAAATTTCATCTCCACCAGTCTGGGCCTGGGGCTGCGAAGTCCTTAGTGACAACAATATAGTGTTGAACTTCCTCCGTACTAATTAATACCTCTGGCTCTTCTAGAAAACTGTGGCAGAGAGCAATTGCTGGAGTGTCGCCGTAATATCGTGTTATTATTAATATCTTTAATAATTTTTCATAAAATTGACCATGTAAATCATATATCATGCAAGCTCATGACAATTAGATAATTTTCTTGGACTGTAGCAGTTCATTAGTCTTCAGTGTCGCAAACGACCTATTTTCATATTTATAACTTATTTTGTATAATCCGAGTATGCACGTTGCGCTATGCGAATATGAGATATTCAGTTCAGCTATTTTGTATTTGGGTTGTTTACATTTTCTGAGGAAATAAAACGAAAATGACATTAATCTGGCGGCCCAGGTATTTTGGCAGGTCTTCAGGCATTTCATGAAATATTTGACAGTAAACACATTAGACATTGTCGAGGCCTTTGCAATCCGCCGCAATGCACATGTAATTGAGAGAGGTAATGATCTCCGAAGTTGCCGGGAAGGTGGCCAAAATTCAATGCAATAAATAATCAGAAAAATAGAAATATTGCAATTGAACATTTCGCCAGATATAATCGATACACAGAACTGTATTCTGTAACATTTCCATTAGGTTTCAATAATTTATAAAAACAATTTTAAACTTCAATGTTTTAAAATAATGTAATAGATCTTTTTTTAAATCTTTGAAAAACATAGAACATAAAACAAGAGAATTCAGCATGACAGAATTGTTTGGTTTCACACTTAAAAAAAATATATGTTTTCTATTATTAAGTTTAATAATTTGGAAGTAAAACATAAACCAGCGAGGTATGACTCGGAAGGTAAGCCCATTTAACTCTCACCCTTTTCTTTGTTTAGCGATTTTCCCAAATTAATAATCATTAAGGTCCGCGAGTAAACAGTACATGACGGAAAAACCATGGGCTGACCCAGGACACTGCGCTGAAATACACATACAGATAGAGCCAACCCACTAGATACACGACTAGCGGTATGCGCAGTTTACAGTTGCTCGGTTGCCAACACGATGCAAGGGGCGATCGCAGCGCGAATGTCAGAAGGGTCTTTTCAATGGGTTAGGATATTGCCTTACTCAAGAAGGAGGTCTCTTTGAGTATCTAATTTGATTTATTTATTTATTTATTTCCGTATTATTTTATTTTTTTAGAGCTGGTATTATTTTTCTTTATTATTTATGATGAGAATATTAATTTTTTAGAATTCTTGTTTAAAAAAAATCAATATTTGAATGTGTACTGTTCTGTCATTTTTCCTAATTTTATCTGTGGAGTCTCGGAAGCAACACTGAAATTGTGAAACATTCAGATAATTTTAATAAACACGTTAATACACAAAGATTTCTTTAGATGAACGAGCAACACTCTCCACAACAGCTTTAGCGATAGTGAATTACTGAAATCTATTTTATGATTTTGTCTCCTGTGCTCCTCTGCCTGCAAGCACTCTGACGCAATCGTTAACTTTCGGACTTCGTACACACAGGTAAAAAAATTGCAAAATTATAGTGTCGTGTGGCTGCCGAGAAGTTGGCCGCCATAATTTAATAATTTATTACTCGGAGATGATGCAGTTACAAATTATAATTTATGGGTTACAAATATGTAGTTACAAATTAGTTATTAAATTACGGCAGAAAAAAATTGCAAAATTATAGTCGTGCGGCTGCCGAGAAGTTGGCCGCCCTAATTTAATAATTTATTACTCGAAGATAATGCAACTGCAAACGTCTCAGTTCCTGTGGACGAAAAACAAAAAAGATTTGAAAAAAATTCTTTAAAAAATCTATTCCGTGGCTGGCGAGACCGTGGCTGCTGTCACACCCGTTAGATTTTTGTTTGTTTAGTTACAGGCGCTTTAATTCCTAGTTACGCCTCTGCTGTAAAGCCATTTAATTGGTTCTTTGCAGATTCATTCATATAGAAAGCTGCGTCTGTTACATAGAGTAGCACACGTCCTTTACTGTTCTCCAAGTCAGCGTTCCATATTTTTCATAGAACGAAAAGTGACAAGTACTATTCTCGGGATTAACTGCGGAAAGCGGATATTGCCGGAAACGGTTACAGCAGTCGTTCTAACGACACATATAGTGAAATCGAGCGTCGCAGTCAAAGGTTTAAAATTGTGCTTCTGCAAAAACGTCTATTTTTCACCACGTTGTATCGGGGTAAAAAGGTTTTTTCCCCCCAAACCCACCGGAAATTCGACACCCCCCAATAAAAAGGGGGGGCTGCATGGGCGAGTGTAAGATATAGAAAAACACGGACACACACAACCATTCCCATCGACATTGCCAGTGCCGGTGGCTGGATTCTAACCCGCAGGACGATGAACAGATTATCTAGTCACACTTGCCATCGCGGGCCCTAGCCAACTGCTCCACCGAGCCGGTGCGGACCTGGAATGTACTATTTACCTGCGTAATTTAATAATCATCAGGGAGCGGAAATATATGCCATTTTGCCCATTTTTTCAAAATCAGCAGTTATATAATTTTTTAAAGAGCAATTATATGTTGAATTAATTGTACGTACGTTTATTTATCCTGTATATATGCCCGCTCGGAACCAGTATTGTGGCAGGATAAATATATGTAACATTATACGTAACTGGCAAGCGTTCCGCTGCCTGATAATCATAATACAATAATAATTATCCCTTTCACAATAACGTTAAATTTTAACTTAATGACGCGTGGATCTTAGGCTGGCTCCGGGCGCGGAAAACTGGGAGGAAATGGTTAATCTAATTTTATTATAAAATTGTTTTGAATTGAATTGTCTTTGCCCTCGAGTCTCGGTCGAACAACGAAGATTTTTTCAGCAGCAGACATTATTTTGGAAATGTTGACTTTCATAATCTGTTATATTTTACTGTTTTCCAGATAATACCAACTTGATTGATGAAATATGCGCAGTGTTTTAGTGTTTCTGGAAACTACTAAGTGTTAATATTCATCCTTGAAAAATTCTTATGAATTTATAATTGACAAAATAAAAAACAATTTCTTACTTTAGATAAAGAGGAGCAATGTATTGGCACAGAGTCCCGTGAAGTTAAAATTGGGTTCTGATCATGATTCGGTTGCAAAATAAATGCTAATAAATGTCCCACTTACTGACACATTAAGGTTAATATTGATCTCTGGTTAATAAATTATATTTTTTATGAAGTGATAATAACTTATATAAAATATTAACAGGGAAATTGCAAGTTTTGAAGAGATGTACTTATAATAATATAACGAAAACACAAAAACTATATCTGGGACAGTTTCAATGTTAAATATTATAAAGCATATTGTCTGTAATTATATATTTTATTATAGGATATCATCCTATAATGTTTCCACGCACCCTCTTTGGATATTAAGCCACTGTTCTATTAATTATTTAAAAAATTCATTAAATAAACCTCTGCGCCAAAAGGACAAAAAACAAGTAATCTCTTGTGATACTACCTTTACATAGACTTTCTACTAGTATTATGAACAAAATAGCCTCATTTACAAATGATTTAATTACCAACCTACACCGCATTTTCAAGAAGAGATTATTTTTAATATCTTCTGCAGACTGCATCTTGATGAAGCGTATACATTTTTGGAAAAGGAAATAAAAAAGGTTTTTAAATCCCTTTACGGTAAACTGTTCTCCAGGAATGTCATTATTATTGTTAGTTACGATTGCAATACTACTTACATCTTGACAAATGAATCTGGATTCATAAACGGACTGGTTGTACAAGAAGTACAATTAGACATTTTATTAGAAGCAGAACAAATAGCAGCTGAGAAAGAAATGTGGTTCTATTAAAATAGCTGAGGCGCTGGAGACTGTTATATTTAACTTTTATTCAGGAATAAAAATATACTTCATTTTTCCTGCAGAGAATAAGTCCGCTTCACACAGTTCATTTTATAGACCAGGATTTGAGGTGTATTAAGTATGTATCAAGCAGATCAAGAGGGTAATATAATTGCTATATAGTGACGACATGATAACCCAGAAATATTATGCCAGGCTGTCAGTCAATTGTTTATACCAATGACTTCTAAACTAATAGATACGGTAAATCAGTGAAAGTTTGTCAAAATATGTCAGAGAGGAAAGGAGAGTTCCTGTTTCTCCCTTATTAGCTGACACAAATTGATTAGTTTACTTGTTTTGACAAAATTGTCGCAATTATTGTTTCGATTTTCCTCGTTGTGACAGAAATTTTTGGAGGCGTTTTTATAGAGTTTTTCGATTATTTAATGTTACTTTGACGCATATTTCAAGTTAAAAACTTAGGTGCCGTTATCTTTGTAGAAAGTACCCAAAAAAACGGACTCTGACCGTTCATTTCATAAAAAATAATCAATTGTCGTAGGACATAACTTTTTATCAAAGGGGGTTACTTATTATTTATTATAAATAAATACCAAGGAGATAATATCTACTTCATATGGTTCGGTGGTAAATATACTTAGTACGAACGTCAGTGATTTATATTTCAGGTTCTCCAAAGATCCTGTATTACTAGGGGTCGTTTTTATATTCTCGGACTCGGCAGTTTTAACTTTTAATTTAACTTCAATTACTGTCAGTTTGTGTTGCAGCGCATTGTTAATTTCTCAAAATGAATAAAATCGAATACCGAGCTGTTATAAAATTCCTTATAAAACTAAGAAAAACTCTAAAAATTAATCTTGAAGAAATGTTGGTTGTGTATGGGAATGATTGCCCTTCCAAGTCAACTATTTGGGAGTGGTCAAAACTGTTTGACGTGATCACTTCAGGTGTTGTTGAAAAAATCATGCGAAGCGTCTGGTACTGAAGGATGCAAGATTGAAGAAGCAGCAATTAGCAGATTTATTAGAAGTTTCAGATGACCCAGTTTTTATAATCATACACTGCTCAACAGGTAAACCCAATTAACGAGCAAGACAAACAAAAGAAAAAAAACATTAAAAACTAAAATTTTACAGTAACAAAAAATTAACAATATTACAAATTCTTCTTAAGAATAAAAAGAAAAACAGAGATTCAATTATAGCATTTTTTAATGGAATTTAATGTGCAGTGAAAAATATCAAATTATTGTTATAGTTGTTACACATTGTTAACAGAGGCTAAATTTTAAGAATATTAGAATGTGGAATTGAGAACAAAATGTTTGCGATCTTCATAAATTTAAATTTGTAACATAAAAATGTACATAAAAGTTCTTGGCAGTCAATTTGATTGTGTATGTTTTTATATTGAAATATCTGTGAATGATAATCACGCCTCTTCTCAAGAGTAGTCATAGAGAAGCTAACTGCTGAAAACAAACAAGGGTATACTCCATCAGACTTAAACCTTAATCGTCTTTGGATATTTTCTAAATGGTTAATGTGATTTCTATAATAAGGGATCCAGACTAAGGATGCATATTCCAGTTTAAAGCTGATAAAAGCAAAATATAAAATTTTTAAAGTATTAACATTCGAAAAATCTCTACTAGTTGTAATTAGATAGCCAAGAGTTTTGAGTGACTAACTTACTAGCTTATTGATATGCGGTATAAAAAGAGAGTTCTTTGTCAAAAATTACGCCAAGGTCCATAAGAGTTGGAGGTCCTAGAAGGATTAAGTTGTCTACTCTATAATCAAACAGAATTGGATTAATTTTAGTTGTATAAGTCATAACGTTACTTTAGACACATTTAAGTTTAAGCTAAACTAAGCAAATTAAGCTAATTTGAACACACCAATTTGACATATTGAGAGACTATTTTGCAGAAAGGCGTAGTCATCTAAGGAGGAAATTATTTTAAAGATCAGCATAGAGCAAACAACAAACGTCCGTAACATTTACAATATTATTAATAAATATGTTAAACATGTGTCCGAGAATAGACCCTTGAGGAACACCAGATGTTGCAGTATATTCTACCGACCGGAATCCACTATAGGTCACATATTGCGTCCTATTAGAAAAGAAGATAACAAAACAGGTGAAAAACCTATATTTGACAATTTATTTAACAGTACAGTGTGATCAAGTCGGTTGAAAGCTTTTTGAGAAGTCTGTATATATTACATCCACCTGTTTACGTTGTTGATCGATTGCTTCAGAGATATAGTGGGTTCAAATAAAATTTGATCTGGTGGACCGGCCTTTCATAAAACCATGTTGGACAACCGATATCTGATTGCTGACACTAGAATAAATTGATCATGAAGTAAGATTTCAAGAACTTACAGAAATTACATAGACTAGACTTAAAGTTGGTAATGTCGTGTTTATCGCTTTTTTTAAAAACTGCGCATACTTTAAATATTTCCAGATATCAGAGTGACAACAGTTTTTAATGCATAACTTAAATAATATCGTGAGCAGATTTGCAAAAATACGAGCACAATCTTTAACCAAGAACAACGAAACACCATCACGTCCAGTCGTCATCTTGGATTTAAGTTTTTTTCAAAGCATAAATACATCGTTTTCATCAAAACTCATGATATTAAGAGGGCTAATCTAACCAGTGTTTGTAAGGTAATTTTTCAAAATTTATTTCTTCCATACGGTTTGGTCAAATTACACCAAATTTGGAGGATCAGTAGTTGAAAGTGTAATAGAGGGTACATGTATATCTATTTTAATTAATTTTCACTTTATGTAGGGAAAATTTATACTGTAAATATAAGTGAAATTTGGACGTGATTAGCTCCTGAATTATGATATCAATCGGTAAAATTCGAGGTAAAATTCATACATGTCGTCTAGAATGAATCTTCATAATTATGTTCAGCAAATTTCAAACTTTTATTCCGTACTATTTGGTTAAAAAAGAATTTTCTAAATAAGTATCTTTGTCACTACAAACGTGGGAAAAATTCTTGAAGCTTTGCAGAGACGAACCAGATTTAATTATCAAATTAATTATTAACTGATGAAACGTGGGTTCATTAATGTGATCTTGCATCGAAACAAGAGTCGATGCATTGGCATGTCAAGAGCTCCAGCCCTCCCAAGAAGTTTAAGGCCACCCCTTTCTGCAGGAAAAATAACGTGAACCATTTTTTGGGACTGTCAAAGAATTTTGTATATTGATTATCTGAAGAAGGGTAGTACAATAACGGGAGTGTATTCAAGCTTAATGCATAGCCTCGGAGACTATTAAAGTGAAAAGACGCGGAAAACTGACGCGAGTTGTTTTGCTGCTCCACAACATTGCACCAGTGCACAAGTCAAGACTTGCAAAAACTGCTGTTGCTGATTGTGGCTTCGAAGAAATTGAACACCCATCTTATAGTCAGTGGCGGCTGGTGAAAGTTAGGTTGTCATATCTCAATATTAGAGCATGGGACCCAAGCAAAACTTTTAGTCATAACTATCAAGATTAAAAAGTTTTGCAAAAAAAATTGTGTTCGAAATTTATGAAAGAAAGTTGAAAAAATTGTGTACCTCATCAGGTTATTTTTTAAACAATTTGTAAAACAGTTTTTTTTTTTGAATCAGGTGGGAAATAAGATTTCAAATTTCATAAAAAAATATTGATTTTCTATAAAGTTACACCGTTTTGAAATTTTATTTTAAATTAATTTTTCACTGGCAAATTTCAAAAAGGTCCAACCGCAAAAAATTATATTTTTTATGAAATTTTCCACTTGATTAGGAAAAAAAATATTTTGCAAATATTTTACAAATCATTTAAGAAATAGCCTGGTGAGGCACACCATTTTTCAACGTTTTTTTGCAAATTTTAATCGCAATTTTTTTCTGCAAAACTTCTTCATTTAGTTTTGATAGTTATACTTTAGAGTATCGCTTGGATCCCATGCTCCAATATTAAGATATGACAACTTAAATTTCCCCAGCCGCCACTGTTTAGAGTCCAAATTTATTACCAGTGAGTACTTTTTGTGTCCGAATTAAAAAAAAGAAACGCTTAGAAGGACAAAATTTAGGGACAAAATACCAACTTTGTATTTTGATGTTTTTTCAATGATTTTACCACTAAATCAACTGGAGTGACAACTTGAAAACGCACGAATCAGGGAAAATTAATAACCAGAACCACATATTTTCTAGTTATTAGACAGCGTTTAATACTAAGACACCACAAATTACTACTCCTCGGATGAATGTGCTTCTGGGTATCGCATTATCTTCATAACTCCTCGATTTATGATGTGTTTCATGGCGATATCGTCAAAAATGTTCTTTACCAAATCCGACGTTCCACAAGGATTTGATTTGTTGCCTACATCGTATCTCTATTTTAATTTACTTTTTTGAAACATTACTGTATTGCAGGTGATAACAAATTTTTTGGATACTTTCGAAAGTGCTCAAAGCACTCTGGTAATACTATGATACTATAAGCGATTTATACTTATGCTATTAGACAGGAGCTATTATTTTGTCGTTAATCTCCATAATTGTTGATGTTACTTTAGCAGACCTTTCTCACTACGAACAGCAAAATTATGGAATTCATTGCCTAATAGTAACACTTCATAAATTTTATTCTCTTCAAATCTTTAAGGTCAAACAGAATAAGAATGTATGTATGCATGAAGTTTTGCAAAAAATATCATTTTTAAATTTTCTTCAATTATTACAAACATTTGACATGAAAGCTTAAATACATTTTAAACGTTGTTAATTCGTAAATTTAAATCTTGATATTATATAAAAAATATTAATAAATTAAGTTTTGTTTTAATTAAAAAATTTAGAAAGAAAAAGAGATTGTCGTCGACTGGAAATAACGAAAAAGTTCCACTACTACCTACACTTTAATTTTTCTGATTCTTTATTGCAAAGGACTAATTTTAGCCACTTCACCGGCTACTTCGAAAATCATTACCTCTCCCAATTACATATGCATTGCGGCGGAATGCAAAGGTCTCGACGATGTTTTATGTGTCTACTGCCAAATATTTTGTGAAATACCTGAAAACATGCCAAAATACCTGACTCGTGAGATTAATGTCGTTTTCGTTTTATTTCCTCGAAAAATGTAAACAACCCAAATACAAAATAATTGCCCAGGATATCTGATATTAACGTAGCGCAACACGTCTTCAGGATTTTACAAAATAAGTTATAAATACGAAAACTGATCGTTTGCGGTACTGAGAGGAATGTATTTAGGTATGTTTTTTAAACATTCTAGCCACTTTCTATTGACATATTAATTTATAAACTATGCCTCAGAAATTGGGCCAACATAGCATGAGGTACATAACATTTGTTATAATAAGTAGAAGGAAAAACAATTATTGACGACCAAAAATATTACAACAAAAATATCTTGACAGGGTGATTTTAAAAAAAATCTTTTCTTCTTAAGACTCTCCACAGTCATTTAATAAAGCACTTTTGAAAGAGGTAATTGGGTGCAATCGATTTATTTTGATTTTGGGAATATGAATAGTTTTTTTGTACATGCCTTTCAGAGACACCTTGTACAATCGGGCACCAAAAATGACGAACTTTGCATATTGTAATAGTCTAGGGTTATATCTGCGACATTTCGATATTTCTAATTTATATTTCCGCGATTATTTTTTTTACTAATATTTTGTACGAAATTTAAGATAAAATCTATTACGCAAAGTAAGTAATAATCTAAAACTGTCACATATGGCAGTTATTTCCATTACAATCAACAATAATTCTATTAGAGTGGGCTGTTGACCGATTCATTTAAAAAATATTTATCCTCATTTCCTGCACAATGCCACAAGTCATCTGTTTATCCATTTGTCACATCTAGATTGCATGGATTCCTTTTGTAATAAAATAACGCTCTTAATCTCACAGTGCCTGTTGTCACTGAAATTGCGTTATATTAGTTCCGCTTTGCTTGTGCGGTCACTTTTTACCAGGGTTGTCCAACAAATAATGCGGTAGATGATAGAGAACAGCAAAATTATAAAGCAAATTATGTTTTGGAGTTGTTCTAGTAAAAACATATAATAATAATTATCGTAGAAAATATGAAGTGAAATTGTTTTACATATTTTAAACTATAATGTTTCAAAAATAATACAAAATAATTCGCAAAGTAGTAATTGTGTAGCTAATTTCGTTTTAATTTGTCGTATTCCAAACCGCATTTATTAAGAATACTTCCTTATTATGGCAATGGTACATGTTCATAACGAGATAAATGGCAGGAACGTGATGACAAGTGAATTTACATCCTTAAACCTGCACAAAACTCAGTTAACAGCAATAAAATCATACAAACTTATTTACATGAGATTTCTATCCAGTGGTATCGACAAACAACCTTAATAATAATGGTGTCAAACCAAGATAGAACCACCCAGACCCATCAACATAGTCATCCACGGAAATAGTCTCGGTAATAGTAGAACGAAATTTAACAAATATAATGAGTCTATAGACCTATCATCTATTATGTTATGTTATCATACGCGAACATTATCGTCATTACAAGAGAAAACATTCATAATCTGCCAAATTCATCCATGAACTAATAACAACAATAAAATATTGATATGACAGCCAAACTCACAAAACACAATAATACAAAGACCCAAGAGGACTGAAGCGTTACGAATCAGACGAATTTATCACAATATAACATACTTAACACACTCAATATGTTCAAATACCTGGGAACTAAGTTCTGCCAGTACTCTCTAGGTACGATTCGATTTTGTCTATCAAGAAAACTGAAGAGGCGGATGAGCAGTATGCAGCAAACAAGTTCCATATTAATCATTCCGTCTTTCAAGAGCCATATCGTGTTATCAAGAACCTGCCGACTTCAGAAGATGTCGAAATCTTCTAGAAGAGAATCTACAAAACCACGCGTCCATTCAACAGCAAAGCTTCAGTAATAGCACATTTCGTGGTTCTGTCACAGGATTCTAAAAAAGCTGAGGAAGAGTGCCCGGCAATTTTTAAGGATGAAGTCCAACAAGCTCTTGTTGACAATAAGAACTTCGCTGCTCCAGGCCCAAACAGCATCTAGTGGTGGTTCCATTCATCTCATGGTTAAACAACATATGGATCCCGACTGCCGATTGGCTTGTCGAGAGATGTACTATCCCTATAACCAAAATTGGGGATCTGACTCAACTCCTGCTACTAGGTACTTGCACCTTGTATGCCAGGACATTGAGAACTATTGGTCGATCTTCCGGCAGATATACAAACACCGGGGTGCTAAGAAAAGCATGGCAGGTTGTAAAGGCCAACATGCTGATATACTAATTAAGCAGGTGTGGAACTATCAAAATAATAATAAAAAGACACGGATGGCAAATAGTATAATACATTTACAGAGACAAACAAATCTCGGTTGCTCCTGAAGAAGATATGGCATATATACAGTAAGGATATTCACAATAATGTATGGAGTTAAAATAGCTACAATTACTCAAATTATTCAAATCAACAGATTTTCCTTTCAATGGGAAACATTTTTTACAAGGGTGGAAACGATGGAAGAATAACAAAATATCTACGAAAGGGGGAAAACTACTCTTATCTATATATTTTATGTTATATTCAGAAAAAATATATATATTGAGGAGCCTTTCAAAAAAGATCCAGAAATCACTTACTACTTAACGCTTGACAAATTAGATCAAGACGATTAGGGGACCGTCAAACGGGGTGAAATTGATTTTGTGGGGGGGCTTTGAAAGCGTGCAGGATTTTGTTTCATAAATTCAAATTACGCGCAATTATTATCGGCCGACATCCACGCAGGCATAAGTCGAGAGAGCGAAGTTCTACTGGTGTTATGTCGTGTCAGAGTGTCTATAAGTATATTTTTTTCAAATTTTTATGCACAATTCTAAAATACGTAAAACTGACGTTAAATCGACACTGTACAAAATTATGAAGTATTTCATTACTTCCTAGCAATATCATCAATATTATCAATATTATAGTAGTATCCGACTTAACCTCATTTTAATGATTGATAGTTATCATAGCAGTTAAGTTCTAGAACAGTCGGCAGAAACTTCTGGTACAGAGATATGCATATCCAAAATCGGTTGACGTTTTTGAAAGTTAGATTTTTTGAAATAAGGATATATGTTAACGTTTTTTTAACCAAAGAATGTATGTTCATTTTAACCAACCAAAGAAATTATCATAAGTATTGTTTTTTTTTGCAGAATAAAGATTATTTTGAATCAACCAAAAAGTTTTCTCAGATGTCATAAAAATTATAGGTCATATTTTTTAAAATCTTAATTCTGCCTCGCAATGATAGGGGTGACTTTGATAATTAATGAAAGCTTATGCAATATCAGTCACCTCAAGTGTACATAAAATTGATTAAAAAAATTACTTGAAGAAAGATTTAATGGTTACATTGATAACTTTTAGTCCCAAAGCATTACTTTTAACGCATAAAAAATGTAATTTTCAAAGTGACCCCATTTAGGGTGTGACTTTGAAATGAAATTATTTTTTATGCAAAAAAAACAATTATTTTGAAACTGCCATAAGGTGATATGTATTCCTTCAATAAGTGGGAATATGCCTATATTTTTTCCAACACAAAAATTGCGATAGTTTTAGAGAAATTAAGAAATAATAAAAAAAAAACAATCAATTTCACCTCGTTTGACGGCACCGTGCCATATCTAGATTACGAATGCAATCACATACATACATACATACCAGACATACATATTCAAATTATCCTACTTTTTTTCTTTGCCAAATTTTTGCATCGCATCTATTTGCGCAGATATAGCAAATTTCCCGAGTGGATGGCAGGATTATTTATAAACAAAAAAAAAATATTATCCACGACTCATATTTGGACTATGACAACAATATATTAAGAACTTTTTTGTTTTTCTGCCATACTCGTTGGATGATATACATATCATGACTTTTAAAGTAAGACAAAAATGGTCAGAATTCAAGTAAAATCTTTATATAATGAAGTGGTTTAATCTAATAAATTACAAATAAATAAAGGTCCATTCTTTAAACTTTCTCCATTCAACAATGCAACATCTAATAAGAAATTTCAAACAAGAACATAACCACGACAAAACAATTACACATATCGTTTTCGTTTTGTACTTTATGACGACACGAGAACGGTGTAAAGTGAAACCGTAATTGTCTACAGGGTGGCACACAAGGCAAGAAGTTTCTTCGCAATTTTTCACAAACAGGGGCGTACCTTCAAATTTTAGAGCCCTTAATAAATAGCTTTGGAAGTCCATTCATAAATTTTTAAATATGATAAAACATGAAAATTTAAAGAAACATATTCTGATAAAAAAAAGAAAAATATGTATATTTTCGATTTATACTATACGACAATTAATATACATAGTTTGGTACAAAAAAAAATTATAAAAATAAATTATTCAGCAGCTATATAAATTTTTTTGAAATGCTAAAAATTTTAAAATGGCAACTCTTCTACTTCTAGATATTAAATACAAAATATATAATGCAGAATCAGAAACATTAAAAAAATCTAACTTTCAACATAGTGGGACATCCCTATTGAAGCGTCCAACGTGAAATACACAAATCTTGCAGTGAAATAAAAAAATTAGTAAAATGCCAGGAGGGATTTTTTTTAGTAAATTTCCTCATCTACTCCACGCAGATGTTTAATAAGAAAAAAAATAAATAAAAAAAGAGCGACTCTTTTATTGCCATTTGCCACATAATAGCAACAGTAACAAAAATAACATTTTTATTAATATAGGCCTGCTACTCTCCAAAGTGTCTTAGGGTACATCCACCCCCTGGTAAAGTTAACAGATAAATTTATGAATAAAATTGTTAAACCAGTAAAATTTACATTGGTATATTTTTGCAGAACGGTTATTCCATATGAGAATATACTTTGCTGTGAACACTTTTTTGCAAAAGTAAAGACATAATAATTAATACAAATCTGTTTGGTAACTAATAGCCACTCTACCAGAAGATGGTATACCGGGCCTTAGTAACGCATGCATGTTTCAATTTAAGAACCATTGATTGATTAATAATGATTTTAAATTTATAACAGACCGGTGTGCAGAATCCCTTTTGTAAAGAAGTTTATGTCATACAAAATCGTTTGTTCATTTTTGTAGTACCTTATGGCTCAATTATCGAAATATTCAATTGGAAAGCTCAGAGATTGTGTTGTTTGTTTATATACATTAGTCTGTCAGCAAGGACACTTCCGTGGGATTTTTAATGATACAACTATCGGCCTGGTATCAATCTCTTCGTAAAGAAACGTATATTGCGAATTGACATGGTGATAAGCTGTAAATCGCGTGAGAAAAAGATATGGCTAATAAACAAAATGGCGTCAAGGAATTAGAACACAGAGCACTGGATACAACATGTTTTGTTAGGTACCAATGTAACTGACTACACTTCTAGGGCTCCTAAGACTCCTCAGCAGTGGCGTAGGTCTAGAGGAGGGGTGACAGGGCTCTAGAAAAGTTGAAATTTACAGTATATCTTATATTTGGTGTATATTTTGCATTTCAACATTCCATCCCCAATGTCGCTTTTCTTCTTCATTAAAAAAAAAACAAATGTCGTCTTGCAGATGAATATAAAGTTACAAATTATAATAAATGTTATTACCTTTTACCTTAAAAGGAAATTTTTTAATGTGTCATTAATAAATGCATAAAATAAAGGTTATATTAAAGTAGCATTATCCAAATGAAACAATACAAGAATACTTTTTAATAAACTTCAATCATCCTTTTCTTCGTTTAAAATTATGACGTCATCTTCTGCGTAACTTAAAATAATGTCCTCATTTTTTTTCAAAATTATCACCACTACAGTTGCACATTTAGGTGCATCTCATTTTATTTGACAGACAGGAATATGGCGGCAAACATCTCCTTTGCTCACATGTGCATCGACACATGGATGTTGCTTTAAATCTGGCTGTCACTAAATTGCCTGTAAATTTGCCCTTTGTATATAGCAGGATGCAAGGAACCTCATGTTGGAACAAGGCATTCATTCTGTGCTTGCTTTTTTGAAAACAGCCACCACCTCACCTCACCAACAGCTGTCATTTTTGTCTTTGTAACATAACTTGACAAGCAAACTTTTCTAATGTGATCAAACTTTAATTAGAGAAAGAAAATGAAGTGCCTAATTCGCTTGGTGCTCTTAAGTTACAGTTTCCTAGGACAGTCGGCCAGTAGAAACTGACAACGACCGATATCCGTTTAAACCAAAATCGTATAATTAAATGAAGGTGGTTTCCTAAAGTCCGCTGGCTTCGGTTGCGAAAAGTTTCGCGATTTTTATCGGTTTTCACCATCGGTTCTGTTCGGTCGAATGTAGATTTCAGTGAAAAACGGAATGATTTAGTTCATGGAAATAGCTAGTAGTATGCGGTTGTATCAGAATGAGTCAAAAATTTTCATGTAGCGAAGACGAACAATTAATTGATTTGATGAAGAAGCTATACAATTGCGAATTTAAAAAATGTGCATCTCTCTTTTCTATAAAAGAAGTGCCGTTGTAAAGAGTTCACCATTAAATCTAATGTATCGCGAAATTTTTTCTGGTCACCATATAATCTTGACTCAATTAATAATTTAAATGCTTTCGATTTTTAAAAAGTTCACTTGTTTTACGTCTTATTCACATTTCAGTAAATCAAATAATGTTTCCTCTTGTTCCTCGACTTCTAACAACAAAAGCACACAAATTCTTTTTCGCATACAGGGCAAACTGCTTTTAGCTTTTTGTAAGAAAGCACCTCCGCTACCATACACATTGCCATACAGATAGCGACGATTTGGGTTTTTGCTCCGCTTTCGCTTCTGTTCGACACGGCGACAATCCTAAGAAACCGTAGCTTTAGAATGTCGTCACTTGGCGAACTAAATGCCTTCCACCATGATAGCTTGTCCTTGTGGGCAAAGGATCCTGTTATATCTGTCCCTGATAATGCGGCCCAAGGCAGAAGATTTCAGGCGCCTAAGTGCCTCGTATATTGTGGTAAAATGTATGTATCACTTCATACATACATTCTTGAATTTAACGGAAACATTAAGTACTTTTCAGAGCCAAAATCCCCGCCCAGCCGCCCCTCTTAAGTAGTCTTAAAAGTGTAATAAGTATCTATCAGAAATGTTGTTGCCGTCTTGAAAAACAAATCCAGTATTCTGTTTTAATTCCTTGACACCGTTTTGTTTTTAAGCCATAACTTTTTTCCCACACGATTTTACAGCTTATTACTATGTCAATTCGTAACTTCGTTTTTTGCGGAGAGATTATTGGTACCAGTCCCATACCTGTCATCATTAAAGATCCCACGGGACAAGTTTTTAGGAGATTTGCTTACATACTACATAGTATATGCTTATTATTTATCTGACAAAACGAGTTCGTGGAAATAAGATCCTACAGGTACCGTTAGATTTAAAGGTTTTTGCATTTATCGCGGCCTTTATAACCCGTAATATAAGTAAAAGTCAGAGGGTGATTCTAATTTGATTCTTAGTTTTAACAATCTACAAATATTGTATAAAAGCAGCCCACAGCAAATATTGCTAATGAAGTAAATAGAGGATCCACCCGGTACAGCTGCAGTACGAGCCACGAGGTTAAATAAATCAGAACATGTACACAAAACGGGAACTTCCCGTACTAAAATGGGCAGAGGTTAGTTATTTCCTGCTACCCCACGTGTTTCCCTCCGTCCATCCTGCAATGTGTGCTCACCAAAAGCAAACGAATCGAGGCAGGCGCGTGAGTGTGATTTGCAGGAATATTATAGTAACGGTTCTTCAACATGCCCCGAACAATATTGTTTTGATTCAGGAAAATGCGCGACGGCTCTCGCTCTGCTTGTTGTTACTATTATTCAAAGTACGTCATGTAATAATAATACTTATTATTTATTATTATTTGCATGTGTTCGGCTTGGAATTGTACTATTTGAAATCCATGTTTTGCATACAACTGTAATGGTGTAATTTGTCAATATAATGGGTAATGCATATCTTTATCATCACATCATTTCACGTAGATACAATAAATATACATTCTTAAATTAACTAGTTCTAATAGATAATTAGAATTATCGACGACGCACTCGTTACATTTGGCAAATGTTTAAATAACAGTAAATTTTCAAACATCGGTAATTTAACGCAAATTTAAGAGGAGAAAAGGACGACCACGACATTCAATGCAGTGTTCGACGTCTCAGTAATTTTATCTCTCCTGTTTATTTCGTTTTTAGAGGATTGATTAACGACCAGTCATCCATTGTTTCGGACGACAGGCGCGACATCTCGACCTCGCTATTATTGTGGCTACGTCGCAGAACAATGTACAATACAATAATGTAAATGTTAATACCGTGTACGAATAATTGTACGAGGCGATACATGGCACTTCTTGGCATGGCGCGAATAAAAAGGTAAACGGTACATTAAGCACGTTCTTCTGATATCTTTTATCAAAATATCTACATTCGAGTTCCCTGTGGTAAAATCTTATACATTTTTCGATTCCACTTGCATGTTTTCGCAGAGATAACAGCTAACGCTCGCTAATTATTTTATTGCTTAATTCTGTAGATGAATTGATGTACGATATCTTTTTGTGGGTGGTTAAAGGGAGTTACAATAACAATTTTCACTGTGTGATCAAGACCTGGAACTTTGAAGGGTGTTACCAAGTATCACGAATGAACATTTGTTGTTAAAACTCTCTCTAATCTTCCACAAAAAAATATGGTACATAAACTTCCCTATGCAGAAGTGTACTCATACTCAGACCTACGTACCGGTAAACAATTGACAGATCGCTCATTTAAGATAAATTCAACAATTGTGGGTTCCGTGTGTCTGAGATGTGAGCCCGTAAGATCCCACCCCTCTAGAGTGGTGATTTTTGAACTTTCCAAGTTGAGGTGCCAGTGCTTATACAAGCACTGATAGATGAGCTTAGCTCCTGGCGTCCGTAATTGGCCTTGGTGGCGGAAATAGGGCGACGTAAAATAACTAATGTTGACTACTTATATTTATTTTATATTCGAACTAAAAATAAGATAAAAGGAAACTGCGCTGTAAATTTTCGTGATTTCTTGATTGGTGAAGTAACTTTCGCAGTTACAGTTTAGTTTATACTAATTACTCATCAGTTACGTGCTTCATAGTAGACGACGTTTATACTCTTAGGGATAGTTTTTCCATCTCCTATTAAATTAATTTGGTGGATAACTTCCTTGAATACTATTGCATCAATAATTGTATCCATGGAACTTTTGCCACATAAATTTAATGGGAAATTGAAAAAGTGGCCCTAAGCCATACAATTGGCAGTTAACGAAACAGCTATATTTCAATATCGGTAAACGGAATTGCAGACATATAGTCTTTTTACTTTCTTATACCCTAATATAAGGAAGTATAATAATCGTGATTTTTTTTGTATCGAGTCCCTATGCAACACTTTTTTTTACCAATACTACGCTACTGACCCCCAAAGATCGCATCTCAGGTAGTCATTCCAGTTACGGACAACGTACAACTCTCAAAATTCAAAATTATCCATTTTTCCCTTTTTTGTGTACGTGTTGTTTCCTCTTCAAAATTATTTCATTTTTCTAAATTCAATAATTGTCAGATAAAAACATAAAATGGTCTGACATTGCCGTATTTATTTTATCGCCGATTCAGCAAAACAGTGTCCCTGTATATCTGCATTTACTTTAAATGGCCGGAGAGCGCTAATATTCATGTCTGTTTTCGATCATGGAGCAAGCTTATTACTGACACAGGTTAGCTCAAAGAGTATTATAGTAATATATCATTTGATACCATTGATCTCTCATGTTTCAATAATATACGTAGTTCACATAATATCAGCGTCCTCCGGCCATTTAAAGTAAATGTAGCTGTACTGTACATATTATATATACCTTGTTTCTATGTTGTACATATTATACAAGGTGTATCATAAGGAACGACGCATCCGCAAAATATAGGTTTATAAGGGTAAAATAACTCGAAATGAAAGAATAAAACAATTTTGTTTCCATCTCTCTAATAATTTATTAAAGATGTTCAAATAATCCACTACCAACTTGAATACACAAGTTAGCACGCCATAAAACAGGATCTCTAACTCGGACTCTCCGCTGCATATGCCCGTCTATAATGCTATTGCTTCTTGAATTTGGGTAAGTATGTCTGTCCGATTTTCAATTCATACCTGATACTTTTTCCTTGATGAATCTCCAAAGAAAGAAGTCCAGTAGGTGTTATGTGAGGTGACCGAGGGAGGTAACGAATTGGTACCCCCTCCCATACATCGTTGTGGAAAACGTTCGTTTTGAAAACTAGGTACCTGAATCCAAATCTGATTGTGCTGCAATTTGTCGACTGCTCATCTTCGACGCTTACAAGAACTTCGTCATCTTGAATAGTATAAACCTCTTGGCGTCCCACACTCCTTTTCTGTGAATTTAAATCCACATTCACCGAGCTTGGTATCGTAGTGGGCTAGAGCGTTAAGTGACAAACGTAGCTAATTTTGCTGTCTGCCGACTCCCGGGATCAAATTCCGGCTTCGATCCTGAAAAAGTCGAAGAGAGTGGTTGCGTCCACATTTTCTCATCACTGCCAGCCCCGCTCGTGCAGCTCCGGCTTTGGATTTGGGGGTTGCCTAATTTATGTGGTGTTTATGTTTAAATAAAACAAGAAGCCTCTGTTCAATGCAACTTTATAATCTGCATGACGACGCGACGGTGGGAAAATAGTCCCGAATAATTAATCGCAGCAACTTTAAATACCACTAATCATTTCAAGCCCCAAGTGATATCCACATATTACGAGGAGTAAACCTGTAGACAAAAATCTATACACCAAACTTCTACCTCCTAAGTACTTCCACTATTTTGGCTAATAATTACAGGAAATTCCTAAGGGATCCACGGAATTCCAAAAGAATTCCAAGAAATTCCAAGGGAATTCTAAAGGTATGTGTATTTTTCTTAGATGGAAATAAACAGTTATTTTTTATCATACATTGTAACAAAAACAGTTCATAAGAACATTTGTAAAAGATTTTATGTAAACCTAAAAAAATAGATTCTAAAAATAGAATAGGATAAAATAAAAACAATATTTTTCAATACATTATAGTTAGGATGGAAAGAGTTATTATTCATACACTATTATAATGTTTCCTTGTGAAACATCTTGAATAATTCTTATAAAAAAATACACTCTATTAGATAATCAAATAAACTTATTTAACCCCCATTTTTTGGGTTTTTGGCATTAATATAAATACTATATTTGTTAACTTTAATAATAATTTTTTTTTAAAAACAAATTTTTTTTAGTTTCCATTAAAAAACGGAGATAAATTTTAAATTCCTCCACCTCTATTTTTTATTTTTATAAGGAATTATGAGTTATTATTCATTATAAAAGACAGGAGAAAAAAGTTAATAAGAACATTTTATAAAAAAATCAATAAACAGGTTCTAAAAAATAAAACAACAAAATAAAATCAGCCTTTCTTATAAATAAAACTGGATGCAAATTGCTTTCAAAGAAAGCCTTCAAAATCAAATTCAAATTTGTAATAAACTACTTGTCGGCAATCTTTAGGAATATAAAACTCAAATGTCACAGAATACATCTAGTACTGAAAACGTTTCCTCTGGTAGGGCACATGTTCCTTCAAGTGATGAAAAAGGAAACAGTAATAAATGTGAATTTCCTGAGAAAATTTTTGAAAAGCTTGTAAATGAAAGGTTACTAGACATAATAGGCGTCTACGAAAATTTACACTGAGCAATTTGCAAAAATCATTGTTTTCCTCTAAAACTATTAGAATAACTAAGATAGAGATGGTGATCTGGCTACTCGGAGTAAATTTTCGTAGACACCTAATAAATTACCTTGAAAATGGCATGGCCGAAAATGAATTATTTTTAGATGGCCGTAATGATATTTTTATGGGAAAAGGCAACGTTAGAAAGACAATTTTTGATCTAAAGGTGAAAGTTTTTTGGAAAACGGCTACGAAATCCAAGCCAATGGAAAAAAATATCAGCAATTTCAAGAGACAGAGGAGAATATCTATTCCAAAATCGAAAACTTATGTTAAAAAAGAAGACAGAACAGGAATTCGTGTCCAAGGAGAAATACAGATTGAAGTGCAGTGAAAAGTTTGACTTGAACGCCAAAAAAGGCTATTCTGAACAATTTTTATTTGGACATTGAGTTCAAAAATTCTCTCTTAATAGTACTGTTATAACACCAGTTGCATGTCGCATCGTAGGGTTAATGTAGACTCCAAAACAATATTCGTTCACGTATTCAGTTACATAAAATAGACAAACAAGTTTGGTTATGTAGATATGCATTTTGTTCATTATATCAATTTAGCAGAAAAATACATAGGTCATTAAAAAAAATTGAAAACTGGACAATCTACTACTTTACTTGATAAAATATAGAAAGCACCTCTCAAACAGGCCACATCGCCTAAGAACTAAGAACATATAAAAACATTTCCAGGTGCACTATTCATGTTTTTTGTACTTCATCTCAAGATAACTAACTCAAAGATATGAAATGTACATTAAACAACGCGGGAACAAAAATCTTTGCAACAATTTTATGGAGAAACTTTCTTCATATATTAATATTTTTCTCTACAAAGTTTAACTTTTCTTTTGGGAAATTCCATGGAAGTCCAAAGAACTCCGCGGAATTCCAAGGGAATTCTAATGATAATGGTGGGGGAGGTTGACGCCTGGCAGACGGTCCCTTTTTTACCAACCCCCAGCTGTCCCCTCAGTCATGTGCTTCTCTTGCTCCCTCATCGAATCTCTTCGACCTTCTAATGAAGGTCAGGTTGTCCCTCATTGCGAGGGAGCTCATCTCCTCCCTTAGAAACGCCTCAGAACTGAAGATACTATGTCTCAGGCGCCCAAACACTTCACACTGTTCCAGGAACTGGTAAGATGTTTCTTCACCACTCCCGCATCTTGGACATGTAGCGTCTTCCTCAAGGGGAATTCTAAAGAATTCAACGGAATTCCATACGCTTGTACACTAAACTTTCAAATAGGTTTACCCCTAGACATATCAACATAATCACGATTGGAATCATATCTATTCATTTTTATTAGATTAAGGGCCAGTCTTGTCACCTCTGGATAAATTACTGATAACTAACACGACGATTACAAACGGTTTTACCTCAACATTTTATTTATGACTATTTTCACAATCTAATCTTCTAGTTAGTTACCAGTAACTTACACAGAGGTGAAGAGACCGACCCTAAAACTCAATACTAAATTAATTGTCACAATTTATTAATTCTGTCAACGTGTTATTACTCACGTTGACAGTTAGACACTGTTTCAGCATTCAAGCCTACTAGACCAAAGAATTGTAATTATTTTGACAATAACTTGATAACGGATGCGAAATCGAAATTTTTTATTCTTTCATTTCCACCTTATAAACCCACATTTTGAGGATGGGGCGTGACTTATGATACACTCTGTATATTAAGTAGTTTAAGTTGTATTGTTGGGATGTAATTAATTTTAAGTCTAAACACGATATTTGTGAATAACAGGAGTTAGAATTTTAATCAATTGTTTTTTTATACTTCGGATCACATCCTCGTCCAACCTATTAATGGACATGAAACAACATCTCGTAATTTTTGAGTTGGTTCCGGGCACGGGTAATCCGAGCGGCTTGTCTTATCGAAAAATGAAATAAATCGCCTTGAACTGAATTGAACTGATATTCAATGGATCTAAATGTAATAGTACATTTTAGAGACCTGATAAATCACTTCTTCACTTCCCAATCATTAATATCTGTAAAAATTATTCTAGACTGAATCGATTTAAGAAAAAAAAACCAAAAATTAGTCTCTCAGTTTTTTTATCTGTAAAATCAAAACAGTCCTGTTCGTCAATTTTTCAATAACATGCAATTTTTCGGTTTTAAATGAGGTCGTAGCTTTTAAGAGACTGGGAAATAAGATAGAACACCTTGTATATTTTTATAACACAGTTTTGACCTTAGCAAGGCTTTTCTTGCTATTAGTTCGAAACACAGAAAATATTGCAAATGTGCAAGCATTTGGGTAGACTATTTGGAAATTATTGACAAAAAATTATTATCAAACATACGTATTTTTTCTAATCATCAAAATTTTACATTAAAGTTGTTTTTAATGCCTAATTATAGCACATACTGTATTCATTTAGCGATAATGTAATTACAATGTCTTAAAACATTGTAAAGATAAATTAACATCACCTGAGGCGATACTAAAAGATTAAATAACTGTTGAACGTCAAAGGTTGTAAAAATTCGACGATAAAGTTTAATCAGTTCATGCCCCGCAAGACCTTCTAACCTAGAAAGGATTAAGGAGGAACTATCGGCGTAGAACAATTCGATAAATCGTTATATATGTAGGGCATTTCCTGCTACCAACTACAGGATAAATGGAAGGTACTTACACGGTGGATTAGAGTAATGAAATGATAATTAATAATGTCAAAACAATAGAAAGGTATATAAACATTTTAAGAATTGTTTCATACATACACAATAATACATAAAACTGTCACGGGGTGAGCATCCACGCCACGGTTCAACATCAAAAGGAGCTAATGCTGTATGACCAGCTTCAGGGTTCCCACCAACTCTTCAGAATTCAAAAGCATGACTTTTGATGATCAAAAATAAAAGATTTCGCAATTACTAAAGCATTAATTTTCGAACGAGATATAAAAACAGGAATAGATTAGCGAATAAAGATTCATAAACATTTTTTAGGCAGTAAATTTCAATTAAAAAATCAAGACTTTTATGCATTTTCGTTTAAAAATCAAGACGATTTGTCTGTTCTTCCCAAAAATCCATGACTTTCAAGTGATGATTTCAAATCTGTGACTTTCAATGTTGTCAGATTCACTGGAAACTGTAAGATAAAGTGGTAGGTCGTAAAGTCTCCTAGGTGGGGAATGTTTTCAAATTTTTCGACTTTAAGAATCTGAACTAATTTCAGCGTTCTTTATTATCACTGATAATGTTTTCAACGACCCACTCTGTACAGTCGAACCGATAACTTTACAATCCCCTGTTCTCGATTCACAATAGAATAATGTACCTACGTGTCCATTATTCGTGTCTATATTTGCGATAATTTAATGTGGAATGTTCAAGCCATCTGCATTTTGGCCTACTAAAAGCAGTCGCACAGATATCTCGTTGGGTCTCGGACAAACCATATCATATTACCTCAACTAGCAATATCATTAATTTAAATTAAATGGGACCGTCAAAGTATGTACGTTCGCGGAACCCTGAGGCTACGACATTATTTCTATTTGGTTTAAATATGAAATTCCAAATTATTGGCAATGACACCTGGTAAAAATTTTACAAAAAAAAACGTCTTACTAAATATTTACCAAATGTGATATACAAGATTCGGTGGCGTTATTAATGCACATCTGGTAAATGCAGCCAGAAAGTTTATAAATATTAACATTTTTACAATTTTTTAAAACAAAAAGAATTTCTTAAAATTATGGGTGTTTAATTATACTTCTGCAAAGACTGAACACCTTCTTATTAGAAAAAAGAAAAACAGAAAGATACTGACTATTTTGTTTGACCTCTCTTTTATGATACAGTTAAATTTCTGCAACCTTTTTTTTCCTTAACATCCCTTAATATATGATGCTAGCCAAACATATGGAGGAAAAATAAAATTTGAAATTCTCCATACTCACCTCCTGAAAGTATCCGTTTTTTTAATGACTGGAATTGCTATTTTGATATTTAGAGGTCGTTGAAGCCTTCACTATTTTCTTTATTGTGAGAACTAGTAGTTTAAATCATACTGCAGGAGCGAGACTATATAATTTCAATAATATCAAATGATACACTTGTAGTTTCAGATGAATCTGAAGTTGACGGTGTCCCTCAAGGGTCCATTTTGAGCCCGCTATTGCTTATTTTATATTCTATTGATCTACACAAGGCTCTTGCTGGACGCTCCCATCTCCTAATGCCATATTTGGATGACACGAATGTATTAATTAAATCAAATAATTTAATAAGTTCGGATTTAGCAGTAATATCTGCTGTATACAATAAAATTGCTCTGCGGATGTATAGACACAAGTTTACAGTAAATGATAATAAAATCGCATGTACGATCGTCTAGATAGAATCTCATTGTTAAAGATGATCTCCATCAATAACTACGTTGTTGGTTTTTCTGCCTGTTAGGCTTTTTGATATTCAAACAGATGTTAACCTTGAATGGACCATAAATATCGATAGCTTATTGAAAAAATTATCTTCTACGTGCTTTGAAGTACGGTCATTATCAGTGTGGCAAACAGATTTTACGAATTCTTTTCTAGTATTGACTAGCTAGCTCCTAAGATATGGTATCATGCCGTGGGGTATGGCAAGGATATCAACCGAATTTTCACATGATGTTTGTATTATTTGTAATTTGACGTATGCAGAAACTTTTTGCAAACTTTCTAGGACGTTAATGTGTACATATTAGAAAGAAGTATTACGTATATTCAGATATATAACGGGTAACAATCTGCTTGGAGAAATTGATAACATATTTTGCCTTTATCTGAAATATTACTCTGGTCTATATATTTTCCCTTGAACGTCAATTAGTGTAATCAGATTTTATGAAGCATAACAACCATTACGAGGGACGTTTTTATCTTCTTCCTTGATTTCAACTCGGAATACCGAGTACGTAATAACGTAATACATCAAAAAAATAAAATTTGAACGAACAAGTTATGTGCGAAAGTGTTGTTATGCCGCATTTGCATGCTTCACAGGCTACAGAAACCAGTTCTTCTCGATTGATTTAGTACCGACAAAAATTACATACATATCATCGTTAAGCAAATCTCTTGATTAATCCAAAAGCTTTAAGATCTTTGATGTGTGTACTTACTCTGCATATACTGACAAAAAGACTTCGATAGCTTACCTGCAAAAGAAAAAAAATGTTAAAGTATTTAAAACAAAGAAAGCGCTGTAATCATTACGGGTTTTTTAATCTACTAATAAAAAAATCTGTTAAATAAATATAAATATAAAGAAACAATTCACACTTTCCAGTCCACACTTAAAATAAATCAGTATTTTTGGATCTAAAGTTATTGTTTTATTATTTATGATTTAACATTGGATTTTTTTAGATAGTAACTTTTACAACAAAGATTAAAAAAACAAAAACTTAAATATAAACACAAGACCAAGAATCTGTGTCATTAGAAAAACTCGTCTTAACAATAACATCAGCAAATCAAGTTATATTTGATTACAAAGTTAATAGAATATGATAGAATCTTAATCTTTCCGACTCCGTGTTGAGAGGTTAATAAAAAGACTCTATAAATAGATCGTCGATCAATCTACTTAATGATTAATCAATAATTGATTAATCAATTATTCTGATTAATCGGTTTCGATTAATTCAATTCTTTTTAATAATCAAAATTTGATTATTAAATATCATAAACGTCCAGGCCTACTGGCAAATTAAAATCAATCACTTACATTTCTAACACTGACGAAGTCTTCCACGAAACACCAAAATACCATATAACTGCATCCGACTCCCGTTTCGCCAACCAAGTTGGCATCATCTGGAGATGATTAAAACTAACCTTATGCTAACAATGTATCCTTTTTTATACCTAAACTATTGTCACGGTTCCATTACCAAAACTGATTACTGAAGTAAGAAATGTACTTAAATCGTACAACAACCTTATTACTCCAGCTTTAAATAGGAGGTTATATGTATCTAACCCAAGTGTACCTAGATTGTACCGCTTGCCTAAGATACATAAATCGGGAAAGTCGGTGCGTCCTATTGTTTCAGCTATCGGATCGCCGACTTACCACCTATCAAAATGGGCAACACATGAGTTCGAAAATTTACCTATTGAACCATCTAGTTCTCTGTGATTAATTCCAATGATATTACTAATAAGGTGAAAAATATTCAGTCGCAAAAAGGTGAAATTTTGATCTCCTTGATGTTTCTTCATTGTTTCCAAGTGTTCTGATACCACAGACCTTCGATTACCTTACGGATCTACTCGAATTAAACAATCTGTCAAGATGTAGTAAAAGAATATCTTCAACTCTAAACTGTGCATGAAACAAAATTGTTTTCGATTCACCGATAGTTTCTTCAAACAACATAAGGGAACAGCAATGGGTAACTTTTTGTTACCCTTTATTGCCAGTGTCTTGATGAACAGATTCGAGACGGAAGCAAAAGAAGAATTCGCGTTTTTCCCCAGGGTTTGACTTGGATATGTGGATGAAATTTTTGTTTCTAATAAACAGTCATTTGAGTCAGTTAAATTCACATATGAAATTGAAAACTCTGGACACTACCATTTTTAGATGTACTAATAATTAGAAATAGTGAATAAGTTAGAATTTGACACATACACAAAAGATACTGCAAGATTCTGATTTCTCGGTTAGATACGGATTTGTTGTTCTGTCCTTGTTTCTGCCCTACCGAACAATATCTTTTACCTCCCTTACTATGATATATTGTTATCGCATCGAGTGTTCAGAATTTGACTGCAGTACTTTAAGATATATCCCTAAGGACTCTCACCATTGTGCTCTACACAAAATGGCGTTATAATTTTCTAGTCCATCGTCTATTAAGCTTCCCCCTCAATAAGGAGAGATTTAAGGTTATAGCTGCGAGTAATGGATATTCCGTAAATTTAATTGATAAAATAATTAGGAAACGAAAATTTAAAGAGGCATTTCGAAATTCCTCGACCTTTCAAAATGAAAGAGAAAATCCAAAATTTATATCGATTCCATGCGATCCTTGAGTCACCCAAGGTATTGGTAAGATTTTTAAAGATATAGGTATGACAGTGATTTATTCATCGGGAAATAAACTACAACCACTTTTATTAGGCAGTCCAAAAGACAAAATTGAAACAAAGGAAAGTCTGGTATTTAGAAACTATCTGTAAGGACTACTTACAGTCCTTACAGATAATTTCTAAATACCCATTTCAAAAGTATGCTGGACAAACTAGATGATTCAAATTAGATTCAAATTAGATTCAAAGAGTATATGGCTCCTCTCAAATATGGTAGAACAAACAACTATAATGTTGCCCAACATGCCTTTGAGAATAACCATAAAATAGATATTAGCAATTTAAGATTAATTAGGAATGTAATAAATATTAGACAGCTGGATGCATTTGAAAGCTTGGAAATCATAAAGTGTAAAAATAGTATAAATAGGCCAATCACAAATAGCTCGCTTTATTGGTTAGGGAGTCACGGTTCACCAAGCCGTGACAATAGTTTAGGTATAAATAGGATACATTGTTAGCATAAAGTTAGTATCAATCATCTCGATGATGCCAACTTGGTTGGCGAAACGCTGGTCGAATGCAGTATATGGTGTTTTGGTGTTTGGTGTGAAACAACGTCAGTATTATCTTCACATCAACGGTTCCAACCCATTTCAGGATCTACATTTCTGTTGCATTAATATTAGATTTAAATCGAATTTCTGCATCAGCAACTACACCCGCTGTTCCATGACAGTCCATAAATACTCAGTTGTATCGATAAACAATAACACTTATCTGAACTATTACATAATATATCGTTGTTAGAGCTAAGGAGCTCCATAACGATATATTTAAGTATCATTACACATTCGATTCAGTACAATATTATACAATCAGCGGGTGTGGTAGAGGGTGGAACGTTTCACCTTCAACTCGACACCCGTTAGAAAGGAGTGTGGATCACGCCTTTGACCCCGCCACTGACCCATCTGTCAGACCGTTCGACTGGAACGAAGATGTCCCGCGCCATCAACATCACCGATGGCAGGTATTTTTTTCTTCTTCTCATCAAGAAGCGCAATGCAGCCTTCCGCATTGTTTCATCTTATCATTGGCCAGTGCCGGCTGCATTGTTGGTTGCGCGTAATTAATTAATCCATTTATTTATTTCTAAAGTAATAAACAATGATGCTTTAACCAATACTGTAAATATACTTTTTTTAACGCCATATCCTAAAATGACATTTATTGGACAATTTCAATGAATCACAACAATGTCATTATTGACAACTGAAAAATAAAGAAAAAAGTGTGAAATAAAGAAATTTTATTTCTTTCACAGTGTGAAATAAAACTTAATAGTCAACAGACAACAAATTAAAGTTCTTACATCAAACATTTATTAATTATTAACAAATTTCATGAACAATTTTATTTATAATTTAACGGAAATTTATATAATTAGTACTGTTACTAACATTATTTATATTTATTCCTGGAATTATACGTTCAGATGTCCGAAAAATATTTGATTCATTTATATTAATATGGTGGTTGGTCTGATTTGCACCAACGACTACATCGGCAGTCATTTCTGTAGTATTGTTTGAAAATATTTGTTTTGAAATTTCCTTTTTGTTCTGGATGCTATCTTCTATATATCCCTCCAACTGTTGAGGATTTCCATCCCTCATGACGTTTTAAGGTAAGAATATCAGCTCCAGAACCAGCTATTAGTGATGCCGAAGATCTACTAAAGCTGTGTCCCGTATACTGCTCAGGATTAGATAAGTTAAGGTATTTAGCTATAATACTTGGTATGTTTGCAAATGTATTAATACCAACTAGTTGGACCGTACATTTTTCTCCTCGATAGTGAAGAAAAACCACTTTGTGATTCACATGAGTAGGGCGAATAGCTGCATATTTATGATAAATATTTAGTAGATTTATTCCATTAACTGCCTCACCAATTACCGTAAAAGTCCTTTCAATGTGGGTCTTCTTTAACAACCAGCATGCTTTTCTCACAATGTCATCAATGGTCATATTGTAGAGTTCCTCTCGACGACAAACGCCAGCCAAGCCCATTATTAATACAACATTAAAAACTTTTCATCTGGTGCTTCTAGTAAAAAACGTTCGTCATCTGCTCTGTCAAAAACTTTAAATTTCTTAGCCCTATACCCAGTGGCTTGTCTTTTCAAAAAAGCTTTTACTTTTTGATAATTGAATACATCTACATTATTCTTTACATTCAAAACTGCTTTAAGCATCGAAAACTTGGACCAGAGACTTAAACATTTTAAAGTTTTTGCTTTTTCAGATAGATAAATCAAAAGAACAGACTCAGATATGTTACTCAGTTTTCTGCTTACACCAGTGCATAAATAAATTATATTCTTTTTTCGTACAATTTTCTAGATTTCGCTGATAATAAATCTAAAGTTCCTTGCTCCCTGATTTCCGGAGGAGTACCAGGAATAAAATCTTCCTCACTATCACTCATCACTGTTTTTTTTTTTAAACTTGTACTGTTTGACGAGTCTGATGCCATTGTATTTGTGGTCTTATAGACAATAAAGATTATTATTATTATTTTTTTTTTTTTTTTTTTTTTTTTTTTCGGAATATCCGATGCCGGTCAGTCCTCCCGTGGCCTCCGACGCCTCACAGGAGTCGCGCCGGCGCATCAACTACAGCCACTCCCCACATCCCGCAGGGTTAGTGACTGTAGATACCAGAATCGTGTGCCCTAAGCAGACGGAGAGAACCCAGAATGACCGCCTTCTGCATTTGACCTGCCAGCCACTCGGCTGGTTTTTGGCAGGCCGGTATGATCTTCAGTTCCGAGAGCAGCGTAGGCTTTATCCCTCCGAGTACACCGATAATAAGGACGACCATTTTGACCAAGTAGCCTGGGTACAGCACTTGGAGCTCGTACCGGAGATCGCGATATTTGGTCCGTTTCTCCTCCTCCTTCAAGGTGATGTTTTTCTCCGCAGGTGCCGAGAACTCGATGACATACATCACCTTGAGTTGATGGTCGAGGAGGACTATGTCAGGCTTGTTGGCTTGGATTAGCCTGACAGTCGGGAACGAGTAGTTCCAGTAAATCCGGCATTTCTCGTTCTCGACAACGGACTCGATATCTCCGGGGACGTAAGGCAGCACTGGTGTCTGGTCTACCCCGTACGAGTGCCTTAGATGGTAGTATAGCACTCGTAACGCCGCGTTATGCCGGTGGATGTAGGCCGAAATCGCATATATAGGGCATGCAGATAGTAAGTGCATGAGCGATTCCGGCGCCTGATGGCAGGTCCTGCAGTTGATATCAGGAACCTCTACACGCCACACGCGGCTACGGTAGACCAAGGTGTTGATAACACCATCTTGACAGGCCATAATGAATCCCTCGGTCTCCGACTTAAGCCCTGCTGACCTTAGAAAGGCGAAAGTCAGCCTGGTCGATAAACCCAGTGTTTCTATGTTCTTATAGAAGACACCATGCTGGGGTTTATCGACGTGCTGCCGAAACAGTTTCTCCTGTTCGGCAGCTCTAATTCGGGCTTTCAGACGATTTGGCTGAAGTTCGGTGACTGACTCAACATCAGCACCTCGCCGGCCTCCTCGCCTGATGTCAAATGCGAGACCGAGTTCATCTGCGGCTCTTTTTTGCTGCCTTGAACAATCCTGCTCCCACTCCTACAGTTTCGTGATGTTTTACGAACCGCAAGAGGGGATCTGAGCTCCTGAGGATGTTACATGCCATACTCAGTACTACTCTGCCATGCGTACACTCCAGGCTCAAGAGTCCTCGGCCCCCCCGTTGACGTGGGAGGTACACACGAGGAACGGACGATCTAGGATGAATACTTCTGTGAATATTCATCATCTTGCGGGTATCTCTGTCTAATTGGCGCAGCTCATCTACCCTCCACTTTACTACTCCGAAGGAGTAGAGCAGAATCGGAACGGCAAGCATATTAGTTGCAGACACCTTGTTCTTCCCCGAAAGTTCGGAGGACCAAATCTTTCGGAGGCGGTGTCTGTACCTGCCGCGGAGAGATTCCTTTATTTGTGTTACATCCTGGATGTGCCTTTGTTGTACACCCAGGTATGTATAGGTCTCTCCGGCATCCAGATGTTTTAGGATGCTTCCGTCTGCGAGCTGCGCATCTTCAGGGAATTCCCCGCATCGTCCTCTCTTGAGGTGGACGACTGCACATTTGTCCAACCCGAACTCCATACCAATTGCCCGCGTATATTCTTCGACCACCCTAAGAGCGTTTTGTAGTTCGCGCTCTCCGGAGGCATAAAGTTTAAGATCATCCATATAAAATAGATGGGTGACCTTATGCCTCCGGTCGCTGGGTGGTCCAGATTGATATCCGCGGGTTTGGCGGAGCCCAACAGACAACGGCAGCAGTGAGATGCAGAAGAGGAGAGGACTCAGGGAGTCACCCTGGAAAACTCCTCTCCTAAATGCCACCTGCTCTGTCGTGACCCGCTGTGCACCTGATGTTATGGTGAAGCGGGTCTTCCAGAGCGGCAGCAGCTGTTCTATGCATCTCACTAGTGGTGCTGGTACCGCAAGACATTCGAGTAAGTGCAACAATAGCTGATGCGACGCTGTATCAAATGCCTTGCGGTAGTCAATCCAGGCCATCGATAGATTCCGCTTGTATTGCACAGAATCCTGTGTAATACAGCGGTCTATCAGCAGGCTGTCCTTGCAACCTGCCATGCCCTTCTTGGCACCACGCTGTTCGTGTATCTGCTGGAAGACCGGATCAACAGACCTCAGTGTCCTAGCATACAAGATACGTGTAAATATCTTGTAGCAGGAGTTAAGGCAAGTGATCGGCCTATAATTCCTCGGGTCGGAGAGATCCCCCTTTTTGGGGATAAGCACAGTACGTCCCTCGACGAACCAGTCCGGAATCTGCTGCCCCTCGTTCAACCATGAGTTGAAAACTCGCGCCAGACGACGGTGAGTGGAAGGAAATTTCTTCCACCACCAGTTGTTAATGCCGTCTGGGCCCGGGGCAGCGAAGTTCTTGGTACCAACAAGTGCTTGTTGGACTTCCTCCGTACTGATTGCCGGGCACACTTCTTCTGGCTCTTCAAGATGTCTGTGACACAGAGCCTCGAAGTGTGCAATTGATGGAGTGTCGCTATTGAATGGACGTGTCGTTTCGTAGATTCCTTTCCAGAAGGTTTCGACATCTTCTACAGTCGGCGGATTCTCGACGACACGCTGTGGCTCTTGAAAGAGGCGGGAAAGATTCGTACGGAACAAATTGTTTTGTTCCATACTCCTCACCCGCCTCCTCAATGTTTTCTTTATCGCCATGAGTGCTCGGATCCTATCTAGACAGTGCTGCTTGATGGTAAGCATCACTGTCAGATTTAGAGTATGGTGTTGACGTCTTAATCCAGCTGCTATGCGCCGGATTCTGGGAGTAAAGACCCTCCCAGTCGTCTTATATTCCACCACACTCTGGATCCGAGAAGCGTGTTGTCTGGCCGACTGTATTTTGCCCTCGATTTTTTGTACACGCCGCTTGGCTTTCTCGACCCCGTGATTGGTTGACCTCTCACGGGGGGACGAGTTGCTTCGCGGCGTTGTACACGGCACTGTTGATTTGCCAGATGTCGGCATCTTCCGGAATTTCCTCATCGATGACCTCGTCCATTCTAGCCAGGTCTTGTGGCTTTAGGTTAGCCCTGGTGTTAAGGCTAACCCTCGTCCTTAAGTCTACATCGGTGAACTCTAAAGGATGTTCCCCATCAGCTGGTAATTGCCGCGGTGGGACTGCGGCTGGCAATTCTTCCGGCTGACGGGGTGCCCTTACGTAACCTGTCCTGAGCAGAAAGGATACTTGATCTCTCAGATGTTGTTGAGAGAAGGCGCGATGCTCTGGGTGCATTTCGCACCAAAGTGCATGCATTCGCGCCATGTATCCCCTTCGCTCAGGTTCGCTACTCTCGCGGCAGGTCAGCAAGTCATCCCGAAGTTCCCTCGTCCACTTAAAGCGTCCGTGTACAATGCCAATGTCGTCGTTGTTGAGACTATCCGGTGAGGCCCCTCCCGCCTGTCTCTGACCCCCATCCGCTTGGGGTCGATCGTGAGGGGCCCTTCTTCTTAGTTCATAAGGAACCCGAAGTAGAAGGGGTACCAGGTGGTTAGCCTTGGTACCCCCGGCCGACATTAGTCAGGCAGAGTAGCCTCTGCCTGTCCAGGGTGCACCAACGTGGAGGTTGCCGACCTTGCACCCCTTATTATTATTATTATTATTATTATTATTATTTTGTTCCAAATAATAATTATTGTAAAGGAGAATGTGTCAAATGCGACGTTTAAATCGTTCAATATTTAGTTTTTATTAATGGTTTCTATGGAAACAGCAATAGAATTTAGTTATTACGACAAGGTAACTTTGTCAATTTGCCGTACTTTTACAAAATCATACTGTTTTCTAATTTCGAATGGCTATACAAAAAATTTTGTATATAACTCGAGACTAAAATGTGTTTTTACTCGTGTGGTTTATAGCACTCGCCTGTAAAAAACACCATTTTAGCCACTTGTTATATAAAATACCAATAATGTTTAATAGCTCCACCAATTACAATTCATTAATATGATGGAAACTTATCAAGGTATTGGTGTCTCTATTTTTTTAGATGTGTCATGGTACGTATGGGGGAGCAGACTTTCTATATGCATTTTGTCCATTATTTGATGATTGTGATTTTTGTTGCATTCTTTGCGAAATTTACTTTTTCGACATCTTAATCCACAAAGCTGTAACAGTTTTTCTTTATTTTTTGAAAATTACAAATAATGGACAAAATGCATATTGAAAGTCTGCTTGTATGTAAAGATGACATCCTTTGATAGAGTCGTAAAGTCCATTAGTCGAGATGCAACATTTCAGATCACGAACAAAATAGCCACATATTTTGTAAAAACGATTTTTTTCTTGAAATTGTTGAAAAACTACTAAAAATAATACACACAAATTAAGTATGAATTCTTTTTGCACATTTCGATTATAGACATAGCTGACCATTTAAAATATTTACCAGTCGCTAATGTGCTTCTCTGATTCTTAATGTGCCGTTAACACCATAAACGAATGTCAAAACGTATATCAATCCGTTAAGAATGATTAAAACCAAACGTGACGCTCTAAGTCAGACTCTGGGTACCAAGTGTGAATTAGAAATTTGTTATTGTGGACTAAAATGAGCCGTATCATGCATATAGGAAATTGGATAATCATTAGTTTCAGCTTGAATTTCTGTAGTATTTAATTCTAGAGGCGTAAGGGAAATCAGTAAATATGGGATTCCTCAAGGTGTGCATGGATAATTGGGGTTAAACTAATTTCTCTTCTGAAAGTGTTAATAGGAAATCAATCCAGTATCCCAAATCGTTAAGGCGACTGAGGCGACTTATTTAATAGGTAAAGATGAAAAGTCTCTGAATGTCCTGTATCATTCCCTTCATGCATCCCCTTCGTTTAATATATTTAAAATAAGATTATAACATTACCATGGCACTCGGGCACTCGTATATCCTAATTATCATGATTTCAAACAAAGAAAATTAATTTGGTATAATATTGAGTGTAGAGTTAAGACACTTTTTAAATGCATAAAATCAATTACATTTTTAGATATTAATATTTTAGTTAACACAACAGTTTTTTAAACTGTACTTCTCTGTTCACTTTTACCAAATCATACGTAGTGATGACTGATGATTAGAGTTGGCAAAAATGTGCGGCGGGACATAGGCGTGCGCATCATAATAAGCCGTAATAAAATAAATTAACTAGTAACAAATGCAATAAACTGTTACAATTTATAACAATGTATGCACAACGTACCCCCTTAATAAGCTTAATGAACTGACTTGATTATCACAAACTGATGACATCTGTAAAAACTTTGCAGCATCAGGTATGTTTCTATGGCTGTCTCCGTAAGTGATGTTCACTGTGGCGAAAAATTATGCTTATATTTTGAGAACGACCGTTCGACATCTATTGATGTAATACAGGCATACTTAAAATAGTCTTTGAACGCACTTAACGGATCTGGGGTTGTACCATCAGTACCACCACAAATTTGTCTTAATCTGATAAAACCGGTGTCTTGCTTTAACACACGTACGAACTTTTCTCCAACGGGCTCATTTTTGGCGTCATCTATAGTGTGGGAGTCAATTTACTTCGTCCACTCTTTGCATTGACTCCGCTAACAACAACGCACTGTTTTGTAGGTTTTGTATGGCGTCATGTAGTTGTTTATAGTTCTTGTGAAGTTTTTAAGCTGTTTCAATGGAAATATCTTCGAATTTTGTCTGGCTTTCCTTAATAGCTACAACCTCGTCAGGATTGAATTGTAGTATCAGTTTTTATTTGTTGTAAATATTCAGCATAATAAAAAGCTGCCCTCAACCATGTTCCCCAGCGTATAAGAATCGGCTGTGGTGATTCTGGGACACTTGCTGTGAAATGCGAGAAGTCGTTTAGGCGATTAAAGGAACATTTTTTTTGTACTTGCTATTAATGCACCTCTGGAAAACCTTGTCGAATAGTTTCTGCCACAAGATGTAAAACATGCACTTTGCACGTAACATGTACCAACCTACAACCGTGTTATTGAAGAGAACGGCCTACCAAACGCATTGTCCCGGCACCATCGCACAGTGGACCGTATGACCATTCTAGATGGACAAAATTCAGGTCAAAATATCATACAAAAAACAAAGTAGGTTCATTAAGAACACATTCACTAAATCAGATTCGAGGAATTATCTACCTGCTATAAGTACTTACGAAACTACAGGTGGTCAAAATGGCCTTAAATTTTACGCACCTGTTATGAGTCCGTTTGCAACCGTAGCGAGAGTTGCATGTGTTCAAAGTTATTTTTTGATATATTTTAGTGATAATTTGTGTTATGGATGTTACAACTATCTGCAATAGTCCACTATTTCTGAGATATTATCGTTTGTGAATCTTTCATATAAAGTTAAACTATAGGCTTTAAAATAGGATGATATTTTTTGCTCATCAAATAACAAAGTTATAAAATTTTTACATGCTGAAAATGCCTGTTACTGCGCACAAACTTCTTATGCATAGTGTCATTATAAATAGTAGTGTTTTACCCATAGGACAATTGTCAATAGAGGCACAGGAAGCCAGAAATAAGGATTGTAGGAGGTTTCGGGAATCGTACACCAGAGAGATATCTCGTATTACTACAAACAGAGATTTACTCACAATGCTTTTAATAACTTCCGATCCAATAATAAACAGTTTTTGAAGCCTTCCTAAAAAATCATTAGGAACGATGTCCTCTGATGTCTTAAATCTCCTAAAATGTCCGAGTATTCCATCACAAACTCATACCAATAATCTACCAACTTTTGAGGACGCGGACGAATAGTAATAGTGGAAATGTCGGTTTAAGAAGGTCCGGTACACATACCATAACATTCACAATATAATTGTTTTTACGATCTGTCTTCTCGTCAACACATAACCACAGCCGTCTATTTTTTTAATATACATGGGATCTTATTTACAATGTCCTCGCGTACAGTTGGTACATAGTTGCGCGCGTTGATAACGTCATCTGGGGATTGTATTATTCCAGAACTCCCGAAATGGTTGTTTCTCGAGTATGTGCAGCGGAACATCACAGGCAATCAGCATTAACAGTAAATCGAACATAAACTGTGTTTTCGAAGGCACGCAATTTTTTTTTAGTTTTATGCTGCACAGTATTTACGTGACGTCTACAATCATATTTATCACAGCACATCAGGTCTGTCTCGCACATCTTACAAAATTATTGTAGCACCATTATACAATAAATCAGGGAATTCACTGATAAATTTGTTCACTTTGACAGCGTATGGCCGTTTTTTACCCTTGCGCACGTCTGACATATTTTATTATTAAATTAATATCAACAATAAAATACAACAAATAAATTATTAACAAAACAACAACGTAGAATACAACGGAAAGGAATAAATTAGCGTGTAAACACTACGACATACAACAATGGACTAGTCTCGCGGCTCGCTTCGATTTGTCCGCCAGCCGGTCATTGCCTCACCAGATATCTATCTACCTGCTGTTACACCACTGAATAACCGTATGACTTACCAACACTACTAATGAGTGATGACTGATGGCATGGATGAGTATATATAATTCTGTATATATATTTCAAATTAGTTTACAGCAGTCATACATGATCAGCAGATACAATAAAATAACATGTTAGGTTCTCTCGTATGTTAACAGAAATTTAAACAGGCTTCTTTCATCAGGCTGTTTCTTTGGCATCGGCGTCGGTGAGGGGCATTGTGTAACTTTTACATCATGTAGTTCTTGGCGCATGTCGTACGTCCGCCCTCTATCTCCGCCCGCTAAACTGCATTAAAACGGGCCGGCTTAACTTTAACACACTCGGTAAATGTCATTTAATAGAAGATGACAAATTTTCACTGTTTATCTACATGTGCAGCAGTGGCCACTCGTGGTTTTAAGAGTTTGTAAAGCGGTGATTTCAACAGATAAATGGATTTTTGCAGATAGGCGCCGGATTTTTACAGCAGAACATATGGAGCAACTTTTAATAATACACGTCGCTTCAAAGGAATAATAACTGTGCAGTACAGTGAAAAAAAAAGATGTAAACGGCTAGTGCCAATATATTTTCACTTTACTACCACCTCTAATCATTTTCAGAACCTCTACATTACAAGGTAAGACGCTGAAAGATATTAGTTTGCGGTAATAGTTTTAAAATATTTGGTTTTAATTGGTATATAAATTAAGGGAAGGGCGTAGATCTGCCTTAACATTATTCGTATTCGATACGAAAAGTTAAGCAACGGTAGTCGCAGTCAGTAATTTGATGGTAACTCAAGTGATATTCGGCGACCTCGTACCGTCTGGCGATTTGTATATTACCGTATATGAAAAAGCTATGCAATCTTAAGCGAGGGTTGTGTAGATGTTAGATTGTTAAATGATTAAAAAAACAATGAACAACAAATATTCCATTGCACCTACCTTGTTTTTGACGTCATGACTCGTCGATATCCGGACTCTAGTAATTATCATATAAATCTAATATACAATTTACCTTTACACCTATTTTTCGATGTTTTAAATAATATTTAATTAATGCTAAAACTTAAAATAGAGCTTATCTACTGTGAAATGTATGTCACGGTTATCAAAAGTTATAGATAACTTGAACGATATATTTTTGATACTTTTATAATTATAATACAGATTATTTTATACGAATTCAGTGAAATCAAATTGTAAGTAAATTTAGCAAGAGGGACGTCATGATGACAGCTCGATAACAACTATTGTTAATAATTCGATTAGATGATATGACTATCATTGATTTGATGTAAAGTTTAGAATCGTGACATAGTTATCTAAAATAAATATTATACCCACTCCATTTTTAAAAAATTGGTATTACCAAAGCTATTTTTAAATTATGAGGAAATACTTTCAGTTCAAAGCATGCATATATAATAAATGTTAAATGTTCAACTATTACTTCAGCAACAGGATGATATTACCGTGCAATTTATTTCAAATTTATTTGCAATATAAAAAAAATTCGGCTTCTTTGATCCTTTTTCCGCCGTCAAAAACGCCGACGTTTTTTATGTTGCACATAAGTTTGAAATAAACTATACTTATATTATAGTACAGGGTGTACCAAATTCGTCGCGATTGCAGGGTATCTTTGTTAATATAGGAAAAAAAATGGATCAAGTCGGCGCACAGTGGGCCTGAATTAATATTTAGCAGAACAAAACCTAAATTTGTAAGAATTAATTTTGGGAAAAACTCCTTTATTAGTATCTACGGAAATGGTCAGTGCATAACGACATTAATATAACAATTTATAAAAATTAAAGGTATGCTACTTTTTTCCCTTTTTATTTAAAATTTTTTAATGCAATTATTTTTGATATTATCTTATTGAAAATATTAAGAAAAAATGTGCCGTTATTTTTAAATTACGTATTTACTTAGGTTCATAAAAAATTGTACGCATTTGCACACTGTAATTTGAAATTTTTAAGTAAGTTTAAACAGTAAGCGAGATTTATTGCTGCACACCCCATGCTACTACGTAGAGTTTAGCTGTTTTATTGGTTCATAATTTTGGTACGAATGCTACTAATCCTACGACCGAAATCCATCGTGGAGGTAGTGGACAATTAGTTACAAATCGAAAATAACTAGTTACTGTAAGATTTGGGTTATATTTATAAATAAATATATGACAGTTGACTTTGGCCTTGACAAATAAAGATTATAAAATAATTCGTGTTGTCCAAATTTTAAGAAAAATAGGTGAACACTTTAATATTGCTCAATTAAATAATAATTAATACTTATATGACAAAAACGGTACGTACAGTTTTTAAAAAACTTACATGTAGAGGGTGGATCAAATTAGATGGAATTTGGGGTTTTCTCTAAAACTATGACAGATAAACAAAAACCAATGAGCTCGATTTTCGAGAAACAAACATGGCGCAAACCGCGATCGTCCATCTTTGTCGACCGAGCTACAGAGCGTTTTTGGAAAATTGGCATTTTTTTTATGACCTCTATATCTCAATTACCACGTGTCGATTCGAAAATCGAGTAACACATTCTTAAGGCACTTTTTTTGAGTAGCATCTGTCGCTGATGAGAAAATTATGCATGCCTCAGGTTTCGAGATATAGACATAACTTGTGTTTTTTTTTAAAGGGAACACCCTATAAATTATTTCATTAATCGATAGAAACTTAAATTAGCTTTCCAACGATATATCATATGTATTATTTATTTCTAGAAAAAGTGGTTAATTTTCGAAAAATTAAATATATTGGTGAGGAGGCCATGGAAAACTATTAACATAATAATATAAAATAATTTTGCAAAAATAGGGAAAACTAAACTACAATAAATGTTCGAATTGTCTTCCATTGACATCTATGCATATTTATCGTATTTCTAATATTTATTGAGGTCATGGTAAAAAAAAGAAAATCGAAGTCGTAAATTCCAAAAATTAATTTGTGAGTTAATTGTGAGTGAGCATTGTTACAAATGGTTCAATTTGTTAATTATGAAAAATATGATATGATGTAAGTGTTTTATGGAATGCGCAGAAGATTAAAATTTAGTTTCCGAGCTTTATTTTAATAGGTAATTTATAGACAGCAAAACTGTGTGCCAAAACAATATTTTTAGATATCCAGAAAAGAGACAGCCAGACATAAGGATATTCAAAAGGCTACAACAAAATTTAAAAGAGTTTGGATCATTTGTAAAACCTTGAGCAAAAATATACATATATTAAAGCAGGTAGAGAAGCTGTAGAAAATATTATTTTAGAAACTGAAAGAGAAAATCCTAATATATCGTCTCGCGAAATACAGGAAATTTTAGAAATCCCAAAAAACAACTGCCTTGCGTTGTTTAAAAAAAAATAAATTCAAACTCTACAAAATTAGGATTAGTCGCCATCTACACCCAAACGACTTTAAAAGGTGTCTCGATTTTTGCCAGTGGTTTTTGCGTCAGTGCAATGAAGTGCCAGAATTTGAAGGAACAATTATATCGACAGACGAGGCCCATAAACAGTGCCGGAATTTTCAATTGGCATAATAACCACCATTGGGATCATGAAAATCCGCACGAGACCGCTACAGTTAATCGTCAAGGACGATTTGGATTTGGTGTATGTTGTGGTTGTATTGGATGCCAAATAATAATAATTTTTTCACGGTAATTTGAATACCGAAACTTATATTAACATTCTACGACAAGAAATAGGGCCCTTTGTAAACAATATGCCTGTTAAGACAATTTCAAAGATTATATTGCCAACAAGATGGCGCCCCAGGTCATACGTCAAATGAAACATGAAATTATTTAAATGCTCAATTTGGGGAGGATTGGATAGGTCTAAATATCACTCAGGACTAGTTTATCAATGTCTAGTAAGCTAAGTTAACTAAATTGATAACTAATAATTAATTTAGCTAACTAGACATTAATAAACAACAAAGTAGTTTAGATATTGTTAAATTTTTAGGAAATAATGGTCCTATTTTGTGGCCAACTAGATCTCCCGATATAATCCCTGCCGACTTTTGGCTTTGGGGTTATTTACAAAATATTATATATAGAGAACGTTCTAATAACATTGAAGAATTGGAAAACAAAACATTAACTGCGTTTCGGACAATAACTCCTGTCATGATTAGAAATGCAACAAATGCTGTAAGGAGAATGCATAGATGTCAATGGAAGACAATTCGAAAATTTATTGTAGTTTAGTTTTTCCTATTTTTGGCAAAATTATTTTATATTATAAAAAGTGTTGTTGTTGTTAATAGTTTTCCATGGCCTTCTCACAAATATATTTAATTTTTCGAAAATTAACTACTTTCTCTACAGATAAATATGACATATGATATATCGTTGGACAGCTAATTTAAGTTGTCATCAAATAATGAAATAATTTATAGGTTGTTCCATTAAAAAAAAACACAAGTTATGTCTATATCTCGAAAACTGAGGCATCCATAATTTTCTTCTTATCATCAACGAATTCTACTCAATAAAGTGCCTTAAGAATGTGTTACTCGATTTTCGATACGACATGTCGCGACACGTGGTAATTGAGTCATCAAAAAATGCCAATTTTTCAAAAACGCTCTGTAGCTCGGTAGTCGAAAAAGATAGACGATCGCTGTTTGCGCCATTGTTTGTTTCTCGAAAATCGAGCTTAGGACAAATATGTTGGTTTTTGTCTATTTGCCATTGTTTTAGAGAAAACCGCAAATCCCATCTAATTTGGTCCACCCTGTATAGTGCAAAAATTTAAATCAGAAAGTAACCTCCGGAGAACATTTTTCGTAAAATATAATGTTATATTGGCAACATTGAAAACATATTTTATTGGTGCTGCTACTTCTGCCACTAATGGAGAGGCAATAAAACACGTCTAATAACTGTTATCCCTACACGTCCCCATTAGGGATGTATAGGGATATAACTTGTTTTTATTTGAGTTTTCTTTTGCCTTGAGTATTAGCACATTGTTCTATTTATAGAGATCATGTCTGTTACCAGAAGAGAGTTATTTGAATTTTTAAAAGACAAGGGCAATCTCATGACCCGGATCGTGCAGTTAAATTCAGAATTAGCTAACTATATTCATAAGCAAATTAACTTTTAAACACTCAAATAACTCATTTCTGGTAATAGACAATGTCTCTGTAAATGGAACAATATACTAATACGCAAGGCAAATGAAAGCTCAAATAAAGACAAGTTATCTCAATACGTCCCTAATGGACACTACCGGGTACTAACAGTTATTGCATAAGCTTTCTAAAAAACTTCAAATTACAGTGTGCAAATGGGTGCAATTTTTTATAAACCTAACCTTATATATGTAATTTAAAAATAACTAATATCAAAAAATTATATAAAAGAACTGTTAAATAAAAAAAAAAGTAGCATACAAAAAGATTCCTACAGGAATTACACCCTTAAGAACAATCGAGAACACAACAGTACTTCTATACAATACAAAAGCAAATGATAAACAGAATGGTCGTGCATTACGTGTTCTTTACTTGCTCACTATGTTTAAATTAGTTGTTTTTAGGAATTATCATATTGATAGAAGCGAATCTACAGATATACCTGTAATTATCAGCGAGACAAGTGAAAACGAATGTAAAAAACAAGCGGAAAAATGTTGAACATCGGTAAAAACGCCACAATTAAAATTGTACAAGCTAGAACTATAATGAGTGATAATTAGAGAGGTATGCACATGTAGACGGTTATCCCTCAAGTGATGAGTTCCTTTACTTTCTTTCCTACTTGTGAGGTTGCATACACCATGCAATACGCCAATTTAAAAATAAATTAATTGTAAATTGTGTATTTTTCCATTATTATTTATTTATTTATCACCATACAGTGCTCAACAAGTAAACCCAATTAAAGAACAGGACAAACACAAGACAAAAAAATCATTAAAAACTAAAATCTTACTGTAAATTCATTATGATGACTATTAAAAGTAACTGACATTTTGGAGAAAATAAGATTCTTTTTTTTTCCATTTACAAGGAAGTAAACAAACACAACCAAGGCTGATATTTTTTTATTTGCATTTTGGTTAACTATCTGGTCCTATGCTTTAATATTAAATAACAAATATAGATTTGTATAATATCTTTGTGTGAGGCTGTCTCGGTCGATTTCAGCAGAAAAAAAAAAAAAAAGAAAGCAAATTCTTTCATGAAATTATGATTATTATAATATGGTCCAGTAGCATTAAATATTGTTAGAATTATAACTAAATGTTTTTATTGGCAAAGATTCTTTCCATCTCGATTATGCGAGAACGGTATTAAAGGTGTTATCTTATGGTGTACATAAAACGGTGTCTAGAGAAAGTGAAATTACGCGATATTACATAAAAGAGAGGGGCGGGGGGGGGGGGGGGGGGGGGGGGGGGGGGGGGGGGGGGGGAAGGGGGGGGGGGGGGGGGGGGGGGGGGGGGGGGGGGGGGGGGGGGGGGGGGGGGGGGGGGGGGGGGGGGGGGGGGGGGGGGGGGAGGGGGGGGGGGGGGCTTAAAATTTGCATAAATGGGTGATATAAAACGTTAAGCAGTTTTGTATTATATTTCCAAAGCTATATGTAATGGTAATTTTATTAGGTATATTTACTATAGGATTCATTCCAGTTTATTTATTTATAGTTACAATTACAATTTGTTCTGGGAACTGGCAAATAAAATAAACTATTAGATCGAGTTTGAAAAGCTGGAACACGGACAAACAACTAAGTAATTCTGGACGGTCAATTTGGTTATTTAAAATTTCATTCATGTGAGATCTTTGTAAAAACATATTGTTGAAAATGCCTTAAGAAGAATAAACACCATCCGACTTATAACATAGAAACAAATTTCCTCTGTATTTTCTCGATATGGAATTTATGAATTTCGTATCCCGGATTCTAGACTGGGCAAGCATATTCCAATTTAGATCTAACGAAAGCATTAAACAGTAACTCCAGTGTAGCAGTTTCCATAAGCTGCTTGCTGTTTCTTATTATACAACCAAGATGTCTATAAACACCCGCTACCATATCATTCATATGGTCAGTAAATGTTAATCTACCGAATATGTGAATTCAATTGGCTGCAGTTTTCTCATGCAATTGCACATACTAATATTGAGAGGTAATAAATTTCTTTCGCACGAAAGAATCAATTTATTTAAATCCTCATGCAAACTAATACAGTTCTCATAGTTGGAAATCGACGATTATAGTTTTAGATCATCTGCATATAATAGAGCATTACAACTAAGTTCACAGATGATGTCACTTTAAATAATGAACAAAAGAGGCCCTAGAACGGATCCTTGCGGAACTCCTGAAGTTGCAGTCATTTCAACATACTTAAATCCTTGGTACTGCACGTAAAGAGGGTTGTTTAAATAGGAATAAAAAAAATTGAGGAATCTATGACTACGTCTTTCATCGCATAGTTTGTGCAGCAATAATCCATGGTCAAGTCTGTCTTTGAAAAGTCCGTATAAATGACATCACCCTGCTCTTCCTGATCTAAAGACTCAGCTAGAAACTGCGTGACACTTATTAAATTTGCGGTAGTAGATTTAACCTGTAGAAATCCGTGATGTTAGAGTAAATTGAAGATTTTAAATGACTAAATAATATTTCATATAAAATTGCTTCAAACAACTTACAGGAAATTACACAAAATAGTAATTGGTGGATAATTCTCTACAGAGGTTTTATTTTTGTTTATGAATATAGGAAAAATCTTAGACCTTTCCCAATTAGAGGAAATGGGTTCGTTTGCAGAGACATATTAAATATTATGGCAAGAGGTTTAGCTAATAAAATGGCACAGTACTTCAGTAGTGGAATACCATCTGGACTTGTTACTTAGGATTTAAATTTTTGTTATGATTTTAATACATCATCTTCAGTAATACTTGGAATCATTAAAGGAGGCGCGTTAGATTTTGACGTTTGCTGTATTAAATTTACTTGACGAAATAAAAGTTGATTAGAAAAATTGTGCAAATGCATCCAGTATTTCCTGGGGATCATTTCGCACAGCATTATTAAAATTCATTGACATGAGTTGGATTTAATTTGCCTCTCAATATTCTTAATCTGGTTAAAATTACGATCTGATCTAAAAGTCCAGCCATGTTTAAGTGAAGGCAATTTACCTCCGGTATTATCACCATTTTAAAAGCATCTTTAACTTAAAGGGAGTTTTAGTGACAAACAAAATATAAATACGACTATAGTTTAAATAAAAATGAGGTTTAATGGCAATTGTATTTATATACAGACAGTTTACAAACAAATGACCAAGTTTTAATCCTTTACAGTAAGTTTCAGAATCAACTTCCAAAATCACCTGGTAAACGTATTTGTTTCTTTTTGTAGATGAAATATTTAACACATTACACTCACTACTTACAGAAAATACATCATTTTGGGATCTCACAAATTTTAACAATTGATTTTCCGAATATTTCTCGATCATTCCTATTATCTTAAGTTTAGCATTTTTCACTAACTTTATTTCATATTCTGCAGATAACTTTTCACTAGCCAGTCTCTTAAATTTGTTCGCTTCATCCACATCATTACATCCAATGAGTATGCCGCCATTACTAACATTTTTAACTTTTGGAACCTTAATACTTGATTCAGCTGGATTTATATTATTCATAATATCAGATTTAGTGCATTATCTTGCTCTGCATTTTTGGTTTAACTACCACCATGTTGCAAGTAGTAAACGGAGGACGATATACTTAAAGGCATAAAAAAACTAAAAAACAAAATGACAGCCGGCGTTGATAAATTCCTAGTTTTTTAATCAAAGATTGTGCTACAACGTTTGTTCAACCCTTGCTTTTGTTATCTAATCTCTCGTTAACTACGTGTAAATATCCAGATATATGGAAAATTGCAAAAATATGTCCCATACTCAAATCCGGTGATTCTTCTTATTTAAATAATTATAGACCAATAGCCATATTATGTAACTTTGGTAAATTATTAGAGATTATTCTGTATGAATACATTTACTGGTCTGTTAAAAATACAATATTGCCGTCTCAACATGGTTTCATGGAGAAGAGATCTACAATTACCAATCTAGCCTCGATATCTCAGTATATATCAGAATCCTTAGATTCACAAGGTCAAGTTGATGTTATATACACAGACATACAGAAGGCATTTGATCAAATAGATCACTTTTTATTACTATCAAAGCTGAGAGGAATTGGTTTCTCTGACTCTTTAATTTGTTTATTTGAGTCCTATTTAATTGGGAGACATCAATTTGTTGAATATGGAGGCTATCGTTCTCAATCATATACAGCAGTATCGGGAGTTCCGCAAGGGTCAAATTTAGGCCCCCTTTTATTTCTTATTTTTATTAACGACCTAACAGCTAATATTAATTCTCACCACCTACTATTTGCTGATCATCTCAAAATTTTCCTAGAGATAAGTTCTATAGAGGATTGTATCTTACTGCAAAATGAAGTTAATAAAATTTCTAGCTGGTGCTCGGTCAATTCTTTAAAGTTAAATATTGGCAAATGTAAGGTTATGTCATATACAAGGAAGGGCACTACAGTCACCTTTCACTATAAAATATATAATAACATTTTAGATCGTTGTGTGAATTATAAGGATCTGGGAATTATTTTTGACCCAAAACTTACTTTCAACAATCATATTGATGAAATGGTCAAATCGGCATCTAGAGCCTTAGGTTTTTTAGTAAGAAATTGGGGCGGCTTTGTGAATATTGACACCCTGAAACTGTTATACATATCATTTATAAGAAGCAAATTGGAGTATGGCTGTATTATTTGGTTTCCCATATATCAAAATTCATTGTCACGCATTGAATCAGTTCAACGCAAATGTCTGAAATTTACGTTTTTCAAATGTAATGGATCTTATTCTCCCCGAGGTACAGACAACAATATACTGCTTAATATGTTAGACCTTAAATCTCTCAGATTCAGAAGAGATGTTGTCGTTTTATCCTTTCTTTATAAATTAATTAGTCACAATGTTGATTGTTCATTTCTTTTAAGTAAACTAAACCTATCAGTCCCGAGATTAGAATCCCGTCAAAACAACTTCTTCTACTACGATGCTCCTCGTACAAACCTTATGATAAAGTCACCAATCTTTAATATGTGTAAAACTTTTAACACCATTTAGTCTTTATGTGATGTCAACTATGATAGTTTAGCTAAAATAATTGATATATATGAAGAGAACTGTGCTTATTAAATTAGGTTATTTCATAACACTATAATACATTTTACTTTTATGTATGAGTTTTCTTGTAAACTCTTAATGTAATGTTAATGACTATGTGTATTGCAAATTTGTGCATTTTATATCACAGTATACTTAGTTTTAAGCTTTTCCTGTAATTGGGTGCTTTAACCTGTTGGAAATAAATTACTTATTATTATTATTATATTACTTTCAAAATTGGAATACAGAAGTTTGCTACTGTAAGTGTTTAACGGCGAATATCTCGAAAACAGGCTCGGCAAAAAGATTTAAAAGAAAATAACAATAATATATAGTCTACAAACTACTCATTAAAATTTGATTAAATTATTTTCTGCTGAAAACTTCTAGTTATCTGCAAAAATTTGCCCTCATATCCACTCAGTTATGTAGTACATTTTTATGACACCATTTTGGCAAGAAAATGTTTTAAAAATTCCAGCGAACAGTTAATTTATAACCTTGACGAACCATTTGGGTTTTATTTAGGATCCATTAGGCTTGACAACTTGATTAATATTTCGGAAATCTCATTTCTAAAAACTTTTACATTTTATGTAAACAAACCATTTTTTATAGGAACAAAATATGGCCTTATTATTCCAAATAACAAAATCTCACACCACACTGTCACCCTTGAACTATGTAATGATTTCTGATGGAGAAGTTGGGGGCGGGGGCATTTGCCAATACAGAAAATTCTGCTTGTTTACAAATCCCGAGTTGAAAATGGGATTCAGCAATTACTCATCCATAGATTATCAATAAAATTTTCATCGTCTGTATAATCTAGCAGTTCACGAGAAAAATTTGCTTATTAAATCACCATTTTCTAATACTTGCACAATCTGGATCTTATATGAGTAATAGTGTAAGAGTCCTTACGTAAAACCCTTTGCAAACTTGTGTTCAAATCTCCAATGAATGTGCATGACGCATAGTGTGCGGAACATTGTTGACTCCTTACCATATCGTCCCTGTCCTGTTGGATTGGCTACAGTGTTCGAATAGGAATTTTCTTCAAAGTTCTTCACCCTTGTTTTAATATCGTGGGATGATGGCATCACATTATTAGGGTTAACACTGAAATGATTATGGAAGATTCGCTGTGTAATTAGTAATTACATAATTGCTATTATTTTGATAAAATGTGCAAGGTGTTCACTTGACACTATGTTACATTCTAACAAAATGCTATTAAACTGACAATAATTCGAAAGAGATAACAGCCACAGCCTCCTATCATTAGCCGTTAATAATTAAAATGACATTTACAATAGCCTGTTTCCTTGGCCTTCTTTATATAAAAACATTGAAAAATCAAATTCATTAGCCTAAAATATTACCTTCGGATTTACAAACTCTGATTCTAAATTTTAGCACAAGATTTTACTTCTTGTCTCTTGAGACTTCTTTGAAAATACTTTTTATATGTTTATGAAGTATTTCTATTATACCAAAGAAATAGTATTATTTTAAACAAATGATTTCTTAGGGAAAATAAAAAGAGTTTGAGCTAAAATTTAAGTTGAGCCTGATCTTCAGTTCAACTATTCGTGAATCTGAGACACAGTGTATTGCTGCTGCTAATAAATATTTTGATGGTAATCTTATATGAACATCTAACAGCCGCTGATAAATTTATAAGAAATATTTCAGCAAAACCAACCAATATTAACTATGTTGTTTGTAACAATTCGACGTGGTTCAACCAAAATTCAAATGAACTTCATTTAAAATCCAAAGTTACGATTGTTGTAACAATCGTAATCTTGATTTTAAACGAAGTTCACTTGAACTCTGGCTAAACCACATCGATGCAACCGGCCCTTAAGAAGTGCTTTTCTGTTCGTTGTCTGTTATTCATCGTTTACCGATAAGCACAAACACTTTCAGCACATGCTGCTGACTGTTTTATTGGGAGCGCCGCGCCGGCCGCGTACTCGGGAAAGCAAGATGAATATTTCAAAAGGATAAACGACCTATAAGCGCGATTAGTGAAGGTATTCGGTGCATCTAGACAAAATAACCGGGCATTCCTTTGTCGATGTCTGGTGCTATACAGTATGGTAAGTTTGGCACTAAGTACCCATTGAAATTAGCGAATAACTTAGTAAATATATCAACATTTTAAGAATCTATAAATCATGGACTTGAATATAAATCTTCTGTCGCTATCCAAATTATTTGCGTCTACATTAAAATAATTCCTCTAACTTCGCTCTTCTGACTATCAAAAACATCTGAAAAATGCAATCAAAAATTGACGCAATAACTTAACCACTTGGTTCAGTATCTTCATTAGTATTAATTAATGATTTTATTTAAGGTTTCAAATCCGAAGGAAAAAATTCTAGAAGAAATAGCCAAATACTTTTTAGTACTTAATTCTTTATTTTTTTTTTCAGATTGGAAAATTTTAGTTGTCCGAATACGAGTATTATATACAAAATTGATAATATAATTTAATATAGAATCAGTTTAACCACTGACGCCTAATCTCTGTTTTATTCATTTGACAACCAAAAAAATTAAACAAATCTTTACTTGACCTTGTAATAAGTTTTCGTGAAACAATTACGTTCTTAACAAAATACTACGTAAAAGTATGGTTTCAGTTATGCGTCTTGGATGACTGCGACTTGCGATTGCGTTCGATGGCAGTCGTAGTCGCAATACTGTATGGTTTCAGTGAGGCATCTAGAGCCGCGACAGGTTCGTTCAAGATACTAGAGTGAAGTAGTTTATAGAAAAATGATAAAAAATGGAGGACGTCGATCTTATAACTCTTATCCTGTTAGAAGAAGAGGAAGATGAAGAACATTTGCTGAAACAAAGACTATTACAGAAAAGATGTGAGACTCACGTCATGTTCGAGAGACGTACGGAAGGTTATTTAAATGCCCATTTAAAAGAAGATGAGAAAAAAATTTGGTGATTTCTTTCGATTAAATCCTGAACAGCTTGATTTTGTTCCATCACTTATCGAAAAGGACATAAGAAAACCTGGAACAAATTTCGTAAAATTTCCGATAAGTGCAGTGGAAAAGTTGGCATTAACATGGTAACATTAAAAATAACAGTTGATTATAAATTCCTTTTATTTTAAATAAAGTTGGGTTATACAGGGATCGGCAGAATAGACTTTATAATTTAAAATTGCTCTAAAATCAATATACATTTTTTAAACGTAAGACGGTTCTATCCATTAAATAAAGCATGCTTTGGAGTTTCTTTAACAGTTGTCAAAATATTGGATCGGCAGAATTCACTTTCTAATTTAAACTGAAAATAAATATTTTATTTGCGAAGGTAACAACATTTAATAAAGAATTTTACAACGAAAAAGAAGAAAAGAAGTAGTCATTATTAAGAAAAAAATGTGTGGGTTAAATGCTCCCTTCCATCTCCATACACTCTTCTAACCGATGAACAAAATTATTCATTAGAGCTCATAACACCGCGCCAAGAATTCCATTATTTTCGTTGCGAATCGCTTCTTTTAATTGGTCAATGTTTCGTGGCTTTCATCGAAATACCCGCCTTTGAGAAAACCCCACAAAAAAATAATGGGGTGTAGTCAAATCGCGGCGGGCCAGTTTATGTCACCACGGCGTGAGATTAGACGTGTAGGAAAAAGTTGTCTACAGGCAGTTAAACTTACACCGTCCTGTTGAAACTAATACTGACGTTCGTCGTCATGAACTTCAGGCTCAAAAAATGTTCTTATCATATCTGCATATCTCCTAGACGTAACAGTCACTGCACGTTCGTCTTCCTCAAAAAAAATATGGCCCAATTATTCTCGTTGAAGATAAAGCACACAAAACAGTAACCCTTTGCGAATGTAGAGGTCGTTGATGGAGTTCAAGTGGATTTTCTGTGGCCCAGTGTTGACAATTTTGTTTGTTAACAAATCCGTCCAAATAAAAATGAGCTTCATCGGACATAAATAGACGGTGTTCAATGTCTGGATGCTGTTACCGTAATTCTTGGAATCTTACGCAGAACTCTATTCGACTTAGTTTGTCTCGATTACTTAGTTTTTGCACAGTTATAATTTTGTAAGGGTGAAATTTCATGTTATGAAGCATTCTCCTAATATTTCTATCGGATATACCCAGGACTTGGGCATGTTGCTTAATTGGTATTGTTGGACTTGCTGTAATTGCATCACGAACTCGCCTTTGATTTTCTTGCGTGTTTAGTGATCGCGGACGACCTGAATGTTTAGTGTTGACAACGGATTTCTCCAGTTCGCCATTTTCTGACCCAACACATAATTGTTGGACGTGACGGAACATTTCTCACGCCAAAAGTTCTTCTAAAATCACGTTGCACTTGAATAATACTACTATTTTTGATAAAATCTTCAACACAATAGATTCGTTGGTCTATACGCCAGTCATTCATTTTGACAACTGTCAAAGAAACTCCAAAGCATGCTTTAATTAATGGATAGAAACGTCTTACGTTTAAAAAATTTGTATTGATTTTAAATTGTAAAGTACAATTTCAGACTCGCTACTCTCTACAGGAAAGCAGAGTACAAATGTGTCGTAGTAAACTCTATCTACCAGTGGTGACTTTGCGAAAGTTTACATATTTTAAGTATGCTCCAGTTACATCTATCGACGTCGAGCAGTCCTTCTCGCAATATAAATGGATTTTCAATGAAAAGCGCCGATGTTTAACTCCAAAACATTTAGAACGTATATTAATATACTTTTATTCTTGTAATCGGCAGTGAAAAATACTTGTGTGTGTGTGTTAATATAGTATTAAGTACATCCCCTATACCTCCAGTTCTCTTCGTGTGAGTGTTTACAGTAAATTGACTTTTTCAACTTTGGATGATATGGAATTCGTTAAAAAAATTTCAAGGTGATATCGTTTCATATATGCATACAAATTTGACACATAACCACCTAAAGCCAACCCTGGCTTTACGTCATAACCGATTGGTAAATCCGACATCTGTTCTTGACAAATTTAAATAAAACAAAATATTCCTTATCGTACCTACCAGTAGATTTCGTGGGAATCAGTTTTCCTGTTGCTTCCACAGTTTTCAATACAATTTTATTAGAAAATTCATAATCTTGGTTGGCTTCTATTTTCGACATTTCAGTTGACAAATTCAAATAAATAAATCAACCTGTAAAATACATATACCGTTGCTATGCAACAAAAGCAGGTAATGCGATTTTTAAATTGCAGAATATCGAATGCACAATACGAAATAAAATGTGATAGGACTTTAGTTAAATAATTTGACTAATTTTCAGCCGGATTCGTTTCGTCTAATACGGCTATTAAACACAAAAGTTGAAGAATTTTTCCAATTTTTTTTATGTCCAAGTAACCATCTATTATACATCTAATTTAACACCACTGTTTTAAGTACCCTGTAAATGGCTCTTAGGTAATATAGGGATATACAGGGTGTCCCACTTAAAACTACTGGGGCCATTTCCTCGAAAACTAAAAGAGGTATCTGAATTCTGTGAAAGGCATTCAGTAGAATATAAGATTTGAGTAAAAACGGTCTTTATCCACATTGAGGTATAGATGGCGATGCGATGCAAAGAAACTGTTCGATCCTAGGAACATTTAAAAGATGCGCACATGACAGAACATCAAATTCTAAGCAACTTTTACGACGCGGATAGTTTTCGAAAAATCACTGGTGTTCGAGATATTTGAATAAATATAATTTTTTAAGTAACAAAAACCGTCATCTTTTTTAAAATAAATTAGTTCCTTTGGGATTTTTTTTTATACTAAATCAGACTGCTTTAGACAGTAAGGAAACAAATTCAATTCAACTTCTGGTTTAACCGGAAATTACATGATAGTTTATATTTGTATCAGATAGCGTACATTTTCATGAAAAGTGAGAAAAAATATTATTTTGAGCATGTTTTCAAATGCAACATGCACAAAATAATATTTTCTTTTATTTTTCATGAAAATGTACAGAGGGTCTGATTCAAAAACGAATAATAATGTAATTCCCGAAGAAACCGGAAGTTGCATTGAATTTGTTTCATTACTATCTAAATTACTCTAATTTACTGATTTACTGTAAAAAAAGTCTAAAATTTATGGTAAAAAAGTTATGGTTTTTGTTATTAAAAAAATATATATTTAAGTCCAAATATCTCGAAAACCAGTGATTTTTCGAAAATTATCCGCATCGTAAAAGATCCTTAAAACGTAGTATCTTGTCACGCGCAACTCTTTTCATGATTCCTGGGATCGAATAGGCCCGAATGCCATTTATACCTCAATGTGGAGAAAGACCGTTTTTACTCAGACCTGAAGTCATTTATATATTCTACTGAATGCCCTTTGCGGAATTCAGATATCTCTTTTTAGTTTTCAAGAACATGGCTCCGCGAGTTTTAAGTTTGGCACTCTATATAAATTAATTTTACATAATTTGTAAAATTGTTTAAAAAATTATTGAATTATTTATCATGGTGTCTATAATGAATATAATGTTACTACTTACTAAACTTACTGGATGTACCCGAAATAACAAAATATTTAAAGACGTGATTCTTCAAGCGATTTTATGAAGAAAAGTTCATATGAACATAATATGTCCTAAAGGTTTCCGTTTCCGAGAAATTTAAATGAGAAAGTCACTTCTCCAGACAATTTTTCGTAAAATTTAATGTTATGTTGGCAACATTGAAAACATGTTTTATTGGTGCTGCTACTTTTGCCACTAGTGGAGACGGCAATAAAACACGCCTATTTTGATTAGATGAAATTAATCCCTCTTTACCGTTTAAGCGGCAACAAAACATTGTGATAATTTTTTTATTTTACTTTTTTTACAAAAATTGGTTGACTCATAGGAAGAACTATCAACATGACATTCGGTATTTAGGCTTTCTAATCATGCCCGATTTATATTACCCAAAAACCATTTCGTTAAAAAATCCCTAATAGCGTTTCTTGATTTTTTTGCATTTTATTTTAATCATAGTAGGCCGTAGATACACAATATAAAAAAAAATGTCAATCAAGAAAGTAGATTTCGTCGAGTACTATAATTTGAAAAAATGAATTATTAATTCCCCTAAATACAGTGGTGTGTCTGCTTAAAGTGGAGCACACTGTGTATTTTTTCATCTTTAATTCTTAACATATTTTATAGGATAAATATCAAAAACAATATTTTAATTCCTTGTTCAATTCACATACGTTGTTTCTTTTTTCTTCACCTCATTAATAAATCCGTATTGACATGCACATTTTACAATTTTTACCTTTAACCATTTTATTTAATATTATTAAACATTTTACAAAGATATGATTTAGTAAATTATAAAGCTGTTGCAACTGGTGCGCAATGGACAGAAGCAGTAATTGGTAATAAAGGAATTAACAATCAATGCAAATAGCATGAACAGAAAGCCTCACTAAATTATTTAGTTATTGTATTTCGATTGGTGGAAACGAGGATATTCTTGTGGTGGTAATTCCTTCGACGATCAGCTCCAAACAATTCGTTGAAATCTAGCTGCCATATTGAAGATCCACTCCGGTCTCTGATTGCATGTTTATTGATACTTCCTTTTGTATAACATACATATTACTTTTATGGGCAGAACTAAGCAGAACTAGAAGGTGTAAGTAGCTTAAGCAGGATTGTTGGTTAGATTAATAGGTCACTTGACGGCTCGATGGCGGCTTGTTGTCAGTTTTGACAGAGGAACTATCCCCTGGGGTTATGTACAGCGTGGAAACAGCAGTTTTTGTTCGGTGATTGGGAACCTGACTTTCCATGTGTGCCGTATCCACCATGTCCGACATGCCCATAACCGCCTGAAACACGACCACGGTACTTTATCGCCGTAGCTGAAGCTACGAAAATTAAAAACATCACCATTTTCAGCACCTTCATAGCGTTACAACTTTTAAGAATTACTAAAAGGAACTAACATTTATTGTCTGTTATTGTATCTTTTTATAAGAATATTTTAATGATATGTGTAGGAACAGTAAACAAACTGGAAATATAATAATAATAAATATTTTGAAGGTTTTGTAATATATCGGTGTTTAAAATGCATATATTTAAATCGCCTTATTTTTAACTACTATTAATACAATTATTTCAGAAGGTAACATGTAAAAATTCCAGTTTATTATGACATTTCTTTCTCTTCAATTTAAAAGTTTATTGCGTATTCATCCCTACAATGAAATTATACAACTATGTAAAAAATTAGGTGATTATTATTCAATCAAAAATATATCTTATAAAATATAAATATAAATACCGTGCATTTCAATGAAAACTCTCCACCCTACATAAATTTAGATATATTGATTTTTGCAAAAAAAAAACGCAAAAACACGTCAAAAAGAGAAAATAAGGGGACGCATTTTCTTATAAATAGACCTAGGATTAGTTCCACCCCCTCACCCCCAAAGCCAGACCTACATTTTTTTTAATGGAACATCCCAGGTTATTAGTTTCTCCTTAAGGAGCTCATTACAAAAAATTTATAATTTGTGGGGTATAAAGTGGGGGATACACATAAAATTTATTTGATTCCATTCACCTAGATTTTTCGAGCAATTACCCATACCAAATTTAATAAAAGAATAGGTACTGACAAAGAATTTGTTTTGCTAAATAAAAACTACTCTTTTTTACGACTAAGGCGTACTTCTTTGAGATTCTTTAACAAATGAATTCATTGAATGCATGTAGTGTGGAATACTGCCTACTTTCTTAACTACATATTTTTAACGTTACTATTAAAATTATTTTCTGGACTGGTAGAAAATCCTAATTGCTTATGTGACGGAATAGCTGACTTGCAACACATTTTTTTGGAATGCGTATTGTCGATTTAAGTATAGAACACCTGTATAAACAACTCGTTGTGGAGAAAATTCAGTTACCAATAAATAAAGCTGCAAATCGTTTCTGTGTATCATGGTCGTAGAGTACAGATGTACTTACTGTCGCCGGCATTCACCTTGACCGCGAAACTCTTTCTCCAGTCCAGTTTATTATTAGCTTTCGAGTTGTGTACACGTTAAGTCACTTAGGCGTATTGCATATTGTTTTTGTGTTTTTATTTTATTTGTTGTACTGTATTGTTGATATTAATTTAATAATAAAGCATGGCAGACATACGCAGGGGAAGAAAACGGCCATTTGCTGACAAAGTGAATAAATTCATAGGTGAATTTCCCACATTACACTAAAGGAAAACCACTGACAGGGAGCCAGTCGCACCTTTGTGGCTTCCACTTAGATGGCTCTAGTATGAGAGCGTCGTCCAAGCATCGCACACGCGGGCAACTATAGCAACCTGCGTGGGATTCCGGACCCAGGAGAATGAATACGAACGGAGAAGGAATTAGACGCGGGTTTAATTACATTACAGTAAAAAATACAATGAATTAACGGGTACGCCCGCATAAAGAAAATTGCACGGTGGAAAATGCAAAAATTGCAATTGGCAGAAAGATACAAACAGTGGACACGTGTTTCTGACTAATTGGTCTTCATCAGCACAGTGTAGCTGAGTTAAGATGATGGACAAAACCTGTCAGTGGTTTTCCTTTAGTGTCTTTTTTGAGTTTTGTCCATCATTTTAACTCAGCTACACCGTGCTGATGAAGACCAATTAGTCAGAAACACGTGTCCACGGTTTGCATCTTTCTGTCAATTGCAATTTTTGCATTTTCCACCGTGCAATTTTCTTTATGCGGGCGTACCCGTTAATTCATTGTTTTTTTTACTGTAATGTAATTAAACCCGCGTCTAATTCCTTCTCTGTTCGTATGCAGGTATATGTATATCAGTGGCGGCTGGTCAGGGGAGGCAGGGCAGGCTGAGCCTCCTCTACAATTTTGGGAGAAGCAGAAAATCTCCAAACTAATATTTTTCACAAGTAGAAATTTCTACTTAGGTATATCCCAATTCTCAATGTTGTTTATAATTCATTAATTAATTTTCAGTGTAAAAAAAATGTTTGCCTTTCCTTTCCACAAACATGTAACATTACAGTCCGGATAGTCCGCTCCTCGTACGCATATTTCCCTCTCTCATCGCGCTTTCGCGCTTGCTTGGATGAACTGAGGCTAGGAGCCAGCCAACCCCCATTTCAATACATTGTTCGTGACCTTGAATTATGGCGCGTATCTCAGCAATTATTCTGGATCTGTTAGTTAGGACAACTAACCTCTAGCACCCCATCTCTTTCTAGCGCATGTACACTTCAGTTGAGAGTTGATCCCCTCTCTCACAATAGAATGAACAGTTTATAGAACAAGGACAGTGGCAATTTGTGGTTTCGTGGGGAACATAAACATACATAAAATATTAACACGTGGTTGAAAAATGAATGCTCTAGGCGAAAATATTCCCAACGACATGTCTTGTCATCCAGACGTGGTGGATTATTTGTTGTTAAATGGATTTAGTTCTCTTAGTTATGATAAAAAAGTAAGAATTAAAAATATGGTCAGACCTACACCGTTAATGCCGTCATTAGTTTTCACAAGTGGTAAACAAAACAGAGGGTTTAGTGATAGCAATGATAAAAAAATCGAGTGGTTAACGGCATCAACAGTATGGTCTTTACCAACCATCTACTGGATATTTTTAGTGTAACAGATATTAGGAAAAATTATTAAATTAAAAATGGAGACGAGAAAAAATAACTATAGGTATATTATACACTTAAAATAAATAGTTAAGAAAAATCCATAAATAATAAAATGCGAAGAAAAAGAAGAGAAAATAGTAATAATAAAAAAATAGATCAAATTAAAAGGGATAATTGAAAAAAAAAGATCATAATAATAATAATAATAGTAATAATATGGGGTGCAAAGGACCGGCAACCTCCACGTTGGTGCACCCTGGACAGGCAGAGGCAACTCTGCCTGTGTAATGCCGGCCGGGAGTACCAGGGCTAACCACCCTGGTACTCTTACTGCTTGGGTTACCTATAACCTCAGAAGGGCCCCTCACAATCGACCTCAGCCGGATGGAGGTCAAGGACAGATGGGAGGGGCCTTACCGGACGGTCCAAACGACGACAACAATGCTATTGTACATGGACGCTTTAAATGGACGAGGGAACTAAAGGACGACTTGCTGACCTGCCGCGAGAGTAGCGAACCTGAGCGAAGGGGATACATGGCGCGATTGCATGCACTTTGGTGCGAAATGCATCCAGAGCATCGCGCCTTCTCTCAACAACACCTGAGAGACCAAGTATCCTTCTTGCGCAGGACAGGTTACGTAAGGGCACCCCATCAGCTGGAAGAACTGCCAGCCGCAGTTCCACCGCGGCAATTACCAGCTGATGGGGAACATCCATTAGAGTTCGCCGATGTTGACTTAAGGACGAGAGTTAGCCTTAACACCAGGGCTAACCTAAAGCCACAAGACTTGGCTAGAATGGACGCGGTCATCGATGAGGAAATTCCGGAAGATGCAGACATCTGGCAAATCAACTGTGCCGTGTACAACGCCGCTAAGCAACTCGTCCCCCCGTGAGAGGTCAATCAATCACGGGGTCGAGAAAGCCAAGCGGCGTGTACAAAAAAATCGAGGGCAAAATACAGTCGGCCAGACAACACGCTTCTCGGATCCAGAGTGTGGTGGAATATAAGACGACTGGTAGAGTTTTTACTCCCAGGATCCGTCGCATAGCTGCCGGCTTAATCCGGCAGCTATGCGACAACACCATACTCTAAATCTGACAGTGATGCTTACCATCAAGCAGCACTGTCTAGATAGAATCCGAGCGCTCATGGCGATAAAGAAAACATTGAAGAGGCGGGTGAGGAGTATGGAACAAAACAATTTGTTCCGTACGAATCCTTCCCGCTTCTTTTAAGAGCCACAGCGTGTTGTCGAGAATCCGCCGACTGTAGAAGATGTCGAAACCGTCTGGAAGGGAATCTACGAAACGACGCGTCCATTCAATAGCGACACTCCATCAATTGCACACTTTGAGGCTCTGTGTCACAGACATCTTGAAGAGCCAGAAGAAGTGTGCCCGGCAATCAGTACGGAGGAAGTCCAACAAGCACTTGTTGGTACCAAGAACTTCGCTGCCCCGGGCCCAGACGGCATTAACAACTGGTGGTGGAAGAAATTTCCTTCCACACACCGCCGTCTGGCGCGAGTTTTCAACTCATGGTTGAACGAGGGGCAGCAGATTCCGGACTGGTTCGTCGAGGGACGTACTGTGCTTATTCCCAAAAAGGGGGATCTTTCCGACCCGAGGAATTATAGGCCGATCACTTGCCTTAACTCCTGCTACAAGATATTTACACGTATCTTGTATGCTAGGACGCCGAGGTCTGTTGATCCGGTCTTCCAGCAGATACACGAACAGCGTGGTGCCAAGAAGGGCATGGCAGGTTGCAAGGACAGCCTGCTGATAGACCGCTGTATTACACAGGATTCTGTGCAATACAAGCGGAATCTATCGATGGCCTGGATTGATTACCGCAAGGCATTTGATACAACATCGCATGAGCTATTGTTGTACTTGCTCGATTGTCTTGCGGTACCAGCACCACTAGTGAGATGCATCGAACAGCTGCTGCCGCTCTGGAAGACCCGCTTCACCATAACATCAGGTGCACAGCGGGTCACGACAGAGCAGGTGGCATTTAGGAGAGGAGTTTTCCAGGGTGACTCCCTGAGTCCTCTCCTTTTCTGCATCTCACTGCTGCCGTTGCTGTTGGGCTCCGCCAAACCCGCGGATATCAATGTGGGCCACCCAGCGACCGGAGGCATAAGGTCACCCATCTATTTATATGGATGACCTTAAACTTTATGCCTCCGGAGAGCGTGAACTACAAAACGCTCTTAGGGTGGTCGAAGAATATACGCGGGGAATTGGTATGGAGTTCGGGTTGGACAAATGTGCAGTCGTCCACCTCAAGAGAGGACGATGCGGGGAATTCCCTGAAGATGCGCAGCTCGCAGACGGAAGCATCCTAAGACATCTGGATGCCGGAGAGACCTATACATACCTGGGTGTGCAACAAAGGCACATCCAAGATGTAACACAAATAAAGGATTCTCTCCGCGGCAAGTACAGACACCGCCTCCGAAAGATTTGGTCTTCCGAACTTTCGGGGAAGAACAAGGTGTCTGCAACTAATATGCTTGCCGTTCCGATTCTGCTCTACTCCCTCGGAGTAGTAAAGTGGAGGGTAGATGAGCTGCGCCAATTAGACAGAGATACCCGCAAGATGATGAATATTCACAGAAGTATTCATCCTAGATCGTCCGTTCCTCGTGTGTACCTCCCACGTCAACGGGGGGGGCCGAGGACTCTTGAGCCTGGAGTGCACGCATGGCAGAGTAGTACTGAGTATGGCATGTAACATACTCAGGAGCTCAGATTCACTCTTGCGGTTCGTAAAACATCACGAAACTGTAGGAGTGGGAGCAGGATTGTTCAAAGCAGCAAAAAGAGCCGCAGATGAACTCGGTCTCGCATTTGACATCAGGCGAGGAGGCCGGCGAGGTGCTGATATTGAGTCAGTCACCGAACTTCAGCCAAATCGTCTGAAAGCCCGAATTAGAGCTGCCGAACAGGAAAATCTGTTTCGGCAGCACGTCGATAAACCCCAGCATGGTGTCTTCTATAAGAACATAGAAACACTGGGTTTATCGACCAGGCTGACCTTCGCCTTTCTAAGGTCAGCAGGGCTTAAGTCGGAGACCGAGGGATTCATTATGGCCTGCCAAGATGGTGTTATCAACACCTTGGTCTACCGAAGCCGCGTGTGGCGTGTAGAGGTTCCTGATATCAACTGCAGGACCTGCCATCAGGCGCCGGAATCGCTCATGCACTTACTTTCTGCATGCCCCATATATGCGATTTCGGCCTACATCCACCGACAATAACACTGTATACAATTAAAATAAGAACATTCTAATATTAATAATAAAAATAAATTAGTGTAGTGCTTGATATCAATTGTTATAAATATTTTATTGGTAGCTATTAATAAAAATAGAGTTATCATAAAAATATAGTAAAAAGCACCCCACGCTTTTTACAATAAAATGAATATTTTTGTCAATCACTTCATTCTTATTTTTTACTTTTTAGTTCGGTTTGCTATTAAAGCGTGTTTTTTTTTTTAGTTTTTTTAAACTATAATTTATTTTTTATTTTTTTAGTCATAAAACGAAAACAAATGTAATAGTCTTCAAGAATTTTTGTCAAAATTTTTTAATTAAAATTTTTTTCAAAATTTATTAATTTAAATTTAAGTATTTCGGAATTTTTTTTTTATATTCTTTTACAAATTATTGTATTGCTATTGTTGAATTGCTGTATATTTTGACAAAACGAAAGAATTAAATGCTTTTAAAAAAAAACATTCTTATGGTAAATTGGTAACTAGTTCATCTTGTATTTCAAGTATAGTATGAGTTACGGTATTCAATTAAGAGGGCTAATCGAACCAGTGTTTGTAAGGTAATTTTTCAAAATTTATTTCTTCCATACGGTTTGGTCAAATTACACCAAATTTGGAGGATCAGTAGTTGAAAGTGTACTAGAGGATACATGTATATCTATTTTAATTAATTTTCACTTTATGTAGGGAAAACTTATACTGTAAATATAAGTGAAATTTGAACGTGATTAGCTCCTGAATTATATCAATCGGTAAAATTCGAGGTAAAATTCATACATGTCTTCTAGAATGAATCTTCACAATTATGCTCAGCAAGTTTCAAACTTTTATTCCGTACTATTTGGTTAAAATGAAATTTCTAAATAAGTATCTTTGTCACTACAAATGGAGCAAGGAAGTGTTACCTCTATCGGGAATCGCACCTCAATGAAGTCGGTGAATAAAACGTCCAGAGAAGGTATAGTCAAGAGCAAAATTATTCAGCGGCGCATGTATAAAAACTTTCTAGAGAGTGACACAGCTATCCGAAGCTTTTTCCCGACTAGGCCCCTTAATGGTTAACTTTCTGCCAACTTATCATGGATGCGATATTTTTGGCGAATGCGCCGATCACACAACTTTGACATCCGCTTAGAATTTTTTTAAAGAGAAATGCGTCCATACGCATTCAAATTATTGTATTGTCATCGGTCCTTAATACGTGTGCAAATTTTCAATTTAATCAGGCGTCTTGAAGTTGGTGAAAATTACGTTGAAAGATTCCGTTACATAGATAGATACATACACAGATACATACAGGTGAAGCTAATATAAAGCATGTTAGAAAACAAAATAGCGGACCCTAAGAGAGTAAAACTTATTATTTTAACTGCTCATATTGCAAATTTGCGTCGTTCTCTGGGAGATTAGGTATGAATGTAGTAGTGTGTGGTGAATTTGAATGTTGTGGGTATATGAATGGAAAAAGGAACTTAATGAATTACGTGGTGCAATGGACGTTGAAGCGAGATTGAGAATAGGTATATTATTTTGTTGTGTGATACAAGGAGAGAAAGTAGGGTGAAATTGGGCACGTGGCACGTGGCAAAGTGTGAGCTTGCGACCCCGACGATCTGCAGGTTACATTGTTTGCAATTGCATTTCGATAGCTAGACGTTTTATTGTGTTATTGTGAAAATAATGTTTCTTCGCGAAATACAGTGGACCGATGGATACAAAACAACCTGGAACTAGAGTTATCTTGTGTACACGAAAATCGTACGTTTTAAAACTTTCAGTATTCTAAATAGATTCCAATTACGTCTGTAGATGTGGTCGTTTTCAGGCTATAAATGAACTTTTAATAACATGTGCCGAACTCTAATTCCAGATCGTTTAGAACAATTATTAATAATATACTTTTATTCTGGTGCCAAAAAATAATTGTTATAGTAGTGCAATAGTGTTTTCTGCTTAATGTTTAGCGTTCATCCAATTTTGGACATTAGAAAATCACCCGTCAAAAGTATTGATGGGTGATTCAAAATCTGATTTTCGCGAAATGACTACCTGAGATGCGGTCTTTGATAAATCAAAAATAAAAGGAAACTTCATTTCGACAATAATCGTATTTATATATACAGTATGTCCGCGGATGGGGTTTACAATAGGTGTAATGGCTGAAATTTTTAACTTTTCGAGAAAATGTTATTCTTTATAAAAGTTTTTGCTTGCCTAAAAAATAGTAGTGACGTTGACAAAAATTATATTTTTTATACGGGGTGATCAGAAATTACAAAAACTTAAAATTCCGTAAGAGTAAACTGGTTCTATTTTTTATTTTGGAACAAAATGTGAAATAAAAAAAGTTGTTTCTAATTATATGGTCTGTCCAAATCCAAAATTTCATTTGAATATTGCAATGTTTCCGAAATTAGTGAATTTTCAGTAAAATACTAGTCGGTTTTTGTCAAATTTTTATTTAGCTAATTGCATTCGAACAAGGAGAATAAATACCTGATAAACAAGTTTGATTTTATAAAAGTGCATACATATTTGAAGTTTCTGACTTTATTAAATATCACAATTCAAAAATTCCTCCACCAAATTGAACGCATGTTTCCATTCGTTTTCGAATGTTGTGAAAACTACTTCTAACTTCATCAATGGAAATTGATTGCACAACTGCCGAAATAAAGATAAATGTATCCGCAATTGTCAAATCTGGACTTCTTGGGGGCCACAAAACTGGACCGCCTCGTCCAATCCACCTTTGCCCAAATTTGTTATTAAGCCAATTACGTACGACGCAGGCATGATGTGCTGGACATCCATCCTGCTGAAAATACATTCTATTACGATATTCCAACGGCAAGGCTTCTAATTGATCAAAAAAGAATGTATTAAGCATATGTAAATAAGAGTTACTATTGCACGTATTTTCAAAAAAGTATGGCCCTATTATGCCATGATATGAAATAGCGCACCAGACATTTACTTTTTTTAAATATTGCCTTCCGGTTAGGGATTGCAATCCCGCACCAATTTCAGTCCCGCGGGAATAATGCGGGATTGCTTTCAATCCCGCAGGATCCCATAGGATCCCGCAATATTTTTTTAGGAATCAATATATCACACATTTTGAAATAAGTAAATTATTCAAAAATAACATATATTATTAATAAAAGAAACTTTTGCAATATAATATGAGGTAAAATAAGTTATAAAAAAACAACTTACACGAACAAAATATTTATCCTATATATAAAGAAAATCCAAAATTCCAAAATAACAATAAAAGGAAACTATAATTCGTTTTAAAATAAAATTAAAAATCTTTAAAAATTAAAAAACAATAGTGTAACTATCATACTTTTTCATGGGGTAGAATTTTGAAAGTATGATCTTAAAAAGCACAGACTGTTAATGGTTTCATCCCCCAGCCTCGTTCTTAAATCATTACACAAATAACCTGCTGCCGAAAATGCTCGCTCTGCCTCTACGCTTGTCGGAGGAATTGTTACCAAATACTCATAAGCAATACGAAGATATTTGCCTTTAGTACCTTCGTTTTCGAAAGCGCTCATTTCCTGTTTCAATAAATTATCTAAATTTTTGGAAAGGGCCTTCAATTCAGTTACTTCGGAGTATTCATTTTCTAATTTAATTTCTAACTCCTCTTTTAAGGATAGAATAGGTGGAGGTTGGTCTTGGGCGTCTTGGCTTTCATCGGAAATGTTGGAATGGTTGGAATATGACTCAGTGTCGGACATACTTAAAATTTCTCTTCCGTGTTGATTATTCCAAACTCTTTCTAATAGGTTTTTTGTTTCTTTCCGTATTATTTTTTTTTAGGCATTAAAAATGTACTATCGTCTGGATTATTCGTCATTTTCAAATTTTTTTTGGATTTTGCAAATAAAGCAATGCTCCAGTTAGGACAGTGCGGCGCTGCCCAATCCTACGACGAAGTGCCACGGCTAAGTTAGTGCCCAGACAAGTGGATTGCTTGTATAGTTTTTCCAGTATAAAGCGCAATGTTGTTTCTGCTGTAATAAGATTTGCATCTCTTCTGCACAATACCTCGACACCTAATTTTATTGGTTCTAGACAGGTCTTTAAATCAATTATAGTGGATCACTCTTCTTCCGTGAATCGAATTTCTGATTCTAAGTCAATAAATGCCTTACCTATACATAATCTTGGATTGTAGAAGCGTTCTAACATGTTTGCCAGACTGTTCCAGCGAGTCTTACAATCTTGAAGTAATTCTAATATTTCACCGTGCTCTTCTTTGACGTATTTCTGCAAAATGAGATCATTTTTTGTAGGTGACCTTCTGAAAATCTTCACAACTTTTCGCACTTTTATAATGAGATCTTTATAATTTGAAGCTACTTCTACTGATGGATGAACAGAAGTTACTATCAAACCATCCTCTTCACTGTCATCATCAGATATCTCAAACTCAGATTGAGCGGTGTCACTGGTGTCGTCACAAATTTTTTGAATTATTTGTTGCTCTTCATTCTCATCCTCGCTACTGTTTGTGAGATTTTTGTACAAAACGTCAATAACGGCAAGCTGTATACCATGCGCATAACAAAGTTGCTGAGAACATGGGATAAGCCTCCCAACTTTTATCATCACGTTTGGTCCATCGGTGGTTACAGCAACAATGTCGTTTTTAATGGTTAGGTTAAAGTTCTTGAGACGCTCTTCAACTATGCTCACGCAATGCTCTGCTGTAGAATTACCTTGGATTCGGACCAATCCAAGATTGCAGTGTTTTTTGCTATAGTGTAGATTTATATTTAAATATCTCCGGTTCTTTCGAGATGTCCACTCATCGAATGTTAATGAAAACTTTCGGTTTTTTACTTGGAGTTTTGTGATTTCGTTTACCATATCGGCTTTTACAGATTCTGAGAATTTAATGACTATAGATCTTATAGTATTTGGACATGATGGAAGTTTATGGCCACATTTCATAAATAAATGCCTCAAGTCTAATGATTTGCAGAAGGAATTAAACGAAAAACCGTCTTTGGCAGCCATTCGTGATATCATTACTTCCATGGAATTAGCTTTTAAGAAGTAATCACTTATTATTTTGGCCTTTTTCATTGGTAAAACATTTTCACCATCGTTGTTAGTCGAAGTAGAAGGTGTTTGAAGAATTTTCCGTGAATGGGGCACACTTTGCTGTCTCTAACGTAATGACTTTATGCCTATAGAATGTTTACTTTTTAGGTGCGTCACTAACCCTTTTCTTGACCGTTGGCTTATTTTTAAGACCGCAGAACACAGTAAGCATTTAGCGTTTTCTGAATTTTTCCCTTTCACAAAGTACTTCCAAACTGTAATCGGCTTATCACTCTCAGTATCAGTGTCTATTTCCACTATCTCCTCATCATCGCACATTGCGCTATTTGATTGTTTATTAGACATATTTGTTTCACAAGTAGTAGCACTACTACAAACAACAGTAACACACACAATAAAATAGTAAAAACTGAATTACGTAGCACGCTGGAACAAGAATAAACACGCTTGAAAAACATAAGACATAAGACACTGGAGTACTGAAGAAGCAAATGTTTACCTATGCGTCATGTTGCCTATAACAGTGGTCGTGCCAGTTCGTACCTTGTACATTTTCTCACACCACCAGTTGCGCACGCAACCCCGCAAATCCCGCGGGATCCCGCAGATCTGATTTGATATTTGCGGGATCAATAAAATAGCACGGGATCCCGCGTGGTTGTGGGATCCCACTTTGCGGGATTGCAATCCCTACTTCCGGTAGAAATTCTAAATTCGGGGTTGGTCTCACTCCAATACCTTACATGTTGTGAAGCTACAGTCCCATTTGTTGAAAAAGTCGACTCGTCGGAGAACATAATAAATTTATAAAAATTCGTGTTGCTACTTAAAATTTCATTTCCTACCCATAAACAGAAATCTAGTCGTCTTGCTTCATCCCCTTCTTCTAAGGTATGGTTAAAATGTGGTTTGTATGGAAATATTTTATTTTCTTTCAAAATTTTTTGGATGCAACTTTTTTTAACCACCTCCAAATGCCGGGCTCGATTTCTCAACGAAATTTTGGGATTTCCAGCAACAGATGCCAACAGTAATAATGTGGCAGCGTCATTTTGATCATATTTTCTCTTCTCTTTCTTTACGTCAAGCACTGAACCAGTTTTTTTAAATTTTTTGACCAATTTATGAACTGCCATTCTCGAAACACACATTGGAAAATCTCTGACTAAATTTTTGAATAACATAACGGTATGAACTTTTACCGTCTCCATAACACTGTATTAAAAAAATTCTTTGCTCCACAGTTAACATAAAAATTATTTTTTAATGCAGATATGTTATGATATGTAGACGTACCTAGGTAACAACGCACCTAACAATCAAAAAGAACATTACAGGAATTATACAGGATGTTCCTGAAATAAAATTTTATTAAAAATTCACTAATTTCGGAAACATTGCAATATTCAAATGAAATTTTGGATTTGGACAGACCATATAATTAGAAACAACTTTTTTATTTCACATTTTGTTCCAAAATAAAAAATAGAACCAGTTTACTCTTACGGAATTTTAAGTTTTTGTAATTTTTGATCACCCCGTATAAAAAATATAATTTTTGTCAACGTCACTACTATTTTTTAGGCAAGCAAAAACTTTTATAAAGAATAACCCCATCCGCGGACATACTGTATATATAACTTGCACTGTTTCTATTGCTTTATATTTCATTCAATTGAACATCCTTTTTTTTACTAAAAAATATTCACTTCAGATATAATTCAAAAGCAATTTAAGAGAGGTATTCTCCGCGTTTTTAATACAGTAGAATATGTATACAGGGTGTTCCGAGCGTAACACGAAATCTCTTTGGGCATTATTCTTGAGTCACTTTTGCATGTAGATTTCGTTTATTGTGATGTGAGCATGTTAAATACCCTAACCTCCCCACGACAAAGTCTTCATTACTTCCAGAGATATAACGAGTGCAAGTTTTCAAATTGTCACCTTGTATATATTGAATTATTAATAATTTTGTCATTTTTAATAATATGGGGAAAAATGTTACAAACTTACATTTATTTTTTTCTTTGTTTTTATAAAAAAAAAGAGCACAGATCGCTACAATTTGTTTGTTTTTTTTTAATTTAAAGTACGGCACATCTACTAAGGCACAGCGAAGTATACCCACTGTTGGATACGATATAACTTCTAACTGTTCAGTATATCAAATTGCACTTCAATGGTTGCAACTTACTGTAAATTAAACAAAAAAACTGCTAGCATAAAAGTCAGTATAAACACGGCATTCGCATAAAACTGTTATTTTCACATGAGATCCGGTAATAAAACGGGTCACGAAACAACCGGGATTATAAATTATATCGTGATCAGATGATGTGCAGTGTGAAAATTAGCTTATTATATTAACATATAATATGACGAAGCAGCCGATGTATGGCTTGCATCGCGGTGATGCAACTTTTTCATTTACAAAACTATCGAGCTGGGCAACAAATAGTGGGCATTAATAGTTGTCAAGTTTGTCTATTTTATTCGGCATTGGTATATTTCAATCGAATTTGAAAGTGAATTTTCGAGTCGGAAACGATTGTCGTGCATACTCTAATGAGCGTTCGTATTTAAATATCGTAATTTTTTTAATAATGTAATAATAATTTATTGTTCATATGACACTAAAACCCACGAAGCGACCAGTGTATAAAGAAAGCTGTTTCATTTAAAGTCTTTTAGCTGTAGACGTCATATAATACTGAATAAAATTCAAGTCTTGTTTCTAATTACAACACATACCAGTATTAGCATTAATAATTACTAATATATTAAAAATAACATAAAATTAAAATAAAGGAAAGGGTTGTTGTGGAATGACATTATTAAATTTAAATACATACTTTATAAAATTATGAGAAAGAAATTTGACACGTTTCATATACTATTTCCACAATTATTTATTATCCAAACCAGTGGCGGCTCCTCAGTCAGTGGTACAGGGCTTCAGCAGTTCAATTCCTACATCCCCCTATCTCCACGAGTAATTAACGTCCGCATGTGTCATGCGTACTGTACACTTTACGCGCTGTTTTTTCTCTGCGCCTTAACTTACAGTTAAGCCGATTGTGGCCTAGCCGAGAAACGTGCCACTGACATTTTTAATGTCTATTTGTAACTGACTTTCTTTAAATCGTTCAACTAAACAAGTAAATAGTTTATAACTTTCGTTTTATTACTTAGTGTCGGATTTGTGTTTATTGTTTCGTATCAACAGTGTCAACCACCTAACTTAATTGCGAATTTTTAATGCAAACTTAATTATCAGTAAGCTATAAAAGACTAGTTCACTTTTAGCTATAGTCATATATCGATGTCCAATTAAGCAAATTTTTTACACTCACCACTAATCCAAACGATTGCAAATTTTACATTTCTGTTGACGCCACTATATAAAAACATTCCAACACTTATTCATAGGAACGTGTATTTCTAACAAAACACATTAACGAATTTTTGTTGACACATTATACACCGTTTTATTTGCGAGCACTTTACAAAAGTGAATCATTTTCTTACGACGCGACGACGCGAATAATGTAAAATATTTTAAACCGGAATGCCTGTAGCGACGACAACCATCTAATGCTATTTTAAATTTTTTCTTTATTTAAAACAGGAAATTTCAATGTTTCACGCTGAAAATATGTTTTAAATGTACACAAGTATTACATATCATATACAAAGGATTCAGCTCAGGTGATCAAACATCACTAGATCAAATCATCAAAAAATAAGTGCAATTATTCTAATGAACCGTATGCTAATTAGTTAGCTTTTGTAATGAGCCGTAGGTATTGCATACGGAAGTTACTGGCATAAATTAAATAAATATAGTTTAAAAAAACTAAAAAACACGCTTTTAAAGCACATCAAACTAAAAATTGAAAAATAATTATTAATATAAACTGAAAACAATAATGAACGAAAAATACTAGTATTATTGTGAAAAAAGCGTGGGTTGCTCGATATACGAAAAATATGGCACAAAGCGCCCCACGCTTTTTTCACAATAATACTGTATTTTTCGTTCATTATTGTTTTCAGTTTATATTAATAATTATTTTTCACTTTTTTAGTTTGATGTGCTTTAAAAGCGTGTTTTTTAGTTTTTTTTAAACTATATTTATTTTTCACTTTTTAGTTTGATGTGCTATGAAAGCGTGTTTTTTTAGTTTTTTTTTAAACTATATTTATATTGCTTATTGATGCTGATATTATAACATATTACGATCCAACAGATACTTCTGAAAAAAAAATATATTTTTTTTCAGCCATGGGATTTGAACTCACGCCCGAGGAGTCCGTCGTTTCGCGTCGACTAAGACTTGTGCCTTAACCCGCTCGGCCAACGACCGAACTGACAATCACGGAATGTACTTAAAGTATTAAGCCTCTTGCTCTCACGCAGATGATACGTGAGGAAAGGAAATTATTTAATTCTGGCGATCCTGATCAGGATAATGATATAAACTTATCAAATTATTGTATTGTTACCGGTTCTTCGTAAGTGTACAAAGTTTCAATTAAATCTGTCCGTTTAAAGTGGGTCAAAATCGAGTCCAAAGAGTCGGTTACAAACAAGCTCACAAACAAACATACAGGTGAAGCTAATAAAAGCGTGTTAAAAACAAATGCCCCAGTATAATCCTGGAACAAAATGTTGGTGATCTGTACTTTAAGAGATTATATTATTTAAATATAAGCAGTTAATTTCCTATCTCACTTACAACAGATTGTTTCAGGGAATTTGGGGGTGGTATGTATTCCTTCTGTTCATTGACTGACTTTTAAATAACATTTCTGATTATAGAAAATAATACAAGATAGATTTATTGGGGTTCAAAATAAAACAAAGAAGGTTTAGTGCCATATTCCCCAAAAAGAAACAATTATGCAGCTACGGACACGTGTCTCGGAGTTATTGTCCGTCATCAGTGTAGCGAAGGAATTGGAGCTACGATGGGATAGATCAGGAACAAGAACTAAAATAAGGCTGGAAAGTACAGTACACAGTACTCAATTAGTGTCTTCATGTTCTCATGTACCACATTTGGGGCCTCGATGAGCACAGTCAACACACAGAGCCTTTATCTAACTTTATGATTGACAATTGTCTGATTAAATTTTACAACTGTTATTTTCTATCTGACAATAGTTGTCTGTTTATCTTACAAATGACACTTTTAGGCTCACAACTGTCTTTTTAAATGTCACAATTGTGTGCTTACATCTTACAATTACTCCTTTACAACTACTCACAATTGTCATTTAAATATAACTGTCATTTTATGTGACAATTACTGTTAGATAAAATTTGGCAAGTACTCAAAATTTTATTTTCAACCCTGATTTTTAAACGCCTTTGTAAAGACCTATCTGTTTGTACACGATTATTTACCTCTATTAAATTTTGGATAGATGAGATTAAAGCAAAATGTGTAGGCGCAGAAAAAATCTCACACAACGTTGTATGAAAAATAGGGTAATAAGTTTTCTTACCTCATGACGCTGTGTGATTGTTGTTATTGTTGATAGTGTTAACACCATTAAATATGCAATTATTGATACAGCAAATACGCGCATCGCTCAAAATATTTTATCACATCAAATTCTTTCCACCGTTTTCAATTAATCACATCACGACTGTATTGCCTCATCGTCGATAAATAATAAATAGCGAAAGTTTATGAACATATTTATCCGAGTATTTATCGGTAAACGTGTCTTGGTATTAAAATACTTCCAGAAATTTGCGTAAGTGAAAGTACATGAGATTATTTATAAGTACAAATTTTAACCATTATGTTGCAGAAAAGAGTATATAGCTCAGTAACATTAGGATTTTACTTCGAAAAAATTACCACCAAGCTGGATTTTTGTGAATAGCTTTATTTTGATGTTCTAGTGAAATACAAAAAATTATCTCCTATTTGACCAATGGGTTTTTTTAGAGGGTGAAAGGGGGTAACCTTTAGTTGTTTGCCATTGTCTCGAAAACTTCTTCGAGAAAAATAGTTATTATGAAAACTGTATATAGAATTTTCTACAAAAAAGGTTCCTAATTTTTTTGTGGAAACAACCGTTTCTCTTAGATATAGAATGAATTAAACCTGAACAGAAAATATCCACACCACTATAGTAGTCTTTCCAGTATATCAAGGGCTGCACGTTAACAGTGACGTCAGTCATACTACGTTTGCATTCAAATCAATGTGTCGCAATCTATCATGTAACAAAGTTGTAGTTCACTACAAATAATAACTGAAAATGGGATTCGCTTACTTCTGGTCATGTATGTACAACGCTCCACAGAAGGAAAAATCTATTGATTTTCACAGATATTCATTTGTAAAGGCAACCTGACTAAAAATAAGCACGTAAAATTATCCAATCTACCGCCCATATTCCATGCATCACAACAACGTTTATTTGGAGTGCATTTGCAAGTTCAAAAATGACTTGATAATGATCTAAATCCAGAAGAATGGGGGTCGACCATTGTCAACAATAGTTTGGAACCGATTCAAACCTTTTTGTCACCGGCTCCTGATCTGTTACTCAGTACTATATCTTGCAACTGCACTAAAGGCTGTAGTGTGACCTGTTACTGTAGAAAAATAGGTTTTCGCTATTCTACAGTATACGGACACTGCCGTGGACAATCTTCTTTACACGCCGATACTGAAGTGGATAGAGACAGAAAGCAATACGGATGAGTACGATATAGATCCAATGGTTTTTTTAATACAAGAAATGGAAGAATCAATAGATGAAGGATGAAGAACATATTGATGAAATCACTGAGGAAGATGAGGAAACTCCAAAGAAAATAGATGTAGAGGAAGAGACCGAATAATTTAAAAACAATTGAATACGATTTACAGGACAGAAGCCCCGACCTGCGTTGAATTAAACCTGCAAGTCTTGTTTGGTGGCTAAGATCATTTGTCAATTCCTCACTAGATATAGATAGGTTTCGAACTTGTTATGTATTCGTCAGTATGCCATAAATAATGGAATAGACAAAGAATAATAGCAAACCGGGCTGGCCTAAAGCAAGACAGACATAGTGAGTGGTAAGTGTATCCATCTAGTGGTCAGTGCTACTACCCGTCAGACATCACTGATGTCTTACTGCTTGACAGCGACCTGCAAGCCAGAGGTCGCAGCTCTTGGTACCTGCTTTGAGGGTTGTTATCAGTCACTAAGGCATCAGTGATGTCTGACGGGTAGTACTGACCACTAGAGGGACACACTTATCTCTCACTATGTTTAAAAACAATTGTTTCTAACACGTTTCAATGCGTTCATTGCAATTTTACACGTTTTACTCAAAAATGGTTGATTCCATGAAAAAAAGGATAGAAGCCTTTTTTGTAGAGAATTTTTATGAGCTACAATTTTCATAATAACAGATTTTCTCGAAGAACTGATAGTTTTTGAGATAATGGCAAAAAAACTACCTCCTTTCTTCCCCAAAAAAAAGCCACGGGTCGAGTTAAGGGTACTTTTGAAAATTTCAGTAGAACATCAAAATAAAAATGGTCAAACTTTATAATAGTTTTGCCGTTTTTAAGTTTAATTTTACTGGATGAATAGTCCTACCTGATAAAAAATTTATATATTTACGTTTACCGGCTCGGTGGAGTAGTTGGTTAGAGCGATGGCAAGTGTTACACGATAATCTCTCCATCGTAGCTGCGGGTTCGAATCCCACCACTGCCACTGGTAAATGTCGATGGAAATGAACGGTTGTATGTCGACATTTTTCCATCAGTATAACCCTCACCTGTGCAGCTTCGGCTTTGGATTGCGGTTGTCTAATCTCTATGGTGTTTAATTATTTATTTATTATTATACATGTTAGTGGAAACTGAAAACTGCAGCAACATATTTGAAGTCTGTGTCTGTATCGAATTAGCAACATAAAAAAGAGACAGTTTTGTTTGCCGAGGTGTTTTCACAATAATGCTTACAAAAATTCACGTACACTTAATAAATGTACTTTGTAAACCAAGAGAATCACAAATTTCCAATTATAGGTTAAAGCTGATTATGCAGTTCAATACCTGTTGATATTGCATTATTGCATTATTGTCTGATTGAAAATGATAGAGATTCTATTTACTCCTGCCGTGAAAAGTAAGTATCTCAAGTCATTGCTAAAATAATTATTCTTAAACAAAGTTTTATTAAAGCCTTCTATCCGCTTGAAGAATGAAGTACTCCTGAGATACAACCACACGGGCTGCAGTTTGAATGTGAATCAGACATAGTACAAGTCGACTCTGTTTCTTGTGAAAACTCTTTATTATACGAGGCTCTTTCGTCGTTTTTACGAAGGTATAGTATATCCAAAGTCAGTTGGAGGGCTATAAAAACGCCGACAACGGAATTTAAATGCCCGACAAAGGGATTTACTAATTTAATGGATAAATTCCTTTGTCGGCGTTTTTGTATCGTTCCGACTTTGAAAATACTATACATATAAATTTATTTTGTGCACAGCTAGGTACTGAATGTTTTGATGAATTTTACCAGGAGTCCTACATTGCATAATCATTAAAAGGCCATAAATAAATATTTTACTATTCAAAGACGATATAATGGCCTATTAAATATGAATCCTTTCCTCTAGAAAATTTGCAGGTAGAAACGCGCAAGAAGCGTACCACTACCAGAAACTTGTATATGTATTTAAAATACTGTTACGCCACTGGACTGTGTAGACTAGTTAGGCGGAACTAGAATTGTACGAGAACGGCCAGGAATGTTCTGAACCGTGCATGGATGTAATATATAAGGAACACGGTGCGTCCACGAGCTCAGTCCTAGGTTGAAGATGAACGACTAAAGAAGAAATAAGATAGGGACTTAAAAGTGTTTAATTATGATTATAGTTAAGATAGTTATTAATTAATCTATTGTTGTTAATTATTTATTAGTTAATAAAATAGTGAGTAAGTGTTACCTGGACTTTTAATCAATGAATCTATAGGTGTTTGTAGGGATAGCAAACACGTGACAATACTTATAAAATTATATGGATTTATTTAATGTAAAGTCGCCGTTTAGAGAATATAAAAAAATTTCTCAGCGGAGTTAACTACCAAAAATTGAAAATAATCGAACCAGGATATGAAAAAATACACAGGGTGTCAATAATTGTGCTATTAAAAATAACAAGTTTGGTTAAACCCAAACTGCACTATGAATTGCAAATAGTGAACAAATTACTTGCCTCTAAATTTAAAAGTCGAAATTATCAAATATCCTTATATCTATAAATAATAAAATACATAATTTAAAAAATGTTAAAACCTTTCATTGTTTAAACTGAAATCTTCTTCAGAATATCCCGTATTGAGTTTGAAAGTTAATGTCAACCGTAATATTGCTTTTCTTCTTTTATAACATGGCTAAAAGTAAAAGTACCCAAATTTAATGAAAGAAAATCTTTAGAATTCCCTAGATATTTCCTCTTCAAAATTGCCTACAATTTGGGAATAAATTCCTAGCAGGTTCGTGATATTTCGTAATTAACTTATTTTGCCTTAAAAGCAGACTAGCCTGACCACAAAGAATCAACAGTACTGCTGTTAGTGCGGTGCTCGGTGGCCCAACTGAGGAGTATCTGATCTTCGATCACCACAAATAAATGCACTAAATGCAGTTAAATTAAGGTATCCAAAAAATACAGCACTGTTTTGTAATAAAATCAATAAAAAAACTTTATTTTTTTCATTGTCAGATTAAAGAAATAATTCACTATTTCCCTAAATGCCAAAAATATTCCTAGAGTTAGGGACAAATTCCTTAATTTGGCATTACTGTCCGAGCAGTTGAGGATAGGCCACAGAGAGCCGGCTTTAGGTGAACTTTCGTCGCGTTCTGACTAATGAAAAACTAGGAAATAACTCCCTACCTAAAAAAACGCTTCATTCTTATAACGGATAGACTATATATACATTACTTAGCACCAAATGTAAGTTGTGATGTTAAATGATAGTAGACAGTAGTAATGTAAAGTACTCCCTCTAGTTTGTCAACAGTGACAGCTCTTTTTCTGTACATTCCAACAATCTTAAAAAATTATTTAAAAAAATCTACAAGTATTTGTTGGTCTACAAAACATCGACAGCATCTGAAACGCAACTTAAATAAAAGAAAAAGTTATAATGAGTTGGTTAATTGTGCCAATCTGACATCTATAATTCTATTCTTGCGTGAAATTTTAATATGCTTTATTATATCTTTGTGGTATTTTATATTTTATGGTTTACCAATCAACTGTCACAATAACAGAAATACTTTTCAAGCTCTTCTGATAAATTGTTTCGTGCAAAGCCATCTAAATATATGATGTTGTTCCGTCCAATATCTTGACCTGGACTTCTCAACCCGTCTTGACCCTTGACCGCGGCGGCCTGTCACGTGTATTAATGTGCCCGCAAATTGTTATTAATGTGAAATTAATACGAAAAAATCCGAATGCGTTGGTACACGCCAATCTTATTCAATCATAACGACACCCACTAATTTGATGCCATTAAAGCGCTTATTAATTTACAACGGCTAAATTGCATCTCATCTATTCTATTCATAGCAAAAGCCTTAGTAAACTGCATCTTTTTGTATTCCCTCAAGTGACGAACGCAATCAGTCGAGATAATTAAAATATACTACAAAATAAATGTTCTGAGAACCAGTTAATTGAATTTTATATAAAAGAAAAATCCCAGTGTCATTAGTTATGCGGCATGAATTTTCTTATTAATTCTCCAGTCAGTACAACTTTATTGTTTGGGCTTCTTTATGTTGTTTGCCTACAAAATTCTTCACAGCGGTATGCATGAATTTCCTTGCAGCCATTAAAATCGTTCTATTTTTACAATAGAGACGATAACATAATATTAATAGCTACTGAGCAAATTAACGATACGATTATTTATGTATAATTATTGTACAGGCAGAATTATTACTAAGAAATTATATTATATTTCACCGGTAATACAATTTCCTGTATCTCCGAAGACCTTGTACGGGTGATGGCTACACATTTATGGATACACACGGGTTTCTTCTCTACTACACTTACAAGAGCAAAGGGCAAACAACCAAACGAAGAAAATGTAGAAATCCTAACTAGGGTACTCCTAGAGGTAAAAATTTATGCCAACTTAAAAATAAAATAATGATAACTCGACTAAAAGTAACTTAAATATGTATTATTTTCTGACGTATCAAAATGATACCATTTTCAGTGTCGGAATTACGTACTATAATAATTTTATCATAGTACTGTAATGATGAAAAAAATAAAATTAAGCAAAAAATAATTAAATATTCATGTCGTACATCAGCAAGTTGTTATTGACCACCAAAAAGGTGTGTAATATAATAAACGGCCAGTAACATTCAAGAAGCTGGCAGTGTATTTAGCAGGACCTCGTCTCCACACGTTGTACATTATGTTTTCAATTCCTGAAATCAACACATGTATGAACATCCCGACCAATCAAACATAATGACACGAGCATGTCGAGAAACAAACTAGCGGACGCGTGCCTAAACGCCGACAAAGTGGGCGTCCTCAATTACAGGTCTGAGAATAGTGAATAGAGATTTCATATCAATTTATTTAGTACCTACGAAATGTCTGTCGGGACAACCTGCGAAAGTACTGTCCTCGCCCTTCGAAATTTAGTCAAACAATTCAGAATTGTTACCAGAGCAATTTGCGCGAATAATCCTAAATTTCCATTATCTGGACGTTGATTACATCCTTTTAGAATAAAATTTCGGAAATTGTGACATTCACCGCAAGTTTTTTATCTTACGGAAAAAGTTTGTATAGGTAATAGGGTTAATAAGAATCAGGATAATTAAGAGGATTATTTTTTCTAAATTAACGAAATTTCGATAAGTTTTATTACCACCTTCAAGGCGGTTTATTGTTTTTATTCATTTCTGAGACAGGCTGATCAAAATATTTATATCTTTAGAAATGACACAAAAACTACCGAATGTCGAACTTTGTTAAATTACATTCCATCCTGCCATCAAGTCCGCACCGTTGCATGTTTTGAGTGGGTGCATCGAGGCGCCGCTTCAGTGGACGCGTCGATGCAATATACGTCTAGACGCCGCTATCAGGCGTCGCTGTTTTCTTGCATTCACGTGATTCTCACGGTCAAAATTTAGAAATAGTCTGCGGGCGTGGTCGACGACGCCGACGCCTTTCCAGGAATGCGCGTTTCGATGACACGCGACTGGGACGAGCGCTATATAAAAAACAACGCGAATTAGTCACGGGAGTGCCAAGGAAACTTGAGATAATTAATAACTTTAGTAAGTGAATATAGTAAGGAATTTTTTTACTTAAAAATATTTATTTTTTCCAAAATATAAAAATGGAACGACGGGATTATTAATTTACTGATGTAATTTGCAATTAGTTTTATGATTGGTTTCGGTCGGCTTTTCTCCAATGATGTGGAATTGCACGTAGTGTTCTGCACCAGTAACCACCCTTTTTGCTGACACCATAAGCAATTTCGAAAACTAACGACCCATGTATGTGAGAGTTACATTTATTTAATTAGTGACGATAAAATGATTGGTAAATTATTTTTTCTCAAATAACCGATAATTTTGTTAGCATAGGCATCTCCAAAGGCAATTATTGAGTCGAAGAAATTACAGAAACAGAAAATACTGCTCTCTTTTGTAAAACCTCTTTTTTTTGGGGTTTTGTGAGGGCTTTCCCTTTCTACCACGACGCCAGTCACATGCATCATATATATGTTTTAACGTCTGATCAATACAGAAAAATTAATTTTAGTAAATGATTTAATAACTTTGTAGTGCCTCCACTGGCAAATGGTTCCCTAAATTGTTAAATCGCTCGGTGCTTGTTTGGTTCATTTAGACGCTTGCGTTGGTTTATTAACACAACGGTAAGTTTTTAATACACACCAGAACAAATATTAGTGGAAAAAACCTTGTGATCTTAATAATGTGCAGAATATATAAGCATACATTCATAAAAATAATACAAAAAGTTAATTGGAAATAAAGAGCACATAATGTTCTTGAAAAAAAACTCATTTACAAGGTTGAGCACAGAAAGTGAACGGTTTTTAAATGAAATAGAAGTCACAGAAACATGTTGCTTTTAGTTTTGAAAACAAATCACCTATTGGTGTCATTAAGTAAGGTTTGACCCTCAGAGACAGCTTTTACATTCATATTATTTATCTATAGAAAATTAAATAAACATAATGATATATTAATTACAATATACTACAATATAATATAAACATCTGATTGTGTTGTTACTTGCGTGGCACGTGGCGAGTCTTTTCCTTTTGCGGAAGGTTAGTTACGTGCGGAGACGCAATTTCAGGTACTTGTTTATTTATTGCGCTATCGAGATAGCGTGATATGTTCAGTTGTAATTAGAAGTATGCATGTCAATATACACTTACAAAATATAGATACCTAAGCCGATCTGTCTTCTCGTCGGGAATACCAAATCCTCCGATATTTAGTTATTACCAATCAATACATTCGCATAATTATTACGAATTGCTTATTCAAAATAATCCAGTCGTCTAAAGTCAACGTTTCTTTTGTCGTATATACGAATACGATGAAAATTATCGCAGCGAAACACCCAGCAGAAAATCAATTTTGACAGGGATTAAGCAGTGGAGAGAATCTCAAACAGAGATAAAAAGATTTTGCCAATTAATTCTAACCGTTACAGGACAAACTCCAAAGGTGGTACTTTAATTTATTTAAAACGCGCCAGTCATTAATATAGTTTAAATTTCTTTGTAATAATTCAGTCATAGTTGTTATCAACAGTACAATACAATTTCATGTAATCTGCATATAGTAAACAGCTAACGTTCACAAAAGGAACTATATCATTAATGAATAAGATGAATAATAGGGGCCCCAATATCGATCACTGAGGCACTCCAGATGTAACCAAAAACTGATCAGACTTGATGCCACGGTATTCTACAAATTGATTTCTATCTGTTAAATAAGTCGATAGCAAAGAAATTAATAAATCCCAGAAACCAAATGATTTTAACTTATTGAGAAGAATACCGTGGTCAAGTCTGTCAAAGCCTTTAGAAAAATCGGTATATATTACGTCCACTTGTTTGCCTGTATCAATAGACTAGACAATAGGTAAAAACTGCGTGACAGAAAATTAATTGTAACTGTTGTACCGTACCTTTTACAAAACCATGTTTGGTAAATACAGATTTGCCCTTGTATATTATTATAAATACCGTCATACAGGGAAATTTCAAAAACCTTGGCAAAATTGCAAATTATTGTAATAGCACGATAATTTTCAACATTAAACTTATCAGCTTCTTTAAAAATCGAACACACTCGATAATTTTCACCGATTTGGAAATATCCCAGATTTTAAACATAAATTGGAAATAATTGTCAGAGCGTCAATAAGTGTACAGGCACAATCTCTAATAATGACGGCAGGTATATCATCAGGGCACTTCGTGAACTTCAGTTTTAGTAAGGCTTCAAACACATTTCGCTCACTGAACTTATTTATATGCAAGAAATTTGTTGTACAATCTAGATTATTCATGTCAACATTAGAATCATTTGGGGAATATGAGGTTTTAAAAAAGAGGCAAAAATATTGACAAAGTCTAACGGCTTACTGAATTCAGTATATTATATTTTAGTAATCGGGTATTGGGTACTATTTTCTTAGAATTTACATATGACAGAACTGTTTGTATTTAATTTAATTATTTTGTAGTTCTTTTAAGTAATCGTTCGTTATGTTACGTTTCTGCAATGGTCAATTTTTTTAGGATGAACATTGTTAACGCAATCACCATTATGTTAAGAAATATTTATCCGAATCACACCTCGCGAGGGGAACCATCGAGTGACCATTCGGTTCCTATATTTTGTGTCAGATTCCTTGAAGGAATACTTAAAATCTAAAACTTTGCAAAGAACGGCTGTAACACTCGATAAATTTAAAGAGGTAAATAGGCATGTTATCTCTGACTTGAACCAAACCAGTATTGTTACATAGAATTATGAAAATAAGCCTTTTATCGTACATCTAAAGCCGTCTTTTCTAAAAATCACGCAATCGTTGCTGCGCCAAACACATATTGTAATAGCGCGAGGTGGCAGCTATTGAACGAATGAATGTTAAATGTTTATGTTTTATGCTATTATGAGACATCCATCTTGTGAACGTATGAAGCACACATTGTAGAAACGCCATTTTCAATAACCACGGGTTGAGTGATTCTTAAAAAGCAACGTACACATTTGAAGATGCTATTTTTAACATGAGAATTAATTTGGGAAGTTTTGAAATTTTTATTTTAATAGGCTTATAATATATTTTTTGGAAACGTTATTTATTAACCGTCCATTTTTCGAACTCAACCTTGTATTACTAATCGTTAGTCATTTATTTCAATCATATGTCTTCATTACTTAAATTCTAAGGTTGTTTCATTCTGGTTTAAGAAGAAAAAAAACTATAATAGTTTGACATAGCTTATATTGGGCCCGCTCAAGTGTTATTAAATTCTCATTAACAGAACAAGTTTTAATGTTACATAATACAAACCAAAGCATTTATTTGCCATACATAAATTTAAAAAATCGGACTCGGATAGGTGCACATCAACAGGACTTTTTTTATCATCATATCCAATTACAAACGAAGGAAATAAATAATTTTCATTAAAAATATTAATTTTATTATTTATTTTGTTTTATTTTATGTCATTTATTATTTTATTCATATAATATGATTTTACGGCACAGTTTTTTTTCCAGTATCTAACCATTACTAAGCTAACGAGAAATTTTCGACACAATTCCTCATTCTGGCAAATTTTTGTTGAAATGAGAATACATGAGAAGTGCATTATCAGCTGCACCAATTTTACTAATATTCAATAGAATTCTATTTTGACCTCCATTTAAACTGTGTTCGAAAAAAAGTATCACAACGCAGACCACATATAGCATGCGTATACGGTTAAATGTGCTACTATCAACCTAACGAAAAATTTCCAGAGATTTATACGCCAAGTTTTTCATTAGGAACATTTGGACTTTATTGGGATATCCCTCTCTGGACCAATGACTTTATTCATATTCAATTGGGTTGGACTTCCCAGATCTTATAATGTAACATCTTGTTCCGTTTTTGAGATTTCATGCCCACAACATCTTTAACTTCCCATAAACTTATAAACACTACTCTGAAAACTGAAACATGAAGATATATGTTGAAAATAGTTTTTTTTTATTGAACTTTCTATAAACTTACAAATATTACTCTGAAAACTGAAACGTGAAGATATGTTGGAAATTGTTTTTTTTTTATTGAACTTCCTATAAACTTACAGACATAACTCTGAAAACTGAAACGTGAAGATATGTTGGAAATTGTTTTTTTTTTTTTTGAATACATTAATTTCCCTGGATAGCACTTCTCTTTGGTTCTGATAAAATTATGTCGTTGAAATATAATAGACCCCGAAAGTCTTAGAGCCCTTTCACACTATCAGGTTTCGTCTGTCAGGTTCCGGATCGGATGTAAACTTGATGCGTACGGGTGATGCACACTTTCACACTATCTGGTTGTAATCGTTAGGTTTAGAGATGACTGATACAAACATTTTCATGGATCAGTTCCAAGCTGATCCAGTCCAAGTAAATACCTAGTCCAAAGATCAGTTTCAGTTCCTAGTCGGGGCCGGCCTATTCACGCTTTGAGTAGGTATACTTTTTAAGCAGTTAGTGAATAACTGGAGGGGTACTCGTTCAGCGTCTTGGTTTTCCTTAGTTCGACCAGTCCGAGGTCCTTTATGGATCTTGCGATCAGTCCACAGTTCAAGAAGATGGAAAAGTCCGCATTCATGCCGTCCGCATCATAGAAGTCTAGCGGCCGCCAGCTGGACTTGGCGTACTCGATCTGATATTTGTACCTAATTTAATTATCAGTTGGGATCAGTTCCATTAGTCCAACCTGCCAGACCTGTTCCAAAGTATCAGTGCCAGTATTGGCTAGCCATCTCTAGTTAGGTTTTCAGTAAGCATTATTCTTTTGGTAAAGAAAGTTGAGCTTGTGAGCTTGTATAATGGTCAGTGAAAATATTGACGCTGAATGACTGGCTGTAATATAGTGTGTAATATAGACAATAGTTACAAAATTTATTTTCATCACTTCCAAGTTCCTCACAAAGAGTTGCGAATGCATCAAACTTTTTTGACTGACGGGTATACCCAAAATTTTCTTGTACTATGGCGCTTTTCAGTAGAAATACTATATAGCAATAACAGTACTACGATCTATGGTCGAAAATAGACTAAGTGTTTTGACGGGCACAAAACCGGACCTATTGAAAACCTAATACAAACCTTTCATCCATTTCTGAACATGACCTGCGAACCTGATGCTGTGAAAGAGCTCTTAGGTGCAAATACGGGATATACCACCTGACACAGTTTTCTCTAACATATTTTTTTAAGACTTTACGTCGAAACAGTAATGAAAATTTCGACCAATGATGGTATCAAATAAACTAAAAACCAAAAATATTTATTTATTTAATAATAAAAAGTGTTCTGGTAAGTTCTATTTAAAAGAAACACATATAAAATGAATAATTTTGTAAACCATATATGTTAAGGTTAGTTGCAATACACATTAATATTCGCTTTTCTAAATTATTATGTCTCTGCCAGCGATCCTTATCATGATTATTAAAAGAAACCGAAGACTGTAGAACTCTTCTCCGTCTTGCACACAGAGATGATTTTCTCACACGAGGTTATTGGCGCTTTTAAGGCTCGCGGCTAGGTCAAGTCTGAGGTCACCACTCGGTGTTGTGCCATCATTAGAGGCTCCCCGGGTCTTCGGGATATTCTGGAGATATGTTTGTTGGCGAGATAGCGGCCCCACAAACCGACTGTAATATAGGCACTCGATTCGTAAATCAAAGTGTTCAGCTCTTTGATAATGCCGACAAATAAACAAAAAAAGTAGTTCTTCCCCCAGATATGCAGATAAATATTCTTTCTTTTGGGCAAATCAGTGAGAAAAAAATAAATAGCCAAAGTGTCGGCAGATATCGAGTCTCGTTAGATATTACTTTAGGTATAAGAAGCTTGAGACTGTAAAAATTCACATGATTAAAGATTAAAAACTTTGAAAAAAGTGGTTCGTATCTTCACACAAAACAAAGTAATTCAATTATGTTATTTTGTGCGATAATCATTTGGCATGCTCGAATTTTGTCCACTTAGATCATCTCGGATCGTGGAGTTAGTGACAGATGATAGTTTATTTTGGAAGAGTGAAAACCAACACTTCATATTTGAATCAGGATGCCAAAGGATTCCAAATCAACTACAAAAAGTTGACCTTTCGGACTCTGACCATTTTTTGCACAGCTTTAGAACCAAAAACAATTTTAATTGCTTTTTCAAAATCTTATAAATTTACAAGACATATGTTTATTTGGAGGTTAATAAAGGGCAAAAAGTCTTTTAAATCTTTACCAATTAGAAAATTTATGGTCACGGTCAAGATGAAATAAATAGAAAAAGTATAATTCTAAAAAAAACATGTACTTATTCTTTCACAATTTATGAACATTTGCGCCAAATTTCAAAGCGGGATCACGATAGGATTATAGAATTTTTGTAATAGTTATGACGTAATCAACAATTTTTTTAAATGGCAACCCCTATTTTCGATAACGCTATTTGAAACAGCACATTTTTTTACGTGTAAAGCGCCAGAAATTATAGTATGTTTTGATAACGATTTTTTTGGACAAAAAAAATAATTTGGATGTTCATGAAAATTTATTTAAATTCAATAAAATCAATTAAAATTCAATTTAACATAAAACAAAGTTCAATTGTTTTCCATTTACATTTACAAAGCGCAAGACGAAATCAAATTCATATAAATCCTCATGAAGGGTTTCTGATCGAATTAATTTAATTTCATTCCTCATTATCCCTTTTAATTTCTCAATATTTTTGGGCCTATTCAGATAGACCTTGGATTTGAGTTAACCCGACAAGAAAAAATCTAGAGGGATTAGATCAGGAGATATTGCTGGCCGCTCGATTGATATCCGCTTGGAAAATATTATTTATGCTCGCACGGTTTACAAATACTGTGATCCTCATCATTTGTATATAAGTTGCAAACGCGGGAATTAAATTGTTTTCCACCAAATACTTTTCGCCATTTAGTTAGTGCCCCTTCAATAAAAAAATACCCCAATTTTTTTTACCCACAATTCTTGTCCAGACAATGCGTGGAAAATGGGTATGATTTTTCATCATCCAGTGTGGAACTTCTAATGGCCAGTACTAACAATTCTGCCTATTCACATTGCCAACTGGACAAAAAGTGGCATCATCCGAGAATACTACCGGTCTCAAAAATTGTGGATCGTTGTAGCATCGATCAAAAAATGCAATTCTGCAACTAGCCTCATTCTTATTTAGTTCGAGAATTAACTGTATTTTGTAGAAATGACATTTATACTTTCTTTTAAACATTCCAGAACCGTGGTTCGACTAATTTCCATCTCTGACGCAACTGTTATACTGGGTTTATGAGGATTTTCTGTAATATGAATAAAATGTTTAACTGAACGTCTTCTCCAACTTGCATAACTATTCCCACATGACCAAAATTTCTGACTTTTTTTCGATCATGCTTATGGTTGATTGCGTTATAGGTGGTCAATTTGAGTATTTATTATCAACTCTCAATACAAATCGTTACGAGTCGAATGGTAAATAAAAAGTGCCTCATGCAAAAAGTTGCAAAAGTGGCGAATACACCTCATAATAATATGACTCGTATTTTCTTGTCAGATTTTACAGCGTCGCGAGCCACCTCGGTATTAGCCGTTTTCATACGGCAGTACATTATTTCTGTTAATTTATTTAATTAATGAGGATTCATTTTTGCATTTGGTGCAATGATAGACTAGAAGTGATTTTTTTCGAAAAATTTTATTGTGATTCTGGGGAAGAAACTGGGTTTATTTTAGAACAAAAAAAATCCATTTATAAGCTACAAAATGTACAAGTATGTGTACAAAACTTTACCACTGGCTAATCCAGAGATACTGACGATTGAAACTAGGTTGTAATTGTAAATTGATCAATTTTATTAAATTTTAAATTGCCGTTTCAGAATGAAAAAAAAAATTAAATTTTGTGTATTTAAAGTGACACAAAGTCTTGGTATGGTTGTATCCACAAATTAAATAATAAACAATTTTTATACTAGATATTTTTTTAACAAAAGAATCACCTTAAATGACCGAAAGGTTTTAGAGTACTATTTATTAGACATTTTCAACTTAGAATTATTTGAGTGTTTTTCTAATAATCCCTTATTATAATCTGATACATTAAATACCAAGCCACCGGGTAATTAACACTAATGATTAATTAATTTTTCACAGTTCAATGTAGATGAAATCATGGCATTCGATAATATTTATTAATAACAGTGCAGGAAGCTGGACATCGACAGTCCTCTTTTTTTTTGTTTATAAAATAATTGAATTCAATACTTACGTTGACATTGCGTTATTAATGGTTTATGTATTTATGTATATGCACGTTCAATGTCAATAACAAGTCGTTTGTTAACGTAAGAGTAATTAAACGTCACAGTAATCCTAAATTAATTATTAATATTAATACATGAATTGCTAAAATATTCATACATTGAGGAATTTGTTTCTTTATGAAGGAAATTGATGACAAGAGAATAACAGGCTTCATATGAATTATGAGGACGGATTTTTTAAGAACAACATCCAATAACGGTTAGTGAAATACTGCAAGTGTTAAAACTTAAAATGAGACTCACAAAAAAGAGCATAAAACAGAAATATCATCGAAGGTCGCTGAAAACGTATTTATTTATCCTTGTAAAATATTTGTAAGCGGTCTATATTGTAACTGACGGACTATTCAACTCATCTGTCTTCTGTCAAAAAGTGATCAAAGAAAATTCAAAAAATTTGATTTTTTTGTCCAATCAAAAAAGATTTTTGACCATTTCCACTTGTGGGTAATATATCGAATATACCAAGTATGGTCCAAGTGAATATTTTTCACAAAAATAAAGACACTTTCATTTCTTATACTCGTACTACTTTTTTGCCCATTTTCTTCAGAAAGAACAACAGAACTGGTGACAGTAGAAATAGAGGCTACAGTAGTTACAGTATTTGTTATATTTTTCTTTAATTGACCAATAATACGGATGTCGTCATCTAACTGCAGAAAAATTTAGAATTTACAGTATGTGACCAGTAATTTTCTTTAGTTGGTGTTCCCCATCGTCAACTTTCACTAAAGTTGACACTGTAGATGATCTTCTTAAGTGCTATATATTCATCCAATCCGACTTGTGCAGCTAAATATTTTATCCATTTATTCATTTCATTAATTCCAACTGGAGAATTTTTTAACCAACCACTTGATTCTTCTTTCTTCCAATACGAATTTGATATAAGGAATATTCGGTTTGTCTTAATATTTCCTTCTCTTTTGAAAATAAATTTGTGGTACAATCTAAATGAAAATACGCAGAAGAATCGGATAATTTATCAGGAAATCACATCTACCTCTCAGGACATTAATAGGATTCTCTTTGTTTTCAATACGCAATTTGCTTGTAGAAAGTGGCTTAGCTCCTCTTTGTGTGGTTTTTGAAAAAAATGCTGTTATATTCTATTCTACTAGTGGCAATGCCATCATCGCTAATTTCTTCCTTAAAAAAGTATATTAGACAAAGTATCCTTTCTCCACTTTGCCAAGCGAGTTCCAAAGATGTTATAAAAAAGATTTTTTTCTGCAAACTTTCTGGCGTATCTTTGTCGAAACTATGGACAATATTTGCAAACACTTCTTCAGTGATAGCTGCTGCACTCTCAGATATTTTTTTCGAACACGCCTGCAACTTTCCTCTCAAGGCATCCCTAGCCTCCTCGGCAGATTTAAAAACAACATTGCTGAAGGGGTTTATCACTATTTTCTACTTATCTAAATATAATTCTTGTACTATTTTCACTGTAACATTCCAAATTACGTTTTACCACTCACTCTATAGTTTACAGTAAGTTCCATTTTCTTAATACGAGTATTACATGCCCAAGATTTTAATACGGCCTTAATTTCAGCGAAGAGTGTAGACTTGTACCGCTGCACTCCTGATTTTAAAAATCAAGTGCAACAAACATTCGTGGTAGCTCCTCAAAAATAATCAACTATATTTTAACTATTTATGGTATTATCGAGCGTATCATACAGGGTGTCCCAACCAAAAGTAAGCACCCTGAATAACTTTGGATATAAAATTTTTTTGAAAAATTGGTAAAACACGTCGACCTTGTTTCCAAGGGGGACATATTTTAATGTAATACTTGTATACCTATCATCAGCCCTCTACCCTACACGGCCACCCCTCTCAAAAAATTCAAATGGCAAAGGGCGTCGAGTGATACATCTTTTGAAAGGCTTTTCAATTCTCTACATAACTCTGTGTTTTTTTTTAAACTTTTATCGATTCGTTCCTGAGAAATAATTGTTTCATTATTTTAGGTTCGAGAAATAAAAATAAGAGCAGCAGTTTAAATTATCGTATGTATTGTTCAAAATGACCCCCACCGACTTCCATACAGTAATATAATCTGTCTTGAAATTCTGTACGAACATTTCGGAACACATCTGAAGTCAACAAACGGCATTCTCGAACAATTCTTTCACGTAACTCTTCCAGAGATGCGGGTTTTGTTGCACATACCTTCGATTTCAAATGTCCCCACAGAAAGAAATCCAAGGGAGTTAAATCAGGTGACCTAGCGGGCCACTCCATAGGACCTTTTTCCAATCCATCGCTCAGGAAATCGATTATCCAAAAATTGACGGACTGCTATAGCAAAATGTGGGGTTCCCCATCCTGTTGAAAAACAGGTTCACCCTCTAAAAGATTATCGTCTTCTTCGAGGATTTGGGTAATCATTGGGTTGATGTTATTTTTTAACAGATCGAGGTACTTTTCGCCATTTGAATTGCCAGGAACAAAAAACGGCCCGACAATGTGATCCCCTAAGATGCCAGCCCAAACATTTAACTTCTGAGGCCTTAGGGTATGAGTTTCCATGAACAAATTTGGATTGGTTTCACTCCAATACCTACAATTGTGCCTCTTTAGCTCCCCATTTAACTGAAATGTCGATTCATCAGAAAAACACGTATTGTACAGTAGATTGGCATTGCCGTTTAATTGGTCATTAAAAATCTCACAGAATTCAAGCCGACGACGATCGGGATCATCTTCGTTTAATTCGTGTACCAATTTAAATTTATATGGATGAAATTTGTGGGCCTTTACAATTCGATGAACACTGCTTCGTGATACACCGGAAGCCTCAGCTACTTTCCTGATCGATTGAGTATTATCCATCTGCAAATTGCCCAGAACTGCCACTTCCACTGCTTCGTTCCTAATCGGTCACTTAGGTTCATGCTTTTTATTTCCTACAGAACCCGTTTCCATAAATTTTGTCAATAATTGTAAAACATACTGAGAACCAACCCTTCTATCTGGGTGATTTCTATTGAATATGCGCTCCGTAGCTTTAGCACAATTATTGTTTTTAAAATAAATGCTGACAATTTCTATTCTCTCCTGAAGGGTATAAACCATTTTGAGACTGGTAAAATATATCTCGATTTAAAATTGGTTGTGAACAAATTAATGTTCAAGGACTATCAAATACTTATGAGTCTTTTATTATTCTAAAACTAAACGGACAAGGAAGGTGTTCTTTATCGAAAAAACTCGTGTTGGTTTGAGAGCACTAAAAAACGTAGTTTCTTTATAAATTCCAATACCCACTGGCGTGTATTTTAGATTTTTTTAAACGATTTCGATTGTGTGTAATCATCAAAAATAAAATTATTTTCCTTAAGAATGAATCAATAAAAAGTTAAATAAAAATACACAGTTATGTAGGGAACTAAATTATCACTCGACCCCCTTGCCATTTGAATTTTTTGAGGTGGTGGCCGTGTAGGGTAGAGGGATGATGATAGGTATACAAGTATTACATTAAAATATGTCCCCCTTGGAAACAAGGTTGACGTGTTTCACCAATTTTTCAAAAAAAATTTATCTCCAAATTTATTCAGGGTGCCTACATTTGGTTGGACACCCTGTATATGAATATCCTTGTCAAATCTATCCATATTGCTCGAGTTACTCACAAATCTATTTGCAAAACATTGTTGTATATAAAAGTTGCAGGGATTTATCCAACATTTTTATTTCTGATATTAGAAAACGTTGTATATCTGTCGCAACATAAAGCTTTCCAGTCTAATTTAATTTTTTTTTTCGCAGCTTGGCTGCTGGACTAGACGTTTACTTAAATGAATGCACGGCGTTATACGAAGGGATGTGATTTATTGCCTACCTTTAGATTTTATTCGTTACAGAAGAGGATACATGTTCTCTTTTAAATCACAAAATGATCTGGAAACCTTTATGTTGCGGCAGGCTATTTAGAATAATTCTCAGTTGTGTAAAAATGTGCAAAGCAATTTTCCTCGTACATTTTGACTGTATGCATTGCTATTGTTATATCAAGTGACATTAAGTGAACAATTTTCAGGTGAAATTTACCATTAAAACAGTACAACTTTTTACTAATTTTTTCCTAGGTACTTTGCTAAATTTACTATTTTGCACCGTCTACTGATCGATTTTGTTTGCGGCTAAATCAGCACTTATCTTCGATTCGCATTCATTTCCTATCAGTGAAGACATTTCTGAGCTTAAAAAAATTCCAGAAATTGCCCGAGGTAGATACATTTGAAAATTTTTTTACGATTTCAAACTTCTTTCTTTGCGGAAAGAATAACAAAATCAATCTTTATTTTACATAATTTTCAATTCGATAAATCAAATAAACCAATCGTCATAATATGATTCGTCCTATAAAATACAAAAATGTAAACCTAGGTAGATTTCATAACATATTTTACGGTAAATGTTAAATATGCAATCTGCGCGCCTTTCTAAATAAAGAATTTCTTGTGAGAATAATACTTAAGAAGTATTGTAATCAGATAATAACAATATGCACTTATTACGAAATCCAACCGCTCGGTATTCCTTTTATTATAATTATTTTAATAAAAGGAAAAATAATGCCATGGATAAATATATTTTCCAGGACTACTAACTAAGGTATCTTTTATGTATGTTTCTCAAGGAGAATGCTATCCATTATTCACTAGGGAATAATGATATCATTATTGATTCTCAAATGGTTTATTAAAATTTCGGGGAATTGCCCCAGGGGGGGGGGTGTGGGCGGAATTGCTTTTTGATTTGAAAAGCCAAAATTTTTATCGCGATATTTTTCCAAAAATTGTTTATTATTTAATAGTCGTTGATAAAGTATGGTACTTACGGCTCGTCGTATATTTCACCCTCGTGAATAATAGCTATAATTACATGCACATTGAATAATATACTATTACTATTTTACGAAATTCTTGTTTTATAAATAGAGCTGGCAGAAATGTGCCGCGAGACATAGACGTACGCATCATAATAAGCGTAGTAATAAAAGAAATTAACTAGTAACAAAAGCAATAAACTGTTAAATTAAAAATTACACTCTGTTATAATGAAAATCGGATTTGCAGCATCAGGTGTGTTTCTATGGTTTTCTTCGTGAGTGATATTCACTGTGGTGGAAAAATATCTTATATTTTAAACGATCGTTCGACATCTATTGATTAATACAAGCATACTAAAATATTCTTTAAATTATTGGAAGAAAGTATCATAAATTCTTATTGGTAAGGTTTTTTAAGTGAAACTTTCTCTTTATTAGTGTTTCTTACTACTGTGATCCCTAAAAAAACTTTTTTAGTTTTAGCCAAAAATTCAAGCGGCCAAAAATCGATATTAATAAACTAATAAATCATTTAGATCTTTAATAATATTTTTTCTGATCGGCAGGTAAAGGTATTTTCTTCGCCTGCTCCCAAACCGTTTTTTTTCATTGTCAACTCTCAACCAGTGATTGTGTGTTATAGCGGGTTTGAATCAAAAGTTTAACTGAACAGAAAACTTGCTGAGGGTATGTATTTTCATGTTATATATTTAGGTGGTTCAAACCGAACGGAGTCTCAATTATTTAGTGGGACACTATAAAGTCGAAAGTGATAAAGATGCCATGTTAAAATTGAGAAATATCAATTCAAAGTTCTGCAGCACCGTTTATTCGAAGCTTGATCAATGAGCAAGAAAAACGAATAAATTTTTGAAGAAACATAAAGTGTGGTTAAGTGTTCAATTTGTATTTGAACAAATCCAACAAGAAATTGATTCGAATGCTAAGCCACAACCAGGAATCTCATCTGGAGGTGAAAGGAGCCGTGCCCGTGGTCGTCCAGCATTAGAATTTTCTGCGAGCAGTGAAAGAACCAAACGTCGAAAGACTGCAACACTGCGACATTCGAAAGCGAGGAGCTAGCTTCGGCTGTAAGCAAAAAACTTAAGAACGAAGGAAAAGAGGCTGCCGCACAACTTGTCTCAGAAGCAATTTTGACCACTCCGACTCGAGCCAGTAAAATGAGGAAAGCTTGGCAAAAGAGTTAGAAGTCAAAAGAAATAATTCCACTTACCCCAGACGAAGCTCTGTCAGTAAAGATTGAAGAGAAAAATAGCAAACGCTCCTATCTTGTTCATAGACGGATAGCAAAAGAACATTTTGCCGATATATATCCCTCCTATCACAAGCTCCGGGAAGCAAAATTACGTTGCTATCCCCGAAAGAAAGCGAGGAGCTAGCTTCCGCTGTAAGCAAAAAACTTAAGAACGAAGGAAAAGAGGCTGCCGCACAACTTGTCTCAGAAGCAATTTTGACCACTCCGACTCGAGCCAGTAAAATGAGGAAAGCTTGGCAAGAGTTAGAAGTCAAAAGAAATAATTCCACTTACCCCAGACGAAGCTCTGTCAGTAAAGATTGAAGAGAAAAATAGCAAACACTCCTATCTTGTTCATAGACGGATAGCAAAAGAACATTTTGCCGATATATATCCCTCCTATCATAAGCTCCGGGAAGCAAAATTACGTTGCTATCCCCGAAAAGAAGGGCAAATTGTAACCGAATCGTCTGCAGAAATTTTATTACAAGATTTCTTGGATCAGACAGTAAAACGGATACTAGAATTGCAGAAACCGGTTCTTCTTTCATTATCAAGTGATCTTCTGATGAATTTGAAATTGTTGATAAAATGGGGAAGTGATGGAAGCACAGGTCACTCACAATACAAACAAATGTTCGCAGAGGTTGGTCTTGGTGACGGCGATTTGTTTCTAACGTCCATAGTGGCATTATAACTGTATGCGGAACAACCTGGGAAAGATAAAATAAAATGATTGTGTGGCAAAATCCCCGTCCATCGTCAACTCGATTTTATAGACCTTCCAATTCAAGAAAGAAATGAAAAAACTGACGGTACAAGAGACAGCATACATAGAAAATCAATTTCGGAACTTCGACCGACTACTGATATGTTAGGTAATAAAGAAATTGCAGTTTCTCATGTTTGTGTGATGACGATGATAAACAGCAATGTATGTAATGCAATTACTACACAAATATGCTACATATGTAAAGCAACTCCCAAAGATATGAATGCTATCGAAAAAGTATTAAAAAGAATAGTTGTCCAGGAAAATTTCAATTTTGGACTGTCAATTCTACATGGCTAGATCAGGTTCTTTGAATGCTTGCTGCACTTTTCGTACAGATTAGAACTTAAAGTTTGGCAAATTCGAGGAACCGAAAATAAAGCAGTTTTCTAAAACAAGAAACGTACCATACAGCAGAATTTTAGAGATAGAATAGGATTGCTCGTGAATATAATTAAGAGTGAAGGTAGCGGAACCACTAATGACGGCAACACGACTCGACGATTTTTTCGCGAAATTACAGCCATAGATGAAGAAGTTATTACGCGATTTGGTGTGATATTACGCACCTTATCTTGTGGCTATACAATCGATGTGAGAGCCTTTGAGGAATATGCTTTGGAAACCGCAAAATTGTATGTCGCTAAATATCCGTGGTATTATATGTCCGTTAGCATACATAAAATAGTACTTCATGAAGCCATAATAATCAAATAAGCAGTAATTCATCTTTGCGGCAGTGCCCACCACGAAAATATTCAAATATATCTCTTGAAGTTATTTCGTTATTAGAGGCACCCTCGCTAGAATCAACGGAATCAGAATCTCCTAGAGTTCCACATCCTGAGACGCGAGGCAGTGAAATTTCTTCATCCGACGAGGAAGACGAGGACATCAGTGACATAGATTTTTAGTATTAATCTTAATATTAATTATACAGTATTTAGTAATAGGTAACGTATTTTATTGGAATTCAATTATTTTTTTTAGTAATTTCTGTGTTTATAACTTGTTTATTACACAATTATCAAAAAAGTCTAGTAAATTCAGTTAATAACCTTATACCCTCCTAAAATTTATTACCGGATAATTTAATTTTTTTCCATGTAAAGTCTAGGATTCTAAAGCCCTTTAAGTAGCCCATTTTTAGATTTTTGGCCGCTTTTCGAATTTTCTGGCCCTCTGTGCATCGGTGAACATCATTTTGCCAGTACACTCAGTATCTTGCTATCTAGTAACAATGGAAATGTCGGTTTAAGAGGGTCCAGTACATGTACTATAACATTTACAATACAATTTTTTTACAATCTGTCAGCTCGTCAACACATAACCACAGCCGATTCTGACACGTTGGGGAACATGGTTGAGAGCAGCTTTTTATTATGCTGAATATCACAAAAAAATAAAAGCTGTGATACTAAAATTCAATCCTGACGAGGCTGTACCTATTAAGGAAAGCCGCACAAAATTCGAAGATATTTCCGTTGAAATACCTTTAAAAACTATTCACAAGAACTATAAAAGATTACATGCCGCCATGAAAAACATACAAAACAGTGCGTTCTTGTTATCGACTGCTACACGGTATAGGTGACGCGCGTTAGAGAAAAGTTCGCATGTGTGTTAAAGCAAGACACCGGTTTTCTCAGATTAAGACAAATTTGTGATGGTACTGATGGTGCATCTCCAGATTCGTTAAATGCGTTCAAAAACTATTTTAAGTATGCCTGTATTACATCAACAGATGTTGAATGATCTTTCCCAAAATATAAGCATATTTTTTCACTACAGCGAATATCACTCACGGAGACAACCATAGAAACATACCTGATGCTGCAAAGTTTTTACAGAACTTCCCCAGTTTGTGATAACCAAACTAGTTCATTAGGCTAGTTAAGAGGGTAAGTTGTGCATACATTGTTATAAATTGTAACAGTTTATTGCCTTTGTTGCTAGTTCATTTCTTTTATTATGCTTATTACGATATGTACGCCTATGTCCCGCCGCACGACTTGCCAACCTTATTCATAAATCAAAATTTATTCGTATGACATCATTTACCATTTATTTGGCATTTACTTTAATTTGAGAGAAAGCACGATATAATCGTCAAATATTTTGTTGTTCCATTAGTTTTGTCATCGCAAGGGCACGGCATCTTAAAACAAATTCATAAATGTGCAAATTATGAAAAGTATTACATTTCTTGTGAGATATTATAAATAAAAAGTGGTAGTGGAAATTGGGGTTAATAATTAATTCAAGAAGTCTCTCTATTTATTGCTGCTGTGAGATTTGAATGCACATAATTAATCATTAATAACAACAACACATATTTGATAAAAATATATGACTACTACGAACCCCAATTACGGAAACGGCGTCTTCCATGCTGTATAAAAAGTGTGAGGGAAAATTCACATGTCTCCTGAAGACGTGTCACACGACATTAAATGGATCTTACCTGTAACAATTCAGAAAAGAAAAATGTAGTAATTGGTTGACAAAAAGATCGATTACGTTTTAACAATTAATTAATGACGATCGACAAGTTTTAATAGTTTTGATTACAATATAATTATTTTAACAAAAAAAATATTATACAGTTTTACTTTTTATTATTACTTTGTTGGTAAAACTTCTAATGGAATTTGAGTTTTCGCGTTAGTGGAAAACCGATATATAAAAAATAATATTATGGATGTAATTAAAAGAAAGTAGATTCCTATTTAATTTTCACTCATTTTAAAACTTAACTTTGTCCTGGTTGTGTCTGCAGTAAATTCGTTATTGTGTAACATAAAAGTTTTACTTCCTGTTTACTGTTTTTTGTTTACTATTCTGTTTTGAATTTTTCATTTGTTCTTAATCCTTTTTTTACTTTTTTTAATTTAACCATTGACTTCTTGTAAGACTTGCATATTATATTATAATCATATCCGTGTTGCGTGATTGTTAATCCTAATATGGACGGTAAATTTATTAAATACAGCAGTAAGCAATTTATTAAGCAATAAAAAAATGTATTTGTAACCATTTAAGTTATCATTAATGATATCATTCGGATATCCTATAGTTCCTGGATCCGGAACATACGCAAGTAAGCCATAAAAAAATTAAAATGACAAACTATTTGCACGCCTGCATTTTTAAATATTTTCTATAAAGGTGATACAAGTGATAGTGTTACAAATTTCAAATTAAATACGAGGAAAATTGAAAGCATAATGTATTTTTAATGTAAGTAACTAGATACACATTTTGTCTATACAAAAAAACCTTTTGTAATATTTTGTTGTAATATTTTTACAGGGTTAGACCGATGGCAAAATTTTGCCGATTGGCCGATGACCATGTTTTTATTTGAATATCGGCCGATGACCGATGCTGATGGCCAATGTTCGAACTTTGAAGTTAGGCCACAATCAAAAACAATTTACAGCGATCACTGAATGAACTCGAATAGGCGTTAAAGGAAAGCAAATTATGTACGTGTAGGTTTCTTATGTGGAGTATATAAGTTATTATTTACTTTCCTTTTAACGACTGTTCGACTTGAAACCGCTCTCACTGTATATACGAGCTAACGGCGACCGATCAATAGAATTGTAAATGACATAATTGTAAAGCCGATTTTCGCTTGCATCCATAAGGCTACGGTTACAGTGCAAGCGACTTCGCGCGAACTGTTCGCGGACTTCGCGAGAAGAAGTGGTTTCTGGTATTTTCAGTTATACGCGATTCAAAGCGATTTTATCTAGAGCGTGAGAGTGTAGTAAACGGTAACATTTAAAAAAATTAAGAACATGGATGTTGAAGAAGAATTTTATTTAGCAGAGAACTCGTTCTTGAAAGTGTGTGCATTTGAACAAAGAAAGAGGCAGTACTGGGTTAACGAAATATTCGTAAATCATCATTTGAGTGAATATTTTCAAATTTTTGAAGAATTAGTAAACCAACCAATAAAGTTTTATGAATATTATCTATCCATATTACTAGCAAACAAACAGAATTCGCGTCGTTCGCGCGAAAAAACAAACCTGTTTGAACTTTAAACGGCAACTGACGATTAGCTCGACCATTCACTTATAATGTAACCACCTGCATTTGTTTTCGTGAGTTTGTTATTTCGCGCGAATTCGCGCGAACTACTATTCGCGCGAAGTCGCTTGCACTGTAACCGTAGCCTAAGACTTGCTAGCGAAAATGCGACATTGCATCGTATTATACAGGGTGGGGCAATAGTGCGTCCGACTTCGATATGTCGAGTTCTATGATAGCTAGAAACTTTGTTTAAAAACACAAATAAACTAGACAAAAAAGTATATAACTGGAAATTATTTTCGAATATACAGGGTGAGCCAAGACGATTCTAGAGGGTCAACTAACATTTTTTTAAATGGAATGCCATGTCTATCAGAACATTTTTTGAAACCTCTTTGTGGTCTCCTTCCACTCCTGTAATATTATTGGCCATTTACACGTGTATAATAAAAAAATCATTACAGTCACAATTATCGATTTTAAGAAAAAATATATATTACCAGTTATGAGACATCTTTGTGATGACACTCAACCATTTTCACTTTCTAAAAGTATACAGGGTGGCCAAAAATAATTTTTAAATTTACAACTGTTTAAACTGAACTTTCTCAATTTTTTCAAATGAAACACCCTGTATATTTTAGGACGATGTGATGTAGAATTGAAAAACGAACATTTTTTTGTACGTACATCCCTATGGCTATTTGTAACCATTTTAGATTTATTGAACAATAATTGCAAAATTCAGCAATAAAAATTAAAAAAAAAATTTTTTTTTGTAATCCAAGAGAAGATATTGTAAAAAGTGCTCCACATGTTAACCATTTCGATTGACACACATTTCTATGCGTCTTTTGGAATAAGGTTTCTACTGTTCATAAAATTGCCGGAGTGATACTTCTAAAAGCATTTATTATCTTTTCCTTTAAATTTTGGATTGTTGTTGGTGTGATGTCTTTATGGGCATCATGTAACACGCTTATTAAAATACATTTTCTTGAATTATTTGAAAAGAAAACAACCCTCATTTTTAATTTTTATTGCTGAATTTTGTAGTTTTGTTCAATAAATTGAAAATGGTCAGAAATAGCCATAGAAATGTACGCACAAAAAATGTTCGTTTTTCAATCCTACATCACATCGTCCAAAAATATTTCCATTTGAAAAAATTGAGAAATTTCAGTTCAAAGAGTTGTATATTTAAAAATCCTTTTTGGCCACCCTGTATACTTTTAGGAAGTGAAAATGGCTGGGTGTCATCACATAGATGTCTCATAACTGGTACTAACATATTTATTCTTAAAATCGACAGTTGTGATTGTAGTGATATTTTTAATATACACGTGTAAATGGTATAATTTCAACAAAAAAAATCATTACATCCAAGTGATTGGGAGAAAGTCAATAATAATACAGGAGTGAAAGGAGGCCACAAAGAGGTGTCAACAAATGTTCTGATATTTCATTTAAAAAAATGTTATTTGACCCTGTAGAATCGTCTTTGCTTACCCTGTATATTCGAAAATAATTTCCTGTTTTGTCTAGTTTATTTATATTTTTAAATCAAGTTCCTAGCTATCATAGAACTAGAGATATCGACGTTAGTCGTACTATTGTCCCACCCTGTATAATAGTAAAATAATGTAAGGTCGTTTCGCTTACACCCAATAGAATAACCAGCGTGATATGGATTTGCAACCAGGCGCCTTACGGGCAAATGCGAAAAAGAAACGGAATGAGTTTTGTTGGACAATTTTTCGCGCTGCCGGTAACATGATTTCCATGTGTCGGCAAAATCGGTGTATATTTTGCCGATGGCCGATGCTGATGTTTGAATTTTTGGACTATCGACGCCGATGCCGATACCGTTGTATCGATCGATAAAATAATCAAGTTGTAAATTTGTTCAGTTCACAAACTGTCCTATTTCTTAAATAGCATGTTTAGAACTTGACATGTTTTAATGAATTAATAATATGTGAATTAAGTTCTTGAAACACGGGGATAAATACAATCGGCAGCATTATGTTGGTAACCATAATGAGTATTTATTTGTTAATAACAGATTAACTATGTTTATATATTTCTGTAATAATGTCATTTCGTACTATGGGAAACTGCATTACTTAATATTTACTTTGTTTTGCAATATCAACTAATCTGGACATTATCCTTTATCCCAAATAAATAAAAAACAATTTTCGGTAAATGTGGTAAGTTTTCAAATTGACTTACTATTAAAAAAAAAAGACCACAACATCTATGAAACAATGAGGTGTTACAAATGGACTTTCGACACATTTCAAACTTACGTGTTAAAATTTAAATTCGCCAAGTAACTCATCGGATTTCGCCGAACAGAAATCATCAATCTTTATATTTGCCAGAGGTGCGCTGATTGACACGTCCAGATAGTGGCATACGACTTCGACAGCTACTGCGTCCACTTTAATAGATATCGTCACCAGATACTTGCGGTGCCAGCGAGCCGTCTCTCGGGATACTAATAGTACTATACTAGGGAGGTTACTGGCCTGGAGGTCATCTCATAGAGATAAAGGACTTTATACAAATGACGCTTGAATATGGGAGATGAAGAGATTGCAAAGCCCGGTTCGTTAACTGATAAAATATGAAAGCAATTTATTTCCTTTGTGAGATGCTTTGTGATGTGGAAGTAATCAAAGACAAAGCATTTCTTCGTAAAATTAAGGTGTAAATGCAAAACAAAGAAATCGACGTCCTGAGCTTCTCCATGTGTGTATAGTTTAAAACACAGTTGTCGATGTATTTCGAAAATTTTTTTAGCGTTTACCGACATTATACAGGGCATCCTATCGTTTCAACTTAATTTCCTCACACCGTCATCAGTTCGTCGGACAATTTCCGTATTTGCAGGGCCGGCATGGGGTAAGAGAGAATAATAATCATTTGTACGGAACAATTAAAATATATACCTCAAGTGTCTTAATATTTCTTGAAACCTTCTGTATTGTGTTCAAGGCATTAAGTATAGATTGCAAGGCATGGGCGAGAGAAGTTACATGAATCATATTTGGCATATATTGATCGTAAAAACTTGGCAGCTTTTCACATACAGTGTAACCCAGGAAACATGTAAGAAGAGGTGTAATGTACAAAAAATTGTCGAATTTTGGAGTGGCACTTGAGGATTCAATCCTGCTTGATGTAAAACTAAGACATATCAAAAATGAGTTGATCGATGTTTACAAGTTGTTTTATAGGTCAATTTATAAAAATCGTCACTAATAAACTTCCTATTATTTTCATGATATGAAAAAGTTCCATAAAAAAAGTTGTTCTGAATACAATTTTGGTGCCTCCTTACTAAATTCAGAAATATAGATTTACTTTTCTTTCTTTCTAGATCTACTATTAAGCATACAAATGTCTTAATTGTAATGCCTACATTGACAGAAAATGTAAACATTGGTAGTTACTATGCATATTACTTAATCTAGTTTTTATTCACTAACGCAAAAAAAAATTAGTTTCAAATAAAAGCACTTATTAACAATAAACCACGAGACGCCAAATATAAGTTACAATTTGCTAAATAATCATACCAACTCAATTGTTGTTCTTTTGAGGGAACTTCGGTAAGACATAACAAGATATTGCACATGTGGACGTAATCTTTCTCATTGGTAATAGACGATAATTGGTCAGCGCTTCAGCCGGAAGTCAACGTTAAACGACCTTCTATTGGTAGGTGGTCTCTGCATTTAATTAATTGTAATGGACCAGCTAGGGTTACCTTTTTATAGTTGGCGGCGCTCTCACATAAAAAATCAAAAGTACCAAATTGTTACTTATAAAAAAATCTTACTTTACCAAATTTCAAAGCTTGACATATTTCTGGTATATTAAATCAAAACCACTTTTTTGACCCCTGTTTAAATTGGTTGTAGCTCCTTTAGGTAGCATTTGCGGGCATGTTTTTATAAATTTTTCTTCTTATTTCTGCATGTAGAATCTGCCCATGAATTTCGGCACAGCAATTGCTTTACTCGAAATTTATATAAATTTTATTTATTAATCAAAATTCGGCGTATAGAAACTATTTTCGTGGTCTGTAAGCGTCTTTATGATAGAGATAAAGAAGCACCCTATATAATGAAATTTATTCTGGGTTTTAATGTATTGTTGCACGTATGAAATTAACTGGAAATGGAATTTGCGTTTATATATCGCTGCATAGCAATCCATTATTGAATAAACATCGAGAGCTCAACGCGGTTTGTGTGGTCGAAGATTTTATGTATTTAGATAGTAAACACACAACAGAGTTAAAACTAATAAGGTTTGTGTGTATATGGCCTAATTTATTAATAAAGTGCCCGCATCTAAATTGGAAGTCCTCATCCGTATTTAGATGGGAAAAGTGGTTCTTATCAATAGACTAATTGGTTTTAGTTTTAGAGTATAGGGAGACTAATTTACTTTACTAAAATTAGATAAGCTATAAGAGCACAAACATCATTTAAAATGTAAAATAACTATGATATACCTAGTTAAATATTCATACATTTTACTATTTTAATTGGATACAAGTCTGGTGTACTTGCGCACCATATTGATATGTAAATATACATGCTTTATCACTCAGATTCGTTTGAGGAAGCATTATAAAAAAAATGATTAACGTAAAATATAAATAATTTGGAAAAGATTTAACAGTCTTGGATCATTTGTCTCAAGTTGATCATTTAAAATAACATCAGTATTTTTTTAATTTATTAATTTTTTATTTATTTATTTTATTTATTTAAATACAAAATCCAACAGGCAGGACTCCAATTACAGGATTAGGTACATTGAAATTATGTATAGATAAATACAAAATAAACAATTTTGAGTGTTTCAAAAAATGTCTTAATTAAATATATAATATATACTAATAAAACATATAGAATTGTATATACACATATAAATATACATTTGTACATATACATACGCATACATATACAGATAATTAAAAAATACAGTAGATTACAAAACATCAAGGTGCAAAACAGAGTTTTTAATTACACTTTTATTGCAGAAAAATATATCAACACAATCCTCGATTTTAGCATAGTTGACATACATTTGGTGTATTGGGGAGGCCAAGAGAATATTAGTTCTTGGTATGTGCGAAATAAATAAGTTAATACAATCCAGACGATTATTAACAATTTTTTATAGAAAAATTATTGATTGAAATATTCATCGTTTGGTAAGACTTGATAAGTTAAATTTTTCTAACAATATATTTTGTGGAAATCCAATAGGTGGATACGTGCCCTCAAGAGTGTACACTGCAGATTTTAAAAACTTACGCTGAATATTCTCAAATTGTAATGTAATATATTGACATTATAAATTGGGTTCCACACAACTGAAGCATGTTCAAGGCGAGATCTAACAAATGTTACATAGAATAAACGATGAGTGTTGACATTTTTAAAATCTTTGCAGTTCCTGATTACAAAGCCAAGACTCTTAAAACCAGACGTAGTTACCATTTCAACGTGCTTATTGAATGACAATTTAGGATCAAAATATATGCCAAGGTCTTTAATAATATAATGTCTTTGTAAAACAACATAATCGATATTATAATTGTACACGTACAGATTATTCTTCCGGCCAAATGACATGACATTACACTTGCTAGCATTGAGGGGTATATAGTTGTTGACGCACCAGGAATTGATGCTATCCAAGATTTTCTGCAGAATTTGACAATCATGAATATTATCAATAAATCGGTACATTTTTAGGTCGTCTGCATACAAGAGAAAGTGGACATCAGTATCCAAGCTTTCAAAAATATCATTTATGCACATTTCAAAGAAGAGTGGTCCGAGTATCGAACCCTGTGACCGCCAGATCTTTGCAAATAACTATTCGATTTATAACCACGGTACTGAACAAATTGATGTCGATTATCTAGATATGACTGTATTAAAAGAATTAACGATTTTGAGTGACCAAATCTGTCAAGTTTAGAAATTAAAGCACCGTGATCAATCCTGTCAAAAGCCTTAGAAAAATCTTGTAGATAGTATCTACCTGACCCCCTCGATCAAGACCTTCGCAAAGATTCGTTTTGCACACACGGTTCGTTACTGTATATCGACCATTCATAAAGCCATGCTGATCAATAGATATTAAGCCAGATGGGTGAGTGTACATAGAATCGTGAAGAAAAATTTCAAAAATTTGAGGTTACAAATAATAGTGATGGGCCTATAGTTCGTTATGTCACCCTTTTCCTCCTTTTTGTACACTGGACGCAAGCGTGAATTTTTCCATTTTTGAGGAAAAATCGAAGTACTGAGAATTAAATTGAAAATTATTAGAAGGGCTTTGGCGAATACAGTTAAACAATCTTTAATTAGAAATTACAGAATTAGATCAGGGCCCATGGGTGTTCAATTTCGAAGAAAAATTAGTTTTTTTCCCAAGAACCTAACAAACGTTTCAAGACATGTTTCTGAAATTTTGTATGATTATTATAATTTATAATGTTTTAGGACATATCTTTTGGTTTGCTAAACATTTTTCTTACAGCGCCAGTGACGTACGTATTAATATTGAAATACAAATTTTATCAAAGAGAAAAACAAATTTGTTTTTTTTTTTGAATATTCAATATAATCTACACAAAAATTGCCATTTGATTTTTTTATTATACGACGTACGCCACTTTTTATAAAATGCGAAAGTAAAACGAAACGAAATTAAAGTGAAATTTTTTTAATATTTGAAAAATTACTCAGTGACAAAAAAGAAAATAATTATTTAAAAAATCTAAAAATAAAGCAGTTGTTGAAAATAACCACTCCCCGCCATGATACATGTGTCCATTTTCCTTCTCATTGATTGCTGTACAGGCTCAAAAATTCCTCGAGTAATCCAGATTGTTTCATATGCGGTTCTTCAAGTCTTTAATATCTTCAATCGGACTTGTAAACCAATATCTTAGTGTCCCCAAAAAAATAACCCAATAAATTTCTGGAGACTATGATAGCCAAGGTTGTGGTCCTTTTCTCTACCTATTCAACAATTAGAATACACAACATCCAAATGTTGTCGGGCAGTTATACTAAAATGTGCCAGAGTCTCATAGTGCATATACCACATTTGAGTCTTGCTCTAGCACATTTTCCAGCAGCAAAGATAGATCATCTTCAATAAAATGGCGATACATCTCACCATTAAGCCGTAACGGAAGGAAATGGGATCTAATAAAAACAATCGTCAATAATTTCAACCCACACATTAACGGAAAATTGATATAGATGGCGTTTTCTTCGACTCCATACGTGATTGTTGCGAAAGTTCATTATGCCTTCCGTAGAGAAGTTAGCTTCATCAGTAAAGGGCTTTATGATAAAAATTGAGGATTTTCTCCTATATTTTGATTAAGCCATTAATAGAAAACTAGTCTCTATGGAAAATCACGAGGTAAGAGTACTTGGACCCGCAGAATGGGTAGAACTGTAGTTCTTTTGGCATTTTCAAAACATTTTGGTGGCTTTTGAGGGTAGTGGCAATTTTTATCGTACCTGTTTCCAGATCTTCAATTGCTCTTTCTACCTGCGTTGTTTGAACTTCTCTATGTTTTCCGCCACTGGTTTCTATTTTCAAACTCCTCATTTCATGTAGACGTTGAGGGCGAGCAAATTATGAATGATATAGTTTTACGCGCTGGAGGTACATTTCTTTGCTGATGCATTGCCTTTAATGAATTTCCAATCGCACGACCGTGGACAAAATGCATGTCTGCCAGTTTTGCACTGGAGTACTTATCACTGCTGAATATTTTGACAATAAAGAATATTTAAAAATTGCACAGATTTTATTATGACTTATCTGACTGTCACTTTGGAAACAAAATCATAACTAGAAATAAAATGACAAAAATGTTTTCTCCTTATCGGTCGCAAGAAAAAATATCTGATGTGGCCAGCACATAACTTTCTTATACCAGAATATCAACCTGATCTAAAAAAGTCATTCTATTTAATACTCCACTTACCTCAATTAAATTTTTATAGCGTATCTTGAAATGTTTCATTAAAACTTTTAAATAATTAATTATCAGCATCGTTCGACACTGTCAATAATAATTCATGTCATATATTTTAATAACTTCTTCTTATTGACATTGACATTCTTGTAACTAAATCTCAAACTGCTAAATTTATCCTAACCCTATTTTATGAGGTTGAGGTAAAATGTGTAAAAAAAGTTCAGTTTATATCAGCATTACATAAATACTTGGAAAATATATTTTATTGGCTTGATATAGTAGACATGATTTATATTATTTCATCAAGAATATATATTTTTTTAAGACAAATACAAAAAAGTTTGGGTCCCGTGGACCTCCATTCAGCTGGCCAATTCTGCTCATCACCGAATTTATCATTGTCTTTGGCCTTTAGAACATGTGTACTAAATTTGAAAGCTTTATCTAAAAAACTGTGGCTGCTATCGCGATACTACAGACATGCAGACAGATTTTTTTCAGATTTTTTCTTTAAAGTTGGGTTTTTTTAATTTTGTTTTTCCCGAAATTGTACTTTTTTTTTTTTTGACTCAGTATGTTTCTTCTGGTAATACCACATTCACTAAATTTAATGTCATCTAAAATGTTGTTGAAAATCTTAATTGCCAAATTTTAGATGTCTTTCATTAGTATTTTTTGAATTACCGAGGCCACACATACACACACATCCACATATGCACACACATACGCACGCACGCACGCACGCACGCGCGCACAGACCCACGGACACACGAACCGACAGACGTAATTCGGAAAATAGAATTGATTCAGGAAGGTTCAAAACATACATATATGTATATCAATCAAAATCTCGAGGTAAAAAAAAAATCATAATTACTATACTTCCTTATATTAGGTATAAGAAAGTAATTAAAGCTAACCAATGAATGTCCTATAAAACATCATAAAAATCATACCAAATTTCAGAAAATATCTTAAAACATTTTCGAGATTTTTGAATATAATCTAATTTTTTTTCCAAATTCAACACCCTTGAAAAATAGTCCGTTTAGGACATATCCATATTTTTTTAATAGGCCAAGGAATCACCTCTTTACATTTTTTGTAATCATTTGGGAACATCCCATACAGTTGGTATACTCTTCGACTTCTGGTGCTCACATTATGCGCTATTTCCCTGCATAATAATTCAACGATCAACAATTAATTATATTACCGAAAGGTTCTAGAGGATATATATGTAGCTCAATATTGAATTACAGGTCGACGGTGTGGATTTCACAAAAGTATGTATTCGATTCTATAGTAACAGTATCTTTATATGCATTATTTTACATTCAGTTTTAGATGGAACCGAGGGAAACGACATGTACGAATACCTTCCCATAAGGAATTATATGAAGTTAAGCAAATATTACAATTTTAATTTCGATTGTAATATTTGACAAAATATAATTAAGTACCTTCCTTCAAAGGGGTGATAGAACTAGAATAAATAAGTTGAGTTTTGTATATAAACATTTGCCTTAAAACAGATCATAAGAGCTACAACTCCTTGTAAATACAACATAGTTATTTGCCACTAAATGAAGTTGCAAAAATTAAATTTGGACTATTTATTAATTTCATAATGTTACATATTTTGTTAAATTTTTATCTAAATATCATGATTTGTAACTACCCCAGTAGTTAAAGGGGTGAGGGTGAATTTTCGCTATATATTTTTGTCTTCTTTTTTAACATTTAAACCGGAAAAAGGCCCAAGTGTTAAAATAAAATACATAAAAGGTGCTCGTACTAAATTTCGATAGGAGCCATTGTTTTTTACTGTTTTTTTCCCCTCTTGCATGTTATTTACTACATGAATAATTTTCATGTGGTTTGTAAGGTCCATGAAAGAAAAAGAAAAAAATATAATACAATTATAATTGTATTACACTGGTTGACAAATTTAAACTTTTTTTCTGTTAAATGAAATGAAAAGTAGATTCTTGTAGTATTTTTGTACTGATTTTAAATCTTCAAACAAAATTTTTCTATCAGTTTTTGCTTGAGTAACTAACGTTTTTTATGCTGGTAAAAAAAAAGTTCTTTTATTACATGGTTCGATTTGTTACACAAGTTTTATATTGCTCTAACATGTTTTTTTTCTAGATTTTCTGCTCTATTTCGTTTGAGGAACATCCCTCTTAAGAGTCCAGCAATAGTCCGCTAACAAATCTCAATACGACTAGTGCATCGAAGATTTCAATCTTCTGACTTGAAATCATACCGACGATTTACATGTTTACCTCTAACTCCACGCCATAAAACAACACAACAAGAGTGGTGTACAAAAGGTTGCATTATAATGAGGAATGTAATCGAGTCGTTTCTAGTGACGAATCTCGATTTTGTTTATGAACTCATGATGGCGCAGAATGGTCAGAAGACGCCATCGAGAAAGAAGAAGTCTGCAGTTTTCTGTTCAGCGACTTGGTGTGGGGGGTTATCTGCCATGGAAGTAGATCTGCTTTAGTAGTTAATCCGGCAACATTAAAAGCGACTCATTATATCAATACCATGCTGGAACCAGTGTTACTGTCATATCTTCAAGAACTGGTAAATCCCAATTTCCAGCAGGATAATGCGAGGCCACATACCGCGAGGGTTATTATGGAGTTTCTGGATAATGCTAATATTGACCTTCTAGGTCGCCGAACTTATCACCAATAGAACACGCGTGGGTTATGATAGGAAGGACCATTAATGATTTACAGCCACCCCCAAATGGTGTAGATTTTCTTCAACGACGGATTTTCGAAGGGTAAGGAGCAGAGGAGAACAGACGCATTTTTTAGTATTTACATAAATTATTATAATTGTATCTTTATAAATTTTTTATCAATTCTTGGTTCACATAAAATACATCTTTCCTGAAAATGTTATCAAAATTCATCAAAGCTTACTGGGTGTTGTTCATTTAGTTATAATTTTATTGTTTCTTTATATATAATTTATCTCATTGTCTGCTTTTAATAGATATATATTTTATCATTCTTGATTACTATAATCAAATATTATTTATTTTTATGCGTATCCTGCAAGTGGCCTCGTCGCAAATAGAGAGTGCAATTTAAAAATAAGCATGCAAGGGTTACATGTTACGCAGAAACATTTTCGTTATTTCGTTATAGTTTTTTGTCATTTACTTATATAGCCTTCCCTTGTAATGCAGTTTGTGCAGCATTTCTACTTAGTTTAGAGTAATTGGTTGTTGTACGTGAATGCGGCGCATTATACATTTTATAGTTGGCACACACGCGGCGCGGCTAATGGCTTGTCTACATCTGCAGATACTATTTCATATTCTTTGTTATTATGTATGTTTTTTAGTTAAACAGATCGCCCAAGGCGGCCCGCCTAGATATTACGTTAGACTTTATGGATAATGAACGTTTCAGTCAGAGGAATGCCGCGCTAAATGACCGTCATTGTTTTGATATTCCCATTCTTTTGTTCTTTGTCAGCGCGGAATATGAAAGGCTTGTATTTTACAAATTTAAAAATAATCAAGGTTGTGAGAAAAAATGGTCGTCAATGAATTTACATTAATGTGAATCAGTCATGCCATGAAGGGTTTACCTTTAAAATTTATTAAGAACTGTTGAAGTTGTGGTTAACTAATGGTTCAGGCTCTATGTTCATTTTTAAGTATTAGTTTTCAAACATTTTTGTTTTATAAAAATATTGATTAAATTTTTTTTAAATTGTAACAATATTGTTAAAACGCATTCTTTGCTACTCGCTTCGTAACGCTTTTATCAAAATTCATATCGATTAACCGGATGTTAAATTTTATTTTTTAAATATTTTTTTCAAATATCTCTCAAACAGATGAGAAATATTTTAAAGTCAGAATACTCTCGGATTTCTTTTCCTTTGAAGAATTCATTTTGTCTTACGCGGTTAAAAAAGTTAAAAAATCGAAATTGTGGCTCTAATTTATTTTTCATTTCATCAACAATAGTTGTATTCCAGATATAGGATGGTAATACAGTACAATTATAAAAAAGAAACAAGTATTGTTATCCACACAAACACCTATATTCGTAGATTCGTTGATTGAAAGTCCAGGTAACACTAACTCACTATTTTATTAACTAATTAATAATTAACAGCAATAGATTAATGGCTGTCTTAACTATAATCACAATTAAACACTTATGTCTCTTTCTTATTTCTTCTTTACTCATTCACGTTCAACTTAAGATTGAGTCTCAGCCCACTGTGCGTCTTATTTATACATCCATTCTGACGGTCCAGAATATTCACGGCCATTCTCGTACAATTCCAGTCTCATTTAACCAGTCTACACAGTCTAGTGGCGTAACACTGCCTCCTCCGTAAGTCTGAACGTCCCGATCAGGCAATTCATTGTTCCCTGCATACTTGGCTAGTCGCTCTATATGCACCACCTTCATCTTTGACTTTGGACTTTGCTGAATTTGGTATCAACGTCGTTTAGTCTGGTGACTTCACTCGTATGGGCCTTTCCAGGGCGGGTGAAGTTTCGGGGACCTGCCTTTCTTTCGTTGTGGGTTATACAGCCAAACTATCTCTCCCACCTGGTACCCTTCTGAATTAGCCTTCAGATCATAACGAGCCTTCATACGGTCACTCGTTATTGCAATTGACTCAAAAGGAGCCCTGGCGTTATATTGCTTATTTCTTATTTGTGGCCCCATTCTTGCAGCGCAAACTTCACATTGGCGGAACCATCTTGACTGTTTACCCAGTAGAAACGTTCTCTTACTTTTGCCAAAATGTCCGCCAGACGTTCCATTATGCACTTGCTGAAGTACATTTGCTATGTGACACCTGGGGATTACCAATATCAAAGTAACTTCTCCCCATTGTGACTTTCCCCCACTCTCTTCAGCAATCCATCCTTTACTCTAAGGGAGTCCCATTGTGCCCATAAAGCCTTCAGCCCCACTGATTTATTTTAAATGTCCTTCCAATCGGGTCGGATTCCTCCTTCTTTCCATTTTAGAATAGGACCAACAACCTAGTAATTCGATACCTATTTCGATATCCTCTCTGTTTTCAACTCTCATATGTCAATTATAACAGTAAGAACCGTTTTGAAAATAAACTGACAGCTCGCATTTATTTGTTATGTTAACGAGTAAAATTGAGCTAAACTTAAGACACTTTTCTCGGCATATATGGACGTCTAAAGATGACGGCGAGTTATTTCTTACGTAGTTTCAGATAAAGCTTACAAAATATATCGTACACACAGTTCAGTATTATAAATAAAATTATGTGAAATTATATAGAGAAATTAATATCATCAAATACCATACTGTTTTGTTAAATATTTTTATGTTTTCGAAAGGTTTAGTGTGTAATTCCATTTACCTACATCGCCGTTAAAAATGTCACGCGAAAATTGAAAATTGCCAGTTTTAAAAAAATATCAAATTCATAAAATTTATATCGATAACCTTTAAAAATCGGCGCAAACTTGTTGAATTGTAAAAAAAAGAATTCCTTATTTTGAATTTTAACTAAATGCAGTAAAAATATTACCTTGACATAGACATAATACATTTTACACGTTATTGTTCCGACAGGATTAAAAGGTAACTTGCATTTAATAAGAGACCATATATTTGTTAATCTGGAGAGATATCCAGAACATATTTTCGGCAAAATTTACACTTTTAATAACACGTGTCAATACACTGTCAAAATTGAGAATCCAAAAGCATAGGTCAAACGTCTAGTGACTGCTAATTAGAACAAATGAACACTATAGGCTATTCAGATTTCAGCTGCCAACATGACCCGACAAAAATTTCAATTAGTACCACCTAATCAACAAATTAAATTATAATGGGATTGGCAAAAATAAATCTTGATTAGCACCATTGTGTATTCATCAATTTCGCATGATTTTTCATAACAATGGCTCCCTATGGCACGCAGCTTAATGCGTGGTCGTGTAAAAGGAGGTAAACGACATGTAAATCTTATGATGTATATTTGGCAATACCCGGATTATTAACGGCTACGCCCCGCTTGAATTAAATGACAACTCTATCTGGGCAACTTGTCGCGTAATTCGGCAACTTTCCAATAAACCAATTGACTTATCATCTATTATTAATCGCCCACCGTTTTTTCCGCAGATATTTTCACGTGGGTTGATAATTCGACTCGTGTTTCTAATTGTTTGCATAATATCTGATCGCTAAATCACCGCTGCGTAGTTTCTGCCACTAATATGACTCGACCACTTTTTTTCTGTCTTGTCAATACTGATTATGTAAAGCTAAAACAGGATTGAATTTCTAACGGCTGTATAGAATCTGGTCTAATTTTTGCCACAAGAAAACCAAAGCTTCCGTTTAACATCACCACATGGTCTTTTCATTGTAATGACTATGACAAAAACAATTAGCATACGCCAGTTAGTGTAAGTACAATACAAGGATATATTAATTTCCAATTTCGTTGAACTCGGTCGTTGTCCTTTTTTTAACTTTTCGTATTGTTTCAGCAGATGTACTGCAGACGTCCTGTTTCACACATTAGAGACACATATGAAGCAGTGTTTACGTACGTGTTCTAAAAAGAAGTGTTTTTTGCATGTTTTGTTAATGTGTTGTATGTATACAGGGTGGTAGCACATATTTCAGTTTATCGCTTTAGTTTGTAGTACACAAATAAAAAATACTAGATCGATGTGTTTTATACCAAGAAATCTAAATCTACAAAAATAAGCATAATAATAGTTATTTACGTAATCAGTTATGAAAAGACTAATTTTATTTGACGAATGTAAATGAGCGAGCGAAGCGAGCGAGTTTTGCAAATTACATGAGTCAAGTAAAATTACTTTTCATAAGTTTCATCAGTTACGTAAAAATTCATTACATCACTCAGTTATGTAATGGGACTGAGATGAAAAATGTGACGTTTCGTAACGTCAAAAATGCATTTAAAACTTGACATTTCATAACGGGGTTAGATAAAAATATTTTGCAGACATTTTTTTTTATTTTAGTCCTTGCGTCCATTGAAAACTATTCAATAATGCAAAAATTTGCAATAATTTTTATATTTGGTAGTCTCTTGTATAGTTTATTTCAAACTTTCTTTTGCAACATAAAAAAACGTTGGCTTCTTTGACCCTATTACCGCTATCAAAGAAGCCGATATTTTTTTTATGTTGCAAATCAGTTTGAAACAAACTATACGTGATTTTCAATATTCAAATATGATTCCAACCAATAATTCATAAAAACTTTTAGCACGTGAATAATAATAAATAAATTGGTATTCTTGTGACCATATTTAATCACAAGTTGTTAATATCTTGAGTGGACCATAAGGAATAGAATAATTATGTAATATTTCTAATTTATATATTTCACAATGTGAATAACCTTCAAAATGAATGTAATTAAGGCGCCGTTTGCACTCTCATGTCGATGTCGTGTTCAAACAAATAATGCATATCAACAAAGCAGCAACCAGACGCCACAACCGACTGATGAAAGATTTTGTTCAGTACCGTTTCGCACTATTTTCGATTTACTCCAGCAAAGAAACAAATCGTACTTTATTCATTACAACATTTCACAGATATTGTTTATAGTGTATTTTATTACACCTATGCAGAGAATTAATATTTTTAGTTTCATTCTTTCACAGAACTAGTCTATAGTTAAAATAATGGAACCTTAAAATATTTAAAGCCTGCCCTGTCCTCAAACTGTCAACAGCAACTAATGGTAAATATCTGAACTAAGTTTTGCATATGTCACACTTGTCAAAATACTCTTTTATTGGTTTTGTGAAAAATACATTTATTTTCTTTCTCTTTATGGGATTTTATGTGCTTTATGTAATATAGAAGGTATGTACAGTATTTAAATGTTTATTTTTGTACAAGTTTTTAAAATCTACTGTTTATGCGCAAATTTAGTGGTATGAATCGAATGCATTAGGTCGATTTTTGGAAAATATTATTCCTCAGAATATACAAAAATAATACAGAATGGTACTTGCAGGTACGTTTTACAATAATAAATATTATGAGTTATTACTTCCTCACCCCTCAAAGTGAGGAAGTTATGTATTCGTGAAAAAAATTTTGAAAATTTTTATTGCACTTCTGGACGAATTATGACGATACACAAAATTTCAGACAGAAAAAATTTTCTGTCTGTGTCTGGCTGTCTGGTTCGCGATAGCAGCAACAATTTTTGAGACAAAGCTTTCAAATTTGGTACACACATTCTAGAGGTCAAGGAAGAGATTGAGTTCGTTGATGAGCAAAATAGGTAATAATTTTTGAAACGTCAAAAAATGTGACTTTTTTTGAAACGTCAAAAATGACTTTTATTATAAACTCCACCACACGTCGAGTTTTACTACGGTGAGGAAGTTCTGATCCCCAAGTAATTGGCAGCGGTGTTTTGAATCTGTTGTTGTTTTTAAGACTCAAAAAAATAAATAAAAATGAGTATTCTGGACAGAGCTCATAGCACTGAAACCGCCGCCTTAAGTATATTAATATATGTTTTTCTACGACTATTTTAGAATAAAAGCATTCTGATACAATTTTTAAATACACATTCTGACATTTGTTATAGAATATTTCATTCTAACACTTGCTATTGAATGAGTACTAGTGGCGACATCTATCGGCAGTTAAACAAAGTCTGAAATGTTAACTAATTAATAAATATTTAATAACTGGTGTTAATATTCTAATTTTACCTTAAAATAAGGCATTTATTGTCGTTATTGTTTAAATTAAACAATCTTCTTTAAAAAAACAATTATTCATATGCGGCGACATCTATTTTCAAATTATTTAACTGAGTAATAAAGGTTGCGTCTTTCGTCTATCAATTGTTTTTTGTTTTGTTGACAGTTATAAATAAAGCGTATTTTAGGTAGGAAACAAAGATTTTCTTATTTTCTTTATAAAAATTTTGTGTTTGCTTTCATAGTAGTTTTCATTTTGTGTGGTAAGTTGAACTGAACATATAAATAAATAATTTATAGTCATAGAAAAAGTATAGTCTATAACACGTTTGGATTGGCTATACCGCACTGGTGGACCGTTCCCCCTTGCCTTTCGGCGCGGGTGACAAGCTTTCCACTCGTGCGGAATGTGCTACAATCCAAACTTGTTAAAGAATATACCATGATATCAAAAAATATCTTGGTCAAAGGTGGTCATGGATTCTAAAATAATTGTCCAAGCTAGTGTCGTACATTCATGTCAATCCTTTTATGATTGTCAAAAAAAATATATGGGACGTAACTTGACAAACTTTGACAAAATTAATTATTACAAAAAGATGATATAAGCTAAGACGGCAATTTTCCATTCCATGGCCACCTTTGACCAAGATAATTTTTGATATCATGTTACTATTCTACTACACATAACACTAGAAGTTTAATATCATATTACATTAATTAATAATTTAGCCACTTTCCTTAGTAAAATTATTTTCCTTTTTAAATTAAATGGGAAAGATGGACGTCTCATAACATTTTTGAATACGGCATTTTTCTGGAAAAATAAGTATTTATAAATAAAACATCATATAAATTAATTGCAAAATAATATATAATCTTATTCCAAATAATATGAGAAAAAAGTTTTCTTTTATTTTCAGACAAATGAGTACTGGAGAGTTTTGTTGTGGGGTTGTATACCAGTTTTCCGGGCACACGTTTTTGAAATTATAGCAGTGGCAAGCACAGAAAAGGTTAAAAGTGGTATGGAGCGAAGCATATACACCACTGGACTCGACTTCATGCAAAACCTACGTTTAATGCGATAAAAAGTAAGAGAACTATAGTTTAAATATCCGGGAGAGAGTTGACTGTATACTCAGATAGCCAAACGGCTCTGATGGCGATCTACTATTTTAGAACGAGAGCAGCCCTTGTTCAGAAGTGTAGGGATGCTTTGGAAGACCTAGCTTGGCACAAAGTGATAAAACTTGTGTGGGTTCCAGGACATCATGGGATTTTAGGGAACGAGAAGGCCGACGAATTGGCTAGACTTGGAGCCGAGGAGCCCTATCTTGGCCTATATTAGCCATCACAAGAAGGCAGGTCATGACGGTCCTCAATGAAAGGGCTCATGGAACATTAAGGGAGCATTGGAGAGTAAGAAGTGGTTGCAGACACGAGCCCGGGACTTCGTGCCCGATTCACGAAAATCACGGTCGGCCTCGTTACTCAGTCAGAGCTTCTGAATCGACTGATCGAAATCTTGCAACTTTAGGAGACACCTGTCACAAATATGTGTGGAGGTAGAACTAGATATTACCAAATCCTTGATTTTCGTTGACAGACAGCTCTCTAACTGCTAGTCAAAATTTCGAGATATCAATCATAGATTCACATGTCGACTAATCAAAAGGAACCTTTACTGTGAAATTCTATTAACACTTTTATTTAAGCTTTGGAACAAATACTACAATATTATTCAGCTACGTAATTCCCTCACATTAATGAAATATGGCAAGAGGAAAAAAATATGTATAAAAAACAGCACTATTTATTTATTTTTGTAACGTTGTCTACTAGTACTGTTTATACAAATTTTTAAAAATTATAAGAATATAAAAATAAATATGTAAAGTTTCAAATATTACTATTATTCAAATGTTTGTGCTTTGTGGTATGCATTTCTTTTAATAATAAAACCGTTTCAAATATTGAATAACAATAAATCATGAGCTTATGGTAATAATCCGGGTTGTGCCCACGATTATAACAGAAAATTACATAAAAATGTAAGAACTAACGGGAATGATAAATTTGCCTATCTCAGGTTGTTAAGATAAAATGAATGTTAACTTATATCTAAAAATAACCAACTAAATTTATTGATTATCGTAGTTATTACAATGAACGGCTGTCTACTGCCTTAAATTATGTGACTGCATTGTTGGAAGTGATCAGGGCCCACGGATTATGACCTTTTCGGTAAAACGGCACAAGACGTGTGTAAAGGATATTGATGTCTTCCTTGGAACACACATGAAATCACTTATATTCCATATAGAAAATAAGTCGCGCGACGAATAGTGACTTTCTGTTTTTCTATTTACATATTGGGTGGCTGCAACATATTATTAATTAGATAGTGAATTTTTCAGCAATCTCTAAATTTGTTATGGTCTAAATTCCTCTGAAAAACCAACAGTTGCCAACAGTGAAATTCCACTGAAATAGCCTTTTTTGAAGTTTCTGAGATAAGCAAGTAAATTCGAAAAGTATGACGTCATTGACAGTAAATTTAACGTTTTTTTTGTTTATTATTCATTTCTGAATCAATCACAGGCGCCCGGAGACGAGCTACCCCCAATCTGGACATTTTGTCGAACCTCTTTTCTATCGCAGAGTGGGGCTTTTTTACTTGCCCAACATGTATTAGATAAGGGGCCGATCGCTTTACATCCCCTTCGAAGGGTGGTATATCACCCTACACAATCGTCGCCTATGATTTCGTAGCTTTTGCGTATACGCTGATATGTTTTTCACATATTATGTGTGTTTCTTAGTTTGTGTGGTTAACATTTAACATGCTTTTAGAGTAAAGGCAATTACATTTTAGTGGTCAATAAAATCATTTTAAACTTAGAAGTATGACAATTGCGGCAATCAATGAATTTATATATTGTATATGAGACCCTCGGGCGCAAGCAAGAACGGCCTAACCTACAAATAATTGATTGATTTTGAGATTGTGGCAGACAATTATATCTAAACGACAACATTTTTATACGTAAAGTGGTGTTAATTAACAAATTTTTTTGCTTTTGGCTGCTAATAGATGTTGGGTATTTACTAATAATTAAGCCTGGCCAAGGTCATTAATCCTACAGAGACGTACTGGGTATGCATCATATCATAATACTTGAATAAGTACAATAATAAAAAAATATTTTATATATTGTGATGTATGTTTTTGTACTATTTTGTTCGCTTTAAATTCTTTTTTATGTATTTCCTTATATTTTGTAAACTTAGTGCTGAACATTATTATTAAACTGTTAAATGACGTTCACACATGTACATTGTATATCTAAGTGATAACTAATAATAAATAAATAAATAAATAAAATAAATGAAAATAAATTTTATTAATACTGGTACACTTTATAAAAATATGTACAAAACTCACCTTCTTAATTTATGAAGTAGCTTGGTTGTCGTTATCACAAACTGGAGCACTTCTATAATAACTGTGTAGCATCAGATATGTTTCTACAGTTGTCTCAGTAAGCGATGTTCGCTGTGGTGAAAAAAATATGTTTGTATTTTGAAAAAGACCGTTCGACATCTACGGAAGTAATACAGGCGTAAAACATTCTGTGAACTCACTTAACGCAGCTGTAGATGCACCATCACAAATTTGTCTTAATTTGGTAAAATCAGGATCTTTCCGTAGTACACTCTCGAATTTTTCAATAACGGGGCTTCTTTTTTGCGTCATTTATAGTCTGTAGCTGTGTATTTACGTCGTCCACTATTTGCAGCGATTCCACTAACGACAACGAAGTATTTTGCAATTTTTCTATTGCGTCGTGTTATGTTATAAATAGTTTTTAAATCTGTTTCAAGGGAAACATCTTGAAAGCTTGTCTGGCTTTCCTTAATAGCTGCAGCCTCGTTAGGGTTGAACTGTAGTATCACAGCTTTTATTTGTTGAAAATATTCAGCATAATAAAAAGCTGTCTTTAACCACGTTCCCCAACGTGTAAGAATCGGCCCTGGTGATTCCGGAATACCAGGACACAGTGTGTGAACTGCCCGAAGCCGTTTAGGAGATTTGAGAAATACTTTTTTTTGTATTTGCTATTAATGCATCTACCTCTGGAAAACATCGTCGAAATGTTGGTTTAACAGGGTCGAGTACACGTACTATAACATTTAAAATAGATTTTTTTTTACAATCTGTCGTCTCGTCAACACATAACCACAGCAGTGTATTTTTTAATGCACATTTAATAATATTTACAATGTCTTCACGAACACTTGGTACATATCTACGTAACGATGAACGACTTGGTAAATTCACCTGGGGATTGTATTTATTTCAGAACTCCCGAAATGCTGGTTTATCCAATATGCGCAGGGGAACATCACAGGCAATCAGCATTAACAGTAAATCAAACATAAACTGAGGTTCCAAAGAAGACACGCCATTTTTTTATTTTTATGCCGGTTACTATTGACATGAATTTTGCAACCGTATTTATTCCAGCACATTAAGTCTTGATCACAAACTTTACAAATTATTTTACATCCATCATAGAATAAATCCGGAAATTCACCGATAAATTTATTCACTTTATTAGCGTATGGTCGTTTTCTACTCTTTACGCTCAACATTATTTATTATTTATTAGTACTCTGGCGCGATGGCATTGGTATTGCGGCCCTGAATCTACCATCGCTTGGCCAGGCTTACTAATAACTAGTAATTTATTGTTTCCTCAGCACATTTAAATCACTTGAAATTTAAAAATTAAAACGTCAAAATACATTCAAATTAGCATAGTTTAAAAAAAAATCAATTTGGCATAATAAACATTTTTGACAGATGTCATAACAGCTTGAAAAGGCATCTATGTTGATTGCGAGACGACAATAGCTGAACTGAATGCGCCACTTTTTAATGTCCACCGAATGTCGCATATAGTCGGAGAGCTAGTAACGCGTGTTTCATGAAGTGTTTGATGCACCTTAAAATTTTTCAAATCCAGTATCTATGAGAAAAAAAGCCAGAATACCTGTGTCGTCTAAGCCCAACCCGGGACACCAGGTACTGCGCATAATAGAAAGGTGTAATAAAATTGAACCCGAAAGAAGTGTTTAATTCAGAGGCCAACAAACTTTAATCGAAATTTTAAATAATTTTAAAAATAAAATTTAATAAGGCAGACATTTTTGAGGGGGTTTAAATATAATTAATCCTCCCCAAAATTTTTTTTTTTAAATACAATTTGAAGTGTTTGATTCACTCTGAAATTTTAATAGCCTCTTAATTAAATATTAAAAAAATTAATAACAAAAAGCCAGACACTTTTTCCGGGGTTTAATTACCGGCAAACATGAAAAAAAACTCTTATTTAAAATAGAAAGAGATAGGTAGCGCGTGGTTGGCGGCGTGAGTGAGAGCACCGATCACCGCAGTAGCTCACTTCCTTTCTACGCTCTCATTGGTTGTTGGTCACGTGTCCTTTACCAGCTGTAAATTTAAAATTCATACTTATGAATAGAACTAAAAAATTTTTCATTATTTACACAATTTTTGAAAATACAACAATTGTGCATATTGAAAAAGTTAAATTGAAATGTTATAGAAGAAAAAAAAAGGAGATTTTGAGGTTATCATTGAAAATTTCACGATTAGATTATATTGTTAATTTTATAGGTTTATTATCATTTTGAAAAATATTTATTATAAATAGGTATCAAAAAAATGTTTTTAAAAAGTATCGTCAATTTTCCTCCTCATCACCACTGTCCTCTGATTCTTCTTCTGTTGAATCATCACTTGAAAACAAGTCTTCATCGTTAAAAGTTTGTTCATTATCTAAAAAAGATGAAACATAATTAAAATTAGATAGGTTGATCCCATATGAGTAATTATTCATGATAAAGGAAACAGAAAAAATTCTCATAAAAATTCCTTTATTAATGTGACCGGTTTTCGTGAACAATTTACTTACTTCACATCATCAGACACAGGAATTTTTTATAAATATAAAACCACTACCCTGGTTTTATATTTATAAAAAATTCCTGTGTCTGATGATGTGAAGTAAGTAAATTGTTCACGAAACCGGTCACATTAATAAAGGAATTTTATGAGAATTTTTCTGTTTCCTTTATCATAATTAAAATTATGACAAGATAGGTGAGAAATAAAAATGATTGGAAAATACAAACCTTCGTTGTTAGGATTGGGTCCAGTTATTGAACCTGTTTTAATGGCATCCAAAACAGTTTGTGGCATACAATCACCCTCAAACCATTTAAATTCATATTTGTCGTCTTTTAATGTCCAACCGTGTCTTCCAGGCAACAAAGTTGTTGGAATACATAGATGAGCGTTTCGCCAAATAGTTGTAATGTACTGAGTTCGCAGAAGGTGTTGATGTAGCTCAGCTTTACACGGTGGTAAAGTTGACGCGTCATATTTAAGCAAGGTTTTTTGAAAAGGTTCATCTGTACTTTTAGATTTGTATGTTGAACAAAACTTTTGGAATCGCGCAATACTAATATCTACAACGTTCTTATAACCATACAATTCACAGACAAATGTTTCAAGCGTTGCAAACGTTTCATATTGCAATCCAGGAACATCTGATTTCCCAAGGTCAGTTAAAGCTTTTTTGATAATTCGAATTGTTTCGAATGGTGCTCTCACTCACGCCGCCAACCACGCACTACCTATCTCTTTCTATTTTAAATAAGAGTTATTTTCATGTTTGCCGGTAATTAAACCCCCGGAAAAAGTGTCTGGCTTTTTGTTATTAATTTTTTTAATATTTAATTAAGAGGCTATTAAAATTTCAGAGTGAATCAAACACTTCAAATTGTATTTAAAAAAAAAACTTTGGGGAGGATTAATTATATGTAAACCCTCTCAAAAAATGTCTGCCTTATTAAATTTTATTTTTAAAATTATTTAAAATTTCGATTAAAGTTTGTTGGCCTCTGAATTAAACACTTCTTTCGGGTTCAATTTTATTACACCTTTCTATTATGCGCAGTACCTGGTGTCCCGGGTTGGGCTAAGCCAACACAGGTATTCTGGATTTTTATCTCATAGATACTACATTTGAAAAATTTTAAGGTGCATCAAACACTTCATGAAACACGTGTTACTAGCTCTTGGACTAATATAATATGTCCGTGGAATGTCAGAAGAGGCTAAACATGAGCACCACCCACGGCGGTACCATATCTATACATCTCGCACCGATGTGTACCGGTGTATACAATCTATCAAATGTACACACATTTATTCTAGCCATGTTAACATATAAATATCAGCATTATGAATATTATTACACCAACATTTCTCGGATTCCTAAGGATATAAATAAAATGGTTTACCTGAACGATTAGCGTGGTCTACTGAACGTGCGGACTGCGGACAACAGAATAATTTAAACTTAATGGATGTATGCATTCCAATTGTAATATTTAAAGAAAAACATGCATGAGTTCAAATTGTTGTGCTGTCTTTAGATGCTGCTGAATATTCATATTGAGCAATACTTACTGTAAAAGAAACAAAAAGAAAAAGTTCTATTTTACATAAGAATAACTTCTAAGAATAACATCAATCATGTTCAACATTAACCTCTAGTTGCAATTTATTTTAAAAATTATGTCCACTTCTTCCAGTAACGCTGGATATCTTGTCTAATGTGGTCCTCCTCTCGGCGATCCTTCAGATGCTCTCACTCAAAGAATTCTTGTGAACATAATACACCTCAACAAAGAAGAAATTTGAGGCCATCAGGTCCAGCGATCTGGATGACCATGCCACATTTTCAAGCTTTGAAATTAATCAATGGGGAAAAATTGCGTTTCTTAGTGGGTCAAGTAGTCATCTTTTTGAAATCAAATTATCTGCTGTATTATAATGAAAAAAATACCTTGCCAGCACAGTATATCGCAATTCTGTTGTTTTGTGCTTTATTTGACATTATTAAATAGTTACCTCGATTTTGATCGTCCAATTTCATATCAAAAATTGACTATAGGTTTCTCGGGCTTTATCTGGTAACCTGCAAATAATCTTCGAAGGTTCCTTTCGGAAATTTGCAGTCATCGTATCTCTGATAGCATAGAATTGCTAATCATGCAATATTTTCTAAAAGATTAACTATACAGGCTGTGTACTGAATCATTAGACATGGTATCTCTTAAATGACAACGTTACAATGTAAACCAGAGACAGACAAGTCGTCGCTCGTCTGCTAGGATAGCAGAGAATTCATTTGCCATTTAGCTGTCGTACGTTTAACAGTGAGTGCACACTGGTGTCAAGGGTTTAAATTTTCAGTACCACATATCATGTTGAATCTAAATCAGCCTGACTTGTTGGTTCAGCATAATATATGCCAGATTTAGATATATAAATCTTCTGAATGTCCAACATAATCACCAAATTATTAAACATATTTGTTTTGGCTTTACAGGCCAATCAAATAAGATTTTTCATTAGAAACAATTTATAAAATTATGAAATTTCGGAATTAACATCCATGAGTGAATAGTTGTACAAGTCAAAAGTTCCTACCTATCGAAAGCAAGCTACATCTCAAATATCACCAAAGGCAGTAGCAGTGTTTCGTATTTGGACCCGTCTTCCATATTTTCGAAAATTTTGATCTTAGCCTAATTAAAAAAAACAATTTCACTCCAAATCAAATTTATTGAAATTGTAACATCACAAATTAATACAACCACAGAAAAAACTTTATAGAACCAGTTGGTAAAAATTACAAGCTTTCTGAAACTGAAACCTTAAAGTCGTCATAACTGTTTATAATTATCATCATTTTAAACACTTACTGATTGATTACTTTATTAAAGTAGGAAGTAAAATGGCAATTTTTGATGACTAATATCAGGTTAATACATTTATTATGCTTTTCCGCAAACCATATAAGCATAGCACCGGAAGAATAACTAAATGGTTTGATACCCGATTAACTAACTAATGATGGGCACAATTAATGCGCGTCACAAGTTTAAATACATTGATTATAAAATCAGATTTTTATGAGTTCTAAGCGAGAGCAACTTGTTACGTTTTATTGGATGCTACTAAAACATTTATCTATACATTTTTTGGTATTACTCCGCTGCAATTGTTCAGATTTTTACGAATTTATTGAAATATTAGTAATAAGAAAATTTATGAATATAAATTTTTCAAATAGCATCTTTAAAGAGCATACATAGTATAAATAGTAACCTGTTCATCCTGGGTTCCAAAGTAGTATAAGTACTAATGATGCTATTTTTGCCTTTTTTAGAAAAGAGAAAAAAAATAAGGGTGAGGCTCTTACGGCTGTATTTTGTGATTTATCAAAAGCCGTGTAAGTCATGAAATATTGTTGCACAAGCTCGAGTATTACGGATTCAAATGTACCTCATTTGCCTGGATCAATCCTACCTCAATAACCGCAACCAAATGGAAAAATCTTCAGGGCACTATTCTAATAAAGCTAGTATCAGTTGTGGAGTGCCTTAAGGATATGTATTTGGCCCAGTTATATTTTTGCTGTACATTAACCATTCGGTAATTATCAACATATCTGGGAGTTTTACGTTTTTTGGCGATGATAAAACCAATTTATGGCATAACTCTTTAGTAAAAAAAAATGGTGTAAATCAAATCTATTCACATTTAATACCTCTAAAACTAACGTCGTAATCTGTAACTTAGAGAATCTTCTCTTTGGTAGTCACATTTTGGAGAACAGAATTAACACCAAATTTTTTGGATTGCATGCTGACAACAAATTAATTTCCAAGAACATGTAAGGATCCTAAATAATAAATTAGATTCTATCCCAGAGTTACGAAATTCGCACACAATTTTCACTGAACTAAGTTATTCTACGACAAAGACAGCCTACTAATAGAATCACACTTAAGTATGTAATTCCATACACATTTTAGATGCAGGTTCACCGAACCGTGACAATAGTTTAGGTATAATTAGGATACATTGTTAGCATAAAGTTAGTTTTAATCATCTCCAGATGATGCCAACTTGATTGGTGAAACGCGCGTCGAGTGCAATATATGGTGTTTTGGTGTTTCCATGGAAAACTATGCCAGTGTTATGGATTTCCATTTTGGGGATTGTGCAGTCTGCAATTATTTAACGATACATTAAATATTGTTTGTGTTATATCCTCTCTCTCTCTCTCTCTCTCTCTCTCTCTCTCTCTCTCTCTCTCTCATACGTCTATAGCTAATACATAGAAAAATTTGGCAATATAAAACATCAGAGTTTAAAAACAAGAGTTCCGTTTACGTGGGATATTCTGTACAATAAATGAGCTTCTCATTATTTTTGAACATAACGATCTCTCCAAATTTGGATTTTGACGTTAATTGAGTGCAAATTGAATATGAACCATGAAATTCGAAATTTTACACAAAGAAGGTTGTAGTGACTGTGGGTGTGATGTTAGCAATTAAATCGATATCCGTACGATACGATTTACAATTAGATACAATCTTCTTTAAATAATTAACTCAGATAAAAATGGTAACTCTATAATAATCACCTTATAAGTTCACTTTATTAGTACTTTTGAAATTGTGTTTATTTGCTTGTTTGAAAGATTAAATTGTATCTAAAAAGCAGTCTGTTTTAAGCTATAACTTACCAGAATAACTAATTACCACGATAATTAATTATGTAACAAACTAAATGAGGCACTTTATTACTACACACTTACACACTGGAGCAGTTTTGTCCAATTCTGTCCCCAAATCGGCGAAAAATATTAGAAATGTATGTATGAATACAGCCTGATTCAAATTGTACACCTACCATGGGCATCTTGCCCATAATCTTAAGAAATAGAAGGTAGGATTAAATTTGGCTCGAAATTCGGCAAAGTTGCTAAATTTTGAGCTCATTAATAATGCCACAAAAAATTATCAAATATCTTTTACTGATGGGCATGGTAGCCAAGTGGATAAAGTTTTATAGCTATTTACTCGGTACCGAATATCGATGGTTCGAATCCATCCCGGAGCTACAAATTTTATTTGTAATTTGCTTTGGATTAAGATGGGAGTGAATTGTCGATGCTCTAGATGTGGTTCGGACTCCACAATAAACTGTCGGATCCTAGGATTTTCTGGGCATCACTTCGGTGACTTGAGAGGTTAAGAAAACATTTTTTTTTAAACCTTTAAGTCTGGACTTGCCATGCAATGGTATCAATTGCAACCTCTTCCAGATAATTTCTCACAGCTTGGGCAATATGAGGCCTAGTGTTAAAATTCATTATCAACAAATTTTGCTGGATATATACCTTAATTTATTGGTGTATTTTGAGAAACTGAAATTATACAATTTCTTTATTTCTTAAGGGGGGCCCCCGGGTATTTAACCTAAACACGGGCTCTAAAAAGTACACGATTTTTGCTATCTTATTGAGGAAACATTAGTTAGGTAAGTACTAAGTAAAAGAAAACTCAAATGTGTATTTTAGAATGTTTAGTTTCTTTATCTTTGGAATAGTGGTGCGTTCTATGATGACACCAATATTTAAACACAAACAGCCATATGCACAGTCATAAATACTGGCTACTTTGTTTGATTTATTTATATATAATATTTTTAGATTGCTAGTTACAAAAAAGTTAATTTATTCGATTTACATAATACCACAATTACTCCTAATTTAAATACTTAACCTTATTTTGGATTAACTTTGTTTTAATCACTTTTTTAGTTTAAATTCCATCCTCTTTCGAACACGCCGCCACTATAAGAACTTGTTTTTGAATCCAAGTAGAAAATAATTAATATACCAAAGGCGACTAGTAAAATATTGTCAAAATCAATGAAAAAAAATCTATAATTAGTTTACATGCTACAAAAATACATACAGAAAAACCACGTTCCTCTTTCTAATGAAGGAAGCTTATCGATGCGTACACACTTGGCAAAATATTATAATGTGCCATCCCAACACCTCCAGGCGCTGTCATCGGCTTGTAAACAAACCATTATGCAAATCGGAGAGCGTGAGAGCCTTAATATTCCTCTAATAATGGATAAGGAACCGTCTTGCTTACCTTAGCAGAAATACGGTATCTACGATCGAATGCCAAGGACGAACGCCTTATAGAATCAACCGTGCGCTCGCTATACACAAATAATTTAAATCTTAATGACAGTATGTTAATGTGGTGCTTTAATGGCGCTCGCCCACGACTGGTGGTCGTTTTTTGCGTGTCAGAGGCAGCGCCGTACTAGGCTTGATTAATATATGAAAATAAAAAATACATATTATCTCTAGAGCTTGAATAAACAAAGGACAAACAGTTCAAAATTAATAATGATATAACTCGAGGGAGATACTACATTACTGAATATGAATAATAAAACACTTGACGAACGATAAAAATATATTGTAAATTATGCGTATACTAAATTGTATTGGAAAATACTAGTCAATAGATGGTTCTCTTGAAACAACAGGGAAAACCATCATGTCGTGGCGTTTGCTAACATGAATCATACCTAGGCAGCGGAAATATTTGCCATTTTGCAGGGCCGGCAGTTATATAGAAAAATTCTATTACTAATATAACGGGTTTTTCAATAAGAGTGATGTCTATTTTTTTTAAATAAAACAAGGAATTGAAGCAGAGCAAAAAATTTTATTTTATTTTGAAGTACAATCGATGCAATTATGTTCTGAAAATAACATCATTCAAATTGGCGCCTTTGCACCCCTTATAGGACCGAATCCGATGTACCAAATTTTCAAGCACTTTATTCAATAAATCACGAATGTCAGCGTTCAATATTCAATTTTAATTCATTAATTGTGTCTGGCTTATTGGCATAAACCAACGACTTCAAATAACCCCACAAAAAGTAGTCCAAAGGTACAACCTCTTGGAGGCCAATTGACATTAGCATTTTTCGAAGTAATCGCCTCACCGAACTTTTCACGCAATAAATTGAATGTTTCATGGGCTGTGTGGCACGTCGCGGCGTTTCGTTGAAACCAGATGTTAGTTAAATCAATATCATTCAATTCAAGCCATAAAAAATTCGTTATCATCGCTCCGTACCACTCACCATTTTCAGTAATGGTATCTCCGTTCTCATATTCAAAGAAACAGGGACCGATCATGCTACCATGCTAGAAACCACACTAAACGGTTACTTTTACGGAACGTAAAGGTCTCTCGTGTATAATTTGTCGATTTGCTTCACACCAGTAATGACAATTTTGTTTATTTACCGATCCACTGAGAAGAAAATGAGCTTCATCTGAGCAAATGATTTTCTTAAAAAAAAAATCAGCATCATTTGCAATTTGTTCCCAGGCAAAATCAGCGAATTCACGGCGTTTGTAATGACCCCAAGTCTGCAATTCTTGTGTGAGAACAATTTTGTAAGGATGTAAATCCAAATCCCTTGTAAAATACGCCAGGTGGATGTTACAGACAGTTCCAACTCTTGAGAGTGCCTTGGAATCGATAAATTTGGGTATTCAACAACACTTGCCTGAACGGCAGCAATGTTCTCATTACTTCGAGCAGTTCTTTGTCTTACTGGCACGCCAACATTGTGTAAAGAAAAAGTACCTTCAAAATATTCAACAGGTCGACGAATTGTGAGCACACTGGGCCGCTTATGACGACCATAAATTGGTAAAACTGCGCGTGTTGCAATAAAAAAACGATTATTTTGATAAAAAAATTGAATAATTTCCAAACGTTGTGTGACACACCTCTACAACTCTTTCCATGATTAAATTGCAAACCTTACTGAATACAACTGACAGTGACAGACAATTTTGATATTTCAAATATGGCCACAATATCAAATTGAAAACATATCACCCCTGTTGAAAACCCTATTATAAATAAACAAATCACAAACAAATTTATGTGATGCGTTTATTTATATACCTGTAATATATGCAACCAGTATAACCCGTATTGAGGCAGGAAACCGGGATAAATGTATGTATATAATAAAGTAACTGGGCTCTCATACCTCAATTACAAACTCGAACGAGTACGGAACGGTGTTTGGCATAATTTTCGTTAACATTCTCGCATAAAACGTTTTTACCAATATTGCTGGTACAGTTACGAGAGAAATTTTTTAAAGATTTGTGTCATGTTTTGTGCATGTAGTCTGTCTTGGAAAGTAGTCGACAATACTGACCTTAGAGGTCTTTTTGCAAAATACGTACCAAGTTTTCCTTTATCTTGTGAGCCATACATTGCGTAAAACATATGTATCTACCAAGTGTATAAAAATGCTTTGGGCAATATTATAGAGGACGTACATACGTATTGGAAATGGGTATATTGAAATAAAAGAGTTGCGATTAATATTGTTCCTTTTAATAATTTATAATTTCGTAATCACTCACTGAGAAAGTATGTCTGTATTTTTGCCATTATTTCTAAATTTCAACCAACAGTACGAAACAATTTTTTGTGGGTGACAGTGAATGAAACAGGTGTAATAATGTTGTTAATGCTATTCGAAGTATTTTGAGTGTTCAAAAAACTTTGTCCCCGATACTTATCGCCAGTTAACTAGTAGAATAGTGACACGTGCATTATCCAGTTTAAGTGTTCAAAATAATAATGTATCAGTGGCGGCTGATGAAATTTGATTATGGCATAATTATCAAGACTAAATAAAGAAGTTTTGTGGAGAAAAAAGTGCGACTGAATTTTGCAAAAAAATGTTGAAAGAAAATGGTGTGCCTCCCCAGATTATTTTCTAAACAATTTGTAAAATATTTGCAAACAATTATCAGGTAGAAAATATACCTAAGAGATTTCTAATGTCATAAAAAAATATTGGTTTTTTAGTAAGTTACATCGTTTTGAAATTTTATTTTAGATTCCTTTTTCACTGTGCAAATTTCCAAAATGGTGTAACTATAAAAAAATCAACATTTTTTGATAAAATTTAAATTTGTCGATATTTTCTACCTGACTGAAAAAAAAATGGTTTGCCAATATTGTACAAATTATCTAAAAAATAACCTGAGGGGACACACAATTTTGGCAAATTTTTTTCGGAAATTTCAACAGGAACACAGGAACCTGGCATACAAAACATTGTGCAAAATTCGTGAAAATTGTCTGTGTGGTTTGTCGGTGCTTGCACTGTCTACTCATGTGAACTATTTAGAATTTGTATCATTAATCTCGGTAGATGTGAAATGTTCATTTTCCATGTACAAACATATGTACAAATTAAGGCGCTCAAACAGCCACGAATACAGTACGAATATTTAATTGTAACTAAGGCTGGGAATTTTCTAGATTTTAGTATTCGAATATTCGTTCGAAAAAATATTCGAATATTCGAACTATTCGGATATTTGAATATTCGGATTATTCGAATTATTCGAATAGGTATCCGAATATGGTCGAAATCCGGATTCTCGAATATTCATTATTAATAGGTATAGCACTAAATACTAGTGAATAGTGAATACTCTATTTGAGTATTTGGTTGGATAGACCACAATAATAGCCGTAACGTAATCCACTAAGCAGGCAATTTGATTTGCTTTCCATACCCACAATAGGGTATGTCTCCTGTACATGTGCTTTAAGGATCAGAATTATTTAGTATTTTATTTTAGGATTGAGGCGCTATTGTTCACATTTAACTATTGAAGCTTAAATAAAACGAAAACAGAGCTAGTTTATTATACTTAGTGTCATAACTATTTTGCCTTTTCGAAAAAAATAAAAGTGCTCTAAAACTAGAATGTTTTTTAAAAAGACACAGATTGTGAAGGTAAAACAAATACATGAAAAGTCAGTCAATAGTTAAATATTTACAGGTTTTCTAAAATTTAAAATTTGCCTTAGTACAGTAAGAATAAGGAGGAAAAAAGAAAGTATGGGATAAAACTCCACTAGTGCATTTAATTTGTTTAAAAGTACTATACCTCTTTCCTCTTTGTTGGACACTCATACCTATTCTACAAAAAATTAAACAATCAAAAAAATGCCGAATAATTCGATATTCAAATATTGATATTCATTTAACCCATTAAATAATCTATTCTTAATTTTATTCTCCCAGCCTTACTTAGTACAGTAAGTATAAGGTCGAGGCGAGAAAGAGATGGAATAGTTTGACTGGGAGTAAAACGTGCCACTAATGTGGTTTATTTATATATTTGGATTTTAGAATAGGTACCTACCTATACCTACTATCTACCTACTTTGGTTGGATGCATACTGCATACCTATTCGTACATAATTTAATAATATATTTTAATGTTCAAATTTATTCGAATATAATCGAATATTCGAATACTCGAATATTCGAGTTCAATATTTTATTCGAATAATTTACCATTAGAATAATTCGTATTCGAATACTCGAATATTCGAATACTCGAATTATTCGTATTTGATTCCCAGCCTTAATTGTAACTATGTATGTTAATGCGATGGCTGACAATCATTCTGAATAATACATTGTATCAAGCGTTATGTATTTTATTATTTATTTTATATTTTAGAGTCTAATATTGAAAATATATAAGGGGCAGAAAACATTAAATGGGATACGGGATTCAGTAAACTGAAGTTAGATACATACTATTTTCGCTCTATTCGATTTACTCCAGCCAAAAGCAAATCATAAATTAGTGTAATATAATTTCATGGATATTGCCTATATTGTATGACTAGATACAAAAAGATAAAGTTGTTTCCTAAGTAACGTAAAATACTGTCGCTTTCAAAATACCAGGCGTTGAATATTTCGATTTATTTGGGATTTTATCTTGTCTCCCACTTTTTTCGAGATATTGATCTAAAATTCGGTACACCTACATATGTATATCTTCTGGTTAACCAACTATGATAATAGTTTTACTAAAAATGATATTCAGGGTGTTATTTATTGGCGGCATAAACCCTTTTCCCAAACTTGTATGCAGTAAATCATTGGCCTTTTTGGTACCCTCTTAAATTCTTAAAACCTTTTATTTATGAAGAAACATTTTGGATATCTCAGTTATTGTATTGGTAAAATTATTTCAAAAAATTACTGACATGGTAGATGCATTAGATGATAACCTTCTGTTATACAGATTGTGTACTTAATTATTAGACATGGGTCTCTTAAACGACAACGTTACAATAGGTTTGTTCCAACAGGCAATCCAAGACGTATCCGAATTCATATTCTGATTTGATTCGTCCAGATAATGGAATACAGTATAAGGTTTTGTAAATTGACCAATACCATTTGGAAATCAAATTGGGAACAATCGTAAGTATTAGGATAGCAGAGAATTCATTTTCCATCTAGCTGTCATGCCCTCAACAGTGCACATTATCCGCGATACGATGAAAATTCTCAATCTTCAATGTACTATGTCTAAGATTTAGTGCACACTCTGTATAGGCAGCTGAAGTAATTATAAAACAAAATAAATTATGCACGACTGTTTGGCACTTTAATTTATAAAATACAGAAATCATTTTAGATAAAAAATATATAAATATGAAAAATGCAATGCCATAAAACCTTCGTTAACAAAATTAACATATGTTTTTATAAGATCGTAAATATTCTGTGCTCTTGATTTAACATACCTCTCATCATTTTATAATTTATAATAGTCATTAGTGAAAAAGTAATTAGGAACTTGCACTAGACAATAATTTACATACTGGCAATTTTTTGCGACGAAACCATAAAAATTAACGTTAAAAACCTTTTTAATAAATTTTACAGACAATTTAAATGTGGAAAAATTTTATATACAATTACACGGCCATAACTGTCTTTACACTGGTGACGTAATTTTTTTTACAAATAATATAATAGTAAAAACTACATTAACTTGACACTATATGTTTATTATATATTGTATTCAATAATAATTGACAGTTAATATTTATTCCTTTTTTGCTCTTCAAATGTCAGAGGACCAATGATGAAATCGTCAACATTTTACCATTTTGCACGTTTTTATTACATTACAAAGGTCACCAGTTTAGAACTGGTAAAAACAAAAAAAAAAAACTAAGATACATTTCGTCGCATTAGAACCATAAATTCTCAGTGACATTTTGCTAAAAACTGAGATTTTTTTTTAAACCTACTGTAAATATTTTTCTGTATCTTTCTGGGTAAGAAAATTTCACTGTTGAATGAAAGAAAGATGGCGCTATAAACTTAATTTCCATATGATCCTAATTAGGATCATGTCAACTATTTGCTACAATTTATGTTTTTCGTTACTCTTCGAAATCACAAACAGAAGATCATTTATTTTTATATGCTTTCTACCGTCTGTTTAATGAATAAAAGTTACCAAATTCTATACTACATTTGCATTTTTTTATACTCATGTATATTTTACAGTCATATGGTTCTAAGTACAAATGCAAAGATTAGTTAATTTTCCTATAATTCCTACAATTTTGGTAATGCATCATGTCAGGAAAATACGGGATTACCTCGTTCCATTCGTTTCACATATAAAAATGGAACCAAAGTGACTTTTCTAGAGATTATAATTTTCAATTCGTTCTCCTGTAAAAGCAGACTGAGGTTAATGATGCAAATTCTAAATAGTTTACATGGGACGCATATACAAACCAAGCAGATAATTTTCACGAATTTTAAACATTGTTTTGTACCCCACGTTCCTGCGTAAAGTTTATTGTATATAGCCCGACTTTTGCTGTCTGATAGTGACAGGTTTTTGAACATTCAAAATTTTTAGTATAACATTAACAATATGACTACACCGAAAGTCAGTTGTTTCATCCATTTTCACCCACAAAAAATGTATTTAATACGTCCTATATAATATTTCCCAAAACATTTTTATGCACACTTGGTAGATACTCGTATGTATTACGTAATGTATGGCTACTAGGTAACGGGAATCGACATGCACAGAACATGACAAACAGATCATAACAACATTCCTCTTTTTTTAACTATTTTAAGTATCTTTCACAATCACGGCGTGTATGAAATACGTAACATCGATTGCATAGAGTACACAAAATATGTGAACCATCTCTGTTGCTAAGTCATCGTACTACTTGACAAATATTACAAGGCACAGATATGCGCGAGCCACCAAAATTTATTGGACCACAATTCTCAAAAAAGACTGAACTACAGAATACAACAATTTTCTGAAAGTTATTTCTTGCACTAATACAAACGTTATACGAATGACGGTCCCTACTCTAAACAACTCTGGCTCTTTTCGCATCTTTATTTCACTGCCACGATATGTTTGTCATATAGTAATGTTCAATCATTTCAAACGGTAGTAACTACGCCACTGCCAAGAGCGTTTTATGCGAGAATCAAACCAACCACCACAACGATCCGCACGCTTTCATGTTGCTAAGTTAACTGAACTGGGCCAACTGGGGAAAAGCTGCCAAGGTGCCTTTAAATTACATGGGAGTTATCCCGGATGCCCAAAGAGTCCTGCAACTCTCTGTCTCGATCCTGGTTATACTGGTTGTATATATTGCAGGTATATAAGCAAGCACACCACATGAATTTTTATGTAGTGTATTAATCAATATTTATATTGTTTTTATAAGTACCGGCTCTGAGAAATGGAAAACATTTCCAGCCCCTGCTAATTATACCTATACACTTTTAATGTTGGTATGTGGTGGAGCTAGCACACAGCATGTCGAAGGGAGCTTTTAATATGTTGTTGGAGACGTTATTCCAAACAGCTGAACTACAAATCATTTCCTTACTAATTAATTGGCTATCCGGACCATAAACTGTCTAAAATTCCTGCATTGCATGTCATGTCATAATTAAATGACAAATTCAGTACACCCCTGATTCTTGCATACCTTGCAGAAAGTCGTGCACGTGGATTAAATAAAGTACTCGTGGCGCCTTTGTCTAGTCATTATTGCTTGCTTTATGGCACAAAGCCGCTAATTTCTCAATTACAATGAACACGCGTCTCACTCATAGATAGAGGACACATCAATTATGTAGGATATATATCTGCCTAAGTGGACTCGTACACTATAGCAATACTATCTGATAATTACAGAGTGCCAAGCTGGCCGCCAATTAAAATTTTCTGCTGCCTGTCGACCGAAACTTAATTAGATATTTACTTGTTAAAACTGTCTTGCGTATGCTGGAAAACTGGGTAATTTATGAGAAATTAACATTGCATAAGGTCCGTGGGAGACGTAAGATTAATAGTATAATGTAAGAAAAACTATTGTAGGATGCTTAAAATAAATCTGTTGAAAACACATTTTAAAATATTAATTGTCTGTCAAAAAAATTTTCCAGGTTATAACTGTTATTATTAAAAAATACTGTACAATTTACTAACAGAAAATATTATTAACGATTTTAAAACGTCTGCGTTGGCCTATTTTGGAATCACTAGTTTTCGATAATTTCTTCGGCATACTTCGCATGAAACATTAATAGAGCTAAGTAGATAATTAGGGTCACTAAGGGTTGGTATTTCAACATCTTAAGGGAGTTTAACTTAAAGGGGGTTTAATGACAAGAAAATGTATTACCAGCAATTCTAGCAAGACATAAAAACGACAGCCAGTAAACCTAATTTTTTATTTAAATTATAGGACTGCTAGGTATCTAATATTTAATATATTTTTTTGTAATACATTGTCTTGTCGCTAAATACTCCCTTTAAGTTAAAAGTCCCTTTAAAATGTTGATAATACCAAAAATTAGTCACTCTCTGGTAGATTATATTGCCTTTAGATTTAAGTACAATTTCTTCAACACCTGTCTAGATTTGTAACTAGTAAACGGAAACGTTTTCTATTTTCTTCAGTCAATAACTCAATGTTAAAACAAGCAAAAACACTCAAAAAGAAGGCAACCAACCATAGACCATTACAAAAAAAATAACAAACCCAGAATTAGCCAAGAGAGGCATATCTCATAAAACCGAAGACGGAAAAAATAAAAAAATTGGATGTAGTTTATTTCATGCTTATTTGTAATATAAAAAAAGTCAGTTTCTTTGACGGCGGTAAAGGGATCAAAGAAGCCGACGTTTTTTATGTTGCAAATAAGTTTAAAATAAATTGTATTACTCTGCAATAATTACCCATTTAACATACCTAAATTGAACAAAAGGTACAGCATACAAAATCTGAATTGTGCTCAAGATAATCGATGAAACTAATGAAAGAATAACAAATCCAAAAAAAAAGGTGCCAATTAAATATCATAAGAAAATATATATACACGAGAAAGCTTTGGCAACTTCTCATTTTTGTGTTTTTTTTTTCGTCTCTCATACCTAAAGCAAATACAGAATGTTTTTTCCTAAGCTTTCCAGCACAAACATACGTCTGTTATATTGAAAATGGCCCTTATATAACCAACTTGAGACCATAAAAAATAAAAAAAAGTTCAGGCTCAGTGAAGTTTCAGAGAGATATAAAAATTAATGTATATACGTCCAACAAGTATAATTATATCTTTAATAATTACTAGAATATTTAGTATTGACTATGGAATGGCTAAGCTCAGTAAAGTTTTAGAGAGACATAGAAATTAATGTACATACGTCCAAACAGTATATTATATTTTTAAGAAATACTAGAATATTTAGTATGGACTATGGAACGGCTCTTAGAGTTCTCGCTAGTCGCGTAAAATAATCAATTGTCAAATATATCCCCTTAAAAGCGAAAACACACGGGCGTTAATTCAACGCGCGTTCCACGCGCGCTAAAGTAACGCGCGTTGCTTGCCCATCCACACGAGACAGGTGAATAGGCATTAAGCGCTAGCTATCATTGTTAATTCATCCATGGATGATGTAGAGCTCGTTTTGTTTGTTTATGTAAGTGCAAAAATAGTAAGAAAAAGAAGAGTTAGAAACCGAAAATGATGAGTACATCCTATTAATGAAATACGATATAGCGAGGGCGCATTCTACTGTCTTTTTCCTAGACTTCGAGAAGTTCCCATACATTTTTTTAATTATTTTCGTATGTCAATTGCAACATTTGATGAACTTTTTACCAAAATTAAAGACGGAATAATTCGTACTTTAAATAGGTTATAACTTAACTAGCAACGTGTCTTCATACGAACTGAAACGCGCGTTAAAATAATATCGTGTGTATGCTCACATATAAGAGCCAAACCACACGAGCGTTAATTCAACGCACGTTCGATGCGCGTTGAAATTTCGCGTTGTAGAAATACATTGAAATATATTGTGCCATCCACACGAACAACGCGCGTCATATTTAACGCGCGTTATATTAACCCCCCGTTAAAAAATGACAACGCTTGGTATCTCCACAACGCGCGTTGTACAAATACGTTGTATTATATGTGAGCATACACACGATATTAATTTAACGCGCGTTTCAGTTCGTATGAAGACACGTTGCTAGTTAAGTTATAACCTATTTAAAGTACGAATTATTCCGTCTTTAATTTTGGTAAAAAGTTCATCAAATGTTGCAATTGACATACGAAAATAATTAAAAAATTTTATGGGATCTTCTCGAAGTCTAGGAAAAAGACAGTAGAATGCGCCCTCGCTATATCGTATTTCATTAATAGGATGTACTCATCATTTTCGGTTTCTAACTCTTCTTTTTCTTACTATCTTTGCACTTAAATAAACAAACAAAACGAGCTCTACATCATCCATGGCTGAATTAACAATGATAGCGCGCGCTTAATGCCTATTCACCTATCTCGTGTGGATGGGCAAGCAACGCGCGTTACTTTAGCGCGCGTGGAACGCGCGTTAAATTAACGCCCGTGTGTTTTCGCTCTAATACAACGTATTTGTACAACGCGCGTTGCCACCTCGAACGCTTGTGGAGATACCAAGCGTTGTCATTTTTTAACGCGCGTTAAATATGACGCGCGTTGTTCGTGTGGATGGCACAATATATTTCAATGTATTTCTACAACGCGAAATTTCAACGCGCGTCGAACGTGCGTTGAATTAACGCTCGTGTGGTTTGGCTCTTATGTAAAAAATTTAACAAGAAATTTCTAATAGTTCCAGGCAGATACGCTAGACACCAAAGGGCCCAGAAAATTTCGTTAGTAACCAACCTCGGTTGTAAAGATTCTTCATATTAATTGTGTTATTCTGTCGGCAGAGCTTAAGTTCGCGACGAACTCCAGTTTTCGTTTGAATTCAATGTTTTGGTTCAAAGTTAAGATTTACAATAATTATTTTCAGAAAACCTTTTAGAATCAAAAAATACTCCCTTTCAGGAAATACCAAAAACTACCCACATTGTCATTAAAAAATAATTACCTTGACCCCGTATCATTTGATATGGCAGTGATACAAATTTCAAAATGACGTCGTAGTAGTACAAATATACCTAATTTATACACTTTTTTTTTTTTTTGGTTTTTTTTGGGTTTTAAAAGGGGGGGGGCCAAAAAATAAAAAATGGGGGGGCCGGAAAACCCGAGCTTATGGCAATTCTTTGTTGCTAACGCAATTTTTTTTTTTTTAGCCGCTTATTTTGAATATCCGTCTCTGGTTCTAGGGATAGAATATAAACCTGGATGAAAATTACTGTGGTGGTAATATCGTGTTTTTGTGTTTTTATATGCCACTATTGAAAAGAGTAAAAAAGGAACTCGATATATGAACCAGTAATTTTCATTTACATATCTTCATTTGATGTGTTATTAAATTCATTCTTAATTGTTAACTTTGAGGATGAAGATTTTTTGAAATATGTGTATTTTATAGCTGACGAAGACATTCAACAGTCAACGCATACTGCAATCAAATTATTTCCTCTGATTCTCCGCTATTCTCAAATTGCTTATTCATTTTTTTATGCATATAAAACTAAGCAAATAAATGTCAATTTCTATTCCTTAACACGAAAAAACTTTTAGTATAACATGTTCTCTATGTTGTAACTCAAAGATAGAGGTTAAACTTCGCTCTGTTATTTAAATCAGATTAATCTGCCAAGAATTTCCTGTTAGCTCGAGTAAAACGTCAAGAAATATAATTATTATTTGATATTCTGCTGTCTAACAGGAATCCTGCAATTTGTTTTCCATCAGCAAAGCAGTCATAATATACATAAATTCCGGCCTTTGTTTAACTTTGCATATTTATTATTAGCATCTTGCAAGATTGTTCAAATCTGGCAGTTCAACAAATAAAATCAATTACAGATTTCACTTCATCTCAGAAAACTTGAAACAAGAATTTAATCAAATTTACTCTAGGGGCATTCTTCCTTTGAGATTTACCATATTTTTATATGAAAATAGAAAAATAAATATTATTTTTGTAGTGTCTGTATTTGTACATATGAAACCATATCTGGCGTAATTCATCGTATCTCCTGGCGATTCCTTTGCTTCAAGTTCATCTAAGTTATGAGGACAATTTACGTAAACACGATTTTTGAGATCAAAAAAAAATATCAAATGGCGTAAGGCCTGTGGACTTAGTTGGCGATTCAATAGGTACTCGTCTGCCAATACGGCAACTTGGAAATATTTCACAAAGGTATAAATGTACAGGAACGGCATAATGTGGTGCATCGTCCTGCTGAAAATAAAGGATACCTCTAAAAGTATCCAGTAATCCGTTATGAGGATACAATTATATTAAAGCCTGGAATCAAAAACTCTTGTAGTAAAAACTCTAGAAAATATTCGCCAGTTACACATTCCTTGAAAAGGAAAGGACCTACCTTTAACTACAACGGCCCATTTTTTTACTTTTTAGGGTTGCTGAATGTGCTTCTCTTGTACCCAGGATTCTCTGTTACCCAATATTTGCAATTCTGGTGGATTTGCCGTCCCGTTGAATCATCCAAAAATAATTTTTACAAATTGATCATTATTGTTATACATTTATAATTTTTAGAAAACGACAATTAGCGTAGAATAGAGACATGGTAATTATGTTAGAAATACAATATCTGCCAAATCCCCCTCTCTCAGCTGTCCCTGCAGATGTCCATTCTCTTGGCGAAAATTTTAAATATACATTTTCGCACAATTTGTCCTTGAGCCGATCGACTGCAGATTGTTCGCGTAGACCCTGTCCTTTACAAAAATTCCAAAGGAAAAAGTTTAAGAGGCGTTAGATCGCACGGCCAATTGATGTCACCATGATGAGAAATGACACGGTCGGGAAAATTTGTTCGCCATAAAACCAGTTTCTCTCTTATCGTCTGATACGCAGTGCTGTCTGGCTGAAAGAACATATCCTCCATTGACAGTAACCGTTTCGCCATACCCGTTTTCAAAAAATAACAGTCCAGTTCTTGAATCACTAGAGGGTTTTACGTACCCAAATACGACAATTTTGCTTATTAATACGTTCGCTGCCACGTTGGTCCCATGGGACAACAAAGGTTGCTTCAACCGGCCTCGCTGGTTCCATGGGGCCAATATACTTTTTGGTGCTTACCAGGTCATTGGTACATGTTTAAATTGTTACGTTGTAAAATCGGCTTAAGTCGTAGTGTGTTGTAGTGTGGGCCACTTATCGGTCCAGCCTACAAAATACAATATGGATACGTGATAACTAGAGTTGGCAAAAATGCGCCCCAGGACATAGGCGTATCCATCATAATAGGTGTAATAAAAGAAATTAACTAGTAATAAAATCAATAATATGTTACAATTTATAACAATGTATGCACAACTTATCCTCTTAATTAGCTTGTTTATCACAAACAGGAAAATATCTGTAAAAACTTTGTTACATCATGTATGCTATGAAATGCGCGAAGACGTTTAGGAGATTTAAGAAACATTGTTTTTGTACTTGCTATTAATGCATCTACCTCTGGAAAACCTTGTCGAATAGTTTCTGCCACAAGGTGTAAAGCATGCACTTTACACGGAACGATTTAAAAGGGATTTTTAAGTTAAGTTAGGTAGCTAGGTTTTGAAGAATATTTTGTCCATTATATTACTCCTTGTAAAAATACACCCTATTACCCTTACCGTACCTACCCCCTACGCTTTTCCGACCGACCGCTGAAATAAACCGTTGTAGGTAAACCGTTGTAGTAAGTTGAGTATTAGGGTGAGTGAAAAAAAGGTGAAAAAATGACAAAAGTTTCCTTCTGTCCCTCCCCGCGGCCTGTACAAACAGAAACTGCACGTGTCGCTCTGCTCTTTAGAGCACCGAGTAACAACATGTACTAACCTACAACCGTGTTCGTAAAGGGAACGGCCTACCAACCGTATTGTCGCGACACCATCGGTCACAAACAGTAACACTTGACTTTTTGACAGGTCAAATTTTTCTAACGTCTTCAGCACTACCCGCGTAATTGTTTTGCCAGTACACTCAGTTAGTCTTTTGCTAGCTAGTAACAGTGGAAATGTCGGTTTAAAAGGGTCCAGTACACGTACTATAAATCTGTCCTTTCGTCAACACATAACAACAGCCGTATATTTTTTAGTACACATTTGATCTTATTTACAATGTCTTCGCTTACAGTTCTTACATAGTTACGCAACGTTGTGCGACTTGGCAACGTCACCTTGGGACTGTATTTATTCCAGAACTCCTGAAATGGTTGTTTCGAGTATGTGCAGCGGAACATCACAAACAATGAGCATTAAGAGTAAATCGAACATAAACTGTGTTGTCGATGGCACGCCATTTTTTTTAGTTTTATGTTGCACAGAATTTACGTGATCTTTACAATCACGTTTGTCCCAGCGCATCAGGTCTGTCTCGCACATCTTACAAATTATTATAGCACCATTGTGGAATAAATCCGGAAAATCACGCGTTACAACGCGTAGACACGCCTTCCCTACCCCAAACCCCACCGCGGACGTAAAGCCAATTTTTATTTTCAAAATAAAAAAATCATTATTGAGCAGGTTTTTATGAATCTTTCCTGTGTACATACAATCCCACGCATATTCTCTGTAAACTGACTTTTTTAATTATTAAAATTTTTTTATGTTTTATGAACTATAATGCATTATTTGTTTTTGTGCAGAAAAATGCCTCCATGCATAAAAGGTGAAGAATGACATGAGCTACCACAACACCGGCAACCAGGAGGGCCCAGCCATGCTTGGATGGTATTGTCGTCCTGGCTGGATACCATTTTTCGCCAACTTTGTCCCTCATGTTATATTGTTTGTTTGTTTTTATATATTTATATATGAAATAAATAAAACAAAAGGTAGCCTTAATTACAAATGTATATAAAATGGGAAATAAAGTTGATTAAATTGGAATTGGAATAGGGAATTCACTGATTTTATTCACATTGTCACCGTATGACCGTTTTTTACCCTTGGGCAGGTTTGACATATTTTATTTTTAAATTAATATCACGAATAAAACAACAAATAAAATTATCAATAATACAACGGAGAGGAATAAATTACGTTGTACACACCACGTGGCATCACAATAAACTAAAATCAAATGTTAGTCTTTGCTAAAATAGTAAACAAGTCTCGCTAACGTATTTGGGTATTTCTCTATATGGCACCGCCCATGACTTGCGGACCGATATGCCAACTCTAGTGATAACAAACAGCAGTCGAGCGTATTCATACAGAGAGTGATGATTCAGGAAAAATGGCGACTGCTTAACGTTCGAAACATTATGATAGAGTTTAAGTAAAATATTACAAATTTCCCTTGCGGATTATAGTGAATTTTACCAGAATAATTTTTATTAGTGCTCGTTGTTGTTGGTGTACCGTTTTTGGGTTTGTGGAGCATTAATATATTTTCGGTTTGAAAGGATTTGAAGTAGTTTGGTGCGTTGACGTCTCCTTGGAAGAAAACATGCCGTCAGTCAAACTAAAATACACTACTCTCTAACCTCTAGACGATAGTGCCGTTTTCGACAAGTCATCAAAATCGACACAGGACCCTCTCTACCGGATTCTACCGAATTCTACCAGGATTATACCCGGATACACGTTTCCTTTGTATCTTTGCAACGTGGCATAACGGTTTTTATGCAACAATACTTGACATAACATTGGCCTGTAGAACCATTTTTTTGAAAATGTGCGTGGCAGCGAACGTGTTAACATATTCGTCGAGATGGAAATGGGTCCTCATTGCTGAAGATGATTTTGTTGCAAAGTTTAGCATCACCTGCAATGTGCTCTAGGCGTGCCTATAGTTTGCAGGCCTCAGTTCTTGAGCCAACTGGATTTTGTATGCGCGTAGACCCAAATCTTTCGTTAAAATTCGTTGCATGGAGCTTTTGGAAATAACCAATTGCTACGAAAGGTGACGATTTGAGCTTCACTCACTTTCCAGCTAACCGAATTTACTAATTAGGTTGCGAATTGTGGTGTCACTTATTAGATGATTAGGAATTTAAGCCTTCACGTCGCCCCATGGTGCCTAAATCACACTTTGACGATACCAGTAACGCTTTTTGTTTACATTCGTTTGATCACATTTGTATACTTTGTTTGTCAGGGTTTTACTACTGTTTTTTTTTCTACCAACGTTTATTCCACAACATGGCGAAGAAAACAGTACATAATATGAATTGTTGTGTGTACAATTGTCACTCAAGGAAAAATGCCGGTAGGACAATCCACTTTCACTATTTTTCCAATCTTAGATGCGGAGTTTGTTTATATTACCAATAGCTGTGGTATCTTGGAGAAAATAGATAGAAGAAAAGTATGGAAGAACGCATAATTGATGGAAAAAACATTAACTTTGGCAATACGTGTCCAGAGGACTATAATATAAAAGGCATATAAACTTATAATAAGTGACATTTATAGGTTAGGTACACATTTATAGTTAGGTCCACAAATTACAAAAAATAGTGCAAAATAGGTTAAACTTATTGGATTTACTTACTAACTTTCGATTAATGTACTAATATATATTTTTCCACCTAAGAAAGAATCCACAAAAGAAAAAAAAACGAAAGTAAACAATCCAAGATTAAGCTAATTTTTACTCGTCTAATCACAGTGTCATATGCACCGTGATGATTTTAGTTCTCAATTAGGACCAATAAAAGAAGTTTGCCAATCGTATTTACAACATAACGCAAATTATAGTAAAAGATTTGCACGATTCTTAAACTTTCTTGAAACGCTGCATGATTAAACTGCCTCTCTTGATGACAGGTGTTAAATATAAACATTCTAGGTTAGACAATCCGAAACCCCCAAGTTGAAAATGGGACACCCTTTATTATCATCAAAATCTCCATTGTTTCGGATTCTGTTAACAGAATTCTTCTCTAAAGTTAATTAACACTAGCAAAGAAAAAGTTCTTGAAATTAATTTGACTAAATGAGTCATTCTTTAGAAGTTAATAAAACAGAATAGAAAGTTTTATATAATTTTTTTTTGTTTACCTGATTTATCAAAACATACATTTGATTCTATACACTTACAAACATCCCTTTGTAACTTTCATTTATTAGGTGCATAAGTATTATTGCGCTCCACATTTTCATTTCTTTTTCGTATGACTCCTTTAAAAACATTCGCAATTGAAATTAAAAATTGACGTGTCCAAATTTCTTTTTTTGATAACCTTGTACAACGGAAAAATGTATTTAGGGTACATTTACAACCAATTCGGTACGGCCACAATCTGCTGGTGGATTGTAAATTGGGTTTTAAGAATATCTGGTTGAATGTATTTGTTTACAATACAATTTTAAGACTTTGAATTGCACTTCAGGTTTGAATTGGATGCTTGCAAATAGCAAATATTCAATTCAATTGCGACACGAATTTCAAATTGCGCATGCGTACTAAGACACAAATTTATTGTTTATATTTAAAGTCGGTCTGTGATTTGAAATTGGAAGATTAGATCTTTTAGTATTAGAAAATATGATGTTTTTAGAAGTTATGTTAAATAATTGTAATTATTTAATCAAACTGAATTTGCACACACGTAATATTAAAAGATTTCAACAGATGGCAGCTTCCGACTCATTATAAATGACCTAAATATTATTACGGCACAATTCACAATCCGTTAGTAAATTGTGCCTATAGCGAATTGGTTGTAAATGTACTCTTATTCTATACTTTTGTTACATGCTGAATATGCATGCACATATTGAATAATATACTCACGTAGTCGTCTGGCAGCAACAGTACTGTAACTCTTGTAATAATTCAAAAAGGATTTTTACCTGAAACAAAAAATATTATTAAATCCTTATTTTCTTTAGCCAGGGTGTCTACTACAACTAAATCTAAATATTCCCTGACTTCCAGGTTTTCGAAGTAATATTTTCTAAAACATCTATCCTCTAACATATCAAGTTGACCTTTAACAAGGTTACTTTTTTTCTGAAATCAATTTTTTTATGTATAGACATTATATGTATACAATAATAATAAAACACCTATTTGACAATTGACAATAGTATTTATTCAAGGAGCAATGTAATTATGGCTATTATGCACGAGGGTGAAATTTAGTAAATCACCTTAGCGATGAAAATTCTGACGTTTGTCTTTGATGGTTCAAATCAAATAGCAATTGTGCGCGTTGGCATAATCAATGAAATTTTAATAAAACGTTATTATTCATTAGTGAATAATGGATGGCATTATCCTTAAGGAAACACATACATAATAGATATATTATTTAGTAGTCGTGGATGAGATGTATTCATCCACAACTATTAAATAATGCTTCAATTATGTATATGTGTTCCCTTACGGATAATGCTATCATTATTTACTGAAGTGAATAATGATTTCATTATTTTTCATTAAAATTTCGGCGAATATGCCATGACATGTAAGCCAAAGCGGGGAATGCTATTTGAACTGAAACGTCAAAGTCAGAAACGTCAGAATTTTTATCATAATATTTATCAAAAATTGTTATTAGTTAATAGTAGTGGATCAAGTACTCGCTTTCTGATATTATTGTAGGTATCAAATTATTACACAGCATTTACAGCGAGGTAATTCACACATTACTACTATTCTTAGAATTCTTAATCCTTTAAATAATTTACATAAAGGTGAGATTAGATATATAAATAGCCATTAAAAAATAATATATAATGGTGTGTCCAACTCCTTTATGTCGTTAATATAATAAAACATTAAGATAAGTTTAGTGAGTTTCAGAAGCCAGCTTTGATAAGACAGCTATTAATATTTTTTTTCACCGAATTTTATGTGGGTTATATAGATTGTAAAATTTTACACCTATTAGAACATTATACTTTAGAAAGACGACGATAATATCTACGACTGTGAAATAACGTTTTAATTAAAATTGAAATAAGTGATAAGTTTTACATTTTCAAATGAACATATTCGACAATTAAAATCCACATGGTATTTAAAAAAATGCACATTTACATAGATAAAAAGGTGCTTACGTATTGACGTCCAAGATCTTCGACGTCCTTTTCAGACAAATTTTATTACAATTTTTTTTTTTAGTCTGGAAGACGGTTTTAACAAACACATTTACATTATATAAATCAAGGTGTTAAATTTGACCTGCGACCATAAACTCATTATGAAATGTTTATACATTTAATTACAAATAAACAATTAAATTCAATGTCAAAATTGAAATAGAAAATTTTAATTATAAAAAAAACTACTTATTGTCCGAAAATACGCAACTGAAAAATATTTTCTATTATTTAACCATCTTCTATTAAAAAAAAGGATTTATTATATGTAGGAGTTTACCATTGTCAGCAAATCAATTATAACCAAAAATTGTTAATTTCCTTTCTAGATTTGAGTCCTATTAAAGATAAACTACATAAACAACAAACGACTACATTTCATTATCAAAATATCTGATGTGGCCAGCACATAACTTTCTTATACCAGTATAGATCATCCTGATCTAAAAAAATCATTCTATTTAATTCTTCACTTACCTCAATTCAATTTTAAAGGCGTACCTTGAAACGTTTCATTAAAATTTTTAAATAATTAATATCAGCGTCAGTCGATACTGTCAATAATAATTCATGTCATATATTTTAATAATTTTTTGTGGCTGACATTGACATTTTTGTAACTAAATTAGACCCTTCAAACGTCAAACTGTTAAATTTATCCTAACCCCATTTTATGAGACCAAATGTGTAAAATATTTCAGTTTACATCGGCTTTATTTAAGTACTTGGAAAATATATTTTATTCGCTAGTAGACATGATTTATAATCTTTCATCAAAAATATATTTGTTTGTAGTCAATTACAAAAAAGTTTGGGTCCCGTGGATCCTCTTTCAGCTGGCCAATTTTGCTCATCACCGAATATTTCATTGTCTTTTGCTTTTAGAACAAGTATACTAAATTTGAAAACTTTATCTCAAAAACTGTGGCTGCTATCGCGATACTATAGACATGTGGACAGATTTTCTTTTCATAAAGTTATGTTTTTTCTTTATAATTCATCGAGATTCGTCCAGAAATGCAATAAAATTTTTTAAATTTTTTTCCCGAAATTGTACCTTTTTTCTTCTTTCATTCAATATGTCTCTTCTGGTGGTACCATATTCAACAAATTTAATGTGTCACCTAAAACGTTGTTGACAATCTTAACTGCCAAATTTGGAAAGTCTCCCATTAGTATTTTTTTGAGTTATAGTGTATACACACATACACACACACATCCACACATACTCACCGACAGACATCATTCGGAAAATAGTTAGAATGAATTCAGAAGGGTTCAAAACGTATATATCAGTCAAAATCTCGAGGTCGAAAAAAATCACGATTACTATACTTTCTTATATTAGTTAAGAAAGTAAAAATTATAATAAAAGTTCAAACGATTTAGAACCAGTTGTGTGATTTAAAAATCATTATCAAAATATTGAGGGCTACACATTATATTTGGTGATCCAATCAGAGGTGGTATTTTTGAATTTCTTGTGAATATTTTAGTTTAGTTTAGACAATTAATATTTTTGTTGAAAATTATACATATACATATACTTTGATTACGTTTCATAAAGATATTTTTAAGAAAAAATATTTATTAACTTATTTAAATATTACATAGCACTTCACAAAGGGCAGGCCTCTTTCATTGCAGAGGGAGCTATGACTGCGTGCAGATTGAAGGAAGTATTTAATTCATTTTGATTTTTGATCTGTTAAGAGAATACGGAAAATATGACTTTAACTTGACAATGCCGTGCCCTTAGCTTTGTTGTGATAATGAATATCTACATGTTTGATTTTTCGTTCTGAATAAGAAAAAACGGAAAAAAACTTATTTGTTTGTTGATTTGAGTCGTTTTTCATGTATTTTCAACGGTTTAAAAGAAACGAATTTTTTATATTGCTTGTAACCTTAATTTTCATCAATTTTTAATTATCAAAAAACTGATATAAAATTAAAAGATTGCATATTTATTATTATTAACTTGTAAGTTTATTTAAATCTGACTGTTCAACCAATTAAATCGATTAAATATTTCACTTCATAAAAAAACTTGCAATCTAAGGATTTTTTCTATTATCTTGGACACTTTTTCTTTGAGATTTGCAATACTTTTGAAAAAAAATGTTTTTTTTTTAAACTTCATTTTCACTACCCTGTATATGGCGGCGGATTGAAACTACTTGTGTGGTATTTAATGTAAGAATGTCAAAATCTGGATATCATTCATTCTAAAAATACTAGTCTATTTTTGCAATTAGGTAAGTAGTAAATAAGGATTATTTCTATTAACGTCGACAAATCCAAACTTTTGCATTAATACATATGTATTAGTAATACGGACAAACTGCTTTGCTGTTGCAAAATATTATAATTTACCAATTTGTTTTCATTTTACACGTGCATGTAGCAACAACCCGATCAAGTGTATCCACTATTTCCTTTGTGGGAGTGTAGTCAAGGACCATGTAATGTTTCTTATCAGGTCTGTTACTTATAGTTTTATCCTTGTGAAATCTAGTCATGAGATTTGCAATTTTGTTTGTTTTTTTAGGGCCGGTTATCCATCTCCTGATAAAGTTACCGACAAGATAAAAGAATAAAATTGTTAAACCAGTAAAATAATGGTTACTATTTATCTATTTTTGCAGAACAGTAATTTCATGAGAATATACTTTGTTGTGATCAGTGATCAGAAGATGAATATACCGGGCTTTAGAGATATAAGTGATAGGTATAACTACAATTATTGTTGTGAAGTTTTAAAACAAAATATTTTATTTGTTGCATCAGTATATTTTGCCTTACGTATTATACGCAGAATAAGGTCTGAGAGAGATTAGTGAGTGAAGTCCATAAATTGATCCTTAGATAAGAAAACACCTTGTGCAAGGACGTAGACGTCGAGTAAATTTTGCAAGATCGGCATCAGTTATTTTATTATACGTATTGCTTATATTGCCGTAGTTTATAATTGCTGTTTACCGCTAATATCTTTTTTATCTGGATAACGCAAAATTGATCTAGTTTTCGTAAATCTCACCAGTAAAAAAAAGTTTAACGACTGTTCTTCTCTCATTGTAATCAAACACTCTGACTTAAACAAATCATAGCAATGCAGTCATAAAATGTAATTTTAACAAACATTTTATAAAATTATTATTTATTAATAGCAATTTGAGGTTAAACATAGCAGGCCGAGATATCCATGTTACATGTTAAATTATTCCTAATATATTCAAATGTAAATCATATATCTGTATTTTAAAATTACTTTGTCATCAGGACTGGCCCTACCCCTGACAATTAAACTTTGTTATTAATAAATGTATTCAACTGAAAAAAGTGGCACATCGCAAGATAATGTAATAAAGGACGATAGAAATCTTATGAAAATCTTACAAAAACGCACATAAATACAAATCAACACTAGTTCGAACCAGATTCGTTAATGGAGGTCTTTATGGACCAGTAGAAATAAAAAAAAGCAAAGAAAGTTTACCCAGCAGTTTTCTTTACGTTGATGGTACTATTTTATGTTAAAATAAATATCCAAAAACATTCCGAGCAAAAGATCCTGTGTTACCCCACCCATTTTTAGGCATAAAATGTGAAATTTTCTTAAAAAACCATTAATAAATCGTTGCCTATTATTACTTTTATGAAAAAACATCAAGCCTCAAAAGTTTTTCTAAATTGAATTTCTTATCGAAATAGATATCAGGTTTTAAAATTATTTTTAGTTAATTTACAAATTTATTAAATAAAAACATGTATTTTTCAAAAAATTGCAAATTTTTTTAAGTATTTTTTTCTTTTCTTTTGCCCATATACATTATGGGTACAAGTCAAGTAAATCCTATTTCATACTCACCTTCGAAATTTACATTATCATCTATAGAACTTTCATTATCATCTTCGTTAACTTGCGATCTATCTTCATTACTTCCTAAATCTTCGATTACACTAAGTTTTGTGGATCATCGTATACATTACGATCGATTCTACTTGCACAATCTTTGCCAGTACATATTCCGCACGTTATAGAACATCGCCGTCGAGCCTTTCTGCAACCACATATTGACTACAACCTTTTGAAAACATGCAAGCAATGATTTTTAGAACTAGTCCAGTCACATTAGATGTTTCACCTCGGAATGAGAGATAATAAGTTGTAAACTTGTATAAACCTTTATTTTGGCGTTCTAAAAGTTGTCTCAAAAGTCTCATAAAATCTCGTGTCCGCGTTTTAAGATATTCAAGGTCAAAGGTCAAAAAAAATCGGTTTTTTTGTCAATATCTCGCTTCCTATGGTTTAATGCCATTTGCATTTATTATAAAAATTGTAGAAAATAAAATTCTCTACAACTTTTGTGCCAAACATTTTTTTATATACTCAACCGTTTTTGAGATAGAGGGCGGAGAGCGCTCCGCGCTTACCTATTCACAGCATAATGCAAGGTCAACCGTAAGTCCCGGTAAATAATACGCCGTATAAAGTCGATAAATCATTAAAAAATATATAATTATGAATAATTTGCATTGTTTATTAATTAATACATTATATTTAATGTTATTTTTCATTTATCGCTCTCCGCCCTCTATCTCAAAAACGGTTGAGTATATAAAAAATGTTTGGAACAAAAAGTTGTAGAGAATTTTATTCTCTACAGTTTTTATAATAAATGCAAATGGCATTAAAACCATAGGAAGCGAGATATTTGCAAAAAACCGATTTTTGTGACCTTGGACATTGAATATCTTAAGACGCGGACACGAGATTTTATGAGACTTTAGAGACAACTTTTAGAACGCCAAAATAAAGGTTTATACAAGTTTACAGATTATTATCTCTCATTCCGAGGTTGATCCTCTTTTTTTGGCAAGTGACTGGATTAAACATCATCTGGTAATGGATACCTTCCAGTGTAGGGATTAAACCATTATTTGTCCTAGCCAACCCTCAACCCTCCCGACGGAAAGTTCTGTTATAAACTTGATGATGATGAACTTGATGATGATGAACTTCATGATAAACACCTTTAGAGTGTAATATAAACAATTGCAATTTTTTGGAAAACGTGTTTATTTATTAAATTTGCAAATTAACTAAAAATAATTTCACAACGTAAATTCAACTTTTGACTGTTGATGTTTCTTAATTAAGGTGGTAGATAATATCTGATAGTTTTTTTTTTTTGGGATTTCGGTTAGATATAACTACTTTTATTATTTTTTTCTACGTTTCGGTTTATTACACCATCATCAGAGAAACTGTTAATTATTAGGTATTTGTTTTAAATGTTGTTACATGTTTGGTGTTACTGGATTATCTGTTTTAACGCATCTTTTCGAATTCACTTTTAGCTGCGAATAAGTGTACGTCTTGTTTTAATCGACGAAAAGTACCGTTCCCAAAAGTACCTGTTTCCGGTTTTAGTTTATAGAGAAATTTTTAAGAGATTGACAGTCTTTTTATTTTAACCAACTTATGTTGTAATATGTTTATACGATGCCTCGTATAGTTTGTGCCATCTCCCGTAATTTAATTATAACATCTCAATTAAAGCAAACTTGACCATCATGTCTATGAGAGCAAGGTTGCGACCTCGCGACTATTTCTGAGTATAAAGGAAATAGGAGTCGCAAATCAAAGTACCCCGTGGAATGAAATAATAGCAATAACAACATAAACATAAAGCACACGATATAAATTAGACGCCATGGGGCCGAACGCCAAAGTTAGTTAACAAATATCTCGTAAAACTGTCTACTAATTCAGTTTGACCCTCTCAATTAAATAAAACACCCCATCTGCTCGAGTTAAACATCATAAGTCGTACATCCGGCCCAAAACAAACATCAAAGTCCCTCCTGGCCACGGCTTTCAGTTTCATTACGTCTTTTGTATGTTTTTTAAACAAATTTACAGAACCAGCTGGGCTATATTGGTCTGATGTGGCGCTGAAATTAAACTCTTCTCTCCTGGAATTCGTGTGTCGTTTAAAAATAAAATACTCCATACATTAGCAGTTGAAATGTGGTCTAAACACGTGATATGTCTGTATACATTTACTTTCGACAAATTAAAGCTATAAAAACATATACGACTATAAAAGTCTTAAGTTCAAAACACCCACGTTATTTTTTCTTACAATTCACTCTTCTTATTCTATTAATCAAACTGTCTATATTTTTCATTTCGACGGTTTTTTTACTTCTCGACTTATTTACAATTTGACATTGAAAATAGTCCCACGTGCCTAATATGATCAGAACTAGAACAAAGAAGTTATGTTTTTTTTGTCCGGTAGTAGTGTTTTATAGCCTTTCGTTGGAACATTTACATTGTGATAAAAACCCACAAATCATCGTAATATGGAGTGAGAAAATGACATGTAACAAGTTAATATAAAATTATATCTGCATTACATATAACACGATAAAAATAGGCGATTTAATTTAAATATAGCGCATAATATGTCAATCCGATATTTACTTTTGAACTGTATAAAAGCATAAAACTAGTAATAAATGAATGCACTTGGACTTTGTTCACTGCAAATACATACGTGTTTCTAGCATTACTGACATTAGATTCTTTGTACAAAATTATATAAAAAAGTATAGTTTATGTCAAACTTATTTGCAACATAAAAACGTCAGCTCCTTTGACGGTGGTAAAGAGATCAAAGTTGCTGACGTTTTCTATGTTGCAAATAAGTTTGAAATAAACTGTACTCTTTGATAGAAGCGGTAAAATGTTTCCATTTTCATGTTGCAAATAAACGCAAGTAGGTGTCTGTCAATGAAAAATTAAAAATATCATTTGATATCTATGCTTTCAACCACGAGTTTTTTGTTAGATTTCTGAGAGTTTCCACATAAAATAGGCAAAAATAGGTTGAACATTCTAATGAAGAACTTGCTGATATCCATTTTTATTATGAAAAAGCCAACAAAAACGCACTGTTAACCTGTAGATTGTATGCTGAGGATTTCCCAAACCGGGAACTTTTTCAAATACCCATCACAGATTAAGAGAAACCAGTATTACAAAGCCAACAGAACAAGACTGCGAAGTACAGAGGACGGCTGGGATACTTGATGTTGAAGAGAGAATCTTCCAAATAGTGGCCAATAATACCAAAATCAAGGATTAGCTGCTAAAGAAGGTATTACAAAAAGTATAGTGCGGGAAGTTTTTCATGAGCCACCTATATTACTACTGATGAAGCAGGCCTCAATCGAGATGGAATTGTGACTTTTCACAACAACCACGTGTGGTCCGAGGAAAACTCTCACGCCTTCTTTGAACTGCACTACCAGGACAAATTTTAAATTAACGTTCGGGCGGCTGCGATTAATGAAACGATTGATTATTTAACCGAGCTCTTTATTCTTCCAATTCACCTAAATGGTGTCAACTACCTAAATTTTCCTCAAAATGAGTTAAATCGATTGCTGTGCTCCACCAGGAGCAATGTGGTTTATGCAGGATGGGGTTCCACCACATTTTATTGTAGACGTAAGGCGACATTTAAATGATATTTTCCCTGACAGAGAAAGGGGAGATTGATCGAGGTGGACCAGTAGCCTGGCCAGCACACTCACCGAATCTGAATCCCTTGGAATAATTTGTTTGGGGTTATTTGAAATCCCCTCACTTATGCGGCACCCGCAAACACTGTTGAGGACGATGGGTAATTAATAGTTGTCAAACATTCGAAATCATCCGAATCAATCGAGGAATTCGGCGATCATTGCAAAAAGGTTGAAAGGCTACATCAACATTAACGAGGGACACTTTCAACAATTTCTTTGAATTTATTACTTTTTCTATTAACACAATTAATTTTTCAATCAGTGCCTCACATGTTCATTGCAAATAATTTTTAAATTAACACGTAGCTTTTATCTCTTTAAATAATGTTTGTGACCTTACTAATTATTAGAGGTCGGATATGGGCGAGTCATTCCAGTGCCGTCTGCAGGACACTTGATAAGATATGCAAGTTTATCTCATGTGAATTTGTTTACATTGTATAAATTTTTATATAACCCTATAAAAACTAATTCGTTCATGTATTTGTATCAATCATGTAATTTAATAAACCTTCTATGTATCTAAAAGAATTAGTTCGATTATCAAATAAATTTCATTCAATAATATAAAAGTTTGCGAATTATGTAGTTGCATAGACAATTGAATAGTCTCTAAAATATCATATACCCATCTAAGTAATACAAACTGTGAATTAGCGCCTGCATTATTCTCACAGCCAGAATGTTATGCAATACTTCCCCGTCAGTGCTGCGTTGCGTATATATGTATGTGATTTTTACACGAACTTCTACCCAATCCGCCACTATCTCCAGTCTATACTGACAACTTGGCTGCACGCAACTCCGTATTATAACAGAAACTTTGACGATGTAAAAAGAGTCGTACTATAATTATTAGATACTGAAGGAGCAGTTGCTGTTGCAAATACTCAAGAAGCTACTGTCGATCCCAGTGTCTAAAATGATTTAGAATTTATACACACAAGGTTTTCACGAATCCCTCTCACTATAGAACAATTTGAACGTCGACTAAAAATAGGAGACTTTATCATAATCGATGCGAGGAGTAATTCTAGCTTTGTCACAATTTATCGAACAGTAGACCTATTGCAGGACAAAGAAGTGGATCGATCGTTTGGGACTTCAAATAAATATTAGGGGTCTTTACGAATGTTCCCCTATTTTAAATATGCGTCAATAACTTTTGTCAAGATAGAACGTTCGTTTTCAATATGTATGTGGATTTTTACAGACAGATGGCGGATTTTAACAGCAGAACATATGTAGCAATTTTTAATAATATATTTCGCTTGTAAGGAATACTACTCCGCAGCAATAACTGTGAATAAGTGTGCAGTGCAGTATAAAAAATATTGGTGTAAACTGCTAGTGCCAAATATACTTTCATTTTACTACCTACATTAGACATTTTTAGAATCTCTACACACCAAGGTAAGCCACTGAAAGATATTAGTTTGCACTAATTGTTAAAAAAATACTTGGTTTTAATTGGTATATAAATTAATAAAAATATTACTTTGCGCCGACCCTGCCATGACTCGCCGATATCCGAACTATACCAATAACATAAAAATCCTCTATCTCTTTTGATAAAAGAATTAAGCGGCGTTTACATTTACGATAACCCGTATACGAGTGAGATATTTGTAAACAAAATCGTAAATGTAAACGCGTACTCGCGTGTAAGACATCTTATACATGTACTCGTATACGGGTTACTCGTAAATGCAAACACCACTTTTAGATTCATCATGAAAAATAAAGCATATTCGGAAACCTGTTGAACTTTTATTTTTGTTTTTGAGTGAAGAATGCATCCTTCGAAAATTGTGATCTTATTCCTGTACAGCACAATTTAATTGATTTAAATGGTGCGACTCGGAAATTGTAGGTATCTCCCTACCGAAAGAAAAGTAATTGGTGTGTTGGTTTATTTAAATCATAAATAACAATAATTCAGGAGTAATAGTAGTGGACTATTTTTCTCGAGTGAAAATTGGTGTTATTTGTTATTTGTCGCGATATGTTAAGCGAATTGCCTAGGGATACATAAAAATATTAAAATAGTTGTTTTTCCAATGTCAAAAAACATTTTTCTTTGATATTGTCTGTAATTATATATTTGTAGCATTTTACATTGCTTCCTTCCACTTCCACTGGGTATTAAGCTACTATCATCACTATTCTACAATAATGATGAATATTTATTTCTATCTGCACCTAGTCATGAATTACGTGCCCATTTGTTATAATTATTATGTATACGAAGGTTCATATTTTAATCAAAATGAATGCTAGGTAGAGAGGTTGCACACCTTTCTATTTAAACAAAAATAAATATATCAATGTCTTTTTTGACCTGTAAGTACGCTTGAATTAATTAAATCAGTAATAAACCGTTTTCAACGCAAAGGTCAATGAAAGGACAAGCAATTTAACTTCAATTACCAATATTTGCGATGGCTGTACATCAATAAAAACTATATTTGGCAACAGTGGGTGGTTATTTTTGCAATAAAATCGCAAAAATATGTCACAATACAACCTCCGACAAGACTAATTTGCATTGTTATATTTTGTTGTTAGTCTTGAAGCAGGAGCTACCTTATACGCAATTTTTTATTGTCGTAAAAAATACAATAAAAAATAATTAACGTTTCCATCTCCGTTCATTAAACCCACAGGAAGGAAATTTGTTTCCATCAAGAATGCCATTGTTAATAATTAGTAAATATATAAAAACAAACGTTTTAACGCACATATTTTATATAGCATACTCCACATTTTAACAATATAGCATGCACTTTAACAAGGCTTTTATTTTGGACCTTAGTATATATATTTCTTCACATATTTCACCCTCGATTTATGAAGTCAAATAGGTTTTAATTTTAATATATCTCATCAATTCTCCTAATACAATGGACAAATTGATATTATAAAATACGATTAATGAGATTACCTCAATTTAGAAAAAACTACCACCGCTCTCAATCATAGAAATATAACCAAATGATGTTCAATGAATTAGTATTGATTGCTGTTATCATGATACAGTCTGCTTTATACCAAAAACCAGTCGGAGCGATTTGTTTTTTGTGATCCATTCTTATCTCAAAACTGACTATTGACTTTTGGTAGTAGAAATTTGTCTCATAATTTTAACTAGAAAGTTAAAATTATAGTCATATTGACGTTCTAATTGCTACTTTTAGGGTTATGTATTATCATTTCGGATGATATACATCATCCTGCTCTGATGGTTGAGCAGGACTGTCAGGATTGCGTTCATAAAACCGGATGTAGTAACTGGATTTCTTGGAATTATGACTTCAGAGTTGTTTTTGGATCTATAATTATTCATTTATAAATATCCTCAGGGGTGGTTATGAGGTACTGTGCGTAGATCTTGCTACATAAGGTCTATTGAGCGCTGGTCATCTACTCGTAGCGTAATTTCTATTTTAATGAATTGAATTCAAACGATAACACGGAATGAAACAATAGCTAAGTAATTACAAACTTTTCCAAAAGTTACCAGATCATGTTACATGATAGTGTACGCACTCATCACTTGGTTCTGAATATAAACATGTAATAATTTTTTAATTTACACAATATGATATATTATTTGATATAAATATTATAGTTTTATTATTAAAATATTTAAGAAGTTGTTGACCCTAAATTTCATTCAAAAGGTATTATACTCAAAGGTAAATACGACAGACATACCGGTCTTCTAATATTAATTACAAAAGCCGATAAAGTTGTGGACATTAATTTAAAACTTGGATCTCTTGTTACACGGGCGTTTAACTAACAAAAAAAATTGATGAAAATGCCACACATAATAGCTAATCAATTTGTGAGGCCCAACAAAGGGAATCCAGCCAAATCGTAATTTAAACTCGGGCGTGGGCTTGCTGAATTACCTAAATCCGATGATTAATCAAAATCACCAATATAAGAAGCAAAGCTAATGGGTAAATCGGCATCCAGTGGCGGATTTGTGGGGAATCCAAAAGATGTGAATATACTACACGAGAATCATACAATAGATGCGTTCTGAGACGTGATAGAAAACAAATAATAAGGAAAAAACTCGTAAAATTTTTCAGGGGTTAAGACCATTTATAACCACAGTAGAGATTGTGAAGTAACAAGTTTTCGTTTTATCATTGCATATTTTTTTGACTGAAAAAGCCAGGAATTCTTTTCGTTTTATCAATGCATATTTTTTTTATTGAAAAGGCCAGGAATTTTTTTATATAATACAGTTTCCTTTTATTTAGGGATATTTATTTTTTTGATCTGATTAATGCATCTATCAATTATGGACCAACATTAAGAACATATCTTTAAGCACTGATTTTTCTTATTTATATTTATTTTTGGTCATATTCCTCCTGAGTACATTAATAAAAAAGTATACTCAAATGCTTCTCGAAGTGAATGGTATATACGCCACTGTCGATATTACAAAAAAATTTATCGATTCAACCTACGGTTACACACGCTATTTGCCAACTACTCGATTATGCACAAGATAAATTATAATTTGGGCGATGAATTAACAGCGGTCAGTAACACGGTCGAGTGTTTATACAAATTCAGAGCAGACCAGTTACGGTTGTTAATTTATCAATCTAAATTCTAACTATGGTAACAGATAGCACTTTTTATATAATATTACGTATCAAGGTAGTTGGTCTGCAGTCTTGAGAAGTTATCAACGAAATTTTGTGTGTATATTTACGACTAGGATCAATAGATTCCCACAGCTAAAATATTTTCAGATTTATCATAGGGTGTCTCACCTGGAATTGCATCGATCGATATAGGGAAAAGTACACACCAACAAATTATGAAAATTTAGGGAATTACTAATGGCGGTGTGATCAATCCAACTAAAATAATTACAAGCATCTGGCTCTTCCGGTTATACCGGAAGTGGATACCAACTTGCTTATTTTAAATTAAATATCCTATATATTTTAGAGTTTTCGAAAAGAGCATAAAATTCTTGAGTCAAAAATATGTAGGATACCCTATGCCTAAACCTAGCCGTTTCAGAGATATTTGACATTTTAAAAAAAATTTTGACAGGTAGTTTACAATAACCTTTATAACTTTCTTCGTGTAAAAGATACTCATTTGCTTTTAGGCATGCAGAAAGACCATAAGGTGAGCTACGCTCTACAGTTTAAAAAATTCAATGATAGTATACCAAGTGTTCCATTTTTGATGTTACATTTTGTAAACTTCAAACTGCGAAAACTTGCTTAAATCAAATGGAACACCCTGTATTTTTTTTACATCACGTTATGTATTGTTAAATTCCCTTTTTGCTGATATAAGCATTGTGGGGATTTAAGTTACAACTTTTTGAAATATTTGCGATTTTCTTAGAAATTCAAGAATTTTTAGTAAAAATTTTATCAAATTAGCCATGATTAGAAATAATCAGTAATGTTAGTCATTCTCTTATGTCAAAAAATGCCACTGCGTTTAAATTACACCCACGAAGACTTTTTGAATTTATTTATTATTTATGGAGAATGTCATAAAGTAATATTAAGAACTTGTAGTACATTTGCTACTCGATATCCATAAAAACGAAAACCGTCACCAAACACTGTAAAAAGCATACAGGATAATTTTAAAAATTACGGCTCTGTCAAGGCAAGAATTCAAAAGCGAACGCGTATAGTTGATGACGAAAACGTAGAAATAGAAATTCTGGGATATTTTCATGCATTTCCAATGATGTCATTAAGCCAAGCTCCTCTGGCATCGGGACTATGCAAGGATTCAGTTCACAGAATCTTAATTAAACATAAATTTCACCCGTTTTGGTTCCCAACGGTGCAAAGATTAGTAAAAACAGATTTCCTAAGAAAAGAAAATTTTTGTGTATTTATTCTAATAAGGTCTGTGGGCGACGATTCTTATTTGGGAAATATTAAATGGTTAGATGATAAATTGACCAAAAATGGACTTTTTAATAGACACAATTCGCATTATTGGAGTGACTCGAATCCTCATGTGTTCAGGAAGCGAAATTTTCAAGAAAGTTGGCAGTTTAATGTTTACTGTGCCATAAGAAACGATAGAGTGGTGGCATTAGAATTTTATTAGGAAAATTTAAACAGTAAGTTATAAAGATTTCTTCTGCTAATATGTATAGTTAATTTTTTTGTTTTTGTTTTTTTTTAGGTGTAAGATATCTAAATATTTTACAAAATTTGAATAATAACTATTTAGAAAATTTACCTCTCGTCGAACTTAGAAACATTTTTTATCAGCACGACAGTGCTCCCCCACATAACGCGTATTTGACAAATATTTTTTGACAAGAAACTTTTTACGCCAATAATGGACCTTTCCTATGGCCTCCTCGCTCGCCCGATTTATCAATTTTGGATTATTTTATTTGGGGAACTATTAAAAATAAAGTTTATGAGATCCCATTAACAACTATTGGAGATTGTATGCAGAGTAAGAAATGCATTTCAAAACTTATCACAGGATTCAATTAGAAGAGCTACCCAGAGACTAATCCGAAGGTGCGAAAAATGTGTGGAGGTTCGAGGGTGGAATTTTGAACAATTATTAAATTAAAATGGATTCATGTCTTTCGTTGATTTTATCTTAGCTATTTTAGTTTATACAAAGTGTCTTCAATACAATTAGTAGGCATGTTAGAGTGTTTAGTGTTATTTTCCGTTTTTGTAGATATCTAGTAACAAATGTACTTCAAGTTCTTGATATTACTTTATCACATTCTCTATAAATAATAAACAAATTCAAAAAATCTTAATGGGTGTTATTTTAAACGCGGTGGCATTTTTTGACATAAGAGAATGACTGACATTTACTGCTTGTTTCTAATCATGGCTAATTTGATAAAATTTGTACTAAAAATTCATGAATTTCTAAGAAAATCGCAAATATTTCAAAAAGTTATAGCTTAAACCCCCACAATACTTATATCAGAAAGAAAGAAATTTAATTATACATAACTTGTAGTAAAAAAATACAGGGTGTTCCATTTGACTTAAATAAGTTTTCGCGGTTTGAAGTTTACAAAATGTAACGTCAAAAATGGAACTCTTGGTTTACTATTATTGAATTTCTTTAAACTGTAGAGCGTAGCTCACCTTAGGGTGAAGACACAACACAGCGGTGCGACGTCGCATCGCAAAAACGACGTCGCACGGCGATGCGATGCGATGACGCAACGTTAAAACTTCATCGCCACGGCATCGCAGAGAAGACGCTTCTAGTGAGATGTGGACCGCACAATACGTGTCCTACGTCTGTTGCAGGCCACAACAGTGCGGTGCGACGACGCAACGAAAAAACGACGTCGCACCGCAATGCGATGCGATGAACGTTCATTGCACGGCCACAGAAGACCTATACCAGAAGCGACACGTTGATATATGTAAACCAAATAAGCTGCTGGCAACATAAAACATTTTTTCCAATAAAATAAATCATTTTTATACAATACTAAAGGATATAAACGAGATTTGTTTCGCAATCCGTAGTACAAATCTAGCCATATGCATAAATATAAAAATAAATATTTGATTAACAATAACATGCAAAATACAATAAAAGATTTATAGGTTGACAATAATACCACCAAAAAAGATAGCGCATAAAAATTCAGTATTGGCGGGAAGGCAGAGAATCGTTATAGTCCGAGAGCTGGCGACACTTTTCATTGTCTCATTTCATAAAACTTGATTTATCTTTTATTTTGTAATATTAATATCACTGATCAAGAAAATGAATTCCTGCCATCTCGTTGGCGGGACAACGATTGTCAGCGGTATGCCAAATATGTTAAAAAAAGTACAAATGTTTTAAATAATAAAAGTTGAAACTTTTTTCGACTTTTTAATAACATTTAAATAAGACATAAAATGACCTCCTGCCACTTTTTCGGTAGACCGATCTATTTGCCATAATTTTATTTATGTAAAAAAACAATTATCAATTGATATAAATCATAAAAGTTCAAAATTTTTTTATCATTTCATCAATAATTAAGATAACTAAAAAACATATCCTGCCAGTCATTTGATGGGACTTGGCTTCGGCAGGAGCTAGTAAAGTAGTAGGATCTACTAGTTTAGATCTGTGACATAAAAACAGAATAGAAAAAAAAATATCAATTAATATGAATCATAAAAGTTCAAATTTTTTTTACCATTTCTTGAATAATTAATTATAATTAAAAAAACATATCCTGCCTGACATCTGATGGGACCTGGCTTCGGCAGGAGCAAAGTTGTTGAGCGCGAACAACTTTATTCGCTATTTCTAGGCTTCCAAATTCCAAATCCAAACGTTCTCAATGCGTTTTGATACTCTGGAGAAATTCATTTGTGAACTGTACGGCTTTGAAACAATGAGCAACGTGAATGAAGTACGATTAGCAACGTTCAAGAAAGCCTATAAATTCAAGGACACCCAGGAACAGCTCAAATTACAGTCGACAAGTTTTGATGGATACATATTACCCCGTGCAAAGTGGAATTGCAACAACAAATTCTGAGGGCTATTTATATTTCCAGTGTGTGGTGTAATGCACACTTCCAACACTCGACGTTGCTATCTCCTGCCGATTGTGGATGGAAAGAAACTAATAATAAGCTGAAGTTCTTATTGTTTGAGGGTGACCAGTTACCAACTTCAATCAGTGACATAATTATGGATAAAATTGCTGAAACCGACGACGCAGGTAATAATAATATTTTCTCTACTGAGTAATTAATAATAGATAAAACAATGCCACTAATATTCAAATTATTTATAATCAATTTACAGAATCTGATATGGCAACTAATGAACCAGATGACAATGATACAATGGAGCATATTCAACGTGACAGTGATTCCAGCGATAGTGATGATTCTGAAACCGAAGATTTATCCACTTTTGTAGAAACTGTTTACGAATATATCGACGAGGATTCGCCTCTATAAACTTTTCAATATTACATATTTTTGTGCAAAAATAAATATAAAATAATCTTACGCGTTGAAACACATTCCTTTCTGTTATTATGTCACAGAACCTACTACTTTACTAGCTCCTGCCGAAGCCAGGTCCCATCAGATGTCAGGCAGGATATGTTTTTTAATTATAATAATTATTCAAGAAATGGTAAAAAAAATTTGAACTTTTATGATTCATATTAATTGATATTTTTTTTCTATTCTGTTTTTATGTCACAGATCTAAACTAGTAGATCCTACAACTTTACTGGCTCCTGCCGAAGCCAAGTCCCATCAAATGACTGGCAGGATATGTTTTTTAGTTATCTTAATTATTGATGAAATGATAAAAAAATTTTGAACTTTTATGATTTATATCAATTGATAATTTTTTTTTACATAAATAAAATTATGGCAGGAGTAGATCGGTCTACCGAAAAAGTGGCAGGAGGTCGTTTTATGTTTTATTTAAATGTTATTAAAAAATTGATGAAGTTTCAACTTTTATTATTTTCAACAATTAAACTTTTTTTTAACATAATTACCATATCACGGTCAATCAGTGTGCCGTTTGTACTCCTGCAGGAATCGATTTTAGGTTTTTATAGCTTCGATATGATGCAAATAAAGTAAAACTAATCGTTATGAAATCTTACAAAATTTAGTGTCGCCAGCTCCCGGACTATTAGGTTTTCTGTGGCATGGCATTGTACGAGACACGAGAAGACGCTGATCAGTTTTCTAGTGGACATCTTGTACACACGCAACCTGTTGGCACAGCAGACTAAGTCGCGTATAAAAGACAACCAGACTTCCATGATTTGCGCGTGCGTTGCTTGAGAGAATCATTCCCGATCTCAAGTGAAAACAAAACACAACACTGCGGTGCGACGTCGTATCGCAGAAATCAACGACGTCGTGGAAATTTGCGATGCGTCGTCGCACCGCAGTGTTGTGGGTTCGCCCAGGATTTGTACTAAGCGACGTCGCATTGCAAATTTCTACGACGTCGTTGATTTCTGCGATGCGACGTCGCACCGCTGTGTTGTGTTTTCACCGTTATGGTCTTTCTGCATGCCAAAAAACAAATGAATATCTTTTACACGAAGAAAGTTATAAAGGTTATTGTAAACCATTACACCTGTCAAAATTTTGTTAAGATGTCAAATATCTCTGAAACGGCTGGGTTTAGGCATGTTTTTTACTCAGAATTTTATGCTCTTTTCGAAAACCCTAAAATATATAGGGTGTTCCATTTATAATAAGCAAGTTGGTATCGACTTTCGGTATACCCGGAAGTGCCAAATGCTTGTAATTACTTTAGTTGGATTGGCCTCACTGCCGTTAATAGCTCCCTAAATTGTCAAAATTTGCTGGTGCGTACTTTTCCCTACATCGATCGATGTAGTTCCTGGTGAGACACCCTGTATACACCGCAGTAGGGTCCAAAGGTAATTTCTAATTCTTCTAATTTTTGAGCGACTTGACACTCTTTCTTTGAATTTTTTGGGCGTATTTTCAAATAGATTTGATTTTCGTTCTTCAATGTCCAGTGTAGGCGTGTGATACCTTATATTAAAAACTTACTCTTCAGTAGTTAACATACCAAAATCATGTCAATCTACTAGAGTATGCAAAATGGCGGAATTCTAAATCACATCTACATTGGACGTTGAGGAACGAATTGCTGCCGAGCGCAATCCTCACATTTCAATTTTGAATTTTCATTCGAAAGGTTGCAAATCTAACTGAGAATATGATTTCATGTTAAAAAAAATCCAGGCTGCTTAAAAATTACTTTTTAAACCTTACTGTATATATGAGTAGGAACAGGATATGGCGTATTGGAAATCCTTTAATTTAAATTTTAGGAAATTTTATTTAAAAAATTATATTTAACTAAAAATTATATAATTTATACCAATGCATTGCATGGATAAAATTGGATAAAAATGTCGATAATTTTCGTCTTACTGTATAAAACTCTGAAATTTAACAATAACATGCTCTTTGCAAGAGAGAATTATTTTTTTTTAATAAACAAAGAAAATTTGCTTTTAAATGTTTCAAAATTTATTTTCACTCTACACGTATTTCGGCTTTTTAGGCCCTTTTCAAGAGTACAGATGAGAGGTACTAAATTATAATTTGTGTTCCTTGCTTTTATATATTGAATGTTACATCTGGCAACTTATACTAATAAAAATGGTTTGAAAGATTTGGAATTTTTTTAGAAAAGTTAAATTACTTTATCTAAAATGTTTTTTTATTTTTGAAGCTTTCTTAATTTCTAATATTTCTAGTAAGTCTAATTTTTTGCTCTTCTTTTCGGAATGAAGTAATTCTACATTATCCATATTTATAAAGTGATTTTTTTTCTATACAGTGTGCTGACATGCCGGTGCTATATACGTTGTTTACAATAGACTTTTTTATGCTCTTCAGGTCGCTTCTTTATGTTACGTCCGGTCTGGCCGATGTATATATCGTCGCAGTCACTACATTTTAGTTCATACATTCCTGTCTTTTGTAGTTTTTCTGTTTTTTCCTTATTGTTTATAAACATTTTTTCCTAGGTTATTTTTATTTACAGATATTGTTTTGCAAAATAAAAATAACCTAGGAAAAAATGTTAATAAACAATAAGGAAAAAACAGAAAAACTACAAAAGACAGGAGTGTATGAACTAAAATGTAGTGACTGCGACGATATATACATTGGCCAGACTGGACGTAACATAAAAAAAGCGACTTGAAGAGCATAAAAAGTCTATTGTAAACAACGTATATAGCACCGGCATGTCAACACACTGTATAGAAAACAATCACTTTATAAATATGGATAATGTAGAATTACTTCATTCCGAAAAGAAGAGCAAAAAAATTAGACTTACTAGAAATATGAGAAGATTAAGAAAGCTTCCAAAAATAAAGAAACGATTACAAATGAACAACAAATATTCACAGGTCACCACATTTTAGATAAAGTAATTTAACTTTTCTAAAAAATTCCAAATCTTTCAAACCATTTTTATTAGTATAAGTTGCCAGATGTAACATTCAATATACAAGCAAGGAACACAAATTATAATTTAGTACCTCTCATCTGTACTCTTGAAAAGGGCCTAAAAAGCCGAAACACGTGTAGAATGAAAATACAATTTTGAAACATTTAAAAGCAAATTTTCTTTGTTTATTAAAAATATTTAATAATGTTTCACAAGGAGCCAACCGCAGAATCAGTACAATGTATAGAGAGAATTAATTTAATTATTATATCGGGGACAGATACAGCATTTTTTCTATATTGATAATTATTTGAAGTTGGAATTTACACCGATATGTACGTATAACAACTAACAAGTTTTATTAAATTACCCCTTTTTTCAGCGCAGCATGAATTATTATGCAACATGACACAAACACGCATACTTTTTCTTCCATTTATTTCAAGTAAATTCCAAGGCAATTAGCCGTAGATTCTCAGTGGTCACTTTAGTACGGCCTAGCTTCCAGCAGCTGGACGAGGAGTATTCGTCCACGAGGAATGCCGTAATGGCTCATCAAAGATGTATGTGTGCATCTGCGAATTTCAGGTTCGGTATCTTATGTAATTATCCGTTTAAGTTTAGTTGCCGGAATGACGAGTCGATGCCAGCATCTCGTTATATTAATAGAAGTTTGAGTGACATAGCTATGTGAATGAGCAGGAAAAAGTTTCCAAAGTCACTCTACAGGAATTAGAGGATCTATATCAGTATCATGGCAAGGCTCTTTTGCTAATATTATACTTCTATCTACAACTTCATGACTAAAATGACCGATATAAAGTTTCACTTTTAATTTTCACTTTCAAAAATAAACACAGGTATATGTTACAGAGAAAATACACGGTGGGTCACCGAAAACGAAATCGGCGGTTTTTTTAAAATTCTTCTGAAAAACGCTCGGACCTATCAAATTTATTTTCACGGGAATATTTTAAAACATAACCACCGAGTACATGCGCCTAATGTTTTGATGTTTTTGCTTTGTTTTCTTTCGTTCACACTGAAGGTAAAAACCATCAAAACAGTTAGTCGATATTATTAAAGCAAGACTACTCGGTACCTAGTCTGTGATTTTATCGGCAAGGAACTCATTAAATTCTTTAGTATTAGAACGTAATTGAAGAACAACTTGGAATAACGTTGTAATCAACATTTTTTCAGAATCGGTGATTTTGGTGGAATAATGTTGTAAGTAACGCAAGGTATCTGTTAGGGATATGTTTGCATTTAGAAACTGAATATTTGCTGGTGGGGTATACATATGACTTTGAACATTAATGGAATAACGTTGTAAGTGTATTAATATGGCCGAAACAAGTGGTGTTGTGTTTACGCTGGGTGGTCTTAAATGTTAAAAAAAAATGAATTCTTTTTTTTTAAACTTGCTTTTCTTAGTCGTACTAAAGAGTAAAAAATAATCTCTGCCAAAAAAATCCAAAAAAAAGTAAGGCGTGCGCACTTTGTATGATTGTACACAGATTGTACAAAGTGCGCACGCCTTGCTTTTTTTGGCAAAGAAATTATTTTTTTACTTTTTAGTACGACTAAGAAAAGCAAGTTTTTAATTTTTTTTATTTTCTACTTTTTTAGTTATACTTTAATTAAATTATTATCATACTTTTGCAGATTTTTCAATGTTAGGGATTTGTTTGCATCTAGAAACTGAATATTTGGTGGTGGAGTATACATATGACTTTGGACTTTAATGGAATAACGTTGTAAGTGTATTAATATGGCCAAAACAAGTGGTGTTGTGTTTACGCCGGGCAACAGATACCTTAATATGCAGTATCGTGGTTTTAAGTCTGTCGAAATAACAGCAAGTTCGGGTGTCCCCCAAGAATCTGTCCTTGGCCCTCTTTTGTTTATTATCTTTATAAATGACATCATCTGTGGACTCAGCTGCAAAACTCTGTTATATGCTGATGATCTTAAACTTTACACCTCTATTTCTAACTTAGATGATTGTATTTGGCTGAAAGAAGACCTTAATAAGCTAAATTTTTAGTGTGAAAAAAAATGTTTTACCTCTTAACATAAGTAAATTTTTATTGTATAAGTTTCACTAAAAAGATGCACTTTCTTCAATATGAATACAATTCAATACAATTAACAATGCTGATTTAACGAGATGTAGTACGTTCAAGGATTTAGGAGTCATATTGTCAGTTGTAGCTATAAATAAATAAATAAATTAATAAATAAATAAATAAATGATTATTTTGAGAGTTGTTTCTTGATATTTAGTCCGGCTAGATATGCAAAATAACGCACTGTGCACCGCTTCATGGGTTGAAGTGAGCGATCGAAAATGCCCAATGAAGTGTCCCCCCTGAAAACAATGCAAAAAACGTCTGTTTTATTAAATTATTTACTTTTAGAACTCAATTTCTGACAAACTATTAGTCCCAATTTAAAAAATAAATACCATTGTAAAAAAAATTAACGGAATTTAAACGATGTAGTACTTGACCTTTGTCAGGTAAAATTTTAGGCGTGGATTCCACCACCGTTTAAAGGTTGAAGTGGCGCGATCGAAAATACCCAGTGAATATGTTCCCCTTGAAAACAAAATCGGCGGGTGCAAGCGTTTTTTAGAAAAATGGGGTTAAATGCAAAATAATACGCCCGTTTCGTTTTCGGTAGCACGTCCTGTATATTGCGATGACATTTTAGATACACTAGCCTCTTTCAAACATTACGAACTATAATACTAAGTAAAATATATGACAGTTTTCTCCAGGATTCGTTTTCAGAACAAAATAAGAAAGGCTAAAGTAATCAGTAATCACCGGTCTTTACATAATTCAATTTACGCCAAGAAAATTAGATTTCTAACTGGAACTATTTCTAGTCGGGGAGCTGGCGTCCAAAATGTGCAAGAGTTTTCTCAAAGCTAATTTTTTGAGATTGGGTTACTTTTTAGTGATGGAAAGTAACTGTAGAGTCAGCACTTTCGGTACCGGGACACCTGGCGCTGGGACGCTCGCAAAGGTGTAATATTAATTAACGTCTTTAAACTGTTTTCTCAAAGCTCAAAATTTATAGAGAACGAGCAAATATAATATAAAACAAGAATCCAACAGTCAGAGAGCAAAATATAGGGACACGTGGCGTCAGCGCTACTTCATACCTGTCAAAAAAATGACGTGTGTCAAAGTGATTTCTCAAAGCTGAAATTCTCCATAACATTAATTAAAACTATAAAGGTAATAAAGGAGAGTCAGACTCATTTATGATAGGACCACGTCAGTCAGCAGTCGATAGATGTGAGAACGGTAACTGCGCGCATTAGTACGCCTTTTCTCAATACATATCGTTTATTTTATAACTCAATGGAATGTGGGTTACCAGGGCCGGCCCGATGGGCAGGCGAGCCAGGCGGTCGCCTGGGGCGCTGAATCTTGGAGGCGCTGACTTGCCGCAAGTCGGTTGTAGTTTCTGAATAATTAAATTTAAATTTTAATCAAAAGCACGCACTCCAAATAAGTCCGCACCTGCCCGCCTATCGATAAGCGTGCTGTATGATAAAAAAAAATCAAAGTAATACCGGCCGGCGGAGTACAAAGTGTTGGCGTGGCTATGATATTTACGTTTTATCGTTTTTATATAGAGCGCCGACTGCCGGTCTTCTTGGACCGAGTTCTGAATTTTCTGTATTTAATTTTATTATTTATTCTCTAACTAAAAACAAAGAATAAACTACTCTTTGCTAAAGAAGCGAATTGTTGAAATCAGTCTATTATATTAATATTATTACTATAACAGTATAGTACGGTACGCGTTTAAGTTTCCAGTGCTTCAGTTAGCGTCTTCGTCTTCGAATGAACCACAAATGGCTTGATGGCTTGTGATGTAAATGAGGCTCGCTTTCTACTTTTCAATAAGACTTACGGATTCGAAGACACCAACGACCCTTTCAAAATTGCCACGAAAAACGTCGATGGTTCCAATTTACCGCCATGCAAGACGGAATTGAAAAAACAAATACAAAGGGCTGCGTATATATCGAACATCTGGAGTCATGCTGATGAAAAAGTGCCCACTGCAATGATTCCAGAGGAAAACGGTTGGCAGTTGATCGATGGCCGATATGATTTCAGTTGGTACGAAGACGATCAGCTACCTAATTTCATTTCTGACGTTTTGATTCAACGGATGATACACCTGCAGGTAATTTTTGCCAGTCGACTCACAAATGTGATTCAAAACCTTATTTATTATTGTAATGTACTGCTTAACGCTGAATTTTTGATTTGTACACAGATTCTGAATCAACCACCACTGATGACGCCGAAGAATATGGTGCAATCGCATTTTATTCTGATGAAGATAGTGGCGAAGAACACGATGACGGCAATGATTCTGACGATTAGATGTTTTTTTTTTAATGAATCAATGATTCTTTTTTTTCTGTTATAAAATAATTAAAATTATTTTTTCTTGTATAAAATAACTGATATCTATATAATAACTGATATATAACAATTACAATTATTAAGAAACAATTAAAATTATTTTTTTTATATAAAATAAATGATATGTATTGAGAAAAGGCGTACTAATGCGCGCAGTTACCGTTCTCACATCAATCGACTGCTGACTGACGTGGTCCTATCATAAATGAGTCTGACTGTCTCCTTTATTAAGTTTATAGTTTTAATTAATGTTTTGGAGAATTTCAGCTTTGAGAAATCACTTTGACACACGTCATTTTTTTGACAGGTATGAAGTAGCGCTGATGCCACGTGTCCCTATATTTTGCTGTCTGACTGTTGGATTCTTGTTTTATATTATATTTGCTCGTTCTCTATAAATTTTGAGCTTTGAGAAAACAGTTTAAAGACGTTAATTAATATTACACCTTTGCGAGCGTCCCAGCGCCAGGTGTCCCGGTACCGGAAGTGCTAACTCTACAGTTACTTTCCATCACTAAAAAGTAACCTAATCCCAAAAAATTAGCTTTGAGAAAACTCTTGCACATTTTGGACGCCAGCTCTTGGATTATTCCATAATGCTTTGCACAGATATTGGACGGAACTTCTAGAGCACTGATTTATCCTTATTTATAAACTATTGGTTTACAAATTTACATGAAAATTCTTATTACAATATTGACGCTGTGGGTTACCACAATTCATAAGTTCACAAATTAAGTGCAAGCAAGGAAGTGAATGTAAATGAAAGTAGTTAGTATATGCAGACCGATGTAGTGAAAGGCTTAATAAAAAAAGCATGCAAATGTGTATGCAATGGATGACTATGACTAAAAAAACTTCTGATACCGATTACTCATAAATTCTGGAAGTAATTTTTTTTCAGTTCCTGGCGAAGTCGCTGGTCATTTTCAGTAACTATTAAACATTAAACAATTTTGAACAGTTCTTATGATAATTATTTTTTAATATAAGCAAAGTTGATGCTAATAAAACAAAGTTGATTGTCAGAAAACAAAGTTACGTACTTCAGCACTTTTAAATACATTCTGAATTTTTGACGCGTAGTCCTTATTAGAGATAATACGGGGTCTTCTGAAGGCATTTGTGGCTGAAAGAGAGGATTTAAGATATGGGCGATCGTTTCGCATGCCAGTGCAATGATTCATATTTAATGTAGCACGGAGCGTATGCATCTCCTAATAAAATCTGTCATTAGCGTCGGTTGCAACAAATCCATTAATTATTCGACGGATTCTTGAAAAACTGCACTTCATAAATCGCATGGCATGTGCACTAATATCTGCATACATTGCATACTTTGGCTACTTTCCATAATTCATGTTTTGTTCGAATCTGGAAGGATTACCTTTACGCCAAGCTATAACACAGGACACTGGTGTACATCCCAATAAATTTGAAAATGTTTTTGCAGCATTACAACAACAATATTCACATATTTACAAAACAGTACGACAAATGGAGCGGTTACAATTAGCTAGAACTTGTCCCAAAAATAATGTTACATTAAGCCACCAGAGCTGAAATACCATTCTTTCACCTGAATATTTCATTATACAACTTAAAATCATGATATATTTGACTGTTTTATTCAAACATCACAACTACATATCTGTGCACCGTTCATAAGGTGGGTGCCAACATTGCAGTATGAGATAAAAAAATGTGTCCCTCCTACGTAGACGCTGGCCCATAACTTTAACACAGTTGCCTGCAGTGATAAAAGATTCATAAAAAAAGTTTATATTTTTATTAACACTATAGATTACTAATTTTTTAAAACAACACTTGGTGTTGAATTTTTCCTCAGTGTTATTACTAAAGCTGCAAATCGTTTCTGTGTATCATGGTCGTAGAGTACAGATGTACTTACTGTCGCCCGCATTCACCTTGACCGCGAAACTCTTTCTCCAGTCCAGTCAATTATTTTTCGAACTGTGTACACGTTAAGTCACTTGGGCGTATTGCATATTGTTTTTGTGTTTTTATTTTATTTATTGTACTGTATTGTTATTAATTTAATAATAAAGCATGGCAGAAGTACGCAGGGGTAGAAAACGGCCATTTGCTGACAAAGTGAATAAATTTATAGGTGAATTCCCGAATTTATTCTATGGTGGTGCTAAAATAATTTGTAAAGTGTGCGAGAAAGATTTGATGTGCTGGGATAAGCGTGATTGTGGACTTCACGTAAATAGTGTACACCATAAAAATAAAAAAAGGCGTGCTTTCGACAACACAGTTTATGTTTGATTTACTATTAATGCTGATTGCCTGTGTTGTTCCGCTGCACATACTCGATAAACAACCATTTCGAGAGTTCTGGAATAAATACAATGCCCAGGTGAAGTTACCAAGTTGTACAACGTTATGTAACTATCTACCAACTGTACATGTAGACCTGGTAAATAAGATGAAATGTGAATTAAGAAATGCACGGCTGTAGTTATCTGTTGATGGGACAACAGACTGTAAAAAAAATTATATTTTAAATGTTATAAGTACGAGTACTGGACCCTCTTAAACCGACAGTTCCATTGTTACTAGCTAGCAAAAGACTAAGTCAGTGCACTAGCGAAACAATTACCAGGGTGGTACTGGAGACGTTAGAAAAATTTGAACTGTCAAAAAGTCAAGTGTTTGTGACTGATGGCGCCGTGACAATGCGTTCGGTAGGCCGTTCTTTGCAAGAACAAGGTTGTACGTTTATACATGTTACGTGTAAAGTGCATGCTGTACATCTTATGGCAGAAACTATTCGAAAAGGTTTTCCAGAGGTGGATGCATTAATAGCAAGTACAAAAAAAAGTGTTCCTTAAATCTCCTAAACGTCTTCGTGCATTTCACAGCAAGTGTCCCGGTATTCCTAAACCACCACAGCCGATTCTTAGACGTTGGTGAACATGCAAGCAGCTTTTTATTATGCTGAATATTTCCAACAAATAAAAGCTGTGATACTACAATTCAATCCAGATGAGGCAGCAGCTATTAAGGAAAGCCAGACAAAATCGAAGATATTTCCGTTGAAACAGCTTTAAAAAAATATTGCGAAGAACTATAAATAATTACATGAAAGTATAAAAAAATTTGAAAACAGTGCATTGTCGTTAGCGGAGTCACTGCAAATAGTGGACGAAGTAAATCTACTGCTACACGCTGACGCTATAATAGGTGACGAAACAAATGAGCGCGTTAAAGAAAAGTTCGCAAGTGTGTTAAATAAAGACACCGGTTTTACCAAATTAAGACAAATATGTGATGGTGCCTCAGATCCGTTAAGTGCGTTCAAAGACTATTTTACGTATGCGTGTATTACATCAGTAGATGTTGAACGGTCGTTTTCAAAATATAAGAATATATTTTCACCAAAGCGAACATCACTCATGGAGACAACCATAGAAACATACCTAATGCTGCAAAATGGCTACACATTTTCTCCAGTTTGTGATAAGCAAGCTAGTTAAGAGGGTAAGTTTTACATACATTGTTATAAATTATTGTAACAGTTTATTGCTTCTCGTAATAGTTAATTTCGCATACGCCACTGTCACACGGAACATTTTTGACAGCCCTAATTAGTAATAAACAGATCAGGCTGAGTCGAGGGCATGATTTTGGTAAAAATTAAATATTCATTTCGATTTATTAAAATTATGAAAATTATTTATAGCAAAAATATACCTACTTCAATTATTACAAATTACAAATTAGGAAACCTTATGATTATTCCGGTTACAATCGTCTAATTTTACTCACTGCTACACTGACTCAATTAAAAAGAAATATATTCTTTTCAAAATCTGGAAAAGGCAAGACCCCAAGAGTTACGACATACAAGGTGCCCCATAAAAATAAATCACATTTCAAAGTATTGCAGGTTAGCTGAAAATAATGCAAAATACACATCATTGAAGAACAAAACTACCATTACTGGTTTAAAGAGAATCCAAAACAAATTCGCCAACAGCCACTTCATACCGTTAAGGTAAATGTTTGGGTGTGCAATTTCGTTCTTTGGGCCTCATTGCGCCTCATTTTTTTGAGGATGACAATGGTGTCGCGCAGACTATTACATCAGCTCGATGTATCAATATGCTGAATACATTTTTAATATGAAAATTGCGTTGTTTTCCTCAATATCCTGCTGACATATGGTTTCAACAGGATGGGGACACAGCTCATACCGCAGGACCTTATATGAATGTTCTTCGAAATTTGTTTCCGTATCAGTCTCCTGGAACGTCGTAGTCTGCCAGGTCTCCGGATCTTGTGATTTTTTTTGTGGGCCTATCTAATAAAGTTTACATCAATCGTCCAATAATAATAAAATACGGAAAGAAGGATACCGGTGAATATGCTGTGAAATGTAATGGAAAACGTCCGTTCAGGAATGGAGGAATATTTGGAGAAGGCATCACCTTGCAATATTTCAAAAAATAAAATGATTTTTCACGCTCCTTAGTGATGTACAGTTGTTTTACTAATAAAATTATTTTCACCTAACTTGCAACACTTTTAAATGTTACTCATTTTTATGGTGCACCTTGTACATATTAAAAAAATATCCTGTTTTTACAATCATGCATTTAATGGTTGCGATACGACATCCACGATGTTTAAAAAGGGTAAATTAACCTGCAGACATCTGTTGCAGAGACGAAGTAATTTAACAGAAATGTTTGCTACGGACAGATTTGAACCAAATAATTAAAGTAAGTAGAGGTGGCACATGACAGAGATGAGGATTATGTGACGGTATTGACACACCAAATAATTGTACGTCTATAAAATATATACTTGATACGATCGCGACCAGTGACTATGACAAGAAATTTAACCACTGCAGGGGTTAGTTTCATATAGGTATTCGATTTTTTTGTACTACCTACCATTTGTAATAACTAGAGCTGTCCGAGGTCACCTGGCCGACAGAGCCGTCATATGACTCATATGTTTACATCATATCATAATACTTGAATAAGTACAGTAAATGGAAATAAATTTTAACAATAATGTTACATTTTATAAAAATTTGTATAAAACTCACCCTTTTAAGCAGATTTATGAAGTAGTTTGGTTGTCGTCATCACAAAGTGGGGAAGATCTATAGTATAATAGCATCAGGTATGTTTCTACAGCTGTCTCTGTCAGCGATGTTCGCTTTTGGTGAAAAAATATGTTTTGCATTTTGAAAATGACCATTCGACATCTACGGATGTAATACAGGCATAAGTAAAACAATCTGTGAACTCACTTAACGAAGTTGTAGATGCACCATCACAAATTTGTCTTAATTTGCTGAAATCAGGATCTTTCTGTAATACACACTCGAATTTTTCACTAACGCCATTATTTTTTGCGTCATTTATAGCCTGTAGCTGTGTATTTACGTCGTCCACTATTTGCAGCGATTCCACTAACGACAACGAACTATTTTGCAATTTTTCTATTGCGTCGTGTAGTCCTCTATAATTGTTATTAATAGTTTTTAAATCTGTTTCAAGGGAAACGTCTTGAAAGCTTGTCTGGCTTTCCTTAATAGCTGCAGCCTCGTTAGGGTTGAACTGTAGTATCACAGCTTTTATTTGTTGAAAATATTCAGCATAATAAAAAGCCGCTTTCAACCACGTTCTCCAACGTGTAAGAATCGGCTCTGGTGGTTCAGGGATACCAGGACACTGTCTGTGAAATGCTCGAAGCCGTTTAGGAGATTTGAGAAAAACTTTTTTTGTATTTGCTATTAATGCATCTACCTCTGGAAAACATTTTTGAATCGTTTCTGCCACAAGATGTAACGCATGCACTTTACACGTAACATGTAAAAACCTACAATTGTTTCTTTGAAGAGAACGGCCTACCATGCGCATTGTCGCAGCACCATCAGTCACAAACATCAATACTTGACTTGTTGAAAGTTCAAATTTTTCGAATGTCTCCAACACCCCACGCGTAATTATTTCGCCAGTACACGCAGTTAGTCTTTTACTAGCTAGTAAAAGTGGAAATGTTAGTTTAAGAGGGCCCAGTACACGTACTATAATATTTAAAATAGAATTTTTTTACAATCTGTCGTCTCGTCAATACATAACCAGAGCCGTGTATTTTTTAATCCACATTTAATCCTATTTACAATGTCTTCACGAATAGCTGGAATATATCTACGTAACGATGAACGACTTGGTAAGTTCACCTGGGGATTGTATTTATTCCAAAACTTCCGAAATGGTTGTTTATCCAGTATGTGTAGCGGAATATTACAGGCTATTAACATTAACAATAAATCAAACATAAACTGAGTTGTCAAAGGCATGCCATTTTTTTTATTTTGATGTTGCACGGTGTTGATATGACGACGACAATCTGTTTTGTGCCAGCACATTAAGTCTTGATTGCAAACTTTACAAATTATTTTGCATCCGTCATAGAATAAATCCGGAAATTCACAGATAAATTTATTCACTGTGTCCGCGTACGGTCGTTTTTTACCCTTTGGCGCGTTTGACATTATGTATAATTTATAGGTACAACCTCACGCATCAACCTTTCAAATAAGACTGCAGCGTAAATCACTTCTAAATCGGCACGTGTGACGCCATCGCAAGACCGTGGCTGTACTCCAGCCACCTCGGACAGCTCTAGTAATAACAAGTGATGAGCGAAAATATTTGTCAAACTACTAATTTTGAGCACTATTTTTTCAAGATGGTGGCGAAAGCTACACTACAATTGGTCAGGACTTTTAGTATATTAATAAGGAAGCCAAACAAGATGTATAACAACTTTCAGTTTTACTATCTGGTATTTCAAGATCGTAATGGCTGATACCCAAGTAGGCGAACAAAAATTAAGATTGCGATGGCTTCCCTAGAAAATATTGTTAAGACGGAATGGAAGTAAAAATTGTAAAAATATCTAGGACAATCCGCTTTTGTAACAAAAACAATTTAGGAAAAAGTGTGGTATTCGTTAACACTTTAAAACAAAAAAATATTCGAAACAAAGTTAAAAATTAAAACATTCCATGTGAATGATAACAAATGTGTTAATTTTATCGGAACAATGATCGGAAGGTGCGGAATGCTTTTTGCATTATTTGTCATGGTGTCATGTGTAAAAAATAACTAACAATACTGTGACAGTAACCTGGCCATTATCTCTACCATGAAAATTAAATACGTGAAGTCATATCTGTTCCAGTGACAACGAAAACATTTATTATTTTAATTTTATAACTTGCTCGTTTATCATGTTCGTAATAAGATACAATTTCTCAAAATGAATAAATAATCCACTAATACAATATGTGCTCCTCCAAAAATAGTATCTTTCCTTCAAGAATGATAAACTACCAGGCAGTAAATGTTTGGTTAATAAAATGGTCAAAAATGGATCCTCATAAAATAAAAAATATATAAACAATATAATTTTGAATAAGCCAATTAATTAAACACCCAATGTTGAGACTGAGATTGAGATTAAAAACATATTGACACCAAGAAGAAAAATATTTATACTAAATGATTCCCTTCAGTTACAATACAAAAAACGAAGACTCCTAGACCGATATACACTGTGTCCAAGATAAGAATGCACAGCATGGGCATCTTGGAAATGGTAGGAGATACGAATTCGATTAAATGGGGAAAAAGTTGCGTAATTAGGATACTATCACAATGGTCTTAACCAATGTCAAAAATTATTTTTCGTTTGATTTATTTCGAAAAAAGTAAATTTTTGAAATTCGCTTTTAATTTTTTTTCACGTTATTATAAAAAATATAAAAAAACAAACAAAACATCCTCATTGTACTTTCTAATAACCTTTAACGTGACAATGATATTTTCGCCCTCCGACGTTTCGTGATCGTGGAACCATCATCAACTTCTTTTTTAAATACGGACCTGGATTTTTTTTACGGATTTTGAATGCATTCTTCATTCTAAATTCACCTATGTATTACACATAGAGCTTGCAACATCTTTTTCTCTAGTTATAGTCGTTACTAGGATTTATGTAGTACGGCCTTTACTTTGAAAGTTGCAGATAAAATGTATTAATTATTTCAGCCCTCAGCAACGGAAAATAAGACAAGAAATAAATTTTAAATCGTTTATTTTTAAATACTGATTAAGAGCAAGCAAATCGGCAAATCCGATCACGTTTTCATCAATCTACATTTCTGATAAATGTGAACACTCTAAATTCAAAAGTAATACCAGGACTTCGATTAAAAATTATTTCATTTAAACTGATAAAAGTCAAGCAAAAAAATATGCTCAATGTGCTACACGTTGAGTTACTTTTTTTTAGTGATAAGTAGGCTGGTAAAAACAATGATTGTTTGAGTTAACGATCTGTCTTATTCATAAATAGTCGTTGTTTCATCTTGTTGTCTTTATACATATTTATACTAATGGATTCGTTTTCGAATGAAGAAAAAATTTGATATGGTAACATGTTACATTTTGTGCCACCGAAATTGTGTTGATGTTGAGAATTTGTATCACGATGGGTACCCAGAAAGAAGGCAGCCTGATAAAACAATTTTTAGAAGGTTAGTGTCAAATCTTAACGAATACGGTTCTTTCCGAAAACCCATTCGGTCTCGACAAAAACCATGTAACGAAGAGAAAGTAAACAGTGTATTGTTGACAGTTACTGAAAATCCACGTGTATCAACTAGAGAAATTGAACGAGCTACTGGGATATTAAAATCCACGTCCAGTTTTATTTTACGAAAACATCGGTTTCGTCCTTATAAATTTAGAATTTGTCAAGGGCTTAGGCCAGGCGACGAAGAAGGACGCAGGACATTCTGTGAGTGGTATACTAGGAAATTCCAGGATGATGAAAATTTTCCTCATAAAGTAATTTGGTCAGACGAAAGTATGGTTACTAATAATGGTATTTTTAATCGAAAAAATACACATTATTGGTCCCGAGAAAATCAACACTTATTCAAACCAGCCAGACACCAACACCGCTTTGGTTTTAATATGTGGGTTGCCATTTTTGGTACAAGACTTATAGGCCCTTTTATTTACCATGACTCATTGACTGCCCAACGTTATCAGAACTTACTTGACACTTATCTTGAAGACGCCCTAGACAACTTCCTTTCGCTGATTCCCAGAATTGTTGATTCCAACAAGATGGTGCTCCAGCACATAATTCTAGGGCTGTTCGAGAATATTTGTCAAATCGGTTCCCAGAAAAATGGATTGGCACTCATTCAACAGTATCCTGGCCAGCACGATCGCCGGATATGACACCGTTGGATTTTTTTCTGTGGGGATATATCAAAAACTTCGTATACAGGCATAATTTTGAAAATGAATAAGAATTAGAGGCATCTGTTACCGAAGAATTTAACAGCATTACTCCAGAAATGCTAACTACTAGAGTTTTAGACTCTACTATACGAAGATGCTATCTTTGTTTAGAAAATAATGGTTCCCATTTTGAACATTTATCAGAGGTTTGACATCTATGGTTTTAATAGAATCGATTGTTTTATATCTGTGCAGTTACTGAGGTTAATACATATGTAATTAATTTATTATTATTCAGTTTAAACCATGTGTTTTGTTAACTGATTATTATTTAACGTACTAGATGGACGAGTACCTGATAAATTGTATTTGTATCTAGTCCTCAAATTAAATTTATTATTTATTCATTTCATAAATCCTAGTAACGACTATAACTAGAGAAAAACATGTTGTAAGCTCTATGTGTAAAACATAGGTGAATTTAGAATGAAGAATGCATTCAAAATCCGTAAAAAAAATCCAGGTCCGTATTTAAAAAAAGAAGTTGATGATGGTTCTACGATCACGAAACGTCGGAGGGCGAAAATATCATTGCCACGTTAAAGTTCATTAGAAAGTACAATGAGGATGACTTGTTTGTTTTTTCATATTTTTGATAATAACGTGGAAAAAAATTAAAAGCAAATTTAAAAAATTTACTGTTTTCGAAATAATTCAAAAACGAAAAATAATTTTGGACATTGGTGAAGACCATTGTGATAGTATCCTAATTACGCAACTTTTTCCCCATTTAACCAAATTAGTATCTCCTACCATTTCCAAGATGCCCATGCTGTGCATTCTTATCTTGGACACAGTGTATATCATCTGATCTAGGGATATTCGTTTTTGTATTGCAACTGAAGAGAATGATTTAGTGTAAAAATGTTTCTTTTTGGTGTCAATATTTTTTTAATCTCAATATTTATTTTTTGCTTCTAATATTAAGACTGTTGTTATTTAAATCAATGTAATTCTTGCTTTTAGACTGAGTAGTTGTTTTAATAGTTTCTACGATAAAATGTATTCGAAGTGTTTGTGTTTGATTTACCATCTACCTAAAACTTTTAAACTAGTGCATTTAGATAAGAATGCCAGCATAAAATATTAAAAAACTATTATATATGTATGGATAGGTGTTTATTATTGTTATCATGTTAGGTTTGAAAGGATGCTTGTGTAATACGCAATAATTACTTTATTATTTTTTTTGGAAATGCATAAATACGAAGGAAATACAGTCAGATTTTTTAACCAACAAGAATTTAACAAACTGGAATTTTTTCGAATCTTTCCACAGTGTGTACTGCGAATTAGCGAGCATGCATTTTAAACATATCCATCTCTTAAAACAAGAGCTTTATAGAAAAGTTGAAATATCAAAGAGTTAAATTATCAGGCGAAGGTTTGTAAAGTAGGTAGGAGGACAGGTTTGGGTATTATTTCATCCGTAATGAATGTAGCACCGTCTAAACCTAGTTAGTCTGAATATTTAATCAATGGAATTTATCCGTAGTGTTTAATGTCATTTATATCATCCTAATATGTGTAAAATTATTTTACTTAAGTATACTCTTTTGAAACCATGATAAATTTTCATGATAAACTACGACTTTTAATTTGGAATATTGTTGATAAATCTTAAGTGTGTTAAGATTATCAGATATCTCTTGTATTTATCTTCATATACAGGGAATTGCTTGTAACAATTTATAACCAGAACGTGATTTTTTTTTTAATTTTGACATTGAGAATTTAGATAATAATGAAATAACATATAGTTAGTATGACACATAATTGAATTAATCTTTTCTCGACGGGTGGTCCGAGTACATCTTTCAACTTGTCAACATACCCAGATCTACTACATCGACAAAGATATAAATTCCTGTTCATAGAGGAATCGTTATTTTTAGGTTGTCACAAATTTTAGAACATAAATTTTAGGGTACTTAATAGTGCCCCATCTATAAATAAATTCTCTGACAAAAATAACAAAATGTACGTCCCACCGAGACCCATTTTTCATATTAGAAGGAAAAATCAATTTAAAAGAGACATTTTGATGGTTTTTTAACAACACTTACTAAATTACTATTTATTAAATAATTCGGTTATATTTGAATTTATTACATTTAAGGTCTATTAATTTATTTAAGTGGCATTTTAGACCGGCTTTTAGTACAACAGTAAACGTCCTTTAAATATAATTTTGAGTTTGAACATTAGAAAAATAATCAGTCAGTCTTTATAGATGAAAATTGAACTGTTCAAACTCTTATAAAACGCATGCAAAATGGGGTGTGTTTTTAGGAATATACTGCCCCCGCATTATGAGGTTACATAGAATGGTTCATAAATTTAATGTTCAGTGATATTTCTTGCTTATATACTTTAAGGTTAGATACTTAAAATAAAGAAAATTCGTTTATTATGCGAGTGCGTAATCATCTTCGTTAATACTGTGGTGTGAACTTTAACTCTTCAAGCCAAAATAATCCATTGATTTCAGTTCAGGACTCCGACGAGGCTATTCTATAGGTCATTTGTTACTAATTCACCTATTACCGTAACCATTATTTAAATGACCACTTGCCAATTGGATATTATGGCGTGGGGCGACATATTTAGTAAAATTTATATCGTCATAAAAAACTTAAAATTTCTTTTGCATGATGTTTTGTACCTGATTAATAACTCTTGGATAAGTACCATAGACTTAAATGTTTGTATTATTTTAAATAGTAAGTGAAACATCTTAAATTGAAATAGAGTTAAGAAAAATATTAGCATATTGTACAGTACAAGAGACGCACGTTAAATTAAGAAATAAAACAAGGACAGTGGTAAGTAGTAGCAGATAAATAAACACACTCACATTTTACGCAAAAATTATGAAATTCATGTAAAATTTTGCGTTATTTACAGTGCTTAAACATTTCTAATAATAATAATAATAATTTGGCAGGCCAAATGCAGAAGGCGATAATTCTGGGTTCTCTCCGTCTGCTTAGGGCACACGATTCTGGTATCTACAGTCACTAACCCTGCGGGATGTGGGGGAGTGGCTGTAGTTGATGCGCCGGCGCGACTCCCGTGAGGCGTCGGAGGCCACGGGAGGACTGACCGGCATTGGATATTCCGAAAAAAAAAAATAATAATAAATAATAATAATAATATGCTTTATTTTCCCAACAGTCAACCCCACTTACAAGACAAAGATTCAGTACAAAATATGCGTAAGATATTATACTTAAATCTTATGCTTATATTAAACTATAAAACTTATCAAATAAGATAATAAACTTCAATTCATAATGCAGCTATAAAAAAAATACAAAATTTTAAGCTGAGTATAGTAAAAGTAAAAGTACCTACATATATAATATGGTACATCGTATAGTGAACATTAATCTCACTAGGCATTAAAGTAGTTCAGATATAGTTGAGAGGGAAGGAAATAACAATAATAATAATTAAGACAGGTAAATAATATGACAATAAATAATTTATGTAAGGTAACATTTGAGCATTTTGAAGATAGTAAATAAAAAATATAGAAAGGCAGCGGTATAAAGAAGATTTTGGTTCTAAAGATTAAGATTATATTTCAAAAGTTTGTCTAGCATATTTCAATAGCCCTTTTTGTGTACAAGTGTTGACTTATTTTGTTAAAATTATAACACATACAATATATAGGTGATTTTAATATCACGTTGCTGTTGGCTCGAATATTGTACAATGTGAGGTTTTGTCGAGAATGCGCTCTAAGAATCAGCAGATTAATTTGTGAAAGAATTTGACAATCAATTTTATTATGTAGTAGTTTATGGAGAAAAATTAAGATGGAACAGATTCGTCGAAATTCTAGACTATCAAAATTAAAGCGATCCAGTAAATACCTATTGTCTACCCCTCTCCTGAGATAATTACCTGTAGCTCTAAAAGATAAGAATTTTAGAAATTTTCTTTGAACTTGTTCTAGCGTATTTTTGTGGATAAGGTAATAGAGGTTCCAGATTATGCTTCCATACTCGATCTTTGATCTTACGTAAGAGTAGTATAATAATTTTAGACATGTTGAATTAGTACATGATTTACAATTTTTTATGATAAAGCCTAGCATTCTGATTGTTTCTTTAGACTTAATGTTCGTATATTCGGCAAAGCTGAGTTCATGATCGAAATATATGCCTAAATCTTTGATAGTATTTGTGCGTTCTAGGACAGTATCATTAATGCTGTAGTTGTAGATAATATCTTGTGTAAGATACTACATTACATTTGGTGGCATTGATGCCAACTTTGTTAAGAATGTACCAATTGTTGGCTGCGTCGCGGTTATTTTGAAGACTTCTACAATCATTTACGGAACTTATGCGCTTCAACATTTTTAGATCATCTGCAAATATCAAGTAATCGCATTGCAGTTCAATACACAGATCATCTATAAATAACAGAAATAATAAGGGCCCGAGATTGGAGCCTTGTGGTACTCCGGATGGTGCCAAGTATGTTGATGATTTATGTCCGTTGTAAAATACAAATTTCTTTCTCTCTGTTAGGTATGATCGAAAAAAGTTTAGTAGGTTTAGGTTAAATCCGAACTATTTCAACTTTTGTAGCAGTAGTTGATGATCAATGCGGTCGAAGGCTTTGGCTTTGGACACGGTTTGACTGAATGACACTTGTAACAGTAGATCTGTTAGACATGAGTCCGTGCTGATATGGCGATAATATGTTCTTTGTGGACAAATATATTCGATTGTATAAAATAATTTCCAGCACCTTTGCAATATTGTACAAATTTGTCTATAATTGCTTACACAGGCCATATGCCTGTTTTAAAAATTGAAAAAGTGTTTGCTACTTCCATTGGTTGGGAAAGATTGACGTTTTAATGGAAAGGTTAAACTGGATGGATAATGGTATGGAGAGTGCATCAGCGCAGTCTTCCACCAGAAATGATGGTATAAGATCGGGATAAAATAATTAACGCGTTTCCTTTACGTGCACTAATTAGCAAAAATTGTGTGAAACTTTCGATCAATGTAATAATATACACTTTCCTATCTAAAAAAGCACACAAAAGCAAATAAAATGAATGAAAAAAAAAACAAAAATCAGGAGGTTTTTACACGTCTGATCGCAATGCCATATGCGCCGAGTATTCCCAATAGCCTCCATATGAAAAACATGGATATATTACGCTGCAAAACCTAAACTTTAGAAGGCTATTCAACGCACTTATAATCGGTTTAGATTCAAAATAACGGCATAGGTGTGTATAACTCATTGGATATAGCAGTATTTCTACATAAAGCAAAATTGACAAAATATGGACATATCCGCTTTCGCACACAAACTCCTCAATTGTTTCATAATGTGTTCTTTTTTTTGTCCTTTTTTATTTAACCGGCACCTTCAACAGAATATCAAAGTTAAACAAACCATTAGGCCACTAAGTGATGGACTAAGTGTAGGTATACGTAATATTTTTAGTGTAACAATTAAAGAAACAAAATAAATTTACATATATTTGTTTGTTTCTACACTTAGTTACTAGAAAAACAGAAGTCGATTAAAAATAAACTACAAGTTTACGTTGATTTTATAACAGAATCAACAGCTGTTCTCCCTCTAATGACAAACGAACCCTCTATACAATGGACAGGAATCTGTAAACAGGAATGTTTGTATATAATTATACAGACTACTTTTATCTATTTAAGAAGACTAGTGGTATCTCATTTATATCTGCTGGGTGAAAAACGAAGCTGGTAAATGCATTTACAGAATTCCGATGTCAGAATAATTACACGTGTCACAAATGTTGTGTTGTATGACGTTTTCTTTAATAAACTTGCTTTATTGTTTCATTATTTAATCTATTTTTGCTTTAACGGAATACATTTTACTATTTTAATTGAAGCACCGTGTTCCGTTTTCATCTATATTTTAATTATTTTTTTTCATACTTAATAAATATTGCTTTATAATAATCATAATTATCATTTAATTTAGTTCCATATTTGTATTATTTGCTCTTAAAATACCGGCTTTTTATTTCATATAGTTTTTGTGTACTCGCATTTATACGCCGTCACAATGAGGTGGCTTTGTGCGACTAATCCCAGAAATCATAGTGACATGGGTCCTGTCAATAATTAATGTGACGCACGCCATAAAAATATAAAAAGACGCCCATAATTGTTAATATTCCCGCTATTATAGTGTTTATTACTGTTTTAACTAATCACTAACTTTGTGTATATTATTGGAGGTGTAAATTTAACATTTAAACCCGGTTAAATAATTAAAATAACTAGTGTGGACTTCTTTCCGTGTCTGCTTTCTCGAACCAGAGATTACTTCCCAAGATCAGAGGGCCCTCTCCAACGTGGAAGACTGCTGCATAATCTACAGGGTAAGTCGCTCTTTCTCGCCATCTCATTGCATATAGGAAAAATTACGAGTATAGTTCATTTATCTCTCGCGAGCTTATAAAACTAAATTTTCCTTTTTTTGTTTTGAACCTATAAAAAACACACCGAATAATTATAACACTAAAAGATGGAAATATTTAAAATGAAACGGTGTAAAACAAATGATACAAGAATTACCATTACAATGTTACAGGCAGATCCATTTTACTGTAAATATTTTTTTAAACGGCTTATTGTATGATACAAAAAGTATATGATAAAAATTATAAGTTTTATTGCTGTTACGAAATTAATTTAATTACGACAGACGTTGTTCATAAAGTGCAACAGGAATTTATTCACCGTTTAGGCCATTTTGACAGCATTTTAAGCATTTAATTTTATTACGCGTATTTGTACTTGTACGGTTTTACACGTTTCAGATAATGAAATTATAAACGTTTAATATTAGTATATTATGTGAAACGATTATGTCAGGTATTTTAAAATGTATTTATTACTAGTGTACGTAACTCCAAAACCTTTTAAAAACGTTTCTGTTCGACCTTAATGGACTATTCAGTTGATATAGACGTTTCATGAACGTTTAAGTTTTATTTAAACGCTTTAAACAACGTTAATTTAACGCTGTCAATAGTACTGCCAACATTTTTCATGAAAAAATCATGTCATTTTAACGTTACGATAGACCGTTATTTTTTCAATAAATGAACGGTTAATATTTTCTAATGTAACACGAATTACCAACCAATGGCACGTTGAGAATATGTTTTGAAAACGTATCTGTGTTTACTGAGACAACATATCGGATATGTACATCAGTTTCAGATTTGTCTGTATATTCTTAGATGACAAGTTACCGTTCTTAACTCAAAATAAAGTTGCTAAATTAGGGGCCCATACTTTCAGTCTCGGTTAACATTAATCGAATGATACTCTCTCTCTCTCTCTCTCATTATTACAACAATGGTTTTCTTGCATCAGGGTCACTCTCACGAAACTCTGCATTCGTTAAAATGATTTTATTATTTTTACCGTTTTTAACAATAAAACCAACAAATTAAGCTAAACAGTTTACTAGATTGAGCATAATACTTCTTTTATAATTTTAAGGAGAAAAAAAAAGTGCAAACCACTCGTAAATGCACTCTCGCGAGAATGACCCATCATCATTCGATTAGTGTCAACCGAGACTGAAAGTACCGACCCTAACTGTCTAAAAAGTGAATATAAATCCACCTCTAATACTACATGGCTCCCTGGGAGTGTAGTAGGCTCGAGAGTAGGCCTGTCCAGAAAAAAAAGAGGGTCCATTATAAAACCGTGAGAAACGCCATAATTAATGTAAGAAAAAGTACCTTCTGTATCGTTCAAATAATTATTGGTAAAAATTTATCAATAATTTCCACTTTCATTGCAAATTCTGACTTATCAAGGCGTTCCAGGGTTGTTGGAGATAAAACTTACATGTATGTGGACGGTAAACCTACGTGAAATGTTTCTGCAACGTTCTTAATATGTTTGCTTTTTCCTAAAAGAGTTAACCTAACCCGGTCACTCAGCAAAAAATGCATTAACCCATTTTTTTAAATCATTTTGAGCTAACCGTTTTCCAGTGTTAGTAAAAGTTCCCTGCAGGGTTTTTGTAATTGCCCTGACTTCACGGTTTTCCAGGTTGCTGGACACCCGGTAATAAATAATTCGATAACTAAATGAAATTATCTATAAAAATAAATAAGCAAATGCAGCTTAACATACCAAAACTAACTAGTTTATTCAATACGGAGTTATAATAATTAATTAAGAAAGTCAATAGCCTTAGCAAATTAAGCGAAAACACTTTCTACCCCATTTTTTTTCATTAAAAAGTTCAAGTACAAAATGTTCATGTTTATCTTTTTTTAGTCGATGTAATAAAATTTAATATATCCCACCTGCAAAAATAAGTATTAATCAGTATATCTTGTCTAGAGTAGTAGCTTTCCCTTTCTCTTAGGGGGTCCATACATTTTCGGGATTCGTGACAATTTTAAACATACGTGATTACCCGACCGGTTTCACGATCTCCCAGCAGCCCATACATTTTTTAGAATAATTTTATCAGGACTGTCATATACATTTTCGTATTTACCTGTACTGTTTAATCATGTACGGATAAAATTGTCGCGAATCACGAAAATGTATGGGCCACATTAGATACAGGAGACACTGAAACAGTTTTTTCGAGAGCCATAAATATATTTATGACCACCAAAATAAGCATCGATAAAATTTTATGCGGATAAATTAATAGTTCTCCAATTTAGATGTTAAAGGATCCCAAATAAAAATAAAAGAAAACTCGTTTGAAAGTGCATTTTAAGAAGTAGGTATATATTGGACGGTTTCGCTCTTGTGTTTGAGATTAAATATTTGTGGAAATTAATAAAAATTCGGCATATTTTTTAAGACTAAAAATTGCATCGAAAAAAACGAAAAAACAAATATGGATTGGTATGTAAAAAAAGAGTTGATGACGTCAAATCTCAGATATTCGTTGACGAAAAAGAAAAATGTACTCGTATAATATAAAAATAGCTATTTGAGGTATTTTTTCAAAACATGTCTGTTCTACTGGCACAATTACAGCTATTAATTATTTATTGTTGCCCAAGTCTGTATTTAATATTATACCTGGGCAAAACTGTTTCAGTAATCATCAAAATATTTTCTTATTTTTTAAAGTCATCTATACAGGGTGTTTCCGTTTAAATGAGCAGGACTTCACCAGAGTATAGAGATCATTTTAATCAAAATATTTGCAATGAACATACTCTTCAAACCTCTTCGATTTCGAGTACAGGGTGTTCAAGTTTCTAGAAAAAATCATTTTTTTCCGATTACCTTGTGAATGGAAAGAAAGAATATTTTGCGTGGAGGAAATATTTGTTGAATTGCTTTCTGCAAACATGCCAATTTTCACGTTGATAGATTTACCAGTGGAGTACTTACTGGGCATTTTATTATTTCCTTAAAAAAATTATGACTCGCCAATATCTTAATGGCAATATTCCACCATTTTTGGAATCCTCAGATATTTTAAGAAGAAAACTATTCTTTAATTTTTTTCCTAGGTTTCGAGTAAAACTGAAGTTATATGGAAACATCAATGCACACTGCAATTATTTTATCTCCAACAAAATTTCATTAATATTAGGTGGCTTTGGAGAAGTCAACAGTGTTTTTTCGTTATTTCAATAATTTTAAAAAATTCTGTCAATTTTTGTAACTTATTTAGGTATTGCGTTAATTTTTAAAATGCCATTTGGATTTACCAACGAAGAGTACGAAAATATTTATTACGTGTTTGGATTATGCGACGGAAATTCTTCTGAAGCTGCAGTGGAATAACGTGGGCGATTCCCGAATAAAAGACATCCACATCCTGGCGTTTTTCGGAGAGTATAATGAACTGGCAAGAAGCCAGAAGCAAAACAGAAATTTGAATAATGTTGTGAGGACAGAAACAGGACGACCCTGATAGGGATCCATATGAGTATTCGAAGAGCCTCAAGAATTCTTCGCATTCCTGTTACTTTTGCATGGAAAACTTTACGAAAAGACCAGCGACGTGTATATCATTTACATCCAGGTGATAGTGAACACAGTTCTAATTTTTGTCGTTTTATGTTGAATTCTGTGAGACATAATCAATTTTTGAAGAAAATATTGTGAACTGATGAATCCTGTTTCACCAGAAGAGGATCAGTTAATTTTCACAACCTGCATGTTTGGGACCACGAAAATCCACATAGAATCAGGCCAAGAAATTTCCAGAATGAGTTCAGCGTCAATGTATGGCTTGGTTTATGGGGAAATAATATTATTGGCCCCTATTTTCTACCTTCCAGATTAACAACAACACTATTCCGTAATTTGTTGAAACAACGCATGTAGATATCTGGGATAATTTTGAGCTTGATTCAAGGCGAAATGCTTGGGTTTCAGCTTGACGGTTGTCCGGCTCATTACGGACGAATAGTTCGAGAATGGCTTAATGAAACCTATCCGATTCAATGAATCGGATGTGGCGGACCAGTCTCAACGCCGCCCTGTTCTCCAGATCTCACTCCTCTCGATTTTTTTGCACAGGGTTTTATAAAAGATAAGGATTATTCTAGCCCAGTTGGCAGCAGGGAAGAATTGAGATAATAGAAACCGTCTGTAATAAAACACAAAGAAATCAATTATTAAGAGTTCAGCAGTCCATTATAAAGCGAAGCCGAGTTTGTATTCAAGAAAATGGGTCTCACTTTGAACATCTCTTTTAGTTTAGAAACAACCATTTGCTTTATGTTTTGTCCAGTTAAAATGTTTCATTTTCAAATTTTAATTTTTTATGTTACATTAAGTTCTCGTTAATAAATGATTAAGAGGTGGGGCCAAATTCGACCCTAGTTTCGTATCAAATTTCTCTTTCAGTCATTTTAATTTCGTACAAAGAAAGGAACCATAGCCTACTCTAATATCGTATATTATAGCAGATACAGCAATGCTATTAAATTTACTCGAAAACCGTGCAACCTTGGAAAAACATTAAAGAATAGTTTTTCTTCTTAAAATATCTGAGGATGCCCAAACACCCTGTATATTATTACACTACGCATGTAAGTTTGAGGTAAAGCTTTATAATAAAAAAAACATTAACAAATTACTCGTATTACAAAACAAAAACTACTAAATTAATTATTTGGGTATTAAGTTAAGCCAAATCTAATATCACAGAATCAGCTAATATGGAAGCAATAAACTATATCCTATATTTTAATAATTCCCAAATAATCAATTTATTACGTTTACTAGAAAAGCATAATTTGAAACAAATAAAACGTCAGATTTTTTGATATTATTTTTCTTATATTTTAATGCGTACTAAATTTAAATATACCTAATCAAAAAAATATGGCGTTAGTGCATGCCTTCCGTTTAATCAAAGTTTGGACGCAGAAGTGTTTAAAAGCATGTGTTATTTGTCAATGTTGATTTTCGATAATAAAAAATTGTATATGTAAAAAAATTAATGTTTACAAACAACCTTGTACCATAATTAAGTAAGTATTCAGTACATTTATCAATTTAATGAATTCCAAAAAAAAAAATTAGGAAATCTGTTTGTCAACATCGATGAACAATGTTAGCAAAAAACTATGTTTCTTATAACAACAAAAAATATATACAGTGCATCCATAAAGTAACGCATGAATTCATTATTAGGTAAATAAACAATATTATTGAAAATTCCCGAAACACGTCGATTTTTGATTTTAATTTACTGTTTTTTTTCAAATAATAATTTAATATACAGGGTGACCTACCTTCGAGTAATGACGTCATCACCGGTTTTTTTAAATGGAATACCCCACTTTTTTCCCAATTTCCGGATGTCCCTTGCTGAGCTGATTCCAAAAATGTATCACAAGAATTTTCAATAATATTGTTTATTTACCTAATAATGAATTTATGCGTTACTTTATGGACACACTGTATACATACATTGTCAAAATGCTATGTTTTTCATAATAATAAAATAAATATACAGGGTTATCCAAAGAAAAAGGCCCACCTCTATATTTTTTTTGAATTTTAGAATTAGAAAAAAATTTTTCAAATAAAAGTTGTAGTGAATCAAATGCGCTCTTTTAGAATCTCTGCAAAGAATATATAGGTCGTCCTATAAAAGAGGGACAAACTAACTTACATTTTTTTAAGTGGAACACCCTATATTTTTTACATTTTTGAAATCTGTTTTTTTTTGTGATTTCAGATATATAAATAAATAGGTTATATCTTATCTCTTACTGTTTTCTATTTATTGCAAATTATATATTACCAGCATCTGCCAGGTTATTAGGTTAGCCATGGATGAAAAACACTTAATTTGACACACAAGCATATATATAAAAATATTCAGATCAAAATTATAAAAGACAGTGGCCTTCTAAGGACCGTACTTAGGAGTGTCACTATATGTTTTATAAAATTTTAAATAGATACATCACTAGATTTTGCCAATTTACATGTAATGATCCTGTTTTTGGCATTTAAAGAACGTAATGCACTGGACAGTTTCTTACGCCTAACCTCATTTGTTAAAATTCACTAGCAATAGTGAAACGCATTTAATGTTTGACAACTGCCAGACTGACCATAGCATAATTATTATTATTATTATACATTTGCACTTTACAAACATATACGCCAAACTAATAAAAATGAAGAAAACAATATTTCTTTGATTCAACTACAGTTTGTCGGTTTTTAAAGACCGTGTTTAAAAACAGGTGTTTTTAGATAAATTTGCAAAACTCGAAAACCGGTTTTTAAATCTAAAACACCGGTTTTAGGTACTAGAATTAATCTGTAAAAATTAATTAATTATTTAATTAAAAACGTTAACATTTTGACTTGAATTCGCCTCAGGCACAAGCATATTGTAGTAAAAGTTTAATGTAAAACTAATCCTCATGAGTCAGGCGAATGTTTGACATTCTCATTCTATTATGCTTAGAACTCCGTTCTCAGTGACGGCTTTTACTGACACATTCCCAAATAACAGAAAAACAGAAATTTCTACAACATGATAAAATGATTTTTATTTCATTTTAAAATATTAATACGTAAACTAGTTTTATTGGAAAACGTATGACAAAAAACAATTATATTTTTATATTAGCCAAATTTGGGGGTGACGTCACACTATATTTGTCCTTATAACTCGTGTAGAGTTGGAGAAATCTAAATTCTAATTGATTGGTTCTTTGTTAAAGGCTATTCAGTAGCAGGGGTTTCAACCTCGTACCTAATGCCCTTCTGATTCCTAAATTATTGTTTATAGATTTGTAGTTCCATAAATAAAGAGAAAAATTTTAATATAGGTATAAATATTTCATTTCACTGTTCGTTGGATACATGAGGAACCATTAGTTAAAACGATAAGATCTTTTATTTAGTTATACCGACCAAAACCACAAATAATATTAAATTTATATGTTTTACACAAATCAGTGTTGAATCCATCGGGTAAATATGGATGCAAATATTGTCAAATATGAAGGTATTCTTTTTAAGACAATTTATTTAAAATTTAACCATTTTTCTATCTCTGACGGTTTATGAGACCCAATGATGAGTAATTAAAAGTAGTCCATCCCGTATAAAATTTCATATTTTTAGGGCTGATCTTTCCATCTTTTATTAAATTTAATCAGTAGATAGTTTCCTTGGACACAATTTTATCACTAATTATTTCCATGGAACTTATTAATCAAACAGATTTAATCGGCGATAGAAACATGGGACCTTAATGTATGTACTTAATTGAAAATTATATAAAAGCGTGGAGTAAAGAACAATATTTTACTTTTTTTCTTTTATCATAATATAAATATGACGTATGTAGTGTAAACATTTATTTTTTATAATGGCAGATTTCAGAGTGCATCACAAAGTCAACAGAAGCTTTAATTTTTACTAGAGAGGGGAATTCTATTTGGAGCCGAATAAATTATGACTTGCTTAAAAGTTAATACCACAATAGGGTTTGGTGACATGTTAACAGTAGTTAGAGATAAAATGCTGTCAGTTAAATGTCAACATTTAATGAACATCCATCGCCAAGGGGATAATGGGGATAACAAGTAAATACTAAATGCTCCCTATATATAACCGACAATATGGACAGCTTTGAGGACCAAGACACTATTTAGATATTGCATTTTGTAAAAATAATACAGATAATATAATAACACGTACTTTGGAAGCTACTCACGTTATACAGTAAAATATAGTTGGTGATGCATATTTTATAGTGTTCCTTTTTACTTAAATCATAGATGAAATATTCTTAACGTGATATGAGCAATTAATATAAATCACCAATAGCCAAGTGGTTTCACACAGTGCTCGTTTCTTTTAAATATCGATAAAAACCGATTGTATTACAGCTTTCGCTTCTTTGTACTAAGATTTACAACTTCAGTCAGAATTTTGTTTTGCCTTTTATTTTATTTTTTTACATCATCTACAAACTTTTCTTTCTATGGCTTTTTTTAGTCTTTAATTCATTTCTTATACAAGTTTATAAGTGATTTTCTGTCTTTCCTCGTTTCTTCTGTAAATTCATCTTCTATAAAAATTTATTGCAGGTTCTTTTTTTACATTGGTCTTTTTTCATCTTTTTACCTGTTTTTCGTATTCCTACATTTCTGTATTTTCCTTTTTTATCTGTTTTTTCTAACTTCTAAATACTTGGCATAGCTTTTTATGGGGCATTACAGCTAGTTTCAGTAAACTGTTTGTGCTAAGTAAGACTTTCTCTTTGACCAATCCGCCAGAAATAGGAGGTTAATAATTAATTGCAAGGCCGAAACTCTAGTATTTCTTATTTCTACTCAACTTCTCGCTTAAAATACATTTTTAGGTTTATAAGTTTACAGGGTGCTCCGGAAGAGGTGCAAATATTTGGAAGGTAGATTCCTTGAAAAATTTAGTGACATTTCTCAGATACACTTTTTTTGTTAATTTAGCCTTCCAGGGAGCCAATTCTTACCCTTCTTCTTTATATTGCATGTTCACTTAAAAGCGAAAGGCGTTGGTGATACTACTCAACTATCCTAGCTCCCCCTTTCAATGAAAAGCGGCTTGTTTGTCTCTGTCTCACACTAGCGATACTTCTTCTCCCTCTGCGCCGCCAAGTGCCAAGCTAGTAAACTGGTTAGAGGGGATTTCTGGGAACCCTAAAATTATGAGAAATTACATTTCTTCTAACCATAATTTTTCGAATAAAACAATTATTCGATTGTGGCTTCATAGCCGAGCGATAAGGACATTTGCTTCTCACTTCAGCGTCGCCGATTCGACCCTGAAGAGCTTGGATTTCTTTTAAAGCAGAAATTAATCCTAGCATATTTAGATATTGAGTGTCCGTTTTCTAACTGTGTAGCCCTTTTCCGTACAAGGTGCATCGAGGTACCTTTAGGAATAAAAGAAGTTGTGTTACTTGTTTAATCTAATAATTTAAATTAATTCATCGGAAGGGTCTGGACATGCCGAAGATGCCTAGCTGCTCACAGTGGAGGTCGCGATCGCGGTTACTGTCTTGATTTAGGTGGAAGTCAATGATGAGTGGACATACCAAAGCGGTTTATCCTTTCAGGGTTCCGTGCTGGTTGTGTAGTGTAGTACCAAGCGTGTGACTGGAAGTGTGTCAAGTGATGTGGGTGAACCAATCAGGTGCAAGGTAGCACGATGCCTTCTTTTCTACAGCGATGGAAAAACTAATTTGTTGGATTGCGCTAGACCTCGATGAAAACAGCGAGAGTGAAACACTGCGAGTATTCTCGGTAGATGCGGTCTCATTTAAAGAAGCATCTTCGGTATCTCCGTACCTTAACGTACTTTACTTTCACTGATGAATTTCAATTTCTTTGAAAATACATAAAACAAATATAAAACTGGTATGTTAACATCTGTATTATATTGCAACCGACACAAGATCGCGCACTACAGGCCTATTACATTTTTGCTTGTACGCAAATCAACGATGGATCAAGAATAACTTTTTATGAAGTTTATTAACAAAAGAATAACCTTGGTTTTAGCGAATGGACAAGAATTGGACTCCTATGGGAAGTATCAGCATTCTTAAGGGTGCATAAAAATCAAGTTTTAAACTACTTCCTCGAGATTGATTCTGTTTATGTTTGACCACGGCTGACTTGAGGTCGGGTGTTCAAACATTCTAAAAAATTTGCAAACTATAGGCAAAACTTTACATCACTACAACGTCTTTGACAAATATTTTGGATTCAGAGTGCTAGCTATCAAACATACTTTTATTAGTAAATAATGACCAATTATAATGTTCGTCGAGACTAAGTATAAGTTCCAATCCCTTTGCGAATATATTCAATTGAGACAGATACATACATAAAGTGTTTGGTATCTTGTTGTGTCATTATCATTAGTTGAAGTTGTGCAGTATTAAAGCGTATAGTAAATTTGAATCACGTCGACTATTTATAACAGCAGGTGGGCTAAAAATAACAATTTAATAGATTCGTTAGGGCATGATTCACTGTTTTAATTCTACGGTAATAATTTTAGCTTCCCGAGTGGAGAATAGGAACGCGCTTTTAAAGGAGCCAAGTGAAACTGCTGCTGTCACTTTCAAAGAACAACAGTTAATTGCCCTTATTTTATGGTTATTGGCTATATAGAAATTCAATTATTTCCAAATTAGATAATGCTAGGAGCAGAATACACGGATGCATAAACTTGCAACAAGAACACCTGTTTTATGTAAAATTGTCTAACCGTATACTTTTAAATTGCGAGAAAAGGAATACATGGGAAAAAGGGTGCCATAAGCCAACTTGTCACTACTGAAAAAATGATTTCAGAAGAACATGTTTTATGGACTCTTACTCTTTACAAAAATACGAAAAACTACGGTTTCTTAAAAGAGATACATACTGTATTATTTTTTTATTTACCCATCATGTGTTTTTGCACTAAAGAAACTTGGTTTCATTCTTTTTTTCTCTGTGTATACTGATGAAGCTAAATAATTGAACCTTTCATAATAAAGTGCAATTCCAGCGTAATTCTAGGGAAAAATACAGCACTTTGAAATTTATGATAATAACAAAATGGTCTGAAGACCGCCCAAGTGCAGAATTAATGTCAATTTGTTTCAATTTACGAACATTTCTGTACGTATATAAAATGCCCTTGACGTGATAGAAGAAATAAATGCGACGCTATTCATTCAATAGAATGTCGCCAGATAGAGGATGAACCATTACAAAATATAGAATAAAAATTCCTGCACAAACGGCCCAGTGCATATTTAATTTTAATCTTTGCACAAGAATTCTACAAATTTAGCAATTATTAGAAGTTCATGCTTTAACTCACTGTTTTCTTTGTTTTTCTATCCACCTGCAGTTTGTTTCATAATTACCTGTAACAAAATAATAATATTTATGCAATAAAAGTTTTACATGTTACGTATAGTTTACATTAATATTAAATAATATAAATAAATACTTAGGTTCCCTAAGAAAAGAATGTAACAAAAAAGTAAACAATACAGGGTGATCTACCACGAGTGTGCCAAAACTTCAGAGGCTGGTAATTTATCAAAAAAATAAATGGACTTTCATTAATAAACATATGTCCTAAAACGCATAATAAGAGAGCTACAACCCCTTAAACGGGGTTGATGAATACCAATTTTTCGATTATAAGTCCAATATGGTGGTGATTAAAAAAATGAAATTTTCATACATTACGGCCCCGATGTAGGCGCATAAAATTACAAATTTCCTAATTAACAGCTTGCCTTATTGAGGTAGTTTTGAGGGGTGAGGGGTAGTTTTTTACCCCAAACTTTTTTTGACGTCACTTCCAAAGCAAAACTTTTAAATAACATTATTTCCCATGCAATGACTCAGAAAAAAGTATTTTTCAAAATTTCTGTCACACCAGCCGTTTTTTAATAATTTGCGTTGAACGGCAATAAGGTTTTTCATGTGAAATAAACAACATTTTTATTACAAAATTAAAAATCAAAGTACAACACAGAAATATCGTACTTAATAGCTAAAAGAGTAACTGTTCAAAATGACCTCCTTGAGTACGAATACACGCCTGACAACGACGAATAATTGAATTATTAATTTCAGCCATGTCACCATTGTTTGTGATATAAGCTAAACTATTATTGATCCTTTCCGTCAAGTGCTGGATTATTATTTATTTCCTCAAAATAAACTAACTGCTTCATATGCCCCCAGAAATAAAAATCCAAAGGATTGAGATCGGGAGAGTGAGGAGGCCATAAAACAGGACCACGGTTACCAATCCAGTTATTTCCAAAATTCCGATTCAACCATTGATTCACATGTCTTATTGCCGTTCAACGCAAATTATTGTAGATCACCCTGTATACATTTTTAAATCAAAGAAAACATTCAAGAATTACTAAGTTTAGATTTGTGAGTCATTCTTGAATATTGATGTATTCAATCAACGTATTTTAGATCTAAAAAAACTGAATTACAAATTATTTGTATTTATTCCTAAAATATAGATTTTCAATCTTTATATCTAAGGTAAAAGGGAGAAGAGAGAGAAAAAACAGTAATTACGTCATATTCAATAAACAGTTACAAAATTTCTAATTTAACATCAATAAGCCAATCTGAAATAATTTTCTTGAAGCTGTATCAAGATAGTTTGTAGCGTCATTTAATGTTTCTATTTCTAACGTGGGTGGGTCCTTATTTGAAATAGGTTAAAGTCTCTCAGGTAATTATCCATTACAATCAATTGTATAATATTTATTACAAACTTATATGTACATATGTAGTATATTAGATTAATAATAAAACTTGTATATAGATTTAAAAAAAGTGGAATATTATTAGTATCCTAAAAAAAGAAAAAAACAGAGAAGGAGATTGTATTTATTTTGCATACCGCCCGTGAAACATTGACGGTCTTGCACGAGTCTTTTCCTGGTCGTGTCATCTCTAGGTTTGGTGACCAGAATTGGCCGCCTCGCTCTTGCGATTTAACACCTTTGGACTTTTGGCTGATGGGGTTATCTGAAGTCACAGGTTTATGCCAACAAGCCCGCGACCACCCAAGCATTGAAGGCAGAAATTAGACGATATATCAACGAAATACCACCACATGTATGCAACAGCGTTATTTAAAATTTCTTGCAAAAGATTACGCATGTACCAGCAAAGCCGTGGCGGCCATTTACCAGATGTGTGTGTTCCATACATAACATCCAAATGTCTACATTATAACTCAATAAATATTATTGAAACACCCTTTATAATGCTTTAACTCAAACTCTTAAAACAATAAATAATCTTAGTCTTTTTAAAAGAAAAACAAAAAAGTAACAACTAACTTTCAAGTTTGTTACCAGCGAAAAAAAATAATAAAAAAATATATAATAATAAATAAATAAAAAACTTCATATTTCATGGTGAATTACATATAGATTATAGTTTTCC